>CM032367.1:2461942-3061942 GCA_019023105.1 Diglossa brunneiventris
AAACAGCTGCTGTCATGACAAACTCACCCTGCAAAACTCAGCACATCCTCTCTGTGTTCCCTCCCCAAGTGCAGAGGATTTAATTTATAAAAGAATTAGCACAGATTTGTAACAGCAGCAAGAAAGAACCAGCCTGAGAAACCTTTACAGGGGTTCATATCCAACCACAGCACCAAGCCCTGAGGCTCAAGGAACCTCTTTACCCTTCAGGGGCTGCTGGAGGCAGAATATGAATTTTTCCATTGCTCAGAAAAGCCTGTAAGTGATTTGGGATTCAATAATCTCTTGTTTCATCTCTAGCTCTGTGATAAAATGAGCTCTGGAGTATGTCAGGCATGAAGAGCTTGAAGCTGTGAGTCAAATAGCCCCAAATCTGGGATCCTAAGGCAAGTTTGTCACCCACCTGGCACATCAGATATCCAGATAATCCCTATGAAAACACAGATCAACTCCGAGCACTGAGCTGATCTGACTGAGATAATTGAACTGATCTCAATTGTTTGCACTTCCCAAAATGTTCTCCCACAGCTTTAATGGGAGAAAAGTATCAACAGAGCCCCAGGAGCCAGCAGGCATGACCTGCCTCAGGGCAGTTGCCATGGTATTGGCAGGGGACTGCAGAATTTTATTTCAGTGGAATAAATGCACACAGAACCTTTTCATCTTCCCTAATACACTCTCCACACACCCTCACACATTCTATCTCCACTTCTCCTTTCTGTGATAATCATTTCTCAGGCAATAATTTCTTTTGTCCTTTTCTCCTACGCTCCGCTGCCCTTTCTCATCCTGTGCATTCCCTTCCCCCTGCTCTAATTTTTTCCACATTTCCCCACTGGTTTCTGTGTCTCAGTGCACCAATACTGTCACCCTTGCACACTGAACTAAAGGCCAAAACAGAAGCAACCAACAATTCAGCAGCCTGTGCTTACTTTTACATCTGATATTCCACACAGCCCAGCAGTGCTGCACCAGGAGTGCTCTCCTGGCACCTGTAAAATGTTTAAAGCAGTCATAATTCAAATGCACATCAGTTAGAAGATTAAAGACTGTAACCAGCTGCTTGTCATGTTAACCTTGTGCTGGCTATTGCAGCAAACAGCTGTCACAGTGGGAATGGTGAATTTAGTTCAGTGCAAAAAGCACAGACTCAGAGTGGAGCAGAACTGATATCCCTATTTATTATTATGTGCATATTCAAAAGCTCAGCTAAAAAGAGTTTAATGAAAAGGGGATTTTACTTGGGGAGGGCAAGTTGCAAAGGGTAAGTCACAACACAGTTTGTTTATTTGGAACTGCATGATTAGTCACGAAGGACTGTTTACTGATAATTCATAGAATCAATCATGGAATGGTTTGGCTTGGAAGGGATCTCAAAGTTCATCCCATTCCAGCCCCTGCTATGGCAGGGGCACCTTCCACTGTCCCAGGCTGCTCCAAGCCCTGTCCAGCCTGGCCTTGGGCACTGCCAGGGATCCAGGGGCAGCCACAGCTGCTCTGGGCACCCTGTGCCAGGGCCTGCCCACCCTGCCAGGGAATAATTCCTTCCCAATAGTCACAGACATGTTTTATGAAAAATCCTTTCCTCAGGATTTTTTCTCCTGAGAAGCTGAGAGGCCTCAGGAACAAAATGTAACCAATGGTTATCTGCTGCTGTGGAATGCAACAGGTGCATGTGTGATTGGTCTCATGTGGTTGTTTCTAATTAATGGCCAATCACAGTCCAGCTGTCCGGACTGTCTCAGTCAGTCACAAGCCTTTGTTATCATTCCTTTTCTATTCTTAGCTAGACTTCTGATTAAATAATTTTTTCCTATTCTTTTAGTATAGTTTTAATGGGATATGTATCATAAAATAATAAATCAGCCTTCTGAAACATGGAGTCAACATTCTCATCTCTTCCCTCATCCTGGGACCCCTGCAAACACCACCACACCCAATACCCCATCTAAACCTCTCCTCCTTCAGTTTGAACCCATTCCCCTTTTTTCTATCTCTACATGTCCTTGGAAACTCCATAATGATGAAAAGAAAAGCAGTTTAAGCAATCCCAAACCAAAGATAAAAGACTGAGTAGCTAAGAACATCCTCATCCCTGTGTCCAGCACTTCATGGCACTCCTCAGCTGAAACTACACAAAAGCAGCATAAAAACAGTCTGTAAATACCTTAGGAGAAAGCAGCTGAAGAGGAAATTACCTCTGGGGTGTCCTCTGAGAAGCACAAGAAGGAATAAGCACATTCTCTCCAGGGAAAAGGCAAGTGCTGAAGGAAATTGCCAAGTTATTCTGGCATTACATAAGCTAATGCCAAAGCCACCTTTTTGAGCTGTATTAGCCTGTGCTGTCCTTTAAAAGAGAGGCATTCATTTATAATCCAGAGAGAATTTCAACCCCCAAATCTGAAAAACCCCTGAAAATTGGGTTTTTTAGAACAGCCAAAGTTCTAATAGCTTCTGTGTCTAAACAGCCGAAACGATTCCATCTTAGAAACAAGGTAAAAGTGAATTAACTGTGCTGAATCTTTTTACAAAACAGAAAAATAAGACCCAATCTTTGAGGAGACACAGCTCATAAATCCATATCTTGGCACAGAACTGCAGGAAGATGGATTAATTCCATGAACAGCACCAAGAAACAGAAGGAGAATCAAAGAGGTAAAGGAGACAAAGGAAACTGCAAAGACAAACGGCCCTTGTTTAAATTCCTGGGATCCAGGGGTAAGTTGTGCATGACAGCTGTCAGTAAGTGTGAGAAACTTGCTGGAAAGACAAGTCCTGTGTGGACTTCTGCCTTCTCCAGGTGATAATGGCCAAATAATTGTGTACTTTTCATACATTTCAGCAGGTCCCACATCAGACAGGCAGGTGCTCAGCAGGAGCTGCTTCATCACCAATGAATTGTTGGGCTCAGCCTCACCACGAGCCTGGCAGTTCTTATGACACAGATTTGTCAGCCCAGTGCCTGGCAGGAGCCTCCCACTGATCACACCCCAGCCACTGCACCCTGGGACTGACAGGCAAAGCATCAGGAGGCTCAGGACAACACCAGGAGCCACATGGGGCTGGACAACCACAGCACGGACAAAACACCTTGAAAATGTACACAACCAGCAGCTCTGGAGGGGCTGGGATGCCTCAACTGCTTAGTGGCACTTAATTAAAATCTTTAAATCACTTTGCTAATTAGGAGCTGCACTGTAGCCCAGGTTGGTGGCTGTGGATACCCAAGCACTCTGAGTCCAACTGCAGCACAGATCAGGCTCATTATTCAGCAACAGCATCAGGCTCTCAGTCAGAACAAAAACTCCTGAAAATGTGGATTAAATCAAGGAGAGGGGCCCGGGAAGCAGAGCTCAGAACAGCACAGGGAGTGCTGGATTAATCTAATTACTCTGCTGATGCTTTTTGCTGGCAAGCTCTTTAGCAAATACACAGCAATGATAAAAGAATTGCCTCATGCTGCTACTGCAGAAGTTAATTAAGATTTGTTTGGTGGAACAAAAGACAAATCAGGGTTGGGGAAAAAAAATCAACATAATTTTCAGTGTTTCTGACAGCTGGAGTGAGTGTGTTTTAAAATAGATTAAATGTAATTATCCTTGTTATTTTTTCCTCTGGTGATGCCGCAAATGACACAAGATTATAAACTGTAGGACAACAAGCAAAGCATTGCTTTGGAGCAAAATGTTCTATTTTTTTAAAGCATGTAATAACCCACAGTTCTTCACCATAAAGCAGCCAAAGTGCTGCTTTGAAAAGCAGAAAAGTGCTGATCTGAAAAGCAGATCAAGACTGAAAGAAGTGACAGACACATCCTTGTGTTCCAGGGTGGCCAGAGATTAACCCAAAATGGATTAAACAGTGCCTCCCCTCACTGGTTTGGAAGTGTCCCAGCAAGTCTCTTGGTTTAGTTGGGACCCAGATTAGAATCATGGAATGGTTTGGGTTGGAAGGGAACTTAAAGCTCATCCAGTTGCCACCCCTGCCATGGCAGGGACACCTCCCACTGTCCCAGGTCACTCCAAGCCCTGCCAGCCTGGCCTTGGGCACTGCCAGGGATCCAGGGGCAGCCACAGCTGCTCTGGGCACCCTGTGCCAGGGCCTGCCCACCCTCACAGGGAACAATTCCTAATTCCCAATATCCCATCCAGCCCTGCCCTCTGGCAGTGGGAGCCATTCCCTGTGTCCTGTCCCTCCATCCCTTGTCCCCAGTCCCTCTGCAGCTCTCCTGGAGCCCCTTATAGGCACTGGAGGCTGCTCTCAAGTTTCCCCAGAGCTTTCTCTTCTCCAGATGAAATTCTTCACCCTCTTTCACTCCCCAAGTCCTAGAGTTTGATTTTGAGGACTGACATCTCACAATGACTTCAAATCCCAGTTTGGACTCCAGCACCTCTGAATATTTGGCTGGAAGAGAGACACACCACACCCACACACACACCCCACACACACACACACCCACCACCCACACACACACACCCACACACACACACCCACACACACACCACACACACACACACCCACCCCTCCTCTCCTACCATAGCAACAGCTTCTGCAGCAAAGGCTGCCTGAGTCACTGTGCTCCTGCCCACAAAGAGATGGTCACAGTCTCATCCTTTGTATGTTCCAAGTATTTTTAGGTACAACTGATAGAAATGTGCAAAGCAAATCAATGTTTTTTTTGTCATCAGCTTTTATACTTTTCAATTCTGCACTAGACTGAAGCATTGTTCCCTGCTTATCCTAGGCAACCAGAAGCCAAACCATATGGGTAGGGTCCCAGGAGTCTCAGAGGAAGGAGAAAAAAGGGAAATAAAGTGTGCTCTCCATATTCTAATCACGGCACAGCCGTGAATGACAAAGGCTTTTTCTTTGTCTTATTACCTTTTAACAAAAATCCCCAAAGAGCTGAGCACCAGCTCATTAACAAAGTTCTGCACTTGAATTCATAAACACTTTCAGGTAGCTCAGTTCAAAGCATTTCTCCTCTGGCTGTGAAGTCTCAGTGGCATTTGAACAGAAGGGATAAATCAGATTTTAGGCTTCACTTCAAAATTATGATTTAATTGAAGGCTTTTTTTGAGTGGGGGGCAAGGATATGGTGAAGAACTGGAACAGAGAGCTAGAACTGACTTCAGATAGGAGGTGAAAAAACTTGTACAGAGACAGTGCTTGTGAAGAGAGGCTTGATGGGAAACTGGTTCACAGGGATGAACAAGCTGCCAAATGCCCACATCAGCTTTGAAAAGACATTTTATCCCTCAAGCAAATAACGCAGCAAAATATTTGAGACTTCTCAACAGCATGGCTTTCCCTGTGTCCAAAAGGTGGTGGTAGAATGAGGAAGCATTGATTAACAATGGGTTAATTGGCTGCACTGATGAGGCCACAGCTCAAGTGCTGTGTCCAGTTGTGGGTCCCTGACAACAGAAAGGACATTGAGGGGCTGGAGTGGGACCAGGGCACTGGGGAAGGGTCTGGAGCACAAGGAGAAGGGTCTGGAGAATTCCTGAGGGAGCTGGGGGAGGCTCAGCCTGGAGAAAAGGAGGCTCAGGGGGGACCCTGTGGCTCTGCACAACTCCTGACAGGAGGGGACAGCCAGGTGGGGGTGAGGCTGTGCTCCCAGGGAACAGGGACAGGACAAAAGGGAATGGCCTCAAGCTGTGCCAGGGGAGGTCCAGGTTGGACATCAGGAGGAATTTCCTCGTGGAAAGGGTTGTTAAACACTGGAAGGGGCTGCCCAGGGAGTGGTAGAGTCCCCATTCCTGGGGAAAGCCTGGATGTGGCACTCAGGGCTATGGGCTGGTGGCAAGGTGGGGATGGGTCCCAGGTGGGACTCGATGGTCTCAGAGGTCTTTTTTCCAACCCCACGGATGCTGTAATTCTGTAATTCCAGGTGCAGCACTCCCAGCAGCACTAAGATCCCAGGGGAGAGGGTTCACAAACGTGTTTTCAATGAAGAACAGGAGACAGAGTAGGTAATAAGTGTGAGAAGAATAACAATAACCAAGAAGCTGCTGGAAGCTGAAGGAAAGGCCTGCTGAAAGCGTTGCAGTCCAGTAAACCCCAAAGAAAAGTCAGGAACAAAACAGGGATACAGATGCAGATTATCCACGACGAGAATCACACTGACCTGACACAACTCAGCAAGTCAAGAGAACGCAGAATTCTGCCAAACAAGAGTGAAGTCTATGAGGGGGAAGATCTCAGCACATCTGATCTCCTCACTGTTGCTCTTGGCTGTTTCTATTGATACTTTGAGGAGACTGAAGAGCCTTGTGCTGAGACACCCTTATACATCAGCAGACAATAGGAGTAAACATCCATTGTATGCAGCAAAAGGAAGATCAGAAATTCTGAAAACATTCTTCATGAACAAAACCCAGCAGCTGAAAATGAGTCAGGGAGGCAGAGACTGGTAAGAGCCATCACTGCACTGGTTTAACTGGTTTAACTTTAGCAACTGTGCTTGGCCAGGAGCAGCCACAGCCACTGGACTGTCCCTCACCTGCCAGTGACTCAATCAACTCCTGATGTGCTGCTTTAGAAAAGGGGATTAATACATTTTCTGTTGCTCTGCAGGCTGTAAGTCCTGCTGAGCATTTCCAAAGTGTCCTTCCTACCTCAAACATCTCCTGCTCTGTCCGTCTATGGTCATCCAGGAGCTGCTCCATGTAGGTCAGATTTCGGAACTTCTCCAGGTAAGTGCTGTACTGCTTCTGCAGCTGCTCCTCAATCTTCTCATACTCATCCATGAAAGCAGGGCTGGGGGAGCAAGCACAGGGAACTCAGTGAAACAGGCCCAGAGAAGCTGGGGCTGCCCATCCCTGGGAGAGATCAAGGGCAGGTTTTGTGGGGCTTGCTGCAACCTGGGACAGTGGGAGATGTCCCATGGCAGGGATTTGGGATGAGAGGAGCTTTAAGGTCTCTTCCAACCCAAGCCATTCTGTGATTCTAGGGGTCTATAAATATTGCTCTGTATATACAGAATTCTGAAATGCAATTTTAGCTTTGCAGCTGCTCTTCCATATCTGCTAAACCAAAAAACCTTATTTTTTTAAGGTTTCACACTGCTTCAGAGAATAAAAGCTCAAGACAAAGCCCCTCACTAAACAATCCTGGGAATTACATAAAGCAAAGAGAAAGGTTTTATGGTACAACTCCCTTTTCCTTTCACACAGGCACAAAGGCAGCATTTTGGCCCCCTCAGAAGGCCATGTTAGATTATTTATCCTGCTGTTCCATAACTGCACTAAGGGTGTAGACTGGGGACTTCCTTGCTACAGAAGTGTCCTGGGTCATTACAGGGTTAATTAGACAGTACGATGAAGTGATGATGTCACTACACCTGAGTGATGCACCCCAAAATCCACTGCTGCTGCTCAGAGCTTCACACCCACCCAATCCACATCCTGCAGAGTGGTGCTGATAAAACAGGGATGTGAATCCAGGTCATTCCTTCCACCACTCCCTTGTCTAAGAGTTCCTCTTTTTTTTTTTAATATTAGGTCAGACTGGAGATTGTATAAACCTGTAAATTAAATAAGGGCCAGAAATCAACCCAAACTGTGAACCTGAACACTCCAGTATCCAATGGGGCTTACAAGGAGGGAGGGAGTCATCATCAGGAACTGCAGTGACAGGACAAGGAGCAATGGGTTCAAACTGAAGGAGGAGAGGTTTAGATGGGATATTGGGAAGGAATTGTTCCCTGTGAGGGTGGGCAGGCCCTGGCACAGGGTGCCCAGAGCAGCTGTGGCTGCCCCTGGATCCCTGGCAGTGCCCAAGGCCAGGTTGGATGGGGCTTGGAGCAGCCTGGGACAGTGGAAGGTGTCCCTGCCCATGGCAGGGGTGGCACTGGATGGGCTTTAAGGTCCTCTCCACCCAAACGAGTCTGGGATTCTGTGATTCTATGAATCTTCTGGCAGACTGTACCAGTGCCCAGAGGATCTGATCCTAACAAGGGCTGCAGAAGGAATTTTTCAAACTGGTGGTGAACACCAGAAGCCTGTGGGAACACAGGGGCTGTTTGCACCAGTTCCACCCTTTCTGTTCCCTGTACTCCTTCCTGCAGTAGGTAACCAGCTCATGATCCTTACCGAACACTCTGCAGAGTCTGCAGCCTCTTCTGGCTTCTTTCCAGCTCCAATTTTCGTTTTTCAATCTTGGCTTCCAAATTGGCTTCATCCAAAGCCACATTATTCAACATGTCTTTGGTCTTTTGGACTTCTTCCTGAAAGAGAAGGATGGTGAACCATGGCTGGCACTGGGATAATTACATTTATCTTTCAGATGCTGAACATTGTTCTGGATAATCTCATCTGTGTTTACTCAAGTAAGCAATGGAAATTCAAAAGTTCTTCGTGGCCAGAATAATGAACTAATTGGACATTTGCAAATGTAAAATACCTGAGTTTTTTGCTAATATTCTTAAAGAAGGAAAAACCCCACAGCTGTAAAAAGCTTTAATTTTCCTTCTCACTGAAGAAGCAGTAGAAAGCAGGAAGAAGCCTCTCTTTTGGCATCATTAAGGTCTTTCTGGATTTTATCTTAATGGAATCATTCAGGTTGTTTCCAACCTTAATGATTCCATGATTTTCTCTGAATAAACAGAAGAGAAATGCATTTGTTTCTTAGTACTATTTTAGGGAATTTTAAGCTTCCATAGTTTTTTTTTTTTTTTCTCTTCAAGATACAAATCAATTTTATAAAGAACTTCCTATATCTGAATATTTTCATCCTTTCCTAAGTTTTATCAATTTTTTTTTTCAAAATCTGGGAAGCATCTTGAACATTTCAACATGTGCTACAAGGACCAGGAGGGGAAGTGGGAATATTCAAATTGATTCAAACGAGCTGAGTACATCCAGTGTGCTCAGGTTCAAGAAAAAGTAACCATGAGCATCTTTTGAGGGAGAGGAAGGATTCCACTGGAATTCCAGCAGTGAGTGTTGGTACTGCTCAGCTCCAACAGGTCCTTCCATGAATTGAGGCAGGATTAATGAGCTGAGTGTGTGCCAGTGCTGTGTGCCAGGAATCCTCTCTCATGGAGAAGAGGAGTAAGAAATGTACATTAACAACATTTAATAATTCACACAGGCTGTGAGCAGGAGCAAAATGTAAGGGAAGATTTCCTGGAATCTCTCTTGGTTATCCATTGATTGATTAAACCTGGAACTCCATTCTTGTAATCAAACACTTGGATTGGATACAGTTTGCAGTGAAATAATTGAATAATTGATAACTCCCAGTTAATTAACTCCCTCCTCACACAGTGCAGCTGAAGGCTCAGAAATTCAGGAAGGCAGGCACTGGGGCAAGGACAGTGCTGCAAAGTGCAGGACAGACACAAAGCCCCTCACAGCAAACAGCTCAGGGGTGCCCTGGCAGATCTCAGTGGCACAGTGCCAGCCCTCACTCACCCCTGGCCAGCTCAGCTGCCCTGCTCCCAGAGCCCAGGGACCTCTGAGGTCCCTCCTTGCAGCCCTGACTCTGCAGAGGTCACAGGGCTCACACAAGGTACAGGCTGTAGATTTGTGGGCTGATTTGGGCAATTTTTATCCCTCCTGTAGGAGAATAAAAACCCCTGCTTTGGGGTGAAGCCCCTAACAGAGGCAGGGAATGTGACTACAATGTGTTTTCCCTCATGAGAGGGGCTAAGAGCAGCTCTTAGATGCATCAACTGCAGGTGATGGCTTTGGCACTCTTTACCCCAGGCTGTTGATAAACAGAGCTAATTTCTTCTTACAGCAGAAAAGTTATAATTTTGCAATCAAATAAATGATATTTTGCTTACCAGAACGCTGTTAATGGCAATTTTCATCACCTTCTCAGCCTCATTTATCTCCAAAGGTCTGCCAAGAGATTCTGTCCTTGCTTCCTATGAAATAAAATGAACCAATATATTTAAACACTACACAAAGGAACTAATTTATGCAGAACTGAGGGAGATCAAGCAACAATGATAGGATCATCTGCATAATAAATGGGGTAGGATTTAGTGTTTATTCACCAAGGCTGAGATGATTTACAGACCAGGAGATGATGAAAAAGTGAGTTGAGATGAGCAGGAGGGAGCAATCAAGGCATCTTTTCCAAATGACGTGAGTGCTGTGTCTGACTGCATCTATTCTTGAAGGCAGATTTTTGGCAACTGCTCTGATTTTACATGTGGAGCACTAAAGATTCCATCACCTGTACAACACAACCCATGAAAACACCAGTGCAGGTGGAGGAGCACGGTGTCCCAGAAGTCTGGAGCTACAAGGACTACAAAGGCACCAAACTGTGCCAGGCAGGTGGACACTGAGCACTGACCCTGCCAGAGCTCCAGGAGCCTTTGGAGAATGCTCCCAGGACAGGCTGGAATTGTGGGGTGTCCTGAACTGACACTGAATGATCCCTGTGGGTCCTTCCCACCCAGGATATTCCCTGATTCCATGTGCCTCCCATGTGCAGATGTATGGGCATCTCTGCTTCTGATAACTGAGTGAGTCAGACTCCTCAAAAACCCCCCAGTGATCCTTGTTTAGATCCCAAAAGATTAAAAAAATCCCTCTCAGCAGATTTGGGAACACATAAGCTTGGCTGTGCACTTGTCTGATGCCTTAAACACTGACCTGGTCATTACATAAAAACTTCTGATTACTTGCTTGGCACTGGAAGGGAAGAGAGGGAATTTTGCAGCTCCATGTCCCTAAAACAATCTTGCATTGGCAAAACACTTGGTAACAGGTGGATAAAGATGGAGAAAGCATCTCTCTAGAAAATATCTGATTAAGAACCTAAAAATGCTTTGTACACTTTGCCACAAGCTGTACCCAGCCCACCAAAGGAGGAATTCTGCAGGCAGATTGAATAACTTTGCTAAGATGCCATGCCAGACTCTCCAGATTGCACAGCTCAGCTCCAGCAGAGCCTGATCCCTTCCCAGCAACTCCAGGGAACTGCAGGGTGAACCCAACCTAGGAGGTCATCCAGCAAAACAATAAAAGCAGCTTTTAGTGCTGAGCTTATTCCTCTGCTGGATCAGGTGTCTGAGGAATCCCAGCACGTGCTGCACAAAGGCTCATTTTCCTGGCATGAGAAAAGCAGGAGAACAAACATTCTGCTGGGGAGAGTGACAGCAGTTACATCTGTTGGTGGCAGTGACTGCTCACACTGCCTGAAGTGCTCATGAAGTGCAGAGAAAAACAAACTCCAAAGCAGAAAGTTTATTTGGGCAGAAATAAGATACAAAACGTCTGTGCAATACAAATTCCCAAATAATTCCATACATAAATATTTTTGGAGGAGGGTGGGGAAGAATAATGTAGCTCAGTTGTCTGGGAACATTTACCATTTCAGAAGCTCAGCAAAATCCCTGTTTATTTGTGAGGCCCTTGCCAGGACCAGTAAAATCCCTGTTTATTTGTGAGGCCTTTGCCAGGCCCAGTAAAATCCCTGTTTATTTGTGAGGCCTCTGCCAGGACCAGTAAAATCCCTGTTTATTTGTGAGGCCTTTGCCAGGACCAGCAAAATCCCTGTTTATTTCTGAGGCCTCTGCCAGGCCCAGTAAAATCCTATTTATTTGTGAGGCCCTTGCCAGGCCCAGCCTGGTGCACACACTGCCCTGCCAACTGGGCTCAGAGGGTCTGGGCCACAGAGCCAGCACATTTCAAACAAAACAGCAGAGGAAGGGGAATTATTGTCCTTTCACTTGCAAAGAGGTCAAAGGAACAGCAAGGACTGCAGTGTGTAACCATAAACAACTCCCTGGCCAGCTCCTGGTGAAACAGCCCAGAACATGCACAGGGCACTGCAGTGGGGCAGCTGATGGGTTTGGTTTGAGAAACTTTGAGGATCTGCCCTTTGAGGTGGAATAATTGATGCAAGTTTAATTTCTTTCCTTCTCCTGCCTTCCCTCGAAGAGCTCTGAAGTTCCATGCACACACCACAGCCTTGCACAGAAATCCACATCATTTTCTACAAGGTTCAGTCCTGCAGCCACACCTGCCTGCAAAAATCTGTCAGGGAAATGCAGAGCAGTGGAAATGCTGGAATTTGATATTTTCAGACTGTGGAATCAGGGTTAGCCTGGAAAAGGAGAAGTTCAGGGCAATTAACCCCTCACACCCCAAGAGACGAGTTGTGTACACACAGCTCATCCCTAAAACTCTGCCTTGGAATGGGCAGAGTAACTTCACTGTTACAACACAGCCTCGAACCTAACTTTGACTCTCTGGAGTAGCAAGTCTAAGAGGAAAAGATATTAAATATTATGGAAAATTTGTAATAGATGGTGGAAATATAATGGAGACATAAATATATGTTGAGTCTATCAAAACCACTGATATTTTTTGTGGATGTCTGTCACAGCTTCCCTGGGTAACAGTCACTGGGCCATTTCCTGTAACCCTATGAACACTGTCAGAGAGGAAAGATTTATCTTTAATATTTCTTTTCAAGGACCCTTTGCAAATGCAGCCACCACTTCCCTTACTGGGAATCCCTCCCCAAGAGCTTCACTCCCAGCTAACAATGAAGAGCCACTATTGCAAAACCCATTCTGCAAATATGCCCAGGGAGGCATTTTCAGCTGGTAATGGATTTCCATTTTTATGGACCAGAAGCTGATAAAGCAGCTCAGTGTGCCTGATGTATGGAAAAATGGATGCACTCTTCCTCTAAACTGCAGGAAGGGACCAAGAGAAGTAATTAGGCATGACCAGCATGCAAGTCACTGATGATAAATGTGGTGTAATAACATGTTCTGATGTGCTCAAGGTCTAGCAGATGTTTCTAAACACATTTTTTGTGGTAAGGAACAGAAATTAAAGCTTTTTTTCCTAGCACACTGGTCTTAGTGTGCCTGCCCCATCCCTGGAAGTGCCAAGGCCAGGTTGGATGGGGCTTGGAGCAACCTGGGACAGTGGAAGGTGTCCCTGCCCATGGCAGGGGTGGAACTGGATGATCTTCAAGGTCCCTTCCAACCCAAACCATTCCATGATTCTTTTTTTGAGTTTTTCAGGTTAAATATTTCTTTGTTTTCCAGGAATTCAGATTAAATCTTTATTTGTTTCCCAGGAGTTCTAAGCCTGATGCACACAAAGTTTGTGACTCCTCACTGCCCCTTCAGCCTCAATCCCGGCAGCCCCACACCCCCTGTTCCCTGGCAATTCCAGCTGTCCCTGCAGGCCACAATGCTCTCCTGTAGGGGTTTGTTACTCAGGGAGTTCACTCACCCATGCTGGGACCACATTTGGCCAGTCCAGGGATGATCTGGCACTGTGATATCAGAACAGGGAGGCTCATGAGGGACATTCATCCCTCTGAAGGAATCTGACCCTTCCCAACAGCCCATCTGCCCCCTCAAGACATTAAAGTCACGGCAAATGAGAATTTTGCTGCTCCAGACTATGCTGCTTGGTGTCCAGCTCATCTCAGCAGTCTCCAAAGGGTGTCCACAGACATTTCCCTACTCAGCAATGCAGGGCCTCAATCAGTGCCCCAAACTCTCAGCTATCCCAGCAGGTAAAACCCATGCCACAAGGAGGTCTGGGAGAGAGAAGCAAGTGGAAATCTTAATTTTTCCATGGATAAGAAAGAATCAGAAGTAACCTGCATGTGGTTCTACTGAGGCAGGAAAGAGAACTTTAAAGCTTTCTGACAGGGATGAATTCACACTGCTCTGCTCCCTCCCTCACCAGCTCCATCCATCTTCTGACTCTGGAATTAATGCCACTGATTCACCCTCAGCTGACAAACCCCAGGATGTGCCTCCTGTGATCCTTCCACACCCTCAGAATCCTCACCTTTCATTTACTTTGTGCAAGGTTTGAGGACAAACTGCATTGGCAGAGCTTGGACAGTCCTCAGCACTACAGGGGATCACTTCATGGCTCCTTGGCCAGGAGGTGACCTGGGATGTCTCCTCCAGATTGTGGGAACATGACAAGGAACTTCTTGTTCCAGAGCAGAAGCTAAGCCTGTGAGTAAAATTCCAAATTCCAAATGTAATCAGCTAGAAATGGCCTTGCATTGCTGGTTGGTTCACAAAGGAAAAAAGGGCAGGGTTGGAAGAGACCTGAAAGCTCACCTGATTCCAACTCCCTGACATGGACATAACCACCTCCCACTGGACATAACCAGTCCCCAAAATGCCAGGAGAAATGTGCCACCCACTACTTCACAGCTGATGCCATTTCTTCAAGCTAAATACTCCTGGGTAGGTCATACAAAATGATTTCTGACTTTAAATACACACACACAACTGCAGTTCTGGTTAAAGTTGTATTGATTCAACACTGGATCACAAGTGCAAGGGGTAATTTTGGTTTCCCAGTTTGCAATAAGCCCTCCTCCTCAGAGTGATAGGTTAGGCTTGGGTTAAAAGCAGGACTATTCAAAAAAACTGAAGCAAACCAAGTAATTCTGCAGAGTTGTGGCAATTTCAAGTTACAAATTTTCACTACAAGTTCTGTGCGTGACAGGTCTGTAACCAAAGGCCAGGAAATGAGAGAAATTCATTTATCAGCCTCCCTCAGGCAGTGTCTCGTATCCAGAAGGAACATTTGGCAGGCGGAAAAATGCTTCCAACATTCCCAATAAAATGAGTTTGTGCAGCAAAGTTCCAAAGAGCAGGGAGTGATGCAGCCTCCTCTGAAATCACATCTCCCTCTGCCCCCAGCAGCTGTGCTGGGAGGGGGAAGGAGGGAAAAAAGGAATGAAAAGGGAAAGGGAAAAGGGAAAGGGAAAGGGAAAGGGAAAGGGAAAGGGAAAGGGAAAGGGAAGGGAAGGGAAAGGGAAAGGGAAAGGGAAGGAAAGGGAAAGGGAAAGGGAAAGGGAAAGGGAAAGGGAAGGGAAGGGGAGGGGAGGGGAGGGGAGGGGAGGGGAGGGGAGGGGAGGGAGGGGAGGGAGGGGAGGGGAGGGGAGGAGGAGAGGGGAGGAGGAGAGGAGAGGGAGGAGAGGAGAGGAGAGGAGAGGAGGGAGAGGAGAGGAGAGGAGAGGAGAGAGGAGAGGAGAGGAGAGGAGAGGAGAGGAGAGGAGAGGAGAGGAGAGGAGAGGAGAGGAGAGGAGAGGAGAGGAGAGGAAGGAGAGGGAGGAGGAGAGGAGAGGAGAGGAGAGGAGAGGAGAGGAGAGGAGAGGAGAGGAGAGGAGAGGAGAGGAGGGAGAGGAGAAGGGGAGAGGAGGAGGAGAGGAGAGGAGAGGAGAGGAGAGGAGAGGAGAAGGGAGAGGAGAGGAGAGGAAGAGGAGAGGAGAAGAGAGGAGAGGAGAGGAAGAGGAGAGGAGAAGAGGAGAGGAGAGGAGAGGAAGGAGAAGAGGAGAGGAAGGAAAGGAAAGGAGGAAAGGAAAGGAAAGGAAAGAAAGGAAAAAGGAAAGGAAAGGAAAGGAAAGGAAAGGAAAGGAAGGAAAGGAAAGGAAAGGAAAGGAAAGGAAAGGAAAGGAAAGGAAAGGAAAGGAAAGGAAAGGAAAGGAAAGGAAAGGAAAGGAAAGGAAAGGAAAGGAAAGGAAAGGAAAGGAAAGGAGAAAAAGGGGAAAAAGGAAAGGGGAAGAAGGAAAAGCTCTTTAATCCAAAAGATGGGAATAAAAAGATCCAAGTGAAATGTCCTTAGTGGCAAGGCCTGGTGCTGAGCTAACACTGCCTCAGTTCCACAGCTGGCTCTAAATGCCTCAGGCTCTCTGAAGAGTTCAATTCCAGCCTTTCCCAGCCGAGCTGGTAAGAAGATTCTCAGTGCCTCCCATCAGTTTGGGAACAAGCTGGTGCTGTGGGTATCCATAACAATAACAGGGAGCAGTGCCCAGAATTTATCCTCCACAGAGTGGCAAACACTTCACATGGCTGTTAAAAGCTTTAACCTACCAAATTCAGCAATTCCTTTATTTACAGGAGTGGATACAGGGAATAAACACTTTGTTCAAGGGCACAGATGGGAAAAGTGCCAAGAGGAGCATTAGAACACAAGCCCACTGCATTGTTCATCTTCAGCACAAGCTAAAAGCCTTAAAAGAAAATATTATTTTCATTTTTCTTCAGTTTTACAGGGCTTCCAGCTAATTAAGAGGTAAATAAAATGAAAACAAGCCAGAGAAGGTCAGAAATCTTTCTGCCTGCCAGCGACACAGTGGCAGCTTTCTTTTGGAATATTTTTTGCTCCATTATCTTCCCATATGCAATAATTCAGCAAGTCTGAGCAGGGCAGCTTCCTGACAGGCTCCTGCTAATGTGGCCCAGGAACTCTGGCAGAAGCAGAGTGGGAGGCATTCAGGAGTTAAAAACATCCAGGAATTTTTCCTTTTGGATTTCCATTGTAGGATAATTCAAGAGAACTCTTCCTCAGCTGGGGCCAACTGCCCTTGAAAGTCTCATTACTGCTTTATTTTGAGCTGAAGAATGATTTGGAGCAGCTCATCACCCCTCCCTTCCCACAAGGGTTAATGTGGCCATTTCCCCACCTTGCCATGTTTTCAGGATACAGAGCACCACTGGCTTTTCCAACATCTTTTTCCATGTACAGAATGGCAGCTGTATAGATCCCAGGGAAGGGAGTGCATAGGGAAGCAGTGCTGCATTTTGCCTGAGTGCTGACATTAATTCCCCTGCTACTTTTCTTGATTTGGGGTTTGACAGCCTTAATCACAGACTGGTATTTTCAACAGCTTCTTTTCTCCATTCATTTAGTACTGTGTAGGAAGACAGAGAAAGAAATCCAAACAAAATCTCTCATCCCCATCTCAAATCCAAATCAACCCCACCTTCCCCATGCAAAAAACTCAACATGCCTGGTTATTCTTGCAAAGGTAACTGTAAATATTCTGAAAATTAAAGTTACATAGCAATGAAATGCAGAGAAAGTGCCCCTGGCAGGAAAGGAAACAATAAAGATGAAGATGTGTTTCTCCATGCATGGAATTTGCATGGAATTGGCTTTTCATTTAGGGATCTCACTGTGTGGTACCAAGCTCATTCATCAGCTCCACTAAACTCTAAAAATCCCAGCTGCAATTTCTGTGCTCCAGGATTGGACCAGCAAGACTGGAAGCTGCAAATTACCTTCCAAATGTAATGCTTAAATGTGTTTTTAAATAAAAATTCTGTATCTCCAGCATTGCCACAGGACACCAATAACCTACACTGTGCACCTCCACAGCTGGGCTAGAAACAACACAGCTCCCACACAACTCACAATTATATTTGGGATTTTCATCTGACAATCCAGTTTTGGGGGCTGTTTGGGATTTTTTTCTCCCATAGTCTGAATTCAGCACACCCTGTAGGTTTTGTTTCTTCCTCTATTGTTAATGAAATATTCTTTTTTAGCATTACAGATTAACTTGGGAAGCAGTTCAAATATACAGAAGAACTGTATATTCAGTCAGGGAATAAGGTACTTGCAAAGGCTTCAGAAAGGCACAGAGCCACATTTCCAAGAAATCAGACCTCAACTCTTCCCCAAAAATATGTACATACATTTACAGCACTCTGTACCTCCAATAAATCTAACAGAACCATTCCCCTAAATTCTTCTCTAGCTGAAATTTGTTTTCATTCAGAAAGTAATTTATTTTAAAAAAGTGTTTCATGACTGGGAGCAATGAAATTTATCTAATGTATGAAGTTTTTCTACACAGTTTCTATACAAATTATGTACAAAAAGACTCCAACAAAGAAGGTAAAGGTTGTGGAGCAAATTAGAGCCAACATTTCCAAAGGAAATAATGAGTTTTACTTCACTTTTTCCCAATGATCTTTCCCCAAAAGCTGCTCAGACTGTGAAAACAGATCGAGTCAACCCATTAGTGCCAAATGCTGGCATTTCCTTTATAGTTCCTGGAAAATGAAGCCATCTTCACTTAGGATAGAAATAAGATTTATCATCAGTCTGTTGAAGCTTAGGTAGGAAGAGCTTTTATTTAAATATTTGGAAATGAATGGATTGGAAAAAGAAAGAGAAAAGAGGTTCAGGGAACATAAAACTCCCATGTTTTCAAATTCCTTTAAACACTATGACAGCTGTTGATAGACTTTGGCACATGCAACAGGTTTCAGGAGATAAACTGGAATAAAAAACTAAACCACTGCTCCCCTGCCCTTCAACAGCACAAACCCTCTGGAAGTGCCAATTAGTGTGAGCATTAATTAGCCAGGTACTGCCAGAAGAAAATAACTAATGGAAATCAATAATCTGCACATTAAAAAACCAATAAAAGTAATATTTATTTCATTGGCAACTAATTTGGTGTGTACCAGCAAAGCTCTACTCCCCACCCAAAGCCAGAATGAGCTTCAATTCTTCCCCACCTGGAATGGGGTGGGAAGGGCAGGCAGAGGATGCCATTGCTGAGGTCTCCTGATCCTCCTCATGAAGGATCCAGGGAGGATGTGGCTGATGAGGAAGGGCAATTCCTGACTGCCCTCAGCATTGACAAGAAGCCCAGACCCAACAGTGATGGAAAAACCCAGCAGTGTTTGGCTCCAAGCCTCTCCTCGCATAGGCAAATTTCATACTCCAGGTGAAAGGCAGAGCTGGGGACTGATAATTAAAAATTACAAATTCCATTGCCAGACTGGTTCCTGCAACCTCCTGACTTTTAATCTGAAACCTGTTTGCTTTGCTACACACTCGAGTTTGTTGCATGTCCCAAACTTGACATTTAACACATGAGCCAAAAATGGGTCCTTCAGGTTTAACAAATCACTGAAAAACCTTGGAACCAAACCATGAGGAACAGAGCCCAAAAGCCTCTTCTGCAGCTCTCTGGAGGCTCTCCCTGTGCTGTCACTGTCACCTGCTGCCTTTAGGCCATGCACTCAGAGCTAATGGCACAGAAGGTCACCTTTCCCAGGACAGCATTTCCTAAAGACAACAAGTTCCATCTGCCAAACCTTTTTGCAAAACACAACCTGTGTGCACCTGGGCAGGATCAGCTAGCCCCAGCTTGTGTGCTCAGCCACAAGGAACATGTGCTCCCTGCTCTCTCTCAGAAGTCCAATCCTTTCAGAAATGGCATCTCTAAGCAGGCTCCCACTCCAGAGCTCTTCATGGCCCCACTGAGAAGTGCCTGCACTGAAGCACTTTCTCATCTCCTCATTTTCCAGCTCTTGCTGTCAGCACACTCCACCTGTTCCTGGCCCTTTTCCAGGGCCAGCTCTAAACTCAGCATCCTCAAAGCCTTGATTTCAAGTGACTAAACAACACCCAATTCAAACCAATGCTAAAATGCCTAAACTGATCTGTATTTGGCTTTTAGCAGAGTTACAGGGATCCTGTACTCAGAGCAAAAGGGTCCCATGCTCCACTAAAGCAAATATTAACACATCACACAGCAGCTGTGTGAAAACTCCTTCAAAGCCAAGAAATTAGGCAGAGTGCAAGAGGAGAAGTAACTGGTTAACAGTTCTGTGGCATTGCTGCATGTTGAGTTAAACTGGATTATGACTCCTCCCTCTCCTTTGAAGTATGAACACCCTGCACACCACAGAGATGCATGGATCCAGCAGCAAAGGCAGTGTTCCATGGAGGAACTTCCCAGGCTATCAGGCACCCTTTGGAACACCTGTACTCCATCACACAAGGATCTGGGAGCATTAATTGTGGAGGCTCAGAGTTTACAGCTCTGAAGGGTGCACTCCCTCCAGCTCAGACATCTGAACATTTCCAACACCATGCAGGGACTCCCTCCTTTAAAGTCCCTTTTCATAAAATGAAGAACCTCCAGCACTGCAGATAAAGGCACTGAAGAAAATAATGGCAAGACTTCCTGGAAGTGTGCACTGACTTCACACACCAGCTTTTGATTTTCCTTCTTCTCCAGCTAAGCTGAAGAACATGTACCCTGCAGGCTGTGATGCCTCCAGCTCCTGCCACAGAAATAATGAGCCTTGCCCTTGGAAAACTAACAGCACTCATAATTTATCTGTTAGAATATCCATCCCCAGTGCCACAGCCAGCACATGTATTTCCAAACAGGGAGTATTTCAGTTTTCTGCTGAAGAGAAAATACCAGGCTGCTCTCTCAGGCTGCCTGCAGTCCAGCCATGAACAGGAGTAGGAAGGAAATGCAAACTGTCAGGCCCATTCCTTCAAACTCATGGAATATTCATGTCAGATGCAGACATTAATAAGAGACTTTTTTCCCCTTTTTCCTTTGAGACACCCAGTGAACACAAGTTTCTCCACACTCTCCAGTGTGTACTTACCCTCAGCTCCACCTCTTTGCCAAGTAAGTCATACAGGACTGCTCCTTTGGAGGTGATTTCAGAAGCAAGCTGTCTAGCTGCCTTCAAGTCAGCAATCTGGGAACACAGCAAGAGCACTGAATAGCAGGAGAATTCCCAACATCACAAAGAATATCCATGGCATTTCTCATTCTGATGTCAAAATTGCACTGGAGGTCTAAACTCTGCCAGAGGCTGTGCACCAGAATCAGAGTGGACAGAGTCTCCCTTGGCTTGAAACAGTCCAGGTGAGGCTCTGTCAGGCACAGGTTTCTGAGGGAAACCCCAAATACTTTAGGCCAAGGAAAAAAAACCCACAAATCTCCTCAGAACTGTGGCTCAGCCAGCTGTTGGTTCATGTGCTGCCCAGGACAAAGGGAAACATCTCCTTTTTCATGAGCAGAAGTAAAAACTTCATATACCAAAAGGAATGGGACCAGCCTGCAATGAAAGTAATGAACTTTTAAGCATCTCCCAAGTGGCTTTTTGTTATTTTTTCAGAGAGACACATCAGACTTACAGAGGGAAGAATCACTTCTGGGTCTGCCATTTTCTCAAGAATCACAGGAACAGAGAATCATAGAATGGTTTGTGTGAGAAGAGACCCTAAAGCCCATCCAGTTCCACTCCTGCCATGGGAAGGGACATCTTCCACAGAAGTAGTAACAGAAATTCCTCTTATTTAGCAAAGTGCTGGGTGGTTTTTTTTTTTAATTATTTTTGGTGGTGTTTTTTGGTTTGTTTGTTTGGTGGTTTTTTTTAATATTTAGAGAAGATGCTTTTAAAATATCAAAGATGGTTTTTATTTTAAAGGCTTGAACAGTTTTGATATATGTTAGGGTCACAGGAAGATTTCTCCTTCTTTCAATGCAAATGGGCTGAAAATCAACTTTCAGTCGGTATTTTGCAAGCTCCTCCTGTTGCAAAAGCTTAGTAGGTAGAAAAACATCTTTATTCCAGCCTACTCCAATATTTCTACAGTGTCAACAGGATTTCAATACAAAGAGAACCAGTTTTGTGCCACTGTTGCTTTGTGTCCTAGATTGCCAAGCAATATGTATTCTATTTACCATCTGTCAGAGGTATGGCAGTTGTCTCCTGTTCAGTGGGCAGTTTTCTTATCTCTTCCACAACCACTCCTCCCTCTGGGGAGACACCTGCTGATAACAGCTACTGAATGTCACTGCATGGCTGATAAGAACTACAGCATCCCACTGGGAGAGGTGAGCCCAGAGGGAGGAGCCAAGCATTCCTACCTGGATATAATTTGAGCTCTTGGGACACCAGAACAGCATTTCCACTGGATTTCCCAGAGGAACAGCAGCTGCCTCTTCCCCTGGATCTTCAGAGGAAGACTCCACCCTTCTCCAGGATCCCTGCTCCAGCAGAACCACCCCTGACACTGCAGGAGGGCTGAGCCACAATTCCAATGGGACTGCTGCCAACACCCTGACCCACAGGGTGTCAGGTTGGGTTCTGACTCTGTCAGTGTTGGTTTGGTTTACTGCATTGTTTATTTATTTTTTTTTTTATTTTCTTCCCTAATAAAAGAACTGTTATTCCTTCTCCCATATCTTTGCCTGAGAGCCCCCCTTAATTTCAAATTTGTAACAGTTTGGAGGCAGGGGGTTTACAGTTTCCAGTTGGGAGGCTCCTGCCTTCCTTAGCAGACACCTGTCTTTCCAAACCAAGACACCTTTCACTGTGCTTCTGGTTGAGAATTCAGAGATTAAAACAAATCAGAGTCACATAACCCCACCTCCTGAAAGTCTGACTTAAAACCCTGCCTACTGCCTTGCCAGAACATTCTCCACTTAAATCCCAGCCAGCAAACAGATGAGTTTTCCCAATTGAACACAAGAGTGGCACTTTTGCTTACTTTGGAGCCCAGATCAAACTTGAACTTGGTGCTGTCCTCCTCGGGGAGGTGAGCACACTCCCCTCCCTGGGTGTTCATGGCCCCGTAGAGCACCGAGGTGACCTTGAGCAGCTCCTTCACGGCGTGGCCATCAGCCTGGTACAGCTTCTTGGTGTTCAGCTTGATGTGAGCCTTGGTAGCCTTGGCAAGAAAGAAACAATTCAGCAGTCACAAAGAATAAAATCCTCAGTTATCTGCACTCAAAGCTCTTTTTGGGGGCACCAATTATTCTGCTGTACAGAATAATTCCCATTGGCCTGGTACAGCTTCTTGGTGTTCAGCTTGATGTGAGCCTTGGTAGCCTTGGCAAGAAACAAACAATTCAGCAGTCACAAAAGAACAAAATCTGTGGGAATCCATAAAATCAGAGGGTTTTGGGAAAGCTGCAAAAGGCAGGCCTCAGAGACAGCAGAACTGTGCTTGGAGCTAAGCAGCAGCCATGAGATTGGTCAGCAGAAAAATTATGTAAAAAGTAGAAAAAGACAAATAGAACAATGGTCTGTGCATTAACACTTGTCTAGAATAACTCCCTAAGCTGCAGAAAAGTTTATCTAGCAAGATATTAGGAAGTTTTAAGCTTAATAATGGAGCTCTGTGCATTGTGTTTTAAGGCTTACAAGTAGGTATTGTATTTGAAATAAGCAAGTATTGTTTTAACCCAAGGTACCTGTGCTTATAGTGGTTGGATAGAACTACTGTCAATGTGCTTTTGCTTTGTGGGATTGGTCAAAAAACTCTTAAAGTGAGTTGTAACATTAAATTCTTCATCTGCTGCCTGGGATGTGAGCTGATGGCATCTTCCCACTGTCATAACCATGTAATGAGAGTGATGGTGGAAAATCAAACAGCTCAAGGCTCGTTCCCAGCAGTCCCATCCTGTTGGTGATTTGTACAGAGCCCCCAGCCAGTGATAAAAATCCTCAGGTATCTGCACTCACAGAGCTCTTTTTGGGGGCACCAGTTATTGTGCTGTACAGAGTAACTCCTCCTGTTTGGACCCCTCATCATAATACTGGTTATTTCTAGAAGAAATTTTTCTGAAAGTTTTGCGTTTTCTGCATGTCAGAACGTTTGCAGAAAAACCCTCAAACTATCATCATTTCTTCCCTGAATAAAGATCAGCAAAACCCCTATGCACCATTTAAATTCAAATTAAGTTTAAGTGGAAAGTAAGTAAGTGCTGCCCAGGTCTTGTGATGATGCTGCAGAGAGGTAAATTTCACCCTTAAAGAGTTGCAAGAATGAGATCAGTTATCCTAATTTAACTGTCTTCTCTTCCAGCAGCACCTTCCAAATGTTTTATTGCTTCTCTCAATTTTTTCCCTGCTGTGATATTAGTGATTTTATTCCCTTGCCTTCCATCTCTGAAAGCTACAGACAGAACAATAAGGAAAAAAATACAAAAAAATTCTAATATTATCTTTTTGTGCTTCAAAGTAATAAAGGGGGAAAATTACTATCTGTCACAGAAAGGACACAAATGTTGTTCTTGAAATTCCTGGTAAGTTTATATTATAAATGAATAGCCTCAAGGAGGCAACCACAAATTTCAGATTAAACTTTGAGGGAGTCTTTGTGGTGCCATAACTAAACAAGGAAGCAAAAAAAAAAAATTGATCACCATCTATGGATCCAAAAATGAAGCTTAAAAATGACACATGAAATACAAAAGTGATTTAACATCTGCTTTTCAGTATATTTTTAAGATGAAACTTCTGCTGAAATGCTTCTCCTTTGGGAATGCTGCAGCAAATAGAGCCTATCCATGAGTCACTGGTGGTATTACACAGCTTTGGTTTTACAGTGCTCCTGGAAGGAATTCACATTCCCTCAGCTCTGACAGAGCAGGATCTTCAAGCTGGGGGAAAAGATTCAGACATTACAACATTTGGTACAACACCATTATAAGCTCTGCACTGAGCTTCACTGAATAATGGACTGAAGGAAAAAATCCTGTGAAACTAAAGAGAGAAAGCCCCACACTTCAAACCACGGATTTGGCTCCAGCTTTGCCAAAAAAACTAAGAAAATGGATATAAGCCCATGCTTATTCAGGTGTATTCTGTCAAGACTTTGTGACTTTAAAATCAGATTTTAATTCCCAATAAATATTTTCCTCTTGCCTCTCTCATCCCAAAATCTCAGCCCAGCAGAGGAAATGACTCTCTGAGTCTGTCTGCAGAGACAGGGCCCAGGGAATGGCTGGAGCTGTGTTAGGAGAGGGTCAGGCTGGATCTCAGGGAAAGTTCCTTCCCCCAGAGGGTGGTGGGGCACTGCCCAGGCTCCCCAGGGAATGGGCACAGCCACAAGGCTGCCAGAGCTCCAGGTCCCAACTCAGGATCTTCTGTGATTCCTGAAAATTGAAGCCCAAAGTTCCAGAACAGGCTCCTGGTGTTGTGCACCTGAGCCAGGGGAATACGAGACTCACAGTACAAAAAATCCCTAATTGCTTTTGAAATGTTGGTCTCAGAATGACCTCAAATGAGCCAAGACAAAGTGAAAAGCCAGGTAAGTTCACCTCCATTCCCTTGCAGTAGAAGCAATCTAAAAAATTAATTGCAGAAACAGCAAGTATTCCATTATAGGAGAAGTGGTCATTAAATTGACAGACTCTGTTAAACATCCCCTATTCAAAGGGGACTGATGCACTAAATTATAAGAGATGTTGTTAGAGACAGAAGTTCTAATTTCAGCTTCATTCACCCTCAAGAGAGTGAAATCAATGTCTAGTAAGAGGGAAAAAAAATGTTTTTCATTCAAAGGCTACTTAAAAAGAGAAAAAATACACAGACAAGTATATATATTTTTCAGACTGGCACAATGGCACTGTGGAGTCAAGAAGACAACTTCATGTTTGGCAAGTCACCTCCATCACTTCATCTTTGAAAACACCTATTTGATTTGCTGTTTTATTATATAACACTTATAGTTTTACAGAACCATTAAAAACCACAGCTGTTTATTCTGAAGATCAGACAGTTAAAATGCAACAAAAAATATAAATATTCAGCAAAAACAGCAGCCACAGCCAGAAAACTTGCTTAACTTCACAATCTGCTTTATTAATATCACAAAGCCAAATTTTCTGTGATGTCTGACAAACCGTTTTGTGCCCTTAGGTTGCTGAGTTTGTTTTCATGAATGAATTTCTATGAGATGAAAACCACATTGCAGGTTTTTTGTTGCACTCTACCTCAAATTTGGATCCAAGTGGGCTTAGGCAGGAGCCAGGTATTGAGCCCCACTGATCAGGGCAGCTCTAGGGGGGAAATTGATTAAAAACCCACCTAAAGCAACCTTGCAGGCACTCTGGGGTCTGGGAAGGAGACTTTGGTAAGTTCTCAAACTGCCAGGAACACAGAGCAGCAGTTAATTTGTGTGGAAAATTAACACCTCCTCACTCCTTGTTCAGCAAAGCAGAGCAAAGCTCCAGCTACATTCCCTGGTGATGGATCTGTCCTGCCATTCTCTTCTGAGACAATTCTGTCTCCATCACATCTCCCATCTGCCCACGGATGCATAAAGCCATTAACTCCTGGGGAAGATAATTGTGGATTGCATGGGCAGTGAATTATTAAGGAAATGTCTACAAGCTTCTCTCACCCTGAAAATGCTGAAAACCTGAAAACAATAATCCCCACACTAGCCTGTAATATTAACTAAGTACAGGATGACTAAAGTAATTTCCATTAATTTCATTTTCTGAATCATATGATGTAATTCTCCAAAACCCTTGGGATTTCTGACATGAAATCAGCTATTGAAAAGCACCACATTATTTCTGCTTCCAGACTTGTGCTTGGAGGGGGAAACCCTCCCAAACAAAACAGACCTGTTCACTCCATCTCAAGATGCTCCAGGGCTAAAAAGTGCATTTTAATATGTACACGAATGTACCCTGCTCTGAACATGGCAAAATTAAGAATTAAGAGAATTTATGGTGCACACTATTCACAAATGACAAGGGAAATATTGTTAAAATGACATTTTAATACGTTTAAGATTTTTTTTAAAGTACTGTAAATCATCTTTGGTATTAGCATAAAAACTTCCATTGCTTCCAGATCCAGCTGCAGCCCCAGAAAGTTCTTTTCACACAATGAAGAGTGGTAATCTAAGTGTGATAACACCAAAGGCTCCTGCTGCTTCCAAATAACATGAATTTTATGAAGGACAGTGTTATTTTACTCCAAAAGACTGAAAATTTTGAAGACCCAATCCAAATATGCTCATGCATAAAAAAATTGATCTGAGAAAAAACCACATGCCCTAATCTATGGGAAATCTCATACAACCAATATATGATTTTATATCATCATGAAAACACCAGAAATTATGATAATTCAAGCACAGAAAAGAATCAGGCATCCAAAGTTAGCTATAACCAAGGTTGGATCTCTTCTAAAACAATTTAAAATTAAAAACATTTCCATCTACAGCTGTGTCTTCCACTGTTACCTTTTATAAATAAGGAGAGATAAAGATGAATATTGGTTTAGATCCCAATTTAGATCCCAATATTGTATTTAGATCCCAGTGAATATTGGAATGAATATTGGTTTAGATCCCAATTTAGATCCCGATACTGTATTTAGATCCCAATGAATACTGGAATGAATATTGGTTTAGATCCCAATTTAGATCCCAATATTATATTTAGATCCCAGTATCATAGTTAGATCCCAGCTCTGCAGAGAGAAGTACAGAACGTCAGTAACAGCCTGCCCTGGCCTTTTCAAATTTCCAGCAGCACAAGACACAGGATCACAGAATCATGGAATGGTTTGGGTTGGAAGGGACCTTAAAACTCATCCAGTGCCATCCCTGCCATGGGCAGGGACAGCTGCCACCATCCCAGGCTGCTCCAAGCCCTGTCTAGCCTGGCCTTGGACACTGCCAGGGATAAAGCAGCAGCAGAATCCAACACAAACTCAGCCAGCCCTTGCAGGGAAGCTCTGTGGGGTTAAGAGAAAGCTCTAAAGCTGCCATGGAACCAGGATTTCAGATTTTCAGGGTTTCAGCCCAAGCACAGCTCCTGGGCAGACTCACCATGAACTGAGCCACGGCCTTAATGAAGAAAACCCGGTCCTGCTCTGTCTCCACATCCCCAGGGATGTCACTCTGAGGTTCATACCTGTGCAAACAACAGCTGGAGATCAGAACAAGCTTCTGGCAGCATCCAAGAGCCTGCTTCATCTGTGAGGCAAAAATCAAACTCAAAGTAAGCACAGACTGGAGAATAAACGTGTAAATAAATTCCTGCTGCAGACTGGGGCATCCAGAGCAGGCGTGCACACAGGGGGTTTGTACAAACTGCAGGAGCTGTAAAAGCTGACACACTGCACAAGTTCATAGCCAGACATCATTTCAAACATCCTCCTTTCACAAGTGAAGGAAACTAATGGAAAAACAAACTGAAATCTGTGAAATGCTTAAAAAAAAAAAATCAGTGAGATGCAGAAACTTCTAGAAGTGGCCAGTCTGCAGGAACCAGGGAAGGATAAAAGGAAATTCATTTGGACCCTCAGTGTAAGAGCAGCATTTGAAAGACTAATTTAGGCAACTTAATCCAAGTATTTCTGAATGGTTGTGAGTATATTCCTATCTCATTACAACTGCAGGAGTATTCAGCAAATTTCTAACAACTTAATGGATATTAATTATTAATTCAGGGCAAAAAACTGCAATCAGGAAAACTGGTCAATGTTGGTTTCAATTATAATGTTCTACCTTATAGTCTTAAAAAAAACCCTTTAATTTTACACTTAAGCAGGAGAGAGAAGATAATGTACAATTCAAATAACACTTCAGGATCCAGAAATATTTAACCACAGTCTGTCAATGGGTGAAGTGGGTGTAAAACTGCAACCGGACAGTAGAAGATTAGAACCAAACCATTTTATTTATTTTAAATATGTTGTGGATGCAGGACAACACCAGGCTGTAGCAACAAGGCAAGAACTGGCTGGGTTTTGGTGAAGTTCCCACAACAGATCACCCTGTTTGGATAAAAAGTCAGACATGGACAGGATGGCTGTGGAATTCGGAGAATATGTGAGAGATAAGGCTACTTTTAAATGAGTGTGCCCACAGTCAGGGTGAAACCTCTGGCAGCCACTAGGTTGCTACTCCAGACTGTGTCATTAAGCTAAAATTCTGCAAACTACCACATTTCTCTCCGGTATTTAGAAGAGCAGAGCTCAAAGAATTACTAAATATCAGAGTTCCCTCATTTCAAAGCACACCATCAATTCCCAAGCACACTCTCCACATCTCAGCATCAGCCCAGCATTTGTTGGCCTCATCACCAACCTTTTCACCAGCCACAGCAGCACTTCTGACACAAGCATGAAGTTTGGGGTGTGGAAATTCTCCATGGATATGAGTCGAGGATACCCCAGCGCCCTCATCATCTCAGTAAAATCTGAAAAATGAGGAAGAGCAGGGATTTCTTTTATATCCAATAAGGGCTTTGCCAAGATTGCCATCTCCCACAGAGCGCTGCTTAGTTACCGTGAGATATACCCAGTTAAAAAAATTAAACCTCAATAATTGACATAAATTGTATAATTTTCAACAGAAAACACGCCCAAGTGAAAAAAGGCGTTTTTAACGAGATTCCCTGAGCTGGAACAAGGCAGACACAGCCTGTCCCTGCACACACATCATTCGATTTGTTCCCTACGGGCGGGGGAATCCCGCCCCGCAGGGCTGCGCCACCCCGGCAGCGGGGACCCCTCCCCGGCAGGGACCGGCGGGCTCAGCCCCGCATCCCCCGCGGCGCCGCCCGCCCGCAGCTCCGTGTGCGGCTCAGCGGGGCCCCCGGGAGGCCCAGGCGGGGGTGCCGCGTCCCACCCGGCCCGGCCCCGCCGCCGCGGCCGCGCTCACTGCGGAGATCACGGAACGACATCGCCGGGAGCCGCGGCCGCCGCCGCTACGAGGCAACGCGCTGCGGGCGCTACGGCGGCGCGGAGGGGCCAAACCCCGCGGGAAGCGAAGCGTGCGGCGGGCAGGGCACCGAATCGCGGCATGGCAGGATAACTGAGGGCAAGAACGCACTGAGATCAGCGAGGCAACCTGCGAGCCATCCCCACCGTGGCAACCACACCAGAGCACTACGTGCCATGTCCATCGCCACCGTGGCAGTCAGACCAGAGCACTGAGGGTCATGTCCGGGCTTTCCTTAAACACCTCCCGCCACAGCGAATCCGCCACACGCATGGCCAGCGCATTCTAACATCATCCTTTCAGGGAAGAAACTCTTCCTAGTGTCCAATCTAAATCTCGCCTGGCGCACTTAAGACTGTGTCTTGTCCTGTCCCTTGTTTGCTGGTAGCAGAGCCAGCCCCGCCCGGCTGTACCCTCCTGGCACGGAGGTGCTGAGAGGGAGAAGGTGTCTCTGTCTCCCATCACGTTCTCCAGGCTGAGCTCCCCAGGCTCCCTCAGCCCCTCCCTGAAATAAATAGAAAATAAACTCCCCTTTTTTCTTCACCTTGAGAACAGCGGTGTGCGCTTGTGTTCCTTCGTGTCCTATAGTGACATCCAAGCTAAGCCTGGGTGTGACACTCAGGGCTCTCATCTGGTTGCCACAGTGGAGCTGGGTCCCAGGTTGGACTCGGTGGTCTCACAGGGTTCTTCCACCCCAACTGCTTCCATGATTCTGTGACATTACAGCCTTTGGGGACCGGTGGTGGCTGATGAGTGTCCCCAGCCCCCTCACCGTGCCCAGAGCCCAGGCAGAAGTGACACAGCCCACAGTTTCCATGTTGATCGCCAAGGAGGAGCAGCGTGAGGGTTCCTGTGCTGACACTGGTGATGTCCCATGGACCAAGGAACGGCAGCTGTGACCACAGATCTCTGCATTAATGCTGGATGGAGCAGCCACAGCTCTTCCTGAGAGTCACCTGTATCTCAGGGTGGATTGAGCTGAAAATCATCTCCATGTCTGGGGACATTGTGCAGAGCAGTTCCCAGTTTTTCACTTCAAACTGCCCAAGCTTAGAAGACACACAGATGTGGACTCTGTAGTGAGCAATGCTTATGCACATGATTGAAAAAGCAATCAAAAGCAAGGGAAGAACAATAAATCCTGAAAGAATAAATAATGAAATGAAATAGTTACATTAGAAAATAGGAGATATGTTTAGAGACTGGGTTTCTTATGTCAGAAAGCCATGAGACAGCAAACATTGAATAATTCACCAGTTCAAGAATGTGTCAGCAATCCCACTTCTTCAGGGGGATTAAAGAAGAAAGGAACCATTCCCCTGCTCTCCCCTAAGTGACACACACTGACTATGAAATATGTAGGGGAAAGCCAAAGCTGTAAAATCAGTAAAACCAATTCCACAGCTGAGGTAAGCACTACACTGAGACTGTAAGTAAATATCATTAATATTTATATTTTAATGTTAGGCAGCACAAAGGTGCTGCTGGAGGTGGGGTGGCTTTGAACTGAGCAGGGACCCAGAGAGGAGCAGCCTCACTGGTGGGAGCTCAGACATTCATCCACAAGGGATAAACTTTTCTCCCTGCCCACTCCCATTTCCAGCAACCCTAAACCTGAAGGAAAATGCCCCTGTAGTTATTCCCTAGGACATGAACTCACCTCCAGGGAAACATCTCCCCATCCCACAACCCACACTTGAGGAATTGGGGTTTTTTCTCCTCTTCATCAGTACAAAAGTGGAAATTTTCCTGGAAAGGAAGGAAAACTGGCAATTTTGGTGCAGGTTTTGGTGGCAATGGGCAAGCCATCAGCTGGGGCTGCAGGCTTTGAGTACAGACCCTGTCAGGTTCTCAACATATAAATAATCAGCTCTACTCATCCTCATCTTTCCCTCCCTTGGCCCTTTCAGCCATCAGCCTACATTGTGTTGTAGATGAAATGGTGGTTGGGGTTGTTGAATTTTTTTTTTTTGGTGGGTTGATTTTTTGTTTGTTTTTTTTTTTTTTTTTTTGTTTTGTTTTTTTGATTGTTTGGTTTGGGGTTTTGGTTTGTTTGTTTGGTTTTTGGTTTTTTGTTTGTTTTTTTTAATATTTATATTTTCATTCTTCATGTTCCACTGTTCTTTTCCCCGAGGTTTTGTTAGCAGAGCTTGGCACTAAAGCTTCTATCACCTCTTTTTAAGTCAAATTCTCACATCCTTGTATTACTCTACGTGGCAGATGGACCTAAATCATTATTTTCCCCTCTGGTAACAAGTAATTAGGCTTTGTGAGGAGCTGCTGCTTCATGAGATTCCCTTGGGGCAGGCAGTTCTTGGGATCAGGCTCACCTGGACCACACTCACCAAGGGTCAGGTGTGATTTCACAGCTTTGGCTTTCCCCAGAAAGTTTATATTTGTCATAAACACCAAGGGTTGGAGCCCCTCTGCTTTTGTCGGGGTTGGGGCATAAATGGGCAGTTGAAAACATGATCAGGGAGAACACAAATGTTTTTTAAATTACAAAAAAAAAAAAAATTGCAATGAACAGACATTCTTCAGATGCTTCAAGCACAAAAATCAGAAAGAACTCATTTGTGCCTGGTCTGTTGGGGGAAAAATGGGTAAAAAGTCCTCAGGCTTCTTTTGCATCCCAGGAAAATCCTCCTGTGAAGCTGCTGTACACTTCGATATACTCTAAGTCACCTTTCACATACTGCAGAAAAAAAAATTAAATTAATGTGATCATGATGGTGGTGAAAAACCAACCCATTTCTGCTGGGTTGTTTCCCAGCCTGCCTGCCAGACAAGGTTTTAGCTTAACAAATTGCTTGAAAGACTGGGAAGGGAATCTGCCAGGTGGTTTGCTCAGAGCAGGGCTGGTGCAAAAAAAAAACCCCAAAATCAGGCAGGGTATGAAGTGATGAGGTTTTCATTTGGCTGGTTCATGGAATTGTACAGACAATTCATGTGAGATTTTTGCATCCACTTTTGCTTTTTACTTTCAAGCTGGGCACTAATTTTTGCTCTTCCAATCAGAGCCTCCCTTATTTCCCATCTGGAACATTAATTTTTACCTAAATTCTGTTTTTGTGCCTGGGCTGCTGCCTCATCCACGGGATCTGAGGTTTCTGTCTGCTGCTGGGGGCTGGCTCAGCTTGCAGACTTCTTGGCCTTTGAAGAGTTTCATGAGCAAACTCTTTCCTTCCCACTTTATTTAACATGAACTCATCCCTCCAGAGGTGTGGAAGGGAAAAGAACCCTCCCAGGAGGAGGGAAAGTGGCCAGGGAATGGCTGGGGGAATGGAGCTGCTCTTTGTGATGAGGAGCCTGGGGAAATCTGAAGGTCTGGGGAAGGGAAACATGCAGGAATGTCACGTTGCCTGTAATTACAGTGCAGAGCAGCTCTCCCTGCTAATGGGCTGCCGTTAGAGGAGAGCTGGGCACCCAGGATAAGCTGAAGCCCATGGATCAAACACCAGAGCTAATAAATCAACAGCTGCCCTTTGGTGGCTCAGCAGATGAGCAGGAGAAGCTGTTTAGGATGGAAAAACACCCCCAAACAAGGAGATTTCCAAATCCATCTCCATCCGTGTCTGACAGGTCAGGAGAAGAGATTGGCTTTTCATTTATATTCAGTGAAAAACAAAAATAAATGAAAACAAAATTACACACCCACCCTCCATTAGCTGCCTCCAAAGCAAAGTGCCATTTGACCCACTCAAAGCCAGCACTAAGTGCTGATTTCCCAAAGTCTGCCTAATTGCTGGGGTCCAGTTTCAGATGTCACAGCACAGCTTGATTTAAAGCCAGCCCAGCCCTCCCAGTGAGCCTGGGAGCTGCAAGTCCAGCTCATCCTCACCACAAGGCACAGAGGACCCAAAAATCCTTGTTTTCTTATCAAATATCCCAACTTGGAAGAGCCCCATAATGATCATGAGATGCTTTGGTGTGTTTTTCACCAACACTTTGGCTTTTGGACTACCTGGAGGGAAAGGCACAGAGAGCAACAAAGGAGGGTGCCAAGGACAAAGAAAGGTTTGGAAGGCCACAGTCACAATCACCCAATTTTACCCCATGAGGAAACACAGCCCTGCTCAGCAAAAGGGGAAATGAACCCTCCTGGGCCTCCTCTTCCCCAGGCTCCAAACTTGGCACAGCCTCCTTATTTAACTCATTGCAGCCACAGAATCATTAGGGTTGGAAAAGCCTTCTAGGATCACTGAGTCCTGTGGTAATCACAAACCCTCTGGACAGAGGGAGACATTGCTCTCTCCAGGATTTTCCTGGAAAGCTGTAGGAAAGCTTAGAGAAAGAATTAAAACAATTATTATCCCAATTTCTGCACCTGGCAGGCAATCTCTGTTTGTCAGAGATGTTTACGAGAAGGAGTTGTCCCTTCTTGACCAATAAGTGAGAGAAGATTCCTAAAGGCCAACCAGGTCTGAGGTCCACCATTGTTTCTATAAGAACTGTGGATTTCTGATAATAAAGTGCCTTTTCATGCCTTCTGATGATGGAGTCTCTGTGTCACCTTTGGCTGTCCCCAGTACCCCTTTGGTGATAACTGGTGACCCCTTTGGTGACAGTCCAAGCATTCCCCAGCATTGCCAAGGCCACCACTAACCCATGTCCCCAAGGGCAACATCCATGACATTAAAATGTCTGCGCTTGAGTACAAAATTCCAGAGGATTTTCCCCCAAAGTTAAATATTTTATATCCACATTAATTTAGTGTAGTCACCATTTGGGCACTGCCATCAAAACTAGGGACACAAATGGGTGGAAATGAGAGCTCTTCCAGGGTTATCCCAAATATTCCTTCCTTGTGGAGGTGCTGCCTTTGCCTGGCTTTCCCCCCTTTCTGAGGGGGCCTCTCAGGGGCAGCTGGAGTCTTGGATAAACAGCCCTTGGGCTGGGCCACTCTGGGGATTTTGTGTTCCTGTGCTGGCAGAAACCTGTGATCCCAGCAGCAGAATTAAGTGTTGCTCAGTTCAAAGGTGAGGGGAGCTGGTTTGTGTTCAAAACTCCTGAAAATTGGATTGTGACAGGGAAAAGTGGAAGCAATGGAGGGGCTTTGGGCAGGGGATGGTGAGTGAGAGAGAGCGGGAGATCACTGGGCTGGCAGATGGTGAAACCATGGCCTGGGCACAGACCCCAGGCAGGGGATGGCACTGCTGAGCCCTCCTGTGGAACCCCAGCTCCCAGCAAAGCCAAAGGCATCCCTGAATCCAGCTTCATCTCCTGCAGGAGCCCCAGCTCCCAGCAAAGCCAAAGGCATCCCTGAATCCACCTTCATCTCCTGCAGGAGCCCCAGCTCCCAGCAAAGCCAAAGGCATCCCTGAATCCACCTTCATCTCCTGCAGGAGCCCCAGCTCCCAGCAAAGCCAAAGGATCCCTGAATCCACCTTCATCTCCTGCAGGAACCCCAGCTCCCAGCAAAGCCAAAGAATCCCTGAATTCACCTTCATCTCCTGCAGGAGCCCCAGCTGGAGCAGCCAGGCACAGTGACAGGGGGAGGGAAGTGACACAGGGCCACTCCTGACCTGGAAATAACCCCATCCCTGGAGTCTCCATTTCCTAGTGCAAAACTGCTCTCAGCTGTGAAATTGAGCCCTGGGGAAGCCATTCCTTCTGGATGAATCCAGCCCCACTCCCTGCAGCTCCTCAGCTTTGTCACCTGGTGGAGGGACACCCTACAGCCTCAATGCCAGCCCTGTGGCACTGCAGTTCTTATGGGATTGGAGGAATTATGATCCCCCCTCAGTTAGGAAATGAGGATCTCAGGCTCCCTGGGCAGGAGATAGATTTTCTCTGCAGGCTGGGTGCCTTCATCAGTTGTTAAACTGTTGGACAGTGTGTGGTCACAGCAGAAAAACACCCCTGATGAGGATGTCTGGGCATCTTTATGAGCAGAGCTGACATGTTCAGCCAGAAATCTCTCTTGACTTGACCTCCAGAAAATACATCACACTGCCAGCAAACCCAGGAGCCAGCCTGGTGTTTCATTAACTAAGAGAGAAGGGAATAATCCTCAAAAGCTCATCCAAAACCCCTTTGGGCTGGTCTCCAGGATGGGGAGGCTGCAGAGCAGGAGTTGGGGGGATGTCTGCTGCAGCTCATCAGTAAATGTGTGTGATAACAGCCCGTCCCTCATGGTGAGCAGCACCCTCTGAGCAACTTGTGCCACGTTGTGGTCACCAGTTGCTCAGGTGTTGTTGTGAGGGTCCCCAGGACGAGGTGAGAGATGAGAATCTGACTCCAAGTTCTTAGAAGGCTGATATATTATATATTATATTGTATTGTATTGTATTATATTATATTGTATTAAATATATACTAAAACTATACTAAAGAAAAGAGAAAGGAGACATCAGAAGGCTAAAACAAGAATGATAATAAAAACCTGTGACAGACTCAGAGAGTCCAACACAGCTGGCTGTGACTGGTCATTAATTTAAAAAATTCACATGATGGGTAAACAATTCTCCAAATCACATTCCAGAGGAGCAAAACAGGGAGAAGCTGAAGCTTCCCAGGAGAAGAAATCCTGGTGAAGGGATTTTTCATAAAATATCACAGTGACACCACGTCCTGGAGCTGGCTGTGCTCAGCAGAGGGAGCCCAAAATGAGGCTAAACCCATCTCAGTTCTGTGGGGAGGACAGAAGCTGTTGAGGCAGGAGGTGTGTGGTCCATCCTGCTGCTCCCAGAGCTTCCCTGCAACAGCAGGAACAGGAGTGGGTGGGGAAGGAGCGATTACCAGAAACTACCCAGCTTTGAACTGATACTGATTAATGGGCCATGAAAATCACACAGAGCCAGCCTGGCAGACACAAAAATCCATCAGGTTTGCAGCCCACCTCATGGTGTCTATTGATACATTTAGATACAACCCAACCCCCAAATTTTTGTGCAGATTCTGTAAATGTGCAGAAATCTGATGCCAGAAGGAGCCCAAGGTGGGCAGGCCCTGGCACAGGGTACCCAGAGCAGCTGTGGCTGCCCCTGGATCCCTGGCAGTGCCCAAGGCCGGGCTGGACAGGGCTTGGAGCAGCCTGGGACAGTGGGAGGTGTCCCTGCCCAAGCCCAGGGTGCTGCCCAGCCTCAGACCCCCCTGCTCCTGCAGGAACACACTCAAGGGACTGCTAAGAATTGGGTGTGGAATTTGCAGGCAACCCCTACAAGGCAAGAGATGAGAATCTTGACTCCATGTTTCAGAAGGCTGATTTATTATTTTGTTATATATATATTATATTAAAATAAAATTATATATTTAAACTATACTAAAAGAATAGAAGAAAGGATTTCATCAGAAGGCTGGCAAGGAAAAGAATGGAATGATAATAAAATCTTGTGACTGACCAGAGAGTCTGAGCCAGCTGACTGTGATTGGCCATTAATTAAAAACAACAACATGAGACCAATCACAGATGCACCTGTTGCATTCCACAGCAGCAGATAATAATTGGTTACATTTTGTTTCTGAGGCCTCTCAGCTTCTCAGGAGAAAAATCCCAGCAAAAGGATTTTTCATAAAATATGTCCCTGACAATTGGGCAAGTTGCTTTTTCACTTCATTTGCCCAAAGTGAGGGGAGGGAGCTTTCCCACCAGCACTGTGCCTGGGGGCTCTCAGTGATTCCTAAATCACCCAGATTTGGCTGAAGGAGACACATCCTGACCTCTCCTGTGGTAGCTGGGCTTCCATCTGTCCCACCTGGAGTATCCTGCCTTGTGACAGCTCAGAACCTCCAGTCTCAGGGCCTCCCCATCCCAGCTCTAAGCCAGGTTTTGTATCATGAAGCTCTGGCAAACTTGGGGGGAGCTTTTATGCAGCCCTCTCAGACCTTCTGGCAAGAGGGAAATGCAGAGCACAGCTCTCACCTGGCAGGTCTGAGTGACTTGAATGCTTTGCTGAGCACAACAGAGCAGTGCCAGCTACAGCCCAGGCTGAAAATGCATTTTCATCCATCACAGTCCCAGAAGGTGGCAAACATCCAACACTTGGGACAGCTGGAAGGCTGGGAAAGACCCAGAACTCAGAGCAACTTCTTAATCCCTTGGTTTTACAGAACAGCATATTAAAGGTGTGGAAAACACATCTGTTCTGAGAGCAGCTGAGGGGCACCCCCACTTCTGGGCATCTGTCTTGGTTTGGAAAGCCAGGAGTCTGCTAAGGAAAGCAGGAGCCTCCCCTGAAATGGAAAATGTGAACCCTCCCCACCCCTCCAAATTGCTCTAAATTTTACATTAAGGAGCTCTCGGGCAAAAAATACGGAAGCAGGAAATAACAGTTCTTTAATAGGGAAGAAAATAAAGGATAAAATAAACAATGCAGTAAACTAAACCAACACTGACAGAGTCAGAACCCAACCTGACACCCTGTGGGTCAGGGTGTTGGCAGCAGTCCCATTGGAATTGTGGCTCAGCCCTCCTGCAGTGTCAGGGGTGGTTCTGCTGGAGCAGGGATCCTGGAGAAAGGTGCAGTCTCTGCCTCTGAAGATCCAGTGGAAGAAGAGGCAGCTGCTGTTCCTCTGGGAAATCCAGTGCAGAAGCCGTGCAGTTATTCCAGGATCTCCAGATTATATCCAGGTAGGAATGCTTGGCTCCTCCCTCTGGGCTCACATCTCCCAGTGGGATGCTGTAGTTCTTATCAGCCATCAGCAGATGTCCCCTTCCAGAGAGGAGTGGGTGTGATCACCCAGAGAGAGATAAGGCACTGCCCACTTGGCAAAGACAGCTGCCATACAGATGGTAACAGAATACATCTTGCCTTGCAACCTGGAGCAGCACCCCAGGCCCACAGGGGCTGCTCACCCTCTCTGCCCTGGGCTGGAAGGAGCGAGGGCTCAGCCCTCACACTGGGGACAGAGCCACTTATTCCTCAGAGTGACTGCAAATGTGCTCTGGCAAACACCAAAGGAGATCATCCAGCTTCCCTCAGGAGTCCTGGGGACCACCCTGGGGACAAAGCAGCACTGCCACCCCCCTGAGGAGCAGTGAGCAGCTGCTGGGAGGCTCTGATGAAGATGTCCCTTAGTGATTGCACCTGGGGCTAACCTGGACCCTGGGGCCAGCTTAATGATGATTAAGTTAAATGACAATTAGCAGTGTTTTCACTTGGAGGGGGTCAGCAAGGACACCTTCCACTGTCCCAGGCTGCTCCAAGCCCCATCCAGCCTGGCCTTGGGCACTGCCAGGGATCCAGGGGCAGCCACAGCTGCTCTGGGCACCTGTGCCAGGGCCTGCCCACCCTCACAGGGAACAATTCCTAATTCCCAATATCCCATCCAGCCCTGCCCTCTGGCAGTGGGAGCCATTCCCTGTGTCCTGTCCCTCCATCCCTTGTCCCCAGTCCCTCTGCAGCTCTCCTGGAGCCCCTTTAGGCCCTGCAAGGGGCTCTGAGGTGTCCCTGGAGCCTTCTCCTGCCCAGGTGAGCACCCCCAGCTCTCCCAGCCCGGCTCCAGCCCTTGGGGCATCTCCATGGGCTCCTCTGGACTCTCTCCAGCAGCTCCAGCCAGGTTTTCCTTGTGCTGCAGCCCCAGGGCTGGAAACAGCAAAAGCTGCAGCCAGGCTCCGAGCAGGCAGGGAGGAAACAAAAGATGCATTCCATTGTCTGCTCCCTGAATTCCGGGGTCTGAACCCTTGGAGTGTGGATGCTGCCCTGCCTGCCAAGGCCCTTCGGCAGAGCAGGGGACAAAGAGCCCGGCCCCGGGGCAGGATGTGAATAGCGATGAATTCTAGAGAAGTTCTTGATCTCATCGTTAAAACCTTCCGGCGTGAATTAGGCGAGAATCCACATGGAAACCGAGGAGACCCGGTCAGCTTTGAATGCCGGTTTGCATCCCGGGGGCTGCTGCAGGGGAGGGCTCCGAGTGCCAAATCCAACCGAACCTTTGTGAGCCGGCAACACTCATTTATCACACACTTATCACCGCTGGGAATGTGGTGACGGGCTGGAACACCGCTGGAGTGACCTTTGTGTGTGATGGAGTGGGGTCCCTGCCTGTCATCGCCTCAGGGGATGGAAACAAACTGGAAATGGGGTGGAAATGGGGTGGAAGTGGGATGGAAGTGGGATGGAAATGGGGTGGAAATGGGATGGAAATGGGATGGAAACAGATACTCGCGTTCTGCAAAGCTGACCAAAGCCCCAAGAGCTGCCCCAGGGGCAGCCCTGGAGATGGCTCAGCCGCAGGGAGCCGCAGGGAGCTGTGTCCCTCCCCACACTGCTCCCTGGCCATTCACATGCTGATGGATTTCTCTCCCCCAGCCTTTTCTGGGAAGTTTGCTGCATAACTGGGGGTCGGGATGTGCTGGGGAGTGCTTCTGTTCTGCGGATTGCTTCTGGAGGGGAGCAAAGCCCCCTGGTTAGCAGATGCTGCAGTAATGCACACGGATGAATTCCCCCATCAATAATGGATAGATAAAGTGAAAGCTGCCTTCAGGAGGTGTTGCTGCTGGTAACAGCGCTCGGGGGAAGGGATTTAGCCCTGGGGGTTCTCTGGCTGGGTGTTTATCCCTTAGTCACCGTGGCTTTTGTCACAGGCATCAGGGACAGGACCAGAGGAAACAGCCTTCAACCAGAGGAGGTTTGGGTTGGATTTTGGGAAAATTTCTTCATTGAAAGACAGATCAGGCACTGGAACAGGCTGCTGAGGGCAGTGGTGGAGTCACCATCCATGCAAGAGTTCCAAAAACTTGTAGATGTGGTGTTTTAGGGACATGGGTTGATGGTGGACATGGCAGTGCTGCCTCATTGGACTCGATGATCTCAGAGGGTTTTTCCAGCCTAAACAATTCCATGATTTTCCCATGCAGGGCCCTGGAGGATGCTCCCCTCTCCCTGAGCACCCCTGCAGCTCTCAGGCTGCCCAAGAAGCACCAGCAGCTTCAGTGCCTGAGACCACTCCAGGACAATTTTCCCAGCTCTGATGGTGAACATCACCTTTAATTAATAAATAAATCAATTTACCAGTCGCGTGTCCTCAGTGACAACTGTGTGCCAAGCCCACCCTGGCAGCACAGCAGCTGTTGGGAGTGGGGTGCTGCCCCTGCCCCTCTTCCCGTGGCTCTGAGCACCCCATGGATCAGGATCTGGCCCTGGCAGGGCCTGGAGCGCTGCAGTCGCTATAGAGACCCACCTGAAGTTCATCCATATGGAGAGGAACAGCTCGTTCCTCATGTCCCCATTCCAGGGACATGGGAGACAATGGCATCCAGATGGACCTCAGCAGGGCAATAACATCCAGAGTTCTGTGATTCCTCTCTAGGGAACGGCATCCAGTGCTGCAGCCCTGGGCTCCCCCCAAATCCAGCATCCTTGTGGGATGAGCCCACCCCATGCTCCTGCTGCCTTTGGATGGGCTCACACAGGGACATCTGTGGGGTGCAGGTGTGCAGTGTCAGTCTGGGAAGGGGGGGACCTGGCTGGAAACATCCCCCATGAGTGCCCCAGGGCTGTGGCATCATGGAATCATGGAATGGTTTGGGTGGGAAGGGACCTTAAAGCCCATCCAGTGCCACCCCTGCCATGGCAGGGACACCTCCCACTGTCCCAGGTCACTCCAAGCCCTGTCCAGCCTGGCCTTGGGCACTGCCAGGGATCCAGGGGCAGCCACAGCTGCTCTGGGCACCCTGTGCCAGGGCCTGCCCACCCTGCCAGGGAACAATTCCCAATTCCCAATATCCCATCCATCCCTGCCCTCTGGCAGTGGGAGCCATTCCCTGTGTCCTGTTCCCGACTCCTGTCCAAAGTTCATAATCTGTCAATGAGCAAACACCCTGGTGCTGGCTCGTGCTGGGGAAGGAACCTGAGGCCTCATTTTTCCCCCAAAGAGCAAATCCTCACCCTGGGCTGCTCCCAGGGTCACTTGGAATCAGCACACACCACTCGCATCACTGCAGCCACAGCTGTGACTCCTCATCCCCCTGACTCCTGTGTCTGCTCCACTGCAGCAGCTCTCAGGCAAACATTTTTGCAAAACAAATGTGTTTTCTGGTGTGTGCATCCAGGCTGGGGGATGAACACCCCTTGCTGCAGGGCAGGGTGGGTGCCAGCATTGCAGCAGGAGGGAGCCCAGCTGCACTGGGAGGGAGCCTGGAAGGGCTGCGCTGGTGATTTGGGGACCTCAGGGGGATCTCCTGCTCCCCTGGTGGCACAATCACCTTCCCCAGCCCTGCGCCAGCACAGAGCCCTCCCTCCCCACTGCCAGCACCTGCTGGGGAGGCTGCAGGACCAGGGCCACCAGGCTTGTCCCGTAGCTTGTCCCTGCCCTTGGAGCTCCCCTGGCTGGGTGACAGGGCCCTTGGATGTCACGGGCTGTGCCCTCTGCTGGATCCACTCCTGTCCCCAGGGCCTCCTGGTCCCCAGGGGAGGGTGGCCCCCACAGCCCACCCTGACAGCTCAGGGGCTGTCACCCAGCCCAGGGGACAGCCAGGGGGACACAGAGACTGGGAGGGGAAGGACTTTCCCTGGGGCTGTGTGATGGAGGGACAGGGGCTCTGGGGAGACTGAAGGGGGCTGGGTCCTTGATCTGCTCCCTGTGCCCCACAGTTTGAGGGCTGGACCCCCATCCCTGTCCCAGTGTGGTGCAGCTGGGGACCCTCAGTGGGGCTGGACCTGGACCCCCATCCCTGTCCCCGTGTGACTGCACCAGGGACTCCCGAAGGACCTGGACCTGGACCCCCATCCCCGTGTGGTTTAATCAGGGACCCCCGGCAGGGCTGGGCTGGGCTGGGCCCCCATCCCCGTGTGATTCCCGGGGGCTCCGTGCTGGAGCTCCGCGGGCCTGGGGGCAGCGGCGCCGGGATCCCCCGATTCCGAGCGGGCACCCGCAGCCCCGGGAGGCGGTGCCGCCCCCGAGCTCCCCCCGAAGCCCCCCAGAGCCCCCTCCCGTCGGGGCACGGCGCTGGCAGGAGGCGGCTCCGCCGCAGACGCCGCTCGGTCACCGGCGCGTGCACCTCGCGGAGCCGGGGCTGCCCGTGACACCGGGAACACCGGGAACACCGGGGCTGCCAGAAACACCGGCACTGCCGAGGCTGCCGGGAACCCGGGGACACCGGGAGCAGCGGGAACAGCGGGACACCGGGAACAGCGGGAACAGCGGGAGCAGCGGGAGCGGCGGGAACAGCGGGACACCGGGAACAGCGGGACACCGGGAACAGCGGGAGCAGCGGGAGCAGCGGGACACCGGGACCGCCGGTCCCGCGGAGCCGGGTAAGCGCGCGGAGGGAGCGGCGGAGCCCCGGGACCCCCGCAGGCACCGAGCGGGACCGGCTGGGACCCTCGTGGGGGACACAGCGGGAGGTCGGTGCTGTTGGGGGGCCGCGCTGGGATCGCCCAGCCCGGAGCGATGGAGCCCCGGGAGGCGCGGGGAGCCCCGGGGGAGGCGGAGCTGGGAGGGGTCTGGGCCAGCGGGACCGGGCGGGACGTGCTGGGGCACGGCTGGAATGGGGGTCCCAGCCCAGCCGGGGGTGGGGGCCCAGGGGACCCCAGAGAGGTCTCACTGCCCCCTGTCCCTGCAGCCCCTTCCCGGCTCACGCAGGGGTGCCCTGGGGTGGCACTGGGGCTGTCACGGCTGTCGCGGTGGCGTTTGCTCCCCTCGGGGCTGGCAGCGGTGGGTGGAAGCTGAGCAGCTCGTCCAGACGTGAAATCCATTTACACCCTGGCTGCTCTGCCTGGCGCTCCCCGAGGTTTTGGCTCCCAGGACATGCCCAGGACCTTCTCCTCTGCTGGCTTGGGAAGCAAATCTCTGCCTCCGCCGGGTGTGGGTGGCTGGCAGAGCCGAGCCGCCCCCGTTCCTCCACCTCTCCCCAGGATCGGGGTCCCCGGCCCAGTTTGAGACGCCCCCCGGCACTGGGAGCCCCGGTCAGGCTGGGAGCGGCCATGAGGGACACGCCTGGAGCTGGATCCCTGCGGAGCCTCGTCCAGCTCGCCTGGCTGTGCCTCTTCTGCTCCGTGCCGGTGAGGGCCGGGCCGGGGGCAGCGGGGCTGGCACTGCCGGGCTCTGACCCCGCGGGGCGGCTCCATCCCGGCTCCATCCCGGCTCCATCCCGGCTCCTGCCCAGCCCCGGGCCGGGGCAGCGCTTCACGGGGGCAGTCAGGGCGCTGCAGGCTCTGACCCAGCTCCGGGCTTGCAGCACGGCGGGGCCAAGGTGCTGGAGAAGACCTTCGAGGAGTGGCTGCGGTACCGTGACGAGTGCCTGAGGAGGATGGCGAGCGAGCCCTACCCGGCAGGTACCGGCCGTGCCAGCTCGGGGGCGCACAGAGCCGGGGCTGGGGCTTGTCCCTTTCCAGCGTCCTCTGCTCCGGTCACCCAAGGCACTGACAAGGACCTCCACATGTCAGATGGGGACCCAGGGCTGGGTGTCCCGGGGGGCTGAGGCTGGTGTGGGGCACACGGGCCCATTTCAGGGTGGCATCAGCCCCCCCAGACGTGCTGGGATAGCAGGGCTCGGTGTGTCTGTGCCACCAATCTGAGCGCTGGCTGTCCCTGTCCCTGCCCTTGGAAGGGCTGTTCTGTAACAGGACATTTGACATGTACGCCTGCTGGCCCGACGGGAGCCCCGGCACTGCCGTCAATGTCTCCTGCCCCTTCTACCTGCCCTGGTTTGAGAAAGGTGAGGATGCCCTCCTGCCATCTCCGAGCTGGAAGCCAGGGCTGAGCCCTTCTGGGGCTGGAGAGGCTCTCAGGGCTCCCCTCCCTTCCCCTGACAGGGGCAGAGGGACCCGGGGTGAGGGGACTCCGGGGGCTCAGAGCAGAGCCAGCTCTGGAGCAGGGCCCTGAGCAGGGGCAGATCCCTCATCCCTGGAGAGGGACTTGGGGGAGCCTGGGGCACTGTGCCGGTGCTTGGTGTCCGCAGTGAAACACGGGCTGGTGAGCCGCAGGTGTGGCACCGACGGCCAGTGGGTGACAGTGAACGGCAGCCAGCCCTGGAGGGACTACTCGCAGTGCGAGGATGAGCCGGAGGTCACTGCTGAGGAGGTGGGACCGCGGGGATGGCCCGGGCAGCCTGGCCGGGGGTGGACACACGCTCACCTGGCGCTGTGCTCCCCTGCAGGAAGGCGCCCGCCGGCTCATGGTGAGCTTCAAGGTGCTCTACACCGTGGGCTACTCGCTGTCGCTGCTCACCCTCATCTCCGCCCTGCTCGTCCTCACCGCCTGCAGGTAGGACACGGCCCTGCCCCTGCTCCCTCCCCGCGTGCCGGCCCCGCCTGACGCCGCTCCTGCAGGAACCTGCGCTGCACCAGGAATTACATCCACGCCAACCTGTTCGCCTCCTTCGGGCTGCGCGCCACCTCGGTGATGGTGAAGGACGCGCTGCTGGAGCGGCGCTGGGGCGTGGAGCTGGTGCAGGTGGCGGACTGGGAGGCTCTGCTGAGCCACGAGGCGAGTGCTGGGCTGGGGACAGCGTGGGACCCTGGCCCAGTGCAGGGCTGGGGGGTGATTGGTGCCCATGCAGCCCCAGAGCCCCGCTGGGTGAGCTGTGGGGTGCCAGTGCTGCCCATGTGTGGCTGTAGGACACGAAACAACAAAAGAGCGCACACTGCTGCTCTCAAGGTGAAGAAAAGGGAAGTTTATTATCTGACTCTAACATTTATAGTTTTCTAAAAGTGACAGTGGATTGGAGGGTGAAAGTGCCACCTCTCCAATGACACTGGACAAACCAACAGTTTATTAAAAGAATGCAAAACAATCAGTTATTTACAGAAAGTGTGTGAGAAAGTTCGTTACAAGAATGTAAACATCAGAAGGCTTAGAAAATCTTAAAAAATCAGGGTGACACCCATGGACCTGATGGATGAGGTGTTGGGGTGCCTGTGCATGGTCCTGGGGTGCCCATACACTTGATGGATGAGGTCTTGGGTGCCTGTGCATGGTCCTGGGGTGCCGATACACTTGATGGATGAGGTTTTGGGGTGCCCATCCACACGGTGGACACGCTTTTGGGGTGCCTGTGCTGCCCATGACCCAGTGGGTGAACTCTTGGGATACCTGTGCACCTGCTGGGTGAGCTCTGGGCCTGTGTGGCACCTGAGGAATCAGCCCTTGGTGCCACCCATGCCCCTGATGGGTGAGCTCTGGGGGTGCCTGTGCAGCCTCTGGGTGAGCCCACCATGGGGGAGCCCTCAGGGTTCTTGGGGTGCCTGTGCAGCACCACCCCCCGTGGATGAGCTCCTGGGGTGCCAGTGCTGAGCCCTGGCGTGGCTCTCCCGTGGCAGGCAGCGCTGGGGTGCCGTGCGGCGCAGGTGCTGATGCAGTACTGCATCCTGGCCAACCACTACTGGTTCCTGGTGGAAGCTGTCTACCTCTACAAGCTGCTCATCGGGGCTGTGTTCTCCGAGAAGAATTACTACAGGCTCTACCTCTACCTGGGCTGGGGTAGGGGCCCCCCGGGTGCGCCATGGGGAGGGGGCAGTGCTCAGTGTCACCCGGGGCCACCGCGGGGATGGGGACAGTGCCCGGTGTCAGCCGGGGGCACCGCGGTCCTGACTGTCCCAGGAGGGTGCGGGGTGGGGGCTCTGCCACCCCAGGGGTCCCCCCAGCACGGGGGTGGTTTCTCAGCTCAGGAGGGTGCTTGGTTTTACAGGGTTTGCTGTGTGACTTGCAGGGACCCCCGTGGTGTTCGTGGTGCCCTGGATGGCCGCCAAGTACCTGAAGGAGAACGCGGAGTGAGTGGGGATGGATGGACAGGATGGATGGATGGATAGATGGATGGATGGATGGATGGATGGATGGATGGATGGATGGATGGATGGATGGATGGATGGATGGATGGATGGATGGATGGATGGATGGATGGATGGATGGATGGATGGATGGATGAGTGGATGGATGGATGAGTGGATGGATGGACAGATGGATGGATGAAGGGATGGATGGAGGGGGGTCTTGCTGGGATGCTCAGAGGCTGCTGAGGGTCCCTGAGCCCCCTGGCTGGGGCTGGAAAGCTCTTGGATGATGCTGCCCCCAGCCCAGGGTGACGGTGCTGTCTCTCCTCCCTGGCAGGTGCTGGGCCCTGAATGAGAATATGGCTTACTGGTGGATCATCCGCATCCCCATCCTGCTCGCCTCCCTGGTAGGGAACAGCTGCCAGCCCTGGGTCTGTTTGGACAGCAGCAGCTCAGCCCCTGGCTCCTGGCCCTGGGAAGCTTCCAGCAGGGGCCAGGAGTGAGAGCTGGCCTGCAAGGACCAGCCAAATGCACAGGGGGTTCAGCAGTTTGATGACCCCTGGTTCTGGGGGTTCATGAAGGAATCTGGGGTGCTGAACCCCAGGGAAAGGGGCTGGGGGTGGCTCCTGCTGCTTTGTAACCGGGATTTTGGGATGGCAGGAGGGGAGGAAGGGCGGCAGCCTCGGCAGCACAGGGGGTGCCATCTCCTGCTGGGCGAGTGTCACAGGCAGGGCGGGGGTGCTGGGCTCTGTGTGCCCCTGCCCTGTCTCCTCCTCCCAGATCAACCTGCTCATCTTCATGCGGATCCTCAAGGTGATCCTGGCCAAGCTCCGGGCCAACCAGAAGGGCTACGCCGACTACAAGCTGAGGTGGGCTGGGAGTGGGGCGGGGACACTCTGGGCTAACAGGATAACGCCACCTCCACACCCCCCACCCCTCCCCGGGCCTCTCCTCCACCGTGCACATCCTTAAACGAGCGCCCTGGGATTAACTGGGAGTTTTACTGTCCCCTTACTGTCCCCCAGGCTGGCCAAAGCCACCCTGACCCTCATCCCCCTCTTCGGGATCCACGAGGTCGTTTTCATCTTCGCCACGGACGAGCAAACCACGGGCATCCTGCGCTACGTCAAGGTGTTCTTCACCCTCTTCCTCAACTCCTTCCAGGTGAGGTGGGAGTGAAACAAATCCTTGCTCTGGGCACACCACGGAGCAGAGGTCAGCTCCCTCTCTGAGCTTGCTCTCCTGCGGTGCTTCCATGGGAAGGGTGGCACCGTCTCTGCTGCCCTCTGCCCTTGAGAGCGTGCTGCTGCCTCCTGTGCTCTCTGGGCAGTGGTGCCATGGGGACCCCAGACCTAAAAACACCCAGGAGTGGCCTGGGGGGAGCCTAAGCCCATCCCAGCCCTAGGAGAGGAACAGCAGGGGGCTCACTGCTGGCTCTCCCTGCAGGGCTTCCTGGTGGCTGTGCTGTACTGCTTTGCCAACAAGGAGGTAACGTCCCTGGCCCCATCCTTGTACCTGTCCCTGTCTCTGCCATAGCACCTGCCTGGCTTCCCCACCCCGTGCCTGCAGGGAGGGCACAGACACGGATAAGCCCCTTCTCCCTCCCCTCCATGGCAGGTGAAGTCTGAGATGAAGAAGAAGTGGCAGCTCTGGAAACTCGACCACCCGGTGCTCTGCTGTGCCCAGTGAGGTGGTGACCAGCCAGGGTAGAGGGACTGCTGGCCACAATGGCCACAGGGCCTGGCTGGAGGGCAGGAGGCTGCAGGAGGCTGTGCTGGGCAGTGCCCACCCGGGATGGCCAGGCTGGGATGGGTGTCTGGCTGTGCCACACTGGAGCTGCTGAAGGGACATCCCTGCTGTGACCCGAGTGGGAGGTGGCACTCCTGGCTCTTGCCTCGCTGTGTGGGCAGCCCTGCTGCTTCTCCTCCTGCCTGAGCACCTGCAGAGCCTGGCAGCCTCCCCCAGGACACCTCCCACACAAGGAACCCCTGGTACACCCACAGCCCCCTGGGCACCTGTGGGATCGCAGCAGCCAGGGCAGCCTGGCCCTGCAGTGGCAATGGGAGATGCTGCCACACCCGGCACCTGGGCCACACCCCAGCCAGGGCTGCCCTGTCCCCATGTCCCAGCCCAGGACCATCTCACCAGGCATCCACAGCCACCCTGAAAAGCTCTGCACAGCGAGGGGCTGCTCCTGCTCCCACCCTCATCACCGACAGAACAGCAGCTCCCATCCCCTCCTCGCTGCCCTCCAACTGCACAGACCCCTGGTGCCCCCTGCCATGGGCAGAGCCAAGGATGGAGCCCCAAAACCACTTAGGAGTGAAGGATTTGAGAGCAGCAACTCACTGGGGCAGAGCCCAACCTCCCCCATACCCGGTTCAGCGTCCAGCCCAGCCTCCCCTGCTTTCTGGGGGGAAAGCTGGATTGCCAGCCTGGCAGGAGCTCAGGAACCAAAGGCTAAAATCCTGGGAGTTTGCTTTCCAGTGGGGTGCCAAAGCATCCTCCCCCCTGGCCAAGCAGGCTGTGGATCCTGGGAAGCCCAGGAGCAAGGGAAGCAGCTGAGGTGGTGGTTTGAGCAGGGCTGCTCCTGTCCTGGTCCTGTGCTATCCTGGAGCAGCTGGAGACACCCCCAGCCCCCTGCTCTGGTCCGCGGGAGCAGCACGGACACTGCCAGAGCTCATTCCCACCACATTCCTTCCTTTGCCATGCACGAGTCCCCTCCAGGCAGGAGGAAGCCGCTGGGAGCTCCAGGAGATGCCCATGGACACAGGAGGTTCTCCAGGCCCTGCCCCTTCGCCGAGGGGCTGGGGGAGCCTCTCCCCGTGCCTCAGGGAGGAGCTGCCTCGAACACACAAAGCAAAGAGGCTGCACCAGCCTGGAGTCACGGTCCTGGATCGATGGAACCCCCACGAGACCAATTTACACATTAACTCTCTTTCAGATGTAAATAAATATTTATTTTTCAACAAGCAGAGCCTGCTGCTTCTGTCTGCTGCAGGGGAGGGAAAGGGCTGGTGGGCACAGACAGCTGAATCTCAGAATGGACTGGGGGGGGGGAAGGAACCTCAAAGCCCATCCAGTGCCACCCCTGCCATGGAAGGGACATCTCCCACTGTGCCAGGCTGCTCCAAGCCCTGCCCAGCCTGGCCTTGGGCACTGCCAGGGATCCAGGGGCAGCCCCAGCTGCTCTGGGGACCCTGTGCCAGGGCCTGCCCACCCTCCCAGGGAACAATTCCTAATTCCCAATATCCCATCCATCCCTGCCCTCTGGCAGTGGGAGCCATTCCCTGTGTGCTGTCCCTCCATCCCTTGTCCCCAGTCCCTCTGCAGCTCTCCTGGAGCCCCTTTAGGCCCTGCAAGGGGCTCTGAGGTGTCCTGGAGCCTTCTCCTGTCCAGGTGAGCAGAGGAGGCAGCTCTCTGAGCCTGGCTCCAGCCCTGGGCCTGGAGTAGCTCAGTGGCTTCCTCTGGCTTCCCACATGCCCCAGGCAGGCAGTGCTGGGATCTCAGGGCTCAGGCAGTCCCAGTCCCCTGAGCCTGCAGCCTCCTGGCAGGGATGGCAGGAAAACCCTGTGTCCATTCCTGATTGCCCTGCACTAACAAATCAGGGAACTTATTCAGGATTCCCCAGCTCCCTCCAGAGATACCCACACACCACACACAGGCTTCTCAGCTTTTATTCATTTATCCAAATTGGCAAATGCTGTTTTTCCATGGACAGCTCACCTTAGGGTAGCACCAGACTGCTGCTGCCTGCACAGCCACCCTAGCTGCAAGGAATGCTGCTTCACATCCTGCAGTTAAGGAATTGCCTCCTCAGGGACACTCTGCTGTCAAAGATCCCCTCCCTGCTGGGCCCTTGGGTGCTCTCACACCCCTTGTTGAAGCCTTTACACCTGCAGCACCTTGTTTGGGACCTTTTTCCTTCACACACACACTGCCAGATCTCCCCTCTTTTCCCAGGCATTCTAATCTATTGGCTAGATCCTGTTAATCCCCCAAACCTCCTTAATTCCAGTCTCAGACTTAGCAAAGCAAACCTCAAATCCCTGCAGTCACCTTCCAGCCACTGTTCTGCACAGCCCCCCATTCTGAGGGCACTGCTGAGCCAGGGCTTTTCTCTTAGGAGTTTTTTTGGGGAGGGGTCTTCCCTTAAATTCAAGGGAAATAGCACTAACACCCCCATATTACTGCAGCCAGAGGCACCACCAAGGCTAGGGAGAGACCCTGGAACTCCCTAGTGACAGGGAATGGGAGACAAAGCCCTGAACCCTGCTCCCAGCACAGCCTCAGCCCTCTGAGGAGTTTCCAGGGGTGCTGCATGAGGAGAATTCCCTCCCTCTCATCCCAATTCTTCAGGGTGAAACTCCTGCAGCCTCACCCTGCAGCTGGCACTGGGTGCCCACATGCTCCATGGTGTTTGCTCAAGATGAAATAACAGTGCCCTGTGCTGAGGGTGGGAGGTCAGCACGGGCAGAAAGCAGCACCCAGAGTGGGGGGACACTGCCAGGCACACGGGGGCACAGCTGAGAGGGCCATACCTGCCTGGGGCCAGGAAGCACAGACACTGCAGGCAGGCCAGGTATCACCCCTGCCTGAAGGGACTCAGGCAGCTCATCAGAAGGGGTGACCAGATGAAAAGATGGAGCTGGACGGGTTTTTATATTTGGGATCTGTGCCCAAAGTCCAAATAGCAGAAGGAACACACAGTTCCATCCTCTTCCCAAAGGGACTTATCGTGATACACCAAGGTCATCACTCATAGACTTCAGATTTGATTGTTGTGCTTTACCCCTTAGAGGATTCAGGAATAAATGGGAACACAGAGTCACTGGAAACCACTCTACACCAAGGTCCCTGGCACCCTCACCCACTCCGAGGGACAGGCCTGTCCTTGGCAATGCCCATCCACAAATGCCCTGGCAGAACTATTTCCCAGCACTAAAGCCTGCACATCAAAGGCAGGCAGTGGTGAGGAGCAAAGCCTGGCACCACAGCTCTGTCTGGGCTGTGGTTCCTTTGCCCACTCCCATGGGGCACAGAGCTATCCCTGTTCCTGCTCTGCTGCCTTGGCACTCCCCTGCTTGCCAGAGGCAGGGGAAGCTCAGCAGTCCCAGCTCCTCCTTCTCTCTCTCCTGTCTTTCCAGGGGATCCCTGCCTTGCTGGGATCTTGGCACACCAGACCTCTGCCACAGAGCACTGACCACAAAATCAAGTTCTTGGGGATGGAGTAACAGTGATGTCCTGCTTCTGGCCAGGACGGGGTTCATTTCTGCAGGACCAGACCTCTCCTGTTCACTTTTGTTATTACTGTTGTTGCTGTTACTGTTCCTTATCTCATTGCTGTTTCCAGTAAAATGCTTTTATTTCTACCAGTGATCTTCACATTTTGTGCCTCCAGTTCTCCTCTCCATCCCACCCCAGGGGAGAGGAGGTGAGGAGGGGGAGTGGGTGAGTTGGGAGTGTTTCAGTGAATGCCATTCCTAAACCACCAACGTGATCACACCCAGCCCCTAAGGACAGCAAGAACTCAAAGTGAACCAGAGTGGGCTGCAGGAACAGGCTTTGAAGCCCAGATCTGGGGTGGCAGTAGAGCAGACATTCCAACTAGGAACAGGGCTGCAGTTTGAGCTCCACTGCAGCTCAAAGAGCCAAACATCACAAACTCCACTCCCTTCACCCCTCCACAACAAACTGCCTTTTTTATGGCCTCAGATCCATTCTCTGGGCCAATCCCCATGGCACAGGGGGAGCCAGGGACACGTTTCAGAGGCCCTGGCGAGCTTGGGATACAGAAAAGGATAATGAATTGATTGCTGTGTGCAACTGTTACCTTTCCACCACCACCCAGACCTGAACAACAGGGCTGCAGGAAGCTTAAGGCAGACAAAACTTCTAGGCTTGGAGCTTCTCCTCCAAACCTAAGCCTTTCAAACAAAGATCCTGGGAGCCTTGAGTCAGGCCCCAAGAGCAGCTGGTTGTTGTCCTCTGCTGTCCCTCGTCCTCCCAGACGTGTTCTCTGGCGGCCACAGCCTCCTCGGTGCCCTGCAGGCTGCGGTGGCCCTCGGCAGAGCCGCGGTGCTGCCAGCACGGCCCCGTGCTCCCTCTCCCAGGCACACTCAGCTTCCGGGTGGAACGGTCACCCGACGTCAAATTCCTGCAGCCACCAGGAGAAAGGGACAGTCACCCTCTGCTGGGACACAGGGACAAGGGGGCTACAGATTTTCCAAAGGGAGAACCAACCAGTGGGCACAAAAGGATGAGAGCCCAGCCCTGGTGTGTGGGCTCCAAGCAAGTGCTGGGCGTGTGGAAATGAGGGACGGTGTCCCTGCAGTGCCACAGCCTGGGACTGGCAGCGAGGGACGGTGTCCCCGCAGTGCCACAGCCTGGGACTGGCAGTGAGGGACGGTGTCCCCGCAGTGCCACAGCCTGGGACTGGCAGTGAGGGACGGTGTCCCTGCAGTGCCACGGCCTGGGACTGGGCAGGACAGCTGTTCCCACTCACCCTCCTGGCTTGGTTATGGCTTTGGCCAGCTCTGCCCGCTCTGCCCCAGGGCTTGGAGCCTTTGGAGGTTTTGAGTCACAGTCTGCAGAGCTTTTCCTGAGGACAAACCAAAGGGAAAAAGGAGCATTAGGAAGGGGCCAGGAAGCAGGAAAGAACAGGCTGCACTCAGCCACTGCTGTGCTGCTCCTGCTCTGAGAACAGGGGTGTCTCTACTGTCTGCAAGTTGCTGATTCCCTGTCACCAGGAGAACAGGACACAGGATTAGGGAACCAGTTCCCCAGCAGGTCTCATCACTGAGCAGGAGGTGCAGGGACCACCCCCACCTCTTAGCCTGGACCTGTCACCAGGGGATGATGCAGAGCCCAAGATCTGCAGCAAGAACAGCACCAACTCCAGAGCCTGGAGACTTCCCTGAACGAGCACAGATTCTTCCAACAACAACTCCAAACCACCAAACCCCAGCCAGCCATGCCTCCCCCAGCACAACAGTCCCTCCACATGCCCAGAGTCCTTCCCAGCTTACCCATCTCTCCCACACACTCCTCCAGCACAGCTGACAGCTCAGGCAAGCTCAGGGACTTCAGGGAAGGTGGCCACCCTTCCAGCACTGCAAGGACAAGGACACAGTTAATCCATCTGCAGCTCTCTGGGACAGCACACAAGGGGCTGGTGTTGCTGGGATGCATCCCCAGCCAAAGGGATTCCAGTTAGGGCTTCTGAATCACATAGAAAGAGCTGGAGCTGCCTGTGCCAAACTGAGGGGTTTTCTGGCAATTCTACCACCTAGGAATTTATGCTTTTAGACTGGCTGGGTTGTTTATGAAGAGAATCTCAAAGGGATTAAGTGTAATGGACAGAAATCAATGGACAGGATCTCTGCTTGTCTCATTTCTAAGACAGGAGCAAAGAACAGGTCATTAGGAACATGTCACAGGCAGCAAGATAAGAGAGTCTCAGAATCATGGAATGATTTAGGTTGAAAGAGACCTTAAAGCCCATCCCATTCCACCACCTGCCACGGATAGGGACATCTTTCACTAGACCAGGCTGCTCCAAGTTCCCTTCAACCTGGCCTTGAGCACTTTCAGGGATCATTTACCAGCTCCTAAGGATAAGGAGCTGCTGGGTCAGGCCTGCCCAGAGACACAGAGGTTGTCCCATGGATCCAACAGCAAAATCCGCAAACCGGGTTAGGGAACCAACCATCCCTTCTGGTTCAGACCCTGCTCCAGTGCACAGGGTAGTAACAAACCCAAGGTGCAGCCACAGGTCCCTGAAGCAGTGCTATCACTGGGGCCTGTGCTACACCTCTGCACTTTTAGCCACAAACACCTGCCAGACCCCAAAACTTGCTGAGAAACTCTGCAAGTTCCACTCCAAATACCCTGAGCACAAGAATTCAAGTCACTCTAAGAGTCTGGCTGCTCATCCATTCCCAGCTGTCTGATTTCCAGCAAGGGAAGGCAAGCAGGGCTCTGCCCTGGGCTCACCTGGGCGCTCCCCGGGCCGCTCGCTCTCCCCGGTGCCGCGCTGCTCCCGTGTGTCCGGCGCTCCCTCGCCCGCCTGCTCCGGGGCCAGCCGGGATGACAGCTCTGCCTGGCAGCTCCTGCCAAACCACACCCAGGCCATCAGCGGGACAGGGACACGCTGGCAGTGCCACTGCACATCCTACAGCCTGCAGTACCTGCGTGGAGTGCCCGGGCAGCGCCTCTAAGGCCCTGGGGTACAACCTGCTCCTTGCTGCTTCCCGGGAGGAAGAAGTGGTGCTCAGCCCAAGCCTGGGGTGCTGGCACTGCTCAGCTCCCAGCCACTGCTCCCCATCTGCAGCCACAGCCAGCTCTGCACAGAGGAGCTGTGGGGGGACAAGACAAGGAGGGGCTGGGGTGAGCAGCAGGAAGCCCAAGCCAGGGGCTGTGTTGGTCTGTGGGAGAATCAGGCCCAATTCAAGGTTTCTAATGGGCAAAGGAAACGACCTCAGGAGAGGCATGAGGGGCACCCAGGTTCTCAGGCTGTCACCACCATCCCACCAATTCAAGCAGTTCATGTTCAGAGCATGGCAGGACCCTTCTACAGCCTCAGCTCCTCAGTCAGGGGAACAAGCCAGGCTCTGCCCCTTGCAGTGGGAATATTGCTCTGTTGAGCTTCTGGCTCCAACTTCAGCTCACTCTGGCTTGGCAGCCCGCAGACCCCACTCCCTTGGGCTAGGATCCATAAGCAGCAGGATTTGTGCCACTTTCAGGGATGTCCCTGTTGTATCACTGGACAGAACAAGGCCCATGAGAGGAGTCCAACTGGGGCCCAGAGAAAAGCACCACAAAGGCAGTAAAAGGGGTGTCAGGAGGTTATTTAGATTATTCTGCCAGCTGTCACAGAGTTGCAAGAAAAATATTCTTCACTTATGAGTTACTGTACATCCTTTGGCAGGGTATGGGTTAAAAACTCCTTTTTGTATTCAAAAGGGTCCTGATACCAAGTCTTACCCTGGGTAGGCACAGCCTCAGCCTTTTGGTTGCTTCTAGTTGAAACACGAGCACCCAGCACCCCCACAAAAAGGCCACTTCCAGCTCAAGCATCTGACCAAAGTTTCACATGTGCTCCCATGGCTGTGGCTTTTCACTAGGGAAAGTCAGGCAGGATCCAAATGTGTTCAGGTGCCAGGTGAGCTCTCCTGCCTTACCCTGAGCATCACCTGTAAGGCTGCCAATATGACCCCAAATCCCATTTCCCAGCAGTCTCAGTGTCACTTCCTGGGAATGACTTACTTGATCTGATCCAGCAGGACTCCAGCATCCGTGGTGATGGCCTGAGCCTCCCTGAGCTGGCACTGGATGGCATTCCAGTTCTCATCCCGCTCCATCAAACAGCTCTCAGCCACTGCACGCAGCTTCTGCTCCTGGCACACCTGGCCCTTCATCACCTGCACCTCTTCACACCTCTGCAGGAGAGACACTGGGGATCAGGCTGGGAGCACTGAACATCTCTCAAGTCCCTGCTATTTTAATGCCTCAGGCAGCCAGAATGTTTCTTTCCAGTGGGAAAGGAAGCTGGATGAAGCTTGTACACTGAGTACAGGTTCTCTCCCCACTAAGCCCAGCCTCACAGGTACAATTCCCTCTTCCTCTCTGTTTACAAAGTTACTGATGAGTCCAAATTTCCCAAAACAACACAAGTTCATTCACCGATGACTGCACCATAAAAATGCTGGGAAAGAGTAGGAATTTGATTCCTGCCCTGTCTCCTATAGTTATCAGTTGGATGGGAAACAGACACAAAGGAGCACCAAGGATGAGCAGTGGGTAAGTTGTACTTGTGCTGCTTGTACACCAAGGGTGTCCACTCTAAGTTGTGGCTTGAGGTGAAGGAAAAACCATCAGAGGCACAACAAAACCACAGCACTGATGGCTTCCTGCAGGGCACAGGGCCCTGAGGAGCTGGCAGCAGCCTCACCTTGTGCAGCTGGATGGCCAATTCCTGCATCTCTGCCTCCAGCCGGTCGGCGTAGGCCAGCTCCAGTGCATCGCTGGGTGGGCGGGCGCTGCTGTGCCAGCGTGCGATGGCCGACGTCATCTTCCTCTTGGGGCCAAACAGCCTGGGGATGGAACCAACACGGGTCAAGCCCTGCACCACCTGTCCCTGGGCACAACAGGACACCATGAGCACCTCTACAGCACCCTGGTCTCTCCAAGGTACCTCCAGAAGCAGGAGCACGTTACAGATGAGGACATGGGGATGTCAAATTGTGTGGGAGGCAGCCAGAAGAGAGCAGCACTCCCCAGCTAAACCTTCCTGACCAGGCTGGATGTGGTTTGTAGGGGGCAGCTGGGACAGACAGGACAGGACAGACACTCACGTGATGCCTATTTCCTTCAGGTCACTCTCTGTGAGGGTCAGGAAGATCCGGAGGTCCACGTCTTGCTCCTCAAACACCTGCAGGTACTTCAGGCACCCAATCTCCTCAAGGAATGTTGCCAGGTCCTGCAGCCCAGACAAAGCAAACTTATTTACACCCTCTCAACAAAAGCATCACCATTCCTCCTAATCACAAATATTTGCTTTCTCATGCTGTTATAACACCTTTCTGGGTTCCAGCAGCAACCACAACTTCCTGTGGTTCCCTGCCCTTCTCCACAGTCACACACCAGGACTGGCTCCTGCTGCAGCCACACCTCTTCTAACAAGTGCAGAGCAGAATGACACAGAATCAGCTACCCCAGCCCACCCCACTGCCAGGTTTGACAGCCCACCCACAGGCCTGAAGGGTCTACGAAGCCCCTCCCAGCAACAGAACATCCAGCAAACAGCTCCTCTACAAGAAATTGCTGTTTCACAAGTGTTTAAGTTTGGAATATCAGGTATTTTGGTAACCCTGGAAAAGCCTCCCATGCCTGGCACAGTGACAGAGCCTGCAGGACAGGTCTGTGCTTACCTGGGGCCCTGTATAGGCTGGGGGCTCAGGAAGGACCAGGTGCTGGCAGCAGCCCCCAGCCTTCCCCAGGCAGTGGCTCCACTGGCTGTCACTGTTGCTGTAGCGGGTCTTGCCCTTAAAGCTCTTGGCTTGTTTCCGACTAGGGGGGCTGTTGGTGTGGTCAGAGTCCTGCAAAACACAAAACCACCCACAGAATGGAAAGGATGATTGTGTAGAGATAGCAGGATCGGGGGGGTAACAAGTGCAGACTCCTCCAAGACCTAAAGGCCCTCTTGTACTGCAGCCCCAGAGTTGCCTTGACCCATGTGAGCTGTGAGTACCCTCCAACCCTTCCTTGGTTTTCCTGTCCCTGGAAGAACATTTCCTCACCCAGCCTGGTCTTACAGGCTCCCATGGCAGTAGAGTCTCCCATGGGTGAAAGCACTGCCCAAGCTGAAGGAAAAGAAAAGAAAATCCACCTCATTGCTTTCCAAGGAGCCTTCACTGCTCACTCCTGGGATTCTAATTAAGCATTCACTGCTGCTGCTGCTGCTGCTCCTGATGGTTCCCAAGCTGTTGCTGGACAAAGCACTGTCCTCTGGGAAGGAACAGGAAACAAACAGTGAAGTACAACTTTGTTACAGTCTGGTTTTGTTACACAATTACCAGCAAAACCTCTCGGAAGTGTAAAGGAAGGCGAGATACAGAGCAAGGCTTCATGTGCAGCACTCAGGACACAAGATGACCCCGAGGCACAGATTTCACATCCAGTCCCCAGCACCCATCTTTCTCCAAGTCTGTTTGCCACCAGAGCCATTTCTGGAAACAGCCATGCTCTGTCTTCATCCCACCCTCCTTCAGACTATTTGTACAAACTGATGAAATTACCACACTGACCTTTATCTTCTGTAGCTAAACCATCCCAGCTTTCCCTCAGGAGAGACATTTCAATCTCAGCATCTCAGTGGGACAGGAAGCTAAGGCCTGGACTCACAGCCAGGTGTGCACTGCATTTCTGAGACGCTGACTTACCCCTGCTGCTGCTGCTGCCCACATCCAGCTCATTGATCGGGGAGGTGACGTCCCTGTGCCGGATGACACCTGGCACACAGCTGCCATCGTTGCTGAAGGTGACATAGCCCTGAGGGGGCACCTGCTCTGTGTGCAACAGGAGGGGAGAACAGAGATTAGGATGGAAGTTAATCAGGGAGGCTCCTGCAGAAAATGTAACCACTTCTGGATCTGAAAATAACCAAAATGAGAGACTGTTCTCGCAACTGACAAGTTTCATTCTAAAAAGCACAGAGAGCACCTGAGAAATGCAGGTTCCTGCAGTTCCCTCACATGACCCCACAGCACATGAACTTATATTGAAAGAAAGTCAGAGAAAACACCTTGCAGCAGAGATGTACCTTAAACAGCAGCTTCCAGCTCTCCCTCAGCTTGTTATACTCAAATTATGAAAGGGAAGAAAGAGCTGCTTAGGAGAGCAGCCCTGCACACCCTGCAGAACCACCCCCCCCGCAGCTGTGCTCAAACACCAGGAGAATCCCACTGGCATTTAAGCTGGCAGTATCATTCCAATACAGCCTGAGGGATAACACAGACTTGTGTTTAAGAGAATGAACTGAGCTTTGAACATGCTTCCAAGTCCATAATCTTGGTTATTCCAGGCAACTAGTCTGAGAAATACCTGTGACAGACAGCTAAACAAACCTCCCAGCACTGCATCCAGGGTGTCTAACTGGGATCATCTTTCTCTTGGTCTATTGCAAAGGTTTTGCAATTTCATTTTTAGAAGCATTTCCAGCATCAGGGAAGGCAAAACTCACAAGTTCACTCTTATGATCAGTGGTTTTTCTGCCACTGTGAGCACCTCCCTGTCATCAGCTTCAGAAGGGGTCTCAAACTTTTGAGCCTGCCTAAAAAGGGAAACTGAACTGTTCTCAAGAGTCAGGGGAACAGCAGTTGAGGTGAGAGCAGAAAAGTATCCCACTCATCAATATCCAGCCTTGACAAAAGAGTTCAGGGTTTTTTCTTTCTAATCCAGACACTGGACAGTGAACACCTTCATACAAAGCTATCTTTTTCCTGTATGAACCCCACATGAATCCCAACAAATCAAAACCAGACAGCAGGAACAGCTGCAGTGCATTTGAGGTCTCAGGGGACTGTCCCTCAGGCTCCCAACTCTCCTCACCATAGCAAGACTGCTTCCTTCCCCCAAGGCCAATTGCTGTGATCTTGGCCAAGGCCTGGGGCCCCTCATGGATGCTGGGACCCTTGGTCCTACGAGCAGGTCTCTGTCTCTGGGGAGCAGAACATGATTCATCTGAAGAACTCAGCTCCTCATAGTTGCCTGTAGTTCAAACACAGGTTGTTAGCAGCACAGGAAGTCATTTGCCTGTTTTACTTGCTACTGGTCCTATAAGTGCAGTGGAAAGAAAAAGAGAAATGTTAAAGACTGAGGGGGAAACAGCTAACCTAGGTCAGAAAGGGGCCAGCAGACAAAAGTTGTTGGATTCATGCCTCTTTCATCCTCAGAAATGCTGGAATTTCCAGGATAGACCAGGTAGCACTATCCCATCTACACAGTATAACATACTTTCAAACTATCAAACACCTCACTTTAGGTTCATCTTGAAATGAACAAGGTCAAACATCTGTTACCTGGACCTCTGCAGAAGACCTTGGGCACTGGGGCTGCATGCAAATCTATCAGCCCCACAATCTTGGTGTGGCCATACTTCATGGCCAGGGTCCGTGCTGTGGCTCCAGTGTTATCTCTGACATCTGCCTTCACTCCCTGCAGAAAAAATACCTGGTTAAGTGTACATGGCAGAGGGCAGTGTAAAAATATAGATGCATTTCAAAAAAAATCACAAAAATTGTCTTAGCTCCTCCATCAGCAATACAGGCTCACCTTTGACAGACAGTTTAAGCTGCACTAACACCCTGAATGCCTTTCTAGTTATCTCCAGTTTCTCCAATTCCTGAATGCCAAATAGCCCAGGGCTCTTGTGCATTGCCACTGGGAACGGGTTTGTTTGATCTGAAGTGTTTTGCATTGCTGCCTCCTTCTGGCAGTAAGCTGGACCAGTCAAAGGGAATTTAAACCAAACTGTGTAAGAGCCCTGCATGCTCATGAGCTTTTGGATGCAGATGTCCAGTAGCCTGAGCATGCAAGCCTGTAAACACAACAGAAAAATTACAGCTTCATTTGTGTTCTAATTCAGTCATTATTCAGTTACATCTGGACAGTCAGACCTCGCTCCTATTCCTGCAAGGCCAGTGTAAAATCATGGTACCAGCTTGCAGAAGGCAGATACTTTGAAAACAGTCCTGAAAGTCTGGGACTTCAGAGGTGACTGTCATCAAGGAGCAAACATAACACTGCCAAAAAAAGCATGGTGTCAAATTTGTGGTAGTTCCTCTGAGGGCTGGAACCAGACTTTCAGCTACCCAGAGAACTGTCAGGACACTTACATGATTGAGAAGGTACTGAACAATTATCTCATGGCCAGAAGCAGCTGCTTCCATCAGAGGTGTGTATCCATACACTGGCTCCCTGGGGAGAGAACATACACGTGGACAGGTATAACCACAGCTGAAGTTCTGCCATTCCCTAACAGAGCATTTCCACCCCTCAACCTTTGCAGATCACAGACTCTATGATGTACTGGCTGTCCTGTTGTAGAATTGATTCCCTGTAGAGATTCAGTGTTCCTAAGCTGGCTGCAGCAACAGATTACTCTTCCAGCTGCAGATCTGCTTTGAAGAGCCCAAATCACTTTTGCAGGAGCTAATAAAGTAAGAACCTCTTGTTGCCCTCAGGCAATTCCATGTGCATAAATGTGTGGTGGTACCCAAGGCATGGGAATGCAGGGCACACTTCAAAAACCCAACCTGAACTCAGAGTATATAAAAAAATCAATAAAAAGACTTCTGAAGTACACTTGAGTTCAGAAGGTGTCAGTGTTTAGCTGGTAATTAAACAAGCAGTAAATCTAATTTCCCTTGATCTTAGTTTAATAAACAGTGACAACACGGGCAGACTTCAATTCAGTTTGCAGGTCACCTGTCCCTGTATTAGCTGTGCCACATCCTGAGGTACAGGGGGAAGACAAAAGCAGGTGTCTGTTGGAGTGTGTTCATCTGCCATCTGTTGCTTTCATACTGAACAACAAATGACAATGAAATTATTGCCAGCTAGGGGTCTATGTACATGGAACTCTAATCACAGGTCTGTTATTTGTGAGGCCTGCCTTTTACAGCTTCCCCAAAACTCTCTGATTTTAAGGATTCCCACATGAAATGACAGATTCCTTCTTACTTGCAGTTGGCATTTGCCCCATTCTCCAGTAAGAACTTGACCATCTGCTGGTGCCCAGCACTGGTGCAGTGGAACAAGGCAGTCCAGCCATGGATGTCCTTCATCTCCAGCTCTGCCCCTTGCTGCAAGAGAACAGACAATATTTCTTATTGCATCTGCACTGCTCAGGCTTTCAGCCACTGCCCTTTTATGCTGGGACACCAGGAGTTTAAATTAAATCCCACCACAAAGCAGACCTCACAACAGAACACAAAGTGGCAGCTTGTGGATAATCCCACCCTGAGCATTTACACCACGTGCTGTGGCTTCACCTGTGTTTTATGGGATACACACCTGTAGGAGGAAGTAAGCAACACTCTCATTCCCACAGCTGGAGGCCAGCATGAGGGGAGTCTGCCCTTCTGGGGTGGGGATGTTCACGTTCACTCCTGCTTCCAGCAGCAGGTGCACGATGTTGTCATGGCCAATGTAGGAAGCGTACATGAGTGGGGTCCAGCCCCCACAGTTCCTCTGGTTCAAATCCAGGTCTCCACTAAGGAACAGAGGAAAGAAATCACATCAACTACTGTGCTGGAGCTGTGGATGACAGCTGGCTTCTGCAGATTGTTGTTATCATCTAGCACTGAAGCCTGCATGGGAATTTCTACCAGCTCCAGCACAACCTCCCCCAAATCGCAGAATCACAGAATGCTTTGGGGTAGAAGGGACCTCAAAGACCACCTCATTCCACCCCCTACTAAAACACTAAGGAGGTCAATTTTATCAGCAGATTGGCCCCTGGAAACTTTGTGCCAAGAACCCTTTGGGAGTCCCAGTGACGCGTCCCTGTTGCCCCAACCAGTGTGGCACCGGTGACAAGCACACCTGCAGCAGGTGGCAGCCAGCCATGCCAACGGTGACCTGCAGCAGGTGGCACCAGCCGTGCCGTGCCCAGCCCAGCCCCTCTCACCGCTGGATGCACTCCTGCACCACTTGGTACTGGCCGACGGAGGAGGCCGTGTGCAGGTCCAGGGGCACGTCCAGCTCCTCGCGGCACAGCACGGGCCCCACCCCGTGCCACATGGAGAGGCTGCGGCTCAGCAGCTCCGACTCGCTGGCCTCGTCGCTCAGCTCCGACATGCTGCCCTGAGGAGCCAAAGCAGAGCACAGCACTCAGCTGCTCATCCCTGTCTGCCATACAATTACAGCTCCACGCTGCCACAGGCTTGCAAGGTGAGGTGTGGGGCTTCAAATTCTTACCTCAACTTTGATTGACTCCTCAACCCAAAACAATAACTGCTGCTGAGAAGATTTTGCTGGAAGTTTTCTCTTGCTGTAGAAAACTCTGGGATTCCAATACACTGGAAAAATAAAAGGCAATAATGCTAAAGCCTACATTTTTCAAATCTCATTTTAAGATTGCAGAAGCAGTGGCTTTATTTCCTGCCTGCCTAATCCAAACATGCCTAAGGCAGCTTTGAATAACCTCAGCAAGAGGAGACTAAACATCTATTTAAGACCTCAAGGTAGGCTTAGTGTTTTACAAAAGGATGTAATTCTTGCTCTGCATGCTTTATAATGCAGGGAGAGAATTAAGAATTCACGTCTCAGACATTCCTGGTCTTGTCCATCTGTCTTGCACTACAGGATGGTCCTGAATAAATTAAGACACAGTCATTAATAATGACAACTGCCCACTGCCCACAAAACCACGCTGTCACCTGAAGAGGGTGCACCCTCAACTGTCACTGGGTTGTAAGCAGATTGTTTCCACCATTTATTGTTTCAGCCCTTCAGAGGCAGCCAGCCCCATCTCAGTGAACGCTGGAAAATGCTGAAACACTGGGAGCAGCAGCACACCTGCCCATTCATTATCCAAGCACCACCCCTCCTGCAGACACAACTTAATTACACAGCTCCTTCAGCTCCAGGACTGCCTGAAAGGTTTATCCCAGGCCCAGCCTTTGGGAGCAACTGCAGATTAAACATTTGAACCTGTCACAGGAGAGAGTTCTTGTCTGGCACTCCATGAAGAGCTGCTCAGCACAGCTGCATCCAGCAGCTGAGGGCTTCAGCTGCAGCTCCAGGACACAGAATCCCAGAGTGGTTCTGGTTGCAAGGGACCACTGGGTGTCATCCCACCCAATCTCCCTGCTCAAGCAGGGTCCCCTGAGCACATTACACAGGGCTGTGTCCAGGTGGGCTCTGAATATCTCCAGGGAAGGAGATCCACAGCCTCTCTGGGCAGCTCATTCCAGGCAATCCCATAGGAACTGCTTTCCTCTCCCTGGAGTGTCCCTGCCCACCATACAGCACTCCTGGGGTTTGCCTGGTCCCTCTACATAAGCTAAGCCAACATAAAGTCCTTTCTTCTTCCTTCTCACCAATTTAACTCCTTGGATTCATTCTGGGGTCAGGCAAATGCCAAATGAGGAATAAAAGAGAGCAGGAACAGGTTTTTCAGCAGCAGCTGCTCCTCAGATTCCCTCAGCTGTAACATTTTAAGACCATGCTCCTGTCTTCTGAGCAACTGGGACTCTTTGACTTGCAAGCACCTGCCCCTTTTCTTACCTTTCATTCCTACCTCTTCACTCCCCACCTGGATCCTTTCTCTCCCACCCTCCTTTTCTTCCCCTTCTTCATTCTCAGCTTGTTAAGACTACAAAAGCACCATCTATTCTATTCCATCAGCTTGTAAGAAATTATTTCCCTTTAAAAATATCTACAAAAGCACCTACTTTGCTTAACAGCAGCAATTTGTAGTGCACTGGGCAACCCAGAGGCCTCAGACAGGAATAGGGGAAGGGCCTGAACACCTCACAATCAAAACACAAGGAGAGCTAAGTGGATTGAAGTGGATCATAAGGGGCAAAGTAGGAGTTTCTCACTAAAGCAGATTAAAGCTGCCCCAGGGAGGGCAAAATGCAGTGAAAGGAGGTAGAATCCAGGGCAGTTTGTAGAAGCACACTTAGGTGCAAGTCCAGCTCATTGTTCTCTACCCTCCTTGTTAATTGGGTACATTAATTATAAAGCACTCAGGTGTTTGGTCTTTGTCAGAATCAGCCACTCTCAGGTACAGGTTACCAATGCAGCCTTGGTGGGGTGATCCACAGTCACAGGACAGAACATCCAGGACCTTCACCTCCTACACCTCCCCTGTGCTCTGCCTACATATTTGCTTTTTATTTTTTAAAACTCTGAGATTTCCCCTCACACTGAACTTTAGCAGGCTGTCAGCTCTGTGAGCACCTGAGGGCAGCTGCTCACAATCTCCAGGACAGCAAGAGTGATCAGAACCCTCAGGGCTGAAATGAAAAGACCTGAATGAAACAGAAGTGGGGTTGTCTGGTGCAAAGAGGAGCCTGGAGGGGACATGTGACACGAGCATCCAATACATACTAGTGCATCATATCATGGAATACCAGGATGGTTTGGGTTGGAAGGGACCTCAAAGCCCATCCTGTCCCACCCCATGCCATGGGCAGGGACACCATCCACTGTCCCAGGCTGCTCCAAGTCCTGTCCAGCCTGGCCTTGGGCACTGCCAGGGATCCAGGGGCAGCCACAGCAGAACCTAAGAAGCCCAAGTCATTGCACAGAACATAGATAAAGCCCATAAAAAACAAAAAAAGCCTACAAAAGTAAACATGGCAGTACTGAGGGACACTGGGTTAGTAAGAATAAGTTTGCCGAAGACCTCCTGAACATTCACAGGCTGTTCCCCTGCTTTGGGACAGAGTGACAAGTTCACATTTGTTAGAGGCCTCCCTCAGCTCTGCTGTCCTGCTTTCAGCTGGGATAGAGTTCATTGTCTTGCCAGCAGCTGGCACAGGCTGCTTTTGGATTCAGGATGAGAGGAATGCTGATAACACACTGATGCTTTGGTTGCTGCTATCCAGTGCTTACCTAAACCAAGGACTTTGAGCTTCCCATGCTCTGCTAGCAAGGAGGTGCCCAGGAAGCTGGGGGGGCTGACCCAAACTGGCCAGAGGGATATTCCATTCCACAGAGCATGGAATTCATACACTCCAGTATGTGAACTGGGGAGCGTGGCTGGGGGTCAGTCAGAGCTTGGACATGGGACAGGAATCAGCAGGTGCTGAGCAACCATGCTGCTTTTGAGTTTCTTTTGGGTTTATTTTCTCATGATAATTGTTATTATCATTATATTTCACTTGAGGCTTCAATAATTAAATTGTTCTTACCTCAGGCCATGAGGTTTTTTACTTTCTTTTCTGATTCTCCTCCCCATCCCACTGGGATGGAGCGGGGAAAAGCAGCAGCCTGGTACTTGGTAACCAGCTGGGGTCAAGCCATGACACCTGTGAGGCTGCTGTTGTTATTATTATTAAATTTAATCCATCAGCACTCAGCTATTTATCAGGGTCAGAGCTCTACAGTGCTGGAGCAGCAAACCCCACACTGCCCTGGATTTGGAGTTTGCTGTTTGAGCAAACCAGAGGGCAGAGAAAAAATAAACTTAGTATGAAAACTGACACAAAAAGCACCTTAGAGCCACACTACAATAAATGGGAGGTGATTTGAGAAGCAACCAGCCCCCACCACAGACAAATGCAACACTGCCTGTTAATCACCCTCAGCAGGCACTGCTCAGCTCCAGGCTCTGCTCAATTCACTCTCTCACATCCCCTCCCACAAGCACAGGTGACATCCACACGTGTCCTTCTGTCCCAAAATAGGGACCACAAGTGTGGAGGCTGCTGGCACCCAAGGCAGCACAAGCTTGGAGGCTGCTGGAGGTTCCAATTGAGCCAGCAAACTGACAAGAGAGAGAGTCATGGAATATCCTGAGTGGGAAGGGACCCCCAGGGATCATTCAGTCCAAGGCCTTGCCCTGCACAGACCCCCCAAAAACCCCACCCTGTGCCTGAGCATTGCCCAGCACCCTCTGGGCATGAACCTTTCCCAAAATCCAGCCTGACCCTGCCCTGGCCCAGCTCCAGCCATTCCCTGTCCCAGAGATCAGAGCTGCCCTTGGGAGGAGCTGCAGCCCCCCCTGAGCTCTGCCCTCAGTCTCCTCCTCCAGCTGAACAATCCAAGTGCCCTCAGCTGCTCCTCAGACCCCTCGCCATGCCCAGGTCCCTCCTCTGGACACTCCAACAGCTTCAGATCCTTCTGATATCGTGGCTGCCCCCAGGACTTGAGGTGAGGCCACACCAGGGCAGAGCAGAGCAGGAACACACTCCCCTTCTGCTCTATTTCCACTAAACCAGCGATAGCTTATCAGAGGGAGTAAAAAAAGCCTCGTTGCTTCCCTTTTTAAGTGCAATTGTTACCAGCTCAGCCACAACATCTCGTTTTTGCAGTGTATCACCCTCTGATTGACTCAGCTAGCACAAATCACAGCTGCAGGAACCACACCAGATTCCTGAGGTGGGTGAGAAAAAACATTTCTGGATCCACAACACTCGAATTCAATCCAACCCACATCTGTTGAAAATACACAAAATACACCAAGCTCTTAATCTTTTAATGCTTGGACTCAATCAACTTAAAAGTCCTTTCCAAGCTGAGTGATTCTACCCCGAGCCTGTCACTCTCACGCACATTAAAGCACATAAAACAACCTCAGAAAAACGAGGGAAGAGGCACAAAAGCACTTGAGCAGCCACATTATGGAGCACATTGCCCTGCCAGGGGCTGTGCCCGCCAAGGCAGCCGGACACGGCACCCGCAGGGCTCGGCCCGGGCTCGCTCCGGTTACACAACAACGCACCTGAGGCGAACGCAGCGGCTGGAGCCGCCACAGCGGCCGCCACATGGCTGTTACCGAACATCTCCCAGCGGAACGGCTCCGGGGCCGTTATCCCCACACCTGCCTCCCTCGCGGCCCTGCTAGCAACGCGGCCCCAGCATCGCAGGCTTCAGCCAGCGGGCAGGAACCGCTGCGGCCACGGGCACACCGAGTACGGGGAGTGCCCGGGGCCGGCCCCAGAGGTGAGTGCCGCCCCTACCACTGCTGCCGGCCGCTGCTCCCGTCCGCCCAGCCCCGCCGCTCCCTCACCTGCGTCCCGGTGAGCGCCGCCGCCGGAACTAGTCCCCCCGCGCAAGGCATGCCGGGAGCGCCCCCGCCCTCACGGGCCGCGGACTACAACACCCAAGAGCCCCCGCGGCGCCGGACCAATGGGAGGAGCCCGTGCGAGGGGCGGGGCGAAGGCCAGCCAATGGGGTTGGGGCTGACCGCGGGCGGTTGTAGCGAGCAGCCCCCGAGGACGCGGCCCTGCAGCGCTGTCCGCGGCCCTGCGCTCGTCCCGGTGCCGCCGGTTCACTGTGCCCGCCGTCCGGCCCGGCCCGGCGCTCAGCGGGGCGGTCGGCGCCGTGAGTGAGGGCAGGGGGGCGGGGCGGGGCCGGGAGCGGGAGCCGCGTTGCCATGGGGACGGTGCGCGTGCGCCCGCGGCCGCCATTGCGGGGCTGTGAGCGGGGCCCCTCACGGGAGCCCCGACCCTGGCCCGGGGCTCGCACCGGGGCCGCCAAGCTCTGCCTCCCACCATTGCGGTATCCTCACAGCCTCTCCTTCCCAGCAAACGCCACTTCTGGTGACAAGGAGAAGCTCAGGGTTTCAAGTCTCATAGTCGTGGAGTCGTTAAGGCTGGAAAAGACCTCCAAGATCAAGTCAAGCCTTCGACCTGCCAGCTCCGTGCCCAAGCTCTCCAGAAAGTGTCACTGCTAACAAGTGTTTGTTTTGGACACAGAACACTGCTTGTTCCCCCAGAGGATGCTGCATTAGCTGACTGACAAGTCAGATCCAGTGTCCATCCATAACCTTGGGATATTTATCTCAGATTTGGCACAGGGAGCCACCCTAGGCAGTTTGTTTTATCCCCATGGGGCTCCTCTGACCCTTGGCAAGCTCTGCTCAGTGTCAGAGCTTAGTGCTCCAGCCATGAGGATTTCCTTTTTTCCTATATAAGCAAAATTCAGGGTTTGTCTCACACCAAAAAACCACCATAGATGAGGTCTATAAAGTATCTACAGAGGCAATTTGCAAGTTATAAACTTCCCAGGGAGATAATTGAGTTTAACTTCACGTTTTGAGGAGTGTTCCTGGCCAATGCAGATAACAGTGTCAGTGTGTGATCCCTTGAACAGTGATTTCAGTCCTTAACAACACTTAAAATAATAAAAATGTGATAAATAATCCATTGTTCCTTCAGTGATGAACATAAATCCATGGACTCACAGAATGGTTTGGGTTGGAATATTGAGCACATGTAAGAAACACAAAGTCACCAACCTCCCATGGTCCTTGGGGGACTCTTCCAGCCCTGGGTATTCTGTGAAACCTCTGAACCAGAAGTCATTTACTCTCATGTTTGACTGCCCAGAAAACCATGTGATTGTAGCATAAAATGTGAAGGTTTTCTCTGAGGGTGAATGATCTGACCTCTTAGTTCAGCTGCAGTTCCTACTGTGCTGTCTCAACTTCTCATGGACATCAAGGAACAGGAGGAAAGGATCCACTTTAGAAACACCTTGAGAGGTCAAAATCCATGAATGTGCCTATTCTTAACTATCTTTTTTTAAATAAAAATCCAGTGAAAACAAAAGTAAACATGAAGGTTCTCTGCCCATGGCAGGTGGGTAGGAGAGAGTCTTTAAGCTCCATTGCAATCCAAACCATTCTGAGATTCTATGGCTTTGGGATCATTTTATCTGTCCTTTGGGTAGGGAGGAGGGGAATGTGAGGGAATTTGGGAAGAGGAGTCAATCCAGCTGAGAGCAGAGGTGTCAGCTTTGCTGCCTTTGCTCTGTTCCTGTCCCATCCCTGCAGGCAGAAGATGGGCACATGCATGGAGAGGACACAGTTACAGCACTGTGGCTAGGAATCCCCAAAAAATTCTTTTTAAATGAGGGGCTAAACTGACCTGGGGTGTGTGTGGTGAGTAGGGCAGAAAGCTCTCAGCCCTTTCTGAGCTCAGGTGCAAAGGAATAGCTCCAAAAATGCAGATTTTAACATTTCCTGCTGGGAGTGCTGGGAATTCTTCTGCCCTGACCTCACACACTTTGTCCTTGTTTTGGACTGATGTTATTTCATGTTTGGAGAGGTGTCCTTAAGCTCACCTTTCCTTTGCTTGAAGGAAAGCTGTCCCAATGGCCTCAGAAGCACCAAGTGAGGATGCAGACCATGCAGCTGAGCCTCCTGCAGCTCCTGTGCAGGGGGACAGGACATTCCAGTGGGGATCCATCCTTGCTGCAGTGAAAGACCAGCTCCCATCCCTGGACTCTGACTCCTCCACAGTAAGCACTGAAATTCTGCCTTTCTTCCCTCTGGATCATGGGAAAAAAGCTCTCAAAAGCAAGAGCAGGTGACCTGATCAGGCATTTTGGGGTGGCTGGTGTGGTATCCTGGGTGGGCTGCCTGTCCTGACTACAGAACACTGTGTGTTAATCCACAGCCTTCTGGATTACCCTTAATTATCAGAGTGTAATTAAAAATCAGACCTCCTCTCCCTGTATTCTTTGGATTCTGCCCCACCTGCAGAGCTGCCTCCAGCCCTGGGGCCCAGCACAGACTTGGAGCTGCTGGAGCAAGTCCAGAGGAGGCTCCAGGATGATCAGAGGGATGGAGCAGCTCTGCTGGGAGCCAGGCTGAGACAACAGGGATTGTTCAGCCTGGAGAGGAGAAGCTTTGGGGTGATCTCATTGTGGCCTTCCAGTGCCTGAAGGGGCTCCAGGAGAGCTGGAGAGGGACTGGGGACAAGGGATGGAGGGACAGGACACAGGGAATGGCTCCCACTGCCAGAGGGCAGGGCTGGATGGGATCTTGGGAATTAGGAATTGTTCCCTGTGAGGGTGGGCAGGCCCTGGCACAAGGTGCCCAGAGCAGCTGTGGCTGCCCCTGGATCCCTGGCAGTGCCCAAGGCCAGGCTGGGCAGGGCTTGGAGCAGCCTGGGACAGTGGGAGGTGTCCCTGCCATGGCAGGGGGTGGGACTGGATGAGCTTTGAGGTCCCTTCCAACCCAAACCATCCTGATATTCCATGATATCATGGATTATTATGTACTTGGGGCTGGTTCTTCACCAGGCATGTTGCTTTTTTGTGCTTTTTACCTGGCAAAGAAGCATAATTGCCAAAACCTTTTCATGTGAGGTATGAGACTGAGAGGTGTTGTGCAGTGTTCTTCACTGGTGCAGGTTTTTCCCTTGCTGGGTCTGGGCCAGGCTGTTCTTGGCTGCTGAAATCTCTGTTCACAGGACAGCATTGCTCTGGTGCTCCTCTCTAGTCCAAGATGCTCTGGCATTGACTTTTCTGAGGGGATAATGTGTCTCAAGATTTGATTATTAGTGGCATTTTGTCCAAATCAGAACATTGTGTTAATTTTCAAACATGTATAAACTTGAAAAACATTTTGAACACAGAAAGGATATATTTTATCCCAACTTATTGTAGCCATTAATGGCACAGGGGAGATTGTGAGATGTGAAAGAGCCAGAAATGCCTCCAGTGGGTATTTATGATTTATGATTTAATTTTCATTTTTATTATTTATTATTATTTACTTTAAAAATATTAATAATCAATGAGCCAAAGGAGTGTGATCTGCTGGATAAAATGTTTACAGAGATTCCATGACTTGGATTCTGCCCCTGGATCTCTCACTGTCATGCTGGACAAGCCACATTCCCTCACTGTTCTGAGTTCCCTCTACCTACACTGTTTCATTATTTAGAACAACACTTGCCTGTTAACATGTGTCTCTGTAGTACAGATGAAGGCCCAACACTGAAATTATTTGTAGGTTTTCTTGTTGAGTAAATTACAACCAGGCTAAGCCAGAGGAGCATCTCTAGATTTTAGTTCCAAACACCATTGAATAACCCCAAATCATGCTGAACAAATTTTTCACTCTTTACAATCTCCAAATTCTCTGTTTCTATCCCACATGGAAAAGATTTCCTGCAGAAGGAACTGAGGCAATCTGTCTGGCATTTCATTTGCATTCAGAAGATCTGGTTGTGTAATCCCTGTCCTGCTGAGGCTGCAGTTCCAGGGCTGCACCTTTGTCCGAGGAATGTCCACGTGGGAAAGATCCATTTGTGCATCCAAGCGCTGTCACCTGAACGTTCTCTGCTTCCACCTCCAAAAATGGCACTCACAAATGTGGTTTATGCCCTGAAACCCTATCATTGCCCTGATATGCAATTTTTAAGAGGAATGATGTTCTGTTGCAGTTGGGTTCGTGTCAATGACACCAGAGAGGATTCTCTGCAGTTTGAATTCCCAAAAATGCACACTTGCAAAACAAAGGGACAAGCAGGAAAGCTGTGTCCTGACTGCTGAGGAGGTGCTTAATCTCCTTTTGGTGTCCATGCATAAAGATTCATCTCCAGTGCATATCTGATGTTTAAAAAAGGGATTTTCAGAGCTATCTAAATGCTGCCCAACCAAACCCAGATGCTGTTTGCATTCTGATCAGGAATCAGGGCAGTGAAAAGCCTTCATGGCCCTGCCTGGCCTCACCTGGGGCTCCAGCATCTCTGCTTAAGCTCAGCTTGGGCCCTCACTCCCTCTCTGAGCTATGTTAGGGGAGTTTTGGTTTCTAGTTATGGTCCTGCCTGAGCCAGACTTTCACCTGTGAATTGACTTTCAGTCTTGATCTCTGCCCAGCCTCATCACTCCAATATTGCCCAAGGATCTGGAGCTGTGCCTCAGCCTGGTTGCTCCCCCTGCTCTGTCCTGCTTGTTCCTTGTGGTGCTGTGGGATTGGCTTTGCCTGGTCAGGCCTTGCCTTTCCAGTCCCTGAGAATCCCAGAATGATTTGGGCTGGAGGGATCTTAAAGCTCATTGAGTTCCATCCCAGCCCCCTGCCATGTCCAGGGACACCTCCCACTGTGCCAGGCTGCTCCAAGCCCTGCCCAGCCTGGCCTTGGGCACTGCCAGGGATCCAGGGGCAGCCACAGCTGCTCTGGGCACCCTGTGCCAGGACCTGCCCACCCTGCCAGGGAACAATCCCTTCCCAATATCCCATCCATCCCTGCCCTCTGGCAGTGGGAGCCATTCCCTGTGTTCTGGCACTCCAGGCCCTTGTAAATATTGAGCAGCTCTGCTCCTGCCTCTCTGGTGGTGAATGAGGTAGTGCAGAGAATCACTTGGGAGATAGAGAACTTCCCACACTTTCTTTTCATTGCTTTTCTCAGCAGGATGTTTGTCATCAGCCTCCATGGGAATTTGATGTTTGACATGTTTTTTTACATTTGGAGCTTGCTGAAATGTGGGGTTGGTGACTCTTGGGCTACCAGACTGTGTAGTAAAGGTGTGACTGCAAGGAAACTTCTTGTCTCTGCATGTCAAGAGGTGCCAACATGGGAGCTGTCACTGCAAACCAGATATTCCAATATGAGTATTGCAATCTCCTGTTGAATTTCTCTATTTTTTCTGTTTGCAGTCTGATTGTGAAAGTGATGAGGAGCTTTTCATCTTCCAACGGGACCTGCCCAACCTAATTCCGGACCTGTCGGAGGAACTGATGATGTTTTCCTTGGAAGACTCCCAGGAGCAGGTTGGGACTGTTGTGTGTGGCCTGTCCTGTCTCCCCTCTCTTCTGGCTGTCCCCAGTGTGGGCAGCTGCTGATGTCTGACCTATTTGTCTGAACAGGAAAAGTTTTGTCCTCAGTATTTTCTCCCACTAGAAAATATAACTTTTTTTTTTCTTTTTTGCAGTGGTCCTTTAAAGTTTTCTCTGTTCTTGAGATTTTGGACCTTTTTTGTCCCATCTCTTGGTAGTTTTTATTGTCCCTTTACTGTTTTTCTTTTCTGTGCACTAATTCCTGTGCAATCATTTTATGTGTCCAGAAAATGAATTAGGACAGTGCAGGAAAGAGGAAAAGTATGAAGTTCATTCTCTGAACAGCTTTTCTGGGATAAAAGAATCACATTGTTCTTTCATTGAAGTTAAATCCATGAAATCACAGTATGGTTTGGGTTGGAATAATGAGCACATGTAAGAAAAAGTAATTTAAAGGATGTTTAGCAGTTCCTGAAATTAAAGTTTTTGGAAAGTAAACAGTCTCACTGTTTTCCATGAGGGATGTGGTGTGGGTTGTTTCCATATGGTGTCTGAGTTGGAGCTGTTGCCTTCCAATCACTCTGGTTTGGTTTTTTATCCACTTCCAAAGCTCAGGGAGATTGACTTTCTCTGTGTTTGTGCTTTCTCTACCTGTAGCAAATCCAGGAGACAGAAAGACTTCCATGGGAGATCTGGAACGAAGACCTGGAAAGTTTTGACTTTCAGGAAAAAACAGATGGTGCCCAAATCATTGCAAAAGAAGATGTACAAATGATTAAAGATGAGGCTCCTGAACCTGCCAGCCAGACTGAAGAAGTGCCAAGCCAAAAGAGAGCTGTTCTTGAAGATTCTCCCTCAGATTCCACAGATCACCTTGAGGAGAAAGAAATGGGCAGGACACAGGCCAAGCAAAGAGCAAACTCCTGGCCTAACACAGCAGTGTCTGTGCAAGAGCTGTACAGTAAAGAGGAGAGAAAAAAGCTGATAGAGACAAAGATACTGTCCAAGATCCTTGTGGAGCCATCCCCAAAGCAGGATGTCAAACCTCCCTCCCATGGCATCAACAACAGCCTAGGAAGATTTGCAAAGGAAGAAACCTCCTCAGCTGAGTGTCTTGGAGAAGTGATCCATTTGTCATTGCAGGCAAGTGGCCCTGAAATAAAGCTTTGGGGGTGCTGCAGGTGGGCTGGGGCACAGTGCAGTGCCTGCATAACCCCACTGCAGCGAGGAGCTGAGGTCCCAGTTCTGCACTCCACAGGGCTGGGTGATACACAGGTACCAAAAGCTGCCCCAGAGCTGTCAGTGCAAGTCCAAACCATGGCAAAAGCTGCTGCAGGTAACCAACTTAGACAGATGAAAAATTACTGCTAGAAACAAAAGGTACAAGGAAATTAGGTTAGTAGTCAAGGCCACAACTGCTCTGAAAGGACTTAACCTAAGCACAAAGCTGCTAAAATTTAATTAAATTTTATTTTATTATTTTATTATTTTAATTTTTTATTTTTGTAACATAATAATATTTTGTAAAATAATTTACAAATAATATATTTGTAAAATATTTTTGCCCAAACTTATCTTGTAACATACTCCCCAAATACTCTAGAGCACTGGATTTCCCAGGGTTTCCCAATTCAAGGACTTCAGTTTAACACCATCTTTACTTGTGTCCAAAGGAGATGCACATTCAACCTGCTAGAACTTCCATGTCCCTTCTTAATGTGATAGAGGAACACAGGAGAGACTCAGGAATGACCAAGGAGATCAAGATGGTCATGACCCATAAGGTTTAGATCAGAAGATACAGATTGTTTGGGCTACTTTGTTAGATTCAAGTAATTGACAAGAAAAAGCACAGCTAATTGAGGTGATGTTTGTCTGCTAAGCATCAGGAATTCAGGGGAGTGTAACAAATCATAACAGAGAATACAACTTTTACTCCCAAAGATTCCATAAGAAATTGCAAAATACAGCTTAGCTCTGAGTGTGCTCAGAGCATAAATAAGCCTTTCTTTAGGAACTATGGAAGTGATGGTCAAATTTTGGCTATTTTCCAAAAGAGCTGACACACACACACACACACAAACCCCCATGGAAATGGATCTGCAGCAAGGTCCATGAACTGTTAGGGAAGCCAACCATAGCATCTGTCCCTGGGAAGGCAAGGAGTTTTTCAGGTCTCAGGCAGAATTGCATTAAACCAGGGAGCTCTCTGGCCTTCCAGTGGGGTGCTGGAGGTGAGGAGGAGTTTAGGGTTGTTCCTGAAGTCCTAAATCTCACCCCCTAAGGCAGGTGGGATGAACAGCTCAGTGTTAACTGGAATGTGGCCCGGAGTCAGGGGTGGTTTTCTTCAGCATTGAGTTACAGATCTCCTGTATTGATTTTTAAGTTCATTAGAACTTAATCAGCACAGAACAGGTCCTGATCTTTCTGTTCAAAGCCTTCCACAGGTCAGAGTACAGATGTTTCCCTTCCCCTTTCATGTATTCACAGAAATGAACTTTTTGATGTTAGAGCTCTCCAAGTCCAGGCAAATCATGCAGCTGCTGGCCTGTGAGTTAAATTGTGCTGCATCATTGAAGGACATCTTTTTCAAGTGGATCTGGGTGTAATTCCCAGCTCACCTCATAGAATTCAGTCTCTGTTAATTCAGGAAGCACTACTTGGCTTTCAGAGCCTGTTTGATGTCAGTGACTTCAGTGAGCTGAAGTCTGGTGCTTTGGGGTGAGTTCTGAGAGGCTCAGTGTGTTCTCACTTTCATTTGGAGGGAATTGTTGCTCCCCAGCTCAGCCAGGCACCTCAGTTTGTGTCAAGTTCCTAAACCTAATATACAGTTTCTTCTTGATTCCTATCAGTTAATTTGATTTTTTTTTCTTAAGTTCCTTTCTGTATTAGAAATGGAATTGTGCAGATCTTCACTTCTATTTCTTCTGAACCTTCTGGAACTTAAACCAGTGCTGCAGTGTTAGAATAGATCTAATCAAGGGTCAGATATGTGTGAAGATTTATATTGCTCAGGAAGGAGGGAGAACCTTTTCCTCAACAAGAGGGGCAGATGCTGGAGGTTTTACAAGGTGAAATTGCTGGGTTTGGAGGCTGCTTCTGCTTTTTTAAAGGCCATGAGTGGTTGTGTTAAATGCATGTTTGTGGCAGTGGTGTCATTGTCACGACTCACAGCCCCCTTCCTTTCAATGAAACTCATAAGCACTTCTAATTTCTGGTGATGATATTTCACATGGGTGTGAATTCTTTTCATTAAAACTTCAGTTTATATAAATTATTATAAATAATATTCAGAGGGGAAAGCAATGAGTGATTTAAATGCATGTGGACTCTGATGGCAGCCTCTTGCACCTGAGTCAGGTGAGTGTGTCCTCAGCCAGGGATTCAGAGCAAGGAAATGAAGGATCCTCTCTTCAGGGTGGGGTGAGCAGCTGTGAGAGATCATCTGATACTGACTGTACCCACAGCAATGGGAATTTACCCTGCTCAGAAACTGGAGGGGGAGGAAAGGGCTCATCTCAAAGAGCTGAGGAGCCACAAGTCCTTTTCCTGTGGGTGGCAGTGAGAAGTTCTCACATTATTCAGGATCAGAATGCACATGCTTGGCCTTGTATCAGGCCCCTTTTTAATCTGTTCTACTGTCTCCAGTGATCTTTTGAAGTCTTATCAAAAGGGTTCATGATTCTCAGAGAAAGAGCCTCAGCAGAAGGAGCTGAAGCAGCTGGAGGGATGCAGTGTCTGAAGGGATGTAATAAATGCATTTCTTTCCCTACAGCACTTCCTCTGGAATTGCTGAAAGCAAGCTGGCACTGAAATTAGGGGTGGTCTTTTGGGAGTCAACTTTCCATCATGTTTCTCTTGTCTTCTTTCAGACTATTGAAAAATGGAATGTAGATAAGAATCTTGAGGAGCTGGAGCAGCAGGGAGATAAAACTCGTGCAGAAGTTGCTTTCTTCCCAGCAGATTATGGTAATGTCACTAGTTGAAAGTGCATAAAAATAAATAAAACTCAGGTTCCTGTATTTAAGTTATTCCCTGCAGCATAATTTTGAATGCAGAAATCATAGTGGGTTTTTTAAATGCTTCTAAAACATGTTTAATTAGCTTCCCTCAAGATTTCATCTAGGTTTCTTAGCCTGAAGCCAGTGCTTCACAGCCTGCCACGGGCCAGACAAGCCAGTTACAATATTATCTTTATCCTCCCCCTGCTGCAAGGCTGTAGGAACAGGAACAATGTGAATATGGGGAATATTGGGTGATTTCATGTCAGAAGACCACAACTGATGATTATTTTGTTGCTCTTCCACAGAGTCTTTCAGGAGGAAGTGTGAAGAGGAGCTCATGGAAAGGCTGGGAGAGCTGTGTGCCAGGCAGTCCAGGGCAGTGTCCCCTCCCTGTGAGAGGCCATCAGCCAAGCCCTGCTCCTTCCAGGGACAGCAGGACAATAAGTGAGTCCTTTTCTGTCACATATCCCAGTTAATCCTGGCTGCCAGAATGGATACTGGGCAACTCCTGGTCTTCCACAGGGGTTTTTCTCTGTAGCCTTGCAGGTAGCTGATATTGGAGTTGGAATAGTCAGTGATTCACTTCCCTTTGATGACAACCACCTTGGCATTCTCCATCAACCTTTGTCTAAGCCTTACCAGGCACTTGGGATAAATGGGAAAGGCAGGAAAATGAGGCTAAGCCAATTATCCTGCCCAGCCTTTTTTGTCATCTAGGGTACCAATTTCTCTTACTGGTACCTCAATTGAGCAAAAATACACAGGATGATTTTCTGTGGGTATCAGTGGAGATGTCAGTGCTTCTTGGAGGTTTCTGTGTGAAGGAAAAGCATTTTCAAACTGTTCAGAGGGAGCAACATCAATGGTGGCAGCACAGAGGAAATAATGAGTAAAAGAGTGGAGGGGAAGGTGGGAAATACCCTCATTGCCAGAGCAGGGAGAGACACTAGGATGATTTGCACTTTGTATCCCTGGGAAGATAAAATGGAATTGCCAGAAGAGGCAGAGAGGAAAGGGAAACTTGTTCTTACACTGAGATGTTAAAAGTTGTGATCTCTCTGGTGCCTGCTTTTGTTCTCCATAACAATTTGGTGGTGTCACATTTTGAGAACTAAGTATCCCTCTTCATCCTGCCTGTGATCTGTGCTCCTGGGGGAAGCTGAATCCTTGAATTCTGATTGCAGGCAGAAGCAAGTTGGAATCTGTGTGGTAGCCAAGCACAGAGCTTCTTTCTCAGTCCAGTTTTGATCCTGAAGCACTCCCTGCAGGATTCCTTGGGTGGATGAGGCAGAGGATGTGCTGAGATGTGTTTTCTGTGTGTAGGGATGTTGCCTTGCTGTCATCCCCACCAAGTTCTCTGAGGATGGGCAGGATGAGTTTCCAGGACCTGCCAAAACGTGCAACTGTGTACATAGATTTGAGAGATGCTGAGCCACCAAAGCCAGTGACAGTCCCTGAAGAGGAACAAAGGTAAATCCTGGCTTTATTGGGAGTGAGAAATAAGTAATAAAAAGTGAGAAACTTAAACCTTTCTGAATCTCAGGCTTGTGAAATGTAACTTTAAAAATGTTCTTTCACACCTCTGTCATAAGGAGAAACCTTGTAGTTAATAAACAGCTACTAGGTAATAAACAGGTCAACATTTTGTTCTAGTTGCTTGAATATTTGAATTTTCTTTTTGCAAGAGTAATATGTGAAGGACTCTCCAGAGATTTCCCTGGAAGGATCTCTCCCTTTTTCCTCATTTTCTAAATTTGCATCCTTAGAAATGACCAAGAGCCAACACTCAGCTAGAACAGGGTTAATTTATGTGGTCTGATTGTTTCACAGTGCAAGTGACAGCTCCTCCTCCTCCTCTGAAGAAGAAGAGACTGTGACAATTCAGGATGAAGCAGAAAGGAGAATGTAAGATTCCTTATCAGGACTGTTTTCCAAGTGATATGATGTTCATTTTTTCTGAAACTAAAATAATTGCCCTAACAATGATCAGAGTGAAAGTTTGTGTACTTAAATATTGCCATTCCTGGTCTTCACAGCAAAAAAAAAAAAAAAAAGGCCAGTAATGTAAGTGCTCCAGTGTGGCCCCAGGAGGTCACTCTTTTCCTGTTGCATGGTAAAGCTACCAAAGGTAGAGAGTTGTTGATCCTTGAGGCAATATTTGCATCTGTCCAGCTGCTTGGCACAGCTCAAAACACAGCCAGAGGTGCCCTGGGGGCTGGAAAATGTGAGTTTTTCTCCAGCCCTGTGTGAGTGACACCAGAACTGTGTTTGACAAGACTCAGAACCAAACTTTGGAAATGTTGTAGAGAGTTGAGTCAGACAAACCTTTATTTTTATAAATAATAAAATAGGCTAGAATGGATGGATATTTAAAGAGAATATTGACTACATTGTATGGGCAGGGACCCTCCCAATTCTCCTTAATTGGAGGGGAGATGGGAGAGAGTGGGATAGGTGGAATCCTAAAGTGTAAACTCCTCAACATGCACAGATGTCAGCCTTTTCTTGCCAAACTCCTGGATTCATATCCATAGCTTATTAGACATTTGTTTAATGTGAAGCAGAGGTGTCAGATTTAACCATCCTCCTGCACTCATGCTCTGGGTTCCATCTGGAATTCTGCAGCCTGCAAGTTCTCAGCAGGGCAGGGGACAAACAGAACACGTGTCTTGTTGTGCCAGCCACCTACACTTCTTCTAATGGTTTGGAAGAAAAATCATTTGACAAGGAACCCAAACAATGAGCCCAACAATGAGCTCAACATGAGCTCAAAACATGTAGCTCATGAGCCCAAACAATGTAATTTAGAACATCTAACCCAAAACCAGTGAAAGGCAGGGACAAGGGGGTGCTTGAGGAACTCTCCATGGCACTGACACAACTTCAGCTGTTCCATCAGTGTAAATCTGCAGTGATGGAGAGCAGAACTTGGATTTTGATTCACCTTAATGTTGCTAAAGAACATGCAGAAATGTAATGCCTGGCAAATGCTGCTCAGTTCTGATTGAAAATAAGAAATCCTCTTGGTCTCAGCAGGGCAGGATTCTGATCTCATTTGTGAGGGGACTGTCAAGTTTCATTTTTATCTGGAACAAATTATTAAACAGGAATTATTATTCTGTGCATGTAGATTATGTCAGGACAGGACATTCCACTACCACAGTAATGTGCTTGCTGAAAGTTTAGCAGTCTCATTGAGGAAATTAGCCAAGCATTCAAAAACTGTAATAATTATTAGAAAAACTTTTCATCTGTGTGTATTTGAACCCCAACCCCTGGATCCAAAGGGGACAAAATCTATAGGCTCTGATTTCCATGCCAACCATACATTTGTTCAGGGCTGTTCTGGTAGGTGTTTGTGTTGTGCCTGAATGCAGAAGAGGTAAATAAATTGCCAGGAAGATCAATTCTGTGTTCTGGCTCTGCTTGTGTCACCTGAGTGCTGATGCCATGTGGTATTTTCGGGGTCCCCCGTCGTGGGGAGGAAAGATGAATCCAACTCCATGTTCTTAGAAAGCTAATTTATTATTTTATGATATTATATTATATTAAAGAATGCTATACTAAACTATACTAAAGAATAGAGAAAGGATACATATAGAAGGCTTAACAAGATACTAATTAAAAACTTGTGACTCTCTCCTCAGAGTCCAACACAGCCTGACTGTGATTGGTCATTAAGTCAAAACAATTCACATGTTGGATAAACAATCTCCAAACTAAATTCCAAAGCAGCAAAACACAGGAAAAGCAAATAAAATAATATTGTTTTTCTTTTTCTCTGAGGCTTCTCAGCTTCCCAGGAGAAGAAATCCTGGTGAAGGGATTTTTCCAGAAAATACGACAGTGACATTGCTACTGTCACCCCCAGTTATTGTTCCTGTAGATGCCCAGTTCTTGTTTTGAGCAGTCATCATATGTGAAGTTCACCAGAGATTGAGTTTATTCCTATAATGCTTTATCTTGATGAAATCAGGTTTTTATTTCCTTTGCAGGAGGAATTGCTCAGGGAAGAGCCTGTTACTGCAACAACTCCGAGCAGCCCGTAAGGAGGCCTTGGAGCTTCTTCATAAAACGTCTGTTCCAGCTGAGAAACTGCATCCAGAAAGGCTGGAAGACACAGCTTCCTCTAAGAAAAGTCAAAACCAATCTTGTAAAGTGAGGCAAGAGACAAATGAGGTGGTTCCCAGGAAACTGATGAGATTGGAACCAGGCAAGGAAAGTCCTCCCTTTTCAAGCTGTGGGGGTGACAGAGCTGACACAGAGAAGGAGAACAAAATGGAAGCTGAGAAGATTCCAAATGCAGGAAATGCTCCAGAGTGTCCTCTAATTACAGCAGAATTGCCAAGGTATCCCACAGGAAAAGTAATCAGAGGGTTTGGATGTGGCTTCTCTAATTGTCCAGGATTAAAGAAAATTGCTTACCTGGGCTGTGAGCTGGAGCAAGAGGCTGTCTGGATTTGTTACCTGGCAAGAACTGCTGCTGGAAGGTTTAGAGGCAGCCTCAGTGGGGCCTGGCATTAGATGAGCTGTGGCACTTCTGACATTGGAAATGGAGCCTTTTTCTTTAGCTTTTATTCTACAGAAGAGGAGGATAACACAGTATTGATCTCCTTTAGGAACAACAGCACTGAGGTTTCCTAAGCACAGCTTCCTAGAAAATAGATCTGGAAGGGTCAGTCTCCCTGTGCCAATAAAGAGTGAGGTAAAATCTAATATCTCCTGACAGATCTTTATAGAACTTGGTCTTGAAATCCTTGGTGAGGATTCCTTGACTCCCAGGTAGTACATTTTGCTTTTAATTATCCCTAGAGTTGTAAAGCTTTTTATTAAGTCTAATTTAAATTATTCCCTCTCCAATTCAAGCTTATTTTTGTTGTGTTCCCAGAAGGGATGGAAAATGGTTTATTCTGTGTCTCAGTTTAAAACACCTTTTACAAACTGGAAGATGTGTCAGTTTTTAAATTTTTTTTCTTCCAAACAAAGGAATTCTGACTCTTTGCCAACAAGAAAAGTGCAAGATCTTGGAGTTACAAAGTACACCCGTGAGGAATGCCACAGGAATATCTTGGAAAGATTTGAAAAATAGAAATAAGAGTGATATAAGTGAGGAAATTGCAGAGTTATTTGGGCCTCTACCTCCCTGGGCTTAGTTAAATGTAGTGTATTCTGCAGAAGGTCTAATTTCAAAGTGAAATCAGGTGGTTGCCTTGTGCACCTGCCCAACTGTTTGGGAGAGCTCCATTATGCTGCCTTTTCAAAGGTTATATCCTGCTATTTTCAGAGTGAAATTTAACATTCTGACTTTGACATATGAGCCCTGGAAAGAATCAGGATCTGCCTGCTCTGGAGACTGTTACTGTGTCAGAGTTAAACACTTGCCTGCCCTGCCACTTAGACACCTCAGCTCCTGTGTACCTGCTTGAAATGGCAGGTGGTTGGTTGCAGGGTTTTTTCCCTCTGGAATTCCTGACATTAAGCTCATTGCTTCCATCAGGAATACTAAACTGCATTTTGATTACCTGTTAGCCTGAGATGGCAGCCCATGGCCAGGCAAGAATGTGGGTTATTTATTGTCTCTGAGTGGTAACTCAGTGATTTTCACTGATTTCAGTTTTCTCTGTTGCTGTTCTAATTATTGCTGGGGCATCTGGGGCTGGAAGAATTCAGAAGAAATTGAACTTTGTGTTTGCCACGGAAATGGCAGATGAAATCTCTCTGTGGGCATCCAGGTGTAGAAAGATGGGAGGTCTTGGGGTCAGGGGAACTTTATCTCTGTCATATCCTATAGCAAATAGGAAAGGAAGTGGGTCTAGACTGAAAGTCTTGGTGTGGAGATGGGGAGGGACACTTCACAAACACATCTGTGCTTAAAGGAGTTTGCATCTCCACATAGATCATCACCACTTACCAAAAGTTTGATCTCTGCTCCTTTTCTTTAAGGTGTTTTTCTTCTTAGAGAGATGATTTCATCCACTGACAAGTTCTTGTGTCCCCCCACAAACAGCAGAATTGCTCTCTAAATCTATTTTAGCCTTTCATGTCATGATTCCCCCTCAAGTGCGTGGTGTAAATACAAGAAAAAAGAAGTGCAAAGCAGATGAACAAGTGGCTTTTCCCCCCAAGTGAAAAGCTTAATCTGTGTATTTTCCAGGAGAGAAGGAAGTGACAGAGAGCTATCCCAAAAGGAAGAGGAGATGAAGGAGAGGCAGAGGAGATGCAGATTGCAGGAGCAGCTGGAGCAGTGGCAGCCTCAGCGCTCGGTGTGGGGGAAGCAGCCCATGGCAGAGAACACCCCGCTCCTGTTCCACAGGGTCAGTGCCTCAGGGTGGGCTGGGCCTGGCAGTGGGTCCTGGTTAGAAAAGCCAGGTGTCTGCTAAGGAAGGCAGGAGCCTCCCTTGAAATGGAAAATGCAAACCCCCTCCCTCTGAATTATCATAATTTTTAATTAAGGGGCTCTCAGACAAACATATGGGAATAAGAATTACAGTTCTTTACTAGGAAAACTAAAAAAATACAAATGCAATAGTACAAAAAAAAGAAAACCACTGCCAGAGTCAGAGCAGGAGCTGCCCCCCTGTGTGTCAGGGTGGTGGCACAGCCCCATCCCATGGGGGCTCAGCCCTCCTGCAGTGCCAGCTGTGGTTCTGCTGGAGCAGGGATCCTGCACAAGGGGGGAGTTTTCCTCTGCAGCTCCAGGGCTGCTGGAGATGGGCCTGGGCTCCCTCTGAGAATGCAGGGCAGCAGAAAGCTGCTCCTCTGGGAATGCAGTGGGCAAAGGCTGCTGTGCTGTGCCAGGCTCAGATTGGATCCAGGTAGGAATGCTTGGCTCCTCCCCTGGGCGCAGCATCTCCCCATGGGATGCTGGAATTGGATCAGCCCTGCAGGGACACTCAGTGGCCATGGACAGCAGAGATCTCCTGGAGGGAGGATGGGTGTGGGAGAGAGAAAGAAAAAACTGCCCCAAGAGCAGCAGAGAACTGCCCCAGCTCTGACAGATGGGAACAGAACAACAGCCCCAGCCTAAGACACAAGGGCTCCCTGCCAGTGGCAGCTGAGAGCAAAATGTCATTTTTATTGCATTGCTTCAAATCTGTTTGTTATGGAGCACCATTAGCTGAGGAGAGGAGCAGCCCTACAGCTCTTCTCTCACACTAAGGGAGGAGAATTCCCCACTTTCCTGTGCAGGGAGAGCTCCCCAGGCAGCTGCCCTCCAGTTCTGACCTGTCAGGGCTTGCTGGAATCAGTGGCTCAGTGTCATCTACTTCACAGCAGCCAGAGTCTCCTACATGATTTTTAATAACTTTTCCTAAAAAAGTGAAATATTTTTACTGTCTCTGCTGTGTCCTGTTGTCTGCCTCCAGCAGCTTTACAGTTCAATTTTGTGGGCTGGTTTTGAGGATTGTGGATTTAATAATAGATTTTACTCCTGGTTAAGGAGGTATGAAATGATCCTGATTTTAGCTAAAGCCTAACTATGGCTTGGAGGACAAGGCTGTTGTTACTCCTCAGAAGATTTCTCTCTGTCCCTGCCCTCAGCAGAGGGCTTGGAATGAGATGAGCTCCAGGATCACTCCCAACCCATTCCATGATCCTGTGGCAAGCAGTCCTGCTTCATCCATGCACTGATTTTGCTGAACACAAGGCCAGGTGAGAAGGTCAGAGGAGGTGAGAAACTGCAGAACCACCATGAATCCACCATAATGATTTCTCTGGGCTAATGCCAATAACAAAGCTCTTTTGTCAATACAAAAGTTGAAAGACTTCAGAGCCCTAGATTTGGGGCTGGACCATTTAAGTTTGTTTTGTAAATTGATTGCTGTGGTTGTGGAGATTTGAAAGCTCATTTTATTTAGCACTGGATTAGTCAGTGAGGAGGAGTAAAGGACTAAAAAGCTCCCAGCTGAGTTTCCCTCTGCCAGCCTGCTCTGACAAGGAGAGCACAGCACCCATAGCTCTGCTTTGGAGTGTAAAAGTTGTAGATCCTTTGGATTTGCTCCTCACTGGCTTTTGGCAGGTACCACCCACTTCCAGTTAGCCTTGATTAAGATGCAAACACTCTCTTGCTCCTCAGAAATCCACGTGGGCCTTGCCCTCTCCTTCCTGACAATGCACCAGACGATGCAGAATTCCCTGTTTGGTCATTTCCCACATCTGCTGTGCTGATGCCAATAAAATGAGGATGGGCTTGGTGATGTGCTTTGTCTGGAGCAGAGCTCAGGGTGGATCTGTGCTGGAACTGGAGCTGTAAATGTTCCCCTGAGGGATGGGATGATGTTCCAGTTGTGGCAGCAGGGACAGGGGCATTTCCCACCAGCCCAGGCTCCTGCTGCCTGTGCAAACTGCTCCGGTGCCCAGAAAGAGGGACAGGGACTTGTTACAGACAAGAGAGGACACGGGGCAGGGTTAAGGTGGGATTTGGGAACAAATTCTTCCCTGTGAGGGTGGGGAGGCCCCTGGATCCCTGGAGCAGCCTGGGATGGTGGAAGATGTCCCTGCCCATGGCAGGGGGAGGGATGAGAGGATCTTTATGGTCCTTCCCACCCAACCCATTCCATGATCCCAAACTGAGTGCCAGCCTGCGCCAGGGGACCTGCCTGACCTCCCAAGGCACCAATGGTAACAGGAAATCAGCACAACCCATAATAACCATGTTGTCTGCTCTTGGTTCTTATTCAGAAATATTCATTATTAAAATTAAGACTAAAAAATGTACCAACATCATCTATCAAATACAGCAGTCCTTTATAAGACTACTTGAAATCTGCTTTGATAGCAGCACTTTTTCCCTTTGAATCTGGATAGGTTTTATTTTCTTTCTTTTTTCATGAACACAGAAAATTTTGACTGTTTTGACATTTAAAACTAAGAGCCCCTGTAATTTGGCAGCTATGTCTCAGTGAAAATATCTAATATCTATATATAAACACATATATTCAAAGAACAATCCCCAGTGTTTGACAGAGTAGCACACTTGCAAATTTGTTTTGTAAGTCCTTTGTTTTGGCAGTGATAGATGTTCAGATCTGGAACACTTGTCACAGTTTCCAGAATTCTTCTGGCCATTTATAATGTACATAAATAATTGAATTGAATAATAATCAGAGGGAAAGTTTAGAAACTCTGCAATTACTGTAGCTGAGGTGCTGGGAAAGACTGGCAAAGGAAATTTTAAAAGCTGCATTAGGGTTACATTAGAGTTCTTGTCTAAAATGTAAAAGCAGATTTAATGTGCTGTCTCCTTTTTCTTAACCCAGTTCAGTCAAACTCTGTCCTCAGCTTCACTCTGAGAGTCAGGGTTGGGGAGAGGGAACTTGAGAGACTGAGAATTCACTTCCAGGGGCACTTCAGGGGCTGAGATCCAGTGGATTTTCAAGACATGCAGGTGCCAATTCCCTGGGAAATCAGTGGGTTCTTTCTAAGAATTCTGCCTGTCAGGTCCATGTCTGGAGGTGTCTGAATACTTGGGCAATCTGGCTCACCTCTTGGTTTTAAAAATAATGCAGGGAAAAACGTGTTTTTTAAATGTTGTGTTTTGGTTTTGTTTGTTTGTGCTTTTTTTTTTCCTTCTCTGCCCCACCCAAACTTTTGGTAAAATTTAAGACTGGTATGAGTTGATCTCTTCTGAAATTGGGCCCCAACCACATTTTAACCTTTGAATCTGGTTCAGAACTGATTCCAGCACCTGGAGTTCTGTGAAGGCCAGCAGAGTGGTGGTGAGATCCTTGCTATAGGGTCAGGCTGAATTAGGAGTTTAGAGGGACAGCACAGGGTTTCCTTCATTATGTGAGCAGTGTTATTGATGAGGGAGACAGAAGGAATGCTCACAGGATGTAAAGCAGTTAGTTGGAGGATGTAAAATGAAATGGGTTTCATCTGTCACTTCATTCATCTTGCTTGTTATGATCAGTAACTTGGTGCTGGTGTTGTTTTCTGTCACATTCCCATTAGGTGGGATCCAAATATTTAATGGGTAACTTTTGCCACATCAGAGCTGAGTTTTATGTCAGGAGCAGCACAAGCAGGTTATTCTAAGGATATCACAGGATCCCATACTGGGATGGGAAGGGACCTTAAATCCCATCCTGTTCCACCCCCTTCCACTATCCCAGGCTGGCCTTGGACACTTCCAGGGATCCAGGGGCAGCCTGTGCCAGGCCCTCCCCACCCTCCCAGGGAAGAATTTCTCCCCAATATCCCATCCATCCCTGCCCTCTGGCAATGGGAAGCCTTTGGGGAAGAAAGCGGGATGTGCAGCTGAGAGCAAGGCAGGCAGGGCAGTCCTTGCCAGCAGGGAGGGCAGTGCCACAGTCCCAAAGAGCAGCAGAGCAGCTCAGTGAGGGTGGCCAGTTGGCAAATGTGTGGGAATGAGGAAGGGCAAGATGAAGGGCAGAAAGCCAAGGCAGGGACAGGACCCAGGGGCAGCCCAGTGATCACCCAGGGGGTCTGGGGTGATGGGATGGGGCTGAGCTGGAGCCACAAAGTCAGAGAAGAGGCAGTGCAGGTGAGGGGGCGAGGCCAGGCAGAGGTAGAGATGCTCTGCAGCTTGTCCAGGACCAAGGGAAATGTCTCAGCTTCACAGAGCTCCTTTTGCAGCAGCCCCACGTGAGGTGAAACACCTGAGTTTGTGCCAGACCTGGCCTTGAACACTGCAGCCAAACCCCTGCATGGCCCATCCAGCCCTGGCGTTCATTTCACACAGAACAACTAGAATTTAGCTTGTACTTATCTCTTTTATTATTGGGAAAAAAGTAGTGTTTTCAGCAGGGCTTCAGCTTGATTCTGCATTTATTGCTTTATCATGATATGGCAGAACAGGATAATGTTGTTGGAGAGCTATTAGGAGCCACCTTGTAACCAGCCCCTCATAAACACAGTTTTATCTCCCTTACACAGCCAGGGTGGTTGGGAAATGAATGTGTTGACTCACACTGAGGCATCTCATTTTTCTTGGCATTCACAATCACTTGGGCTAACCTTGTATTAGTAATTATATTACCATGATCCTCATCTCATTGCAGCTTAGCCTTACAGCTGCCTTACACAACAAAAACATCCAGGCACAACAGAGTCATTCTACCTTAACAAATAGATGATGTGGGTACTTTCCTTTCCATCTTGTAAACACAGGCTCCATCACCTTTTTGTCAAAATCAGCAGGTTCTTTATGTTAACACCCCGTTGACTCAGCTCACTGGTGTCAGGGAGAATTCTCAACCACAAGACGTTCCACTTGCATTGCAACAAAATTAATTCTTTATAGAACTTGTTCTTGAAATCTTCAATTGTGAGGATTCTTTGACTCACAGGTAGTACATGTTGCTGTTTAATTACCCTTAGAGTTGTAAAGCTTTTCATTAAGTCTAATTTAAATTATTCTCTCTCCAATTTAAGCTTATTTTTGCACATAGAGACAGGAGGCCAAAAATAAGCTTAAAAATAAGAAGGAATGGAAAATGGTTTATTCTGTGTCTCAGTGTTTTAAACTCTCAGTGTTTTTACAAACTGGAAGATAAAATTACTGGAAGATAAAATTACCAATATATCATGGTCAAATCCTTCCTTGCCCTTTGATGGCCTTGTTCTCTCTTTGATCCTATATTTCTTCAGGGGAAAATCCCTGACAAAATCCATATTTACCCTCCAGAGTGGTGCTGAAGTGCTGGACATTCTTCTACTGGGACAGTTACCCTGCATCAGCACGATCTGCCTGAAAGTAGGGATTGATTTCCAAAACTTGTAAAGTATTTTTAGTTCAGTTACTGGCCCCAGAAGTTATTTTTAAGTAGGAGGTGCCTTGATCTCAATTTGTCAGTGAAATGCTTTTGATTCTTTACCTGTCTTCCTTAAATAGGTGCCTGTGATTGCCATTGCTGTTCCATGGGTGTTTTGATCTTTTTGAGGCAGTGGTGCTGACATCAGCATTGGAAATTGCCCTTTTCTTCCCTCTCTGGGTTGTTCAAGGACGTTGTGGATCCTGGGATCCCAACCCAGCTCTTCACCTGCTGGGCCAGGGCACTTGGGCACCTCCCCAGCTCCACTGGAGCTGCCCACATGACTGCACTGAGATGATGGCCTCAGCACTATTTAAAAATACACCACTTTTATTGCTGGGTGGAAAATGGATAAAGGAAAAGGACTGTAAGAAAGTCAAATTAATGTCTGCACTTAAAGAATGGACAAAAGCCTGACCAACCACTCATGAAGGAATGGGTTTTGTGCCATTTCCTTACAGAAATGCCAATTTATCCCCCAAAATGTGGTGCAGTACATATATTTGGAGAAGCTGAGGAAACCTATAAAATCTTTTTATGATTATAATGATTTTGTTACACAGTAGTTGAATTTTTCTATATCTACATTACTCCAAAGGTGATCCTGGTAATACAAATCACCTGTGATCAAATGTTTTTTATTGACCCTGGGCCAAAGCAACTGCATCTGTGTGAATGTAATTACAACAGCATTTAGCCCTTACTGTTATTTTATTATAGCTTTAAAAAACCCCATTAATTGTAAAAATCACCAAATATTTCCTACAGTAATTTTTTTTGGACACCAGAGCTGAGTTTGGGGTTTGCCTGGCTCCAGGTGCTCTCCCTGTTGGGCTGATGCCGAGGCTGGGGCCAGCAGTGCTGTGCCCAACAGCCACCAGATGGCCCCTGAATTCCTCCTTTTTTTTTTTCCTGCCAGGCATTTAATGAGTTCCTGAAACAAGATTAAAATCTCTTGTACTTAATGAACCCTCTGCCTCGACTCAAGAAAGGCTTAAATATAAACTAAGGCAATTAGAGATGGAGTTAAACTTAGCACACGGAGACAGGAGGCCAAGATTCCTGTTCGTGCCACCCGCCCAGCACACAGCATTTGGAATAGATGGAAGATCCCAAGGAAATGTTTTTCTAGCATGGGTGGCTGGCAGCTGGCACAGAGCCTGTGTTTCTGGCCTCCTCTTCATCTTCCCACATGGTGCCAGGGAAAGCAAACGGGGGGATTGCTGGCACAGCACTTTGCTGGAGTAGCTGCTTCCTGCTGTCCCTGGCTGTGGGCACAAATCCCAGGAGCTGAGGCTCAGCATGGCACAGATCTGACCTGAGGATCTCTTAAGAGGCAAGCAGAGGGTCCAGGCCTGACCTGTCTGTGTTACAAACACCTCCCTCCACACAGGAGGAGTTTGCTCTCTGTGGATGTGTTTACAAAAAGACTGGATGGTTTATTTGATGGTTTAATGGAGGTGTTAGGGCATGGCTTGGACTCAGTGATCTTTAAGGTCTCTTCCAACCTGGTCATTCTGTGAATCCATTCTGTGAATTCTCTGTTCCCAGAGTCAGGAATGTTATGGAGGTGCCCAGGCACTCTTAGGGCAGGTTGTACTTCCCATCCTCTGTGGAGGGATAGAAGGGAAGAAAATAAAGAGAGTGCAGAAGGTAATCTCACACCTGAGGAGTTGCAGCTGTACTAATCACCAAAGATTAGGAACAGGCCTGCTCTTAATAGGCCACAGCTGTGTCCAATAAGAAGAGTGCTACAAAAGAGTGGGTTAGCTGGGTGAGGAGAGAGTTGGAGTTTGTTGGCTGTGCTGTGAAGAGGGAGTCAGTGCTGCAAGGAGCTGCCCATGAGAAATCACCAAGAAGGTTTGGAGCTTTTGCAATAAGATGACAACAATTGTAATGGCTCCTCTCCCCATTTCAACTCGCACCACCAGAGCAGGTCCAAGAGCCACACAGTAAAGCTGCTTTCACAACCTTTGGCTGCTTTAAGAGGTTTTCCAGCCAAATTGTTGTAGAAATGCTCAGAACCAGGAAATTCACCTGTGCTGAATGCAACAGGGTCACCAAAAAGTCATAGAGAGCCTTCCGTGTGAACCTGGAGAGGCACTCTGATGGTTCCCAGGTTTGTGATTTTTCCAGCTGTGGGAGGAATTGAAGAGCCAGGGGGTCACAAAGCAATGAGATCTTGCAGTGCTGTTTCTCTGACTGCAGTTTGGAAAGGCCCCAGGATAATGTGAGATATTTAATCCTTTATAGTCCTCGGCATATCTTGGAAGTGATTAAAATGAGTTTAGGCTTATTCCTCAATATACTGCTGCCTGAGTTTGACAGATGGAACATTGGTTGCTGTTGCTTAAGGGAAAGGTTAATACAAGGAAAAGGAGCAGAGTTTCCAGGATTCCATGCATGAGCTTGCTGCCAGTAGAGGTCCTGAATACTCCTCCATTCACATTAGCAGGATGTTCACATTAAACTTGAAGACAATAATGTAAAATGTCCATGAGCCAAATTCTATTTCTTATCCCAGAGAGGGCAGGAGGACACGAAACCATATCTGGGCTTTTTGTCTCCTCAGGTCCTGCAGTGTGCCAGGCTGCCCTGGGTTTGCAGTGGCTCTGAACAAGTGCCAGTCACGTTTAATTACACAGAGAAACAAACACTTTCTGCTGTGATTCTCTTGGAATCAAAATAGAATTCCCAACTCCTGGCCTTACCTCAGGGCTGTGATCACTGATGCTATTTGTAGATGAAAGGAGGCTGAACCTGCCCCTCTGTTGTTCCAAGGGGATGTACAGGCTTGTCTGTTAAAGGAACTGCAGGATTTAAACTACACTCCTGGTTTCCCTCATGCCTTCTTGTTCAGCAATGACTTGGGCTGGGCTCCTGTTCCAAATCTCAGCACACAGGGGGATAAGCTTGGTCACAACTTGTAAACACATTATTCCACAAATACTCATTATGGGGCATTATTCTCAGTGGTGGGGAATGGAATTCAGGGCTTTATCTGAGATTATGGAGTGGAAGAATCGTGCAGTTATTTTTATTTGGCAAACACAGAGCTCTGCCCAGCTCTGTGCCAAGCACCTGGAGTTCCCACCAGCTTCAGGGAGCACTGTAAGCACTTAGCAGTTCTCAGGATCACACAGCCCCAAACTCAGGTCTGAAGGGTTGTCTGGAGGGTGTTTTATAGCTGGAGGGAAGAGCACAGAGCCTGTGACAAACTGGGTACAATCCATTTTAATTGGAAGCTGACAGTCTGTAGAACAAGCCACTTTAGCTCTTCTAAAACTTCCTGATAAAGCAGCTGAGCAGAGTTTTCTCCCCCAGATCCTTTATTTTCCTTTATTTCTTTGGGGATTTCCATAGACTATCAGGGGAAATGATAAATAAAAAAGATAAATAGATGGGAAGAAAAAATGAGGCTTTCCCCAAGGTGATAAATATGTGGTGAATCATAGAACCAATCCCAAATGGTTTGGGTTGGAAGGGACCTTAAGGATTCTGTTGTTCCACCCCCCTGGGAATCTCCTGTAGTATCCAAGCAGAGCCATTCCCATAGGATTTAAACCCAGCCTGGAGCATGTACCAAATGCCAGCCTAGATTTCAGATGGCTGAGGACCAATTCCATGCTCTGTCCCAGCATTTCCAGATGAGCAGGTACAATTCCCTTCCCTGGGAGGGTGTGGAAGTGCTGGCACATCTCACGTGTGAGGCAGGCTGGAATCCTTTGAAGAACAAGTGGAAGATGCAGATAGGATCACACTGAGGGGGCTGAGAGGCCACAACACTTTCAGGATTAGGAAAGGGAACAGAGGTTAATTTTGAAAGTTTGCTGATTATCTTACACTCTTCCTCTTCAGAGCACTTTACAGAGTCTTGATAATTAATCCAGCTAGACAGGGACCAGGATAAGGAAATATTATCCTCACTTTACAGTTCCACAGAGAAATCCTTCATTCCAGAGCCAGGACTGAGGCACAAGTTCCCCATTCCCAGTCTTGTGCTCACATGAAATGTGTGAGTAATTAAACTTCCTTTACTCATTTCATCTGCTTCTCATTAACCAGGAGTAAAAACTCATTAGAGGAGGAACTTTTTGTTACATGTGCTCAGAACACCAGCACAATGAGGCTGGGAATCCTTCTGAGCCTCTCCAAGTGTTACTGGAGTGTAAACACCAATCATGGAAAAGGCACTTCTCATTTTTAATGATTATGGCTTGGAAAGCAAACAAACTCAAATAAGGCTCAGTGTTGCTTTGGTTTAAATTTTAATGCATTTCTCAGGTCAGTGTTTACCTGAGCTGAGCTTTTTAAAGAAAATTTTCCTACTTCTAAAAAATAAAGAAGAAATTATATGTAAAAAAAAAGCTGTTTGTTACAGGTTATTTGAATGGATTTTTTAATTTGTTGAATTTGGACCAAAAATATTTTGATCCTGTGTCATCCACAGCATCTCTCTGCTAACAAATGCTATGGACCAGATCCTTTCCTCTCATGGAAGAGGGTTTTTCCATATCTTTGATAGATGAGCCATTAACTCGAGTGAAGCAGCTGAGAATTCCCTTAGTGCAGTTAAGAGGTTTTATTCTTCATACCCAAGGCTAAGAATAATTGTCCAGAGCAAGAAAACTGTCAGCAAAGACATTTTATTATTATATTTTTAACTTAAATTCTCATGATCTGGAGTGCCCTAAGTGAATTGAAAACTATGGAGATCAGAGCAAATAATGCTCCATTACACAGCTCCCTGAATCCCTGCAGCCTCCCTTGGCAGAGTTATCTGCTTTGGAGCACCATAATTCCTCCATTTGAGCAATCTGAGCCTCATCCACATCAGAAATTTCAATGCCATCTTGCCCCCATCGTGTTTTTCAGATCCATAACCTCAGCATGATGCTCAGAAAGGCAATGGTGCCACAGAGTGACTCTGCTACAGAAATGCATTTACAAAACGACCATTAAACATCAGTTGTACTCTCCTTTTTGTCAGGAAAAGTCAACTTCCTAATTCCAGAGTGTTCTGCCAGTTGCATGCAGGAACTGCAGAGCCTCTCCTCATTCTCACCCCTTGCTCCCACTTTGCAGTGATAAAGCAGTTTTTTGAATGGTTTCAGGGTTTATTCCACACTTTAATGTGGAGTTTCAAATCATCTAACAGATGGCATTGTCATCATTTTTCCTTCCCCACAGAATGAAAATGAACAAACACTTGACATTTCCAATATGTCTTCATCTAATGCAAGAATTTTTAGAAGCCATGGAATAGTGATAATCTGCTTTGCTTTAGATGGCCAGAATTGTTAAATTCCTCCTAAAAATCCTGCATTTCCCACGTGACTGTGTGGGAAATGGGGATATAACCACACAATCATCATGGTTATGTCCTGTAGCAGGAGCTCTGAACAGGGCAGAGCAGAACATGGAATGCCAGAGCAGCTGTGCAATGAGAGGGGAAGGTTCATTAGAGAAATGAGCTGAGCTGCTCCAGCACTTAGAAATCAGCTCACATTTACAAACCCGCAGCAGATGCATCCTTTGGCAAAAGAGTTCTGCAGTCAGTAATTTGCCATTCATCAGGGATTGCCTCTTAAATCTGGGATCCAAGCTAGGGTGCAGATGACATAGGGGGATAAATTTAGACAGGGTTGAAAACAATTATTTTGATTAAACCTCCAGCCAATGAGAGTGACAGTCTTGCTGTTCCTCCCCTTTCCCTTCACTCACCCCTCTGTGGTGAAGGAGGAGATTTTGTGAGTTTAACCTCTCTTCCTTTTCCAAGCAGGGGATGTTTGGATGGAGCTTTTGCTGCTGCAGGGTCTGTCCAGGCAGTAGGGAGGGTATTTGGATGGAACATGCTGCCTTGCTTCCATGTTAGTGTTGGAAAAGGTGCTGGGAGGGAAATACTGAAGTTTTATTTACCTCGAAGGGAGGGATTGTGTCTATTAAAGTAAAAAATTGGTTTTTCCTTGGCCTATCCTGCCACTGGGACAACTCCTTGGACTGGATGAGTTGATTCTGCTGGGAAATCTTTGTGTAGTTCTTGCCCGGCTCCTGAACTTGCTCATTCCAGCCTCTCACAGCTTTGGCATGAATGTTTCCCAGCCTTTGAAACTCTTTGTCCAATCTAACATGGATGTGTAGGGAGAGTAATGCTAACTACTGTTTTAAAAAACATCAACAAAGCACCATTTAACCACTCTGAGCTGTTTTATTAGAAATAAAATGATCTTAATCTTGGCTGGCAATCTTGTGCCCACCAGGCCTTGGCTTGCTGTTATCATAAACAGCTCTGGTTTAAAATAATAATAGTATGGAGGTAAATTGCTGCTTTTTAAAACGAGTTTTTAATGAATAGTAGCTTCCTTTGGGGTTATCATGGATATTTCACTGTGGTTGCTGCTCCTCCTTGCACTGGTGTTGTGTGAGAGTTAAAAAGGCCAGAGCTGGGGATGGAGGGGAGTTGGGAAACTGAGCTGAAGGGCTGGAACTTGTAATGACATAAACTATAATTGCAAAATAAAATAGCAAGAATTTGGGAATAGGAAATTTTATCTTATTTACTCTTTGGTAATTGTTGGCACTTGACTGCAATCAGCTGCAAGCCTATCTCTGAGTGACAGCACAATTCCAGCCAGAGCAACCAAAAATAGCCCAGCATTTCAGTAATTTTAGGCTTTTTATAACCTAATACTTCACAAATAAAAGCCAGTGTAACATGGGCAGATTGAACTCTCTTCTGCAGACTGGGGTAAACTGGGCAGTGTTGTGGGAAGCCATACCCTGAAAACATCAGTTTTATCTTTCTTCAGCTGTTCTTGTCCAGAATGAAACTGAAATAACTCATTTTTGTTCATTAGTCTTAATATTTCAGAAGTTATTCAAGCTCTACACTTAGATTCTTGTTGGGGTGAGGATATTGGCAGAGGGAGGAGAGGGAAAGTCCCAACCTTCACCAGAACTTCAGTCAGAAAGAACCTTAATGAGTAAATTTATCTGATTTTGGTCAGAAAACCCTCTGGGCCAAGGAAGTTTGGAATAGTTGGAGATTTCCTGCTGAAACACTACTTACAGATCCTGTATATGTCATCATCATCCCCACACCCTTGCTGAGGGAGGAGGAAGAATCCTTTCTCCAGCACAGGGTATAGCACAAGGTCACTTTTCCCTCACGATCCCAGAGTTTATCCCAAGGTCTCTTCCTCAGGGGATTTCAGTGGAGGGGTCAAAGCCCTGAGGAATTCTGTTGGCACCCCAGGACTACAGTACCATGAATGAATACAAATCTGCAGCATCACACACATTTTCATGGCTGTTTTGCCTTTCTTGCTAATTTACAGTTTTATTTGGTGCCAAAACACTGGGTGACACAGTAGAGCTGCTTTAGTTTGAGTCCTTATTAAACCATTTTAAGAAGTTGTCTGTTTTGAGGACCAGCACAAAAGTCAAGCTACATTAACTTGTCAAGTGGATTAGTTGTGAAACACACTTTTGGACATTTTAATTCAGAATTAAAGTGACTGTAATTGGATTTAGCTTACTTTGCTTTCAGAGTAAATTCAGGTAAATCAAATTAAGGTTCATTCAGTGTAGAGGTGTGGGCAGAAATCCTCATTATGGACTACATGGAACAACTGAAAACATGAGGCCAGGTTGGATGGGGGCTTGGAGCAGCCTGGTCCAGTGGAAGTTGTCCCTGCCTGTGGGAGGGAGTGGAATAAAATGAGTTTTAAGGTGCCTTCCAAGCCAAACCCTTCATAATTCTGTGATGGTAACTACTGAGGAGCAGTACTGGAGAATCTTTGGGATTTTAGGGACTTGCTGGTTAATTTACCAAAGAAATGTCATGGGCAGCAAGTTGAATAGGAAGAAGACAGCCAATAATTACAGCTGCAGCATCTGTGAAAAGACAAAAAACTGCAAGTCCAGAGTTCAAGCTTGAAGTTGTGTCTTGAACAGTTCTCTTAAAGGAGAGGGAATTTGCATCCTAAATAACCAACTATCAATGCTGAAGTAAAGAAAGGAGGTGAGTTCCCTTAACTGTGACCTCATCCCTGAAATTAGGGATGTTAGGTGAAGCAGAAAATAATGAGTTTTCACACTATCAGGTTTGTTTGCGGGCTTTTCAGTGATTAAAAAAACCCCGCAAACACTGAGTCTTAAATACAGAATAAATTCAATCACACTTTTCCAGCTGTGACAGTGTAACCTTCCATTCACCAGGCAGTGTGTGACTGAGGACCCAGGTGACAGCTGTCCAAGAAAACCTGCAGTGCTCAGGCAGGTGTCACTGATGGAACAACCTGGCTTTTATGGCTCATTCTCCCTCTTTGATAAATGCTCTCTGGGTGTTAAATGCCCCTCCTGTGATGGCAATGAATATAATTAATTCCTGATGATGAATACACTTCCAGTAATCCAAGTGACTTTCATTTTCATACTATCTTTTTTTTGTACAGGAAGCCTCTTTTTTGCCAGCTATTGCCACGTTGCCTGGATCCTGCAGTGTGAAAAAGGAGGTGCTGCTGCTGACTATTTGGCTGGCAAGTTGTGGCCAAGTGGCCACGGATCAGTGTGAGGGGCAGGTGCCTGACAAGGTGCTGGGAGCAGCCAACATCTACCAGGCCCTCGTGACGTGGCTGCTGTCCCTGGTGAGTGCAGTGACCTGCCACTAAAGGCTCTGGGTGATGAGGGCTGTGTTTGGACCTCCTGAATACATAATCACTCCTGCAATCTTCTTTTTTCTACCCAACAGCTACAAAACAGTGGCTGAACAAAGTGGAAATTATGTTTTAATTCACCGCGGAGTCTGTAAATAAAAGTCTCGCTGGACTCGGTGGAGCTGGGTTGTGTCTGGAGTTTCTGAAGAAGTGAAAGATTGTTGAGCAGGATTTTCACTTGTTGAAAGTGACTGCTGGCTGTTAGGCTTTGTCCTTGGCAGTGGACACGGGTTCCTGGTTTTCACTGTTCTAGATAAGAACAGACCCTCCTGATAGCCAAGAGTGCTGTGAACAAGTGAGAGGCTCCTTAATTGGCCTTTGGTTCACATGTTTTTCTCCTCTAAAGAAATCACCCCATCCTCTCTCCTTCCCATCCATATTACCCTTTATTCCCAAGGGAAAACGGTGTATTTTCCCTCCCCAATATATACTTTTCCTTCCCACCCTGCTCACTGGCCTTATTCTTTTCCCCGGAGAAACCTCTGGGATACCAATACTGATCTACAGAGTCAAGGTAGATTTCACCCTGAGCAGCCAGGCTTTTAAATCACTTAAACTCCACTTAAACACAATTAATTGTTAATGATGTTCGTGCTTGCATTAAAACATTGCTAACATTCTTTAGTGTTAGTTCAGTGCTAATGAAAATTGCCACTGGAACAGCCCTGCATCCCGAATTTTCCTTTCAGACTCCTTAGCTTGTGACCAGCTGCAGCGTGAGCTCTCTTCCTTTGTGTTATTACCATTTAAAAAACCACAACTGAGCTCTGACTTGTAGCAATTCTCTCTGAGCCTGAAAGGGTTCCTCAGCTTCCTGGGCTGTGTCACTTTGCTGGGTGTAGGCTCAGATGTTCAGATGGATTTTGTGCCCAAGAAAAACTGGGGTAAAATCCACCAGTGTATTTACACAGGCTCTGAAATGGCTGTTGGATAGCAATGAAGAAGTTTGCTTTTCTTTCACTGAAAGAGTTGGATGTGATGGTGTTTGCAGGGGTCCCAGGACCAGGAAGAGACGAGGATCTGACTCCATGTTTCAGAAGGATTATTTATTATTTTATTATATATATTATATTAAAACTATACTAAAAGAATAGAAGAAAGGATTTCATCAGAAAGCTAGCAAGCAAAGGAAGAAAAATAGAATGATAACAAAATCCTGTGAGTGACCAAGACAGTCTGGACAGCTGGACTGTGATTGGCCATTAATTAGAAACAACCACATGAGACCAATCACAGACCCACCTGTTGCATTCCACAGCAGCAGATAATCATTGTTTACATTTTGTTCCTGAGGCCTCTCAGCTTCTCAGGAGAAAAAATCCTAAGGAAAGGATTTTTCATAAAACATGTCTGTGACAACTGGAAATGTTGAGACATTTTTAGACCAAATTCTCATCTGGTAATCCATGCAATTCCATGGACTGGCTTGTGTAAATCAGCATTTCCTTGCTGATTCCATTGGAGGTGTGCTGGATGCTGCCAGCTGGGAGCAGTGGTCCCCTGGATGGTGCAGAATTCCCCGTGGGAATCCAGTGTTCAGAGCTGTGGAGGACTTGGTGCTGGTGTTTTGAATGATCCAGCTGAGCTGTGCAGCAGTTTGAAAATCCAGCCTGGCCCTGTGTTAAAAACGTTTTTAAAGGCCTTTATGTCCCTGTAAATGCAGTAAATAGAGCTGATAATGCACCTAGAGACTGGTGATGGTATGAACCAGGAGAACAAGACTTGGAGTTTCTCCACCAGAGCCCTGGGAGGGAATTACAGTCCTGTAGCTGAGACTTGCCTTTCTCTCCATCCAGAGCATGTTCTGGATCAGGTACCTCTGCTTTTCCTTTCTCCTGGCTTTGCTGATTCCCTGTGTCTGGCTTTCCCAGAGTTTTCTGCCCCTTTTCACCAGCTGCCCTGGACAGTTTGCAGCATCCCAGTGCCTTCCCAGGCTGTTTCAGGTGTCTTTCTCTCTCTTTTCTAACTTATGATCAAGATTTCAATGTGTTCTGCATGTTAAAGTGGATTATGTTTTATTTGACTTTGAGCAACCTAAAGAGCCAGGGCATAGTCTGTCCCCCTGGAACCTTCTCCCTGGATCTAAACTGATATTCACAATAATAATTCATGTCTTGGGGTGCAGAAACCACTTTTTACTCTTTCTGGTTTAAATCGGATCTATAAACTGGAAAATAGAATGTTTGCCTCCCACACACATGTGCACAAAAAAAAAATCCATGAAAAAGAAATCACCTCAGCCCAACTAAAAGGGGATTCACAGTCTGGGGATTGCTGGGGTTTGGGCTGTCAGTTTGGGTTCTTAGGGAAGCCTGCAGCAGCCCCTTGGCATGGCATCACCCCTTTGCATTGATTTGTAGCTGGGATTGGATTGATCTCAGTGTCACTGATCAAGGCACACATGGTGCTGCTGTGACAGGAACATTCTGGGCAGCCTTGGCAGGGGTTCTGTGCTCACCCTGCTGGAGCAGGGAAATAATGTGAATTCCTGCTTCCACACAGTGAAACTGGTAGAAGTCAGAGCTTGCAAGTCCTCATTGTGAAAATAAATCCTATGGCTTATCAAAAGCAATGTGTTATTCCTATTTAATTTGGTCTTTATTGATTTTTCTACTGGCTAAACCACAGCTAATCTACTAATCAAAGCAGAGTTCTCCCTGGCTTGTTGTGGGGCTCTACTCAAAAGCAACAGAGCAAGATAAAGGGTTTTTTCAGTCCATCTAAAAATGGAATTGTGTTCCAATGGATTTCCAGGTGCCTCCTGTGAAGAGGAAAGATGGTCCCAAAGCTCCATTTGAGGTGGTGGGGCTGCAGCAGGCCTGGACAGAGGAAGGCTTGGCCCTCTACGCCTGCCTGGTGGCACCAGAGGAACCTTCAGCCCAGAGCTGCCCCCAGAGCCACGAGGCAGCAGTGAGTAGCAGCATTTACACCTGGTAGTTGTGCAAGCACTGCTCTGCACTGAGCACCAGGCCTGGATGTGCCAGTTCAAGCTGAAATCCCAGCAGGGCAGGACAGAGCAGTGGAAGAGCTGCCCAGACTGGGATGGGGAACAGCCCAGTGCTGTGGAACTGGGGGGTTGCTTTTACAGCTGATTGCCAACCCAAGCTGTCCTCACTTGTGCTGCACTTAGGTTATGGCATCTAACGGTGATGGAGGGAATTTTAACATCTGCATTGTCTCACCCGTCACATGAGACATGAGAAAATAGAATAAAAATTTTTAAATGCCTCTCAGTTGCCCCATCTCTGAGTCAGAAAAGGGCATAATCCAACAATGCTGCTTTTAGGTTTTGTGCAGACCAGAAACCAGCTCTCTGTGGCATCATTTTTTGTCAATTGCTCATTAGCTGTAACCTCACACTGCAGAAACTGAGCTGCATTTGGAGGAGACACATCTTTTGGCATCTATTCTGGTTTTTCCTCCTTTATTTTAACCATGTGAAGAGTGTGGCACAGGAGGAGGAATTATTTTTATTTGAGTGCCAGGAGCTGAGGCCTGTGCCCTCAGTTTTGGTGGGCCCCAGAGCCTGAGCTGTGCAATAAAACTGGCAGGTCTTGCACACAGGCTGGGATTGGCACATGTGATGTAAAACATGATATGAGCTCCTGTCCTGAACACAAAGCTGTGAAGTTGCAGCTCTGGGCTCTGCTGTGTTGGTTCTGGCCTTCACAGAGCTGATTTGATACAGGCTCAAGCATCTTGTACCTATTTCTTTTTTGGAGGCAGCTTTTTAGGTAGTATTGCCACTCTTGCCTGGTGTAAATACCTTTTTTACCTGAGCAATGTGGCCAGGTGGATGTGGGGAGCAGCAATCCCTGTGTCCCCCAAATCTGAGAGCCACTTGCTTGAATGACTGTCCTGTGGCTGAGGAACCCTGGAGGTGCTGCCCTGTGCTCTGCTGAGGCTGCTGAGTTCCTCTCAGGTGGCTCAAAGCAACTTGTGTGGCTTCAGTGGATTTTCTACTCTGTTTTTGCCTGTTTCATCCCCAGATCTCTGTGTTATACCTGCTGACCACACCATGGGGAGCCTAAATGGATCAGGATGTGTGAACATGGTTTTAAAACACACTTTAGCATCCCCTTCACTTGCAGCTGCTGCCTGGAAGCAGCAAAAATTGAATTTCCCATGTTGTATCACAAAACCTGGAGTTTCACAGCTGTGGCTCCAGTGCTCCTGAAAATAAATAATGGATGCTGGCACCAAATGTCATGATTAAAACACTACCAAAAAAAGCCCAGCCCAAAGCAATGAGCAGCTTTTCCACTGGTGATTGAGCAGCCCTGGGCAGAGGCTGATGGGACCAGGCTCTGCTGGGCTGGACAAGGACTTGGTGTTGGCAATTGAATTCACCCAGAATGTGACAAATAATAAAAGATACACAGATGACAGTGGTCAGTAATTACGAAATTGATGGCTCAGAGCCCCCTTTTGGGGCTGGAAATGGATGCTGGGCTCTACACATTAGTATTAAAATATCATTTGTCATCATGGTTGACATTTACAGATACTGGGTCTTTTTTGTATAATCCAATAAAAGGACCTTAAGGTCTCCCTAAATTCTTATGTGAATTCAAGGTGTTTCCTCTGTGGAGCAAAGGGAATGGAGGGACAGAGCCTGACCTGCTCTCTGCTGATTCCAGCTGAGGGCTTGGCCAAAGCACCAAAATTATTGAGCACTGATTATGCTCAAAATATTTCCCCAGGGTTACAGAACAGAATGAACTTTTGGAGCTGTGGGCTCAGGCTGCCCTGAGTGTTTGGTTGGAGCTGGGAAGGGTTAAATCAAACCTGGTGGAACAAACTGTGCAGCTTTTCCAGTCCTTCTCATGGAATCACAGAATGGTTTGGATTGGAAGGGACCATTCAAGGCCATCCAGTCCAAATCCCTGCAAGAAGCTGGGACACCTAATGTGAGAAAGAAAATAATTTGTAGAGAATTCTTAAAGCATATTTTATCTAAAGGGCATGTTTTATCTAAAGGACATTAGGCACTGGGCTGAAACTCTTAACAGGCATTTCTTAGTATACAACTTGCTTATTTATATTCATTGGTAATGCAATAGCAATAGCCATTGCTGGTTTTGGTTGAATTACCATTGGAGCATTGTAAGTAAGAGCTGAAATCATCAGCTCTTCATTACAATTTGCTGAGATGATAGCTGGGAAAACTGAAAGTCTAAGAATTCTATTACTGTCCTTGTCTATACTTAGAAAGTCTTGTCTTTGTTGTAAAGTGTTAGTAACTCTTGTGGGAATGCATTCATGGTAAAAGTCTTTTAAAAAATATATTAATTTGGAAGTTGCCAGTTCACATTGTGAACAGCAACCTTCCACCATCCCAGGTTGCTCCAAGCCCTGTCCAAGCTGGCCTTGGACACTTCCAGGGATCCAGGGGCAGCCACAGCTGCTCTGGGCACCCTGTGCCAGGGCCTGCCCACCCTGATCATGACAAACTTCTGAGCTCAGCTCTGTTGCACAGCAGTGACATTTCAGGTGTTGGGGCAGCTCTTCCAAGCAGGACTTGGGTTTCCTGTCCCTCATTAGAGGCTCTTTGTGCTAGCACTGACTTGTGTCAATCTTTTTTTCCTGAGGCATTTGTAGAGCTGCTGCTTTCCCCAGCAGAGATCAGAGCTGGGAGGAACAACACAAGTTGGGATGTCAGCCCCAGCAGAGACAAGGAAAATGACAGCAAGTCTCTCTGTTCCTGCCCTTGGGCAGCTTCAGCTGCTGTGGAGAGAAATGTGGACTTTATTCTTCTCACTGCAGCCCTCAGTCTCTCACTGTCCTGTCAATGTGCAAGTTTTCAGTGGATGGATTGGAAAACAACATCCTGTTGGGGCACTTACTAGTTCTTGTTCCAGTTGTCTCCTGTGGGCACAAAAAGACACTTTTCAGGCCTTACCTGTAAAATATTATTGGGTTTCCAGGTGCTTTTGTTGCATCTGTTTGTTATAAGAATTTAGGGAGACCTTAAGCTACATTTTTTTTTGATTATGCAAAAAGACCCAGTATCTGTAAATGTTAACCATGATGACAAATGATATTTTAATACTAATGTGTAGAGCCCAGGGTCCATTTCCAGCCCCAAAAGGGAGCTCTGAGCCATCAATTTCTTAATTACTGACCACTTCACTGTCATCTGTGTATCTTTTATTATTTATCACATTCTGGTTCTCTGCCCCAAGGTCTAATAGTTATAAATAGAATTATAATAGTGGCTTCTCCAGGCAAAAGCTCCTGTTCTTTGCACATCAAAAGTCTTTTGGCTTACTCAACTGGGATGGCATCCAGTCCTATATCCAGCGGTTCTGCTAAGTTTCCTCTCACTTTTTATCAGTTTTCTGGGGGGGGATTTTATTTCTGTCCTCCTCCAAACAGCTGCTAGAAGTGAGGCAGATTTCAACATCCCTGACTGGTCTGGGTTTCTTGTTGTCAGAAGAAATGTCAAAACACTCACCTCCTGTAATTCCTGTGTGCTGACGGACAGGCTGCAGTTCCATGTCTCATGGGAATTAGATTTTTACATGGGAATAAGATTTGTGCAGCCTCTGCTCTCTGCCAGGCATTCCCAGTTATCCCACTGGCACTGTGGGCAGCTCTGGGGCTCCTCTCTGCCCCTCCATCACTTCATTCTCTGGAGGCTCAGAGGAGCTCCCAATCTCTGTCCTTGGGAGTTTCCTCCTTTGTCCTTTGGGGTTTTCCTCCTTGAGCTTCACTTCTTAGGTGCAATAATCGCAGAGTGATGGAATATCCTGAGTGGGAAGGCATCCCCAGGGATCACCCAGTCCCACCCCTGGCCCTGCACAGACCCCCCAACACTCCCACCCTGTGCCTGAGCACTGTCCAAGCTCTCCTGGAGCTCTGGCAGCCTCGGGGCTGTGCCCATTCCCTGGGAAGCCTGGGCAGTGCCAGCACCCTCTGGGGATGAACCTTTCCAAAATCCAGCCTGACCCTGCCCTGCCCAGCTCCAGCCATTCCCTGTCCCAGGGATCAGAGCTGCCCCTCAGGAGGAGCTGCAGCCCCCCCCTGAGCTCTGCCCTCAGTCTCCTCCTCCAGCTGAACAATCCAAGTGCCCTCAGCTGCTCCTCAGACCCCTCCCCATGCCCAGGTCCCTCCTCTGGACACTCCAACAGCCTTAGATCCTTCTGATATCGTGGCATCCACACCTGCCCCAGATCTGAGATGAGGCCACACCAGTTCCTTCTCTTCCCTCTGAGTAACTGGTGGAGAGAAGATGTTCTGCACAGTTGTTGAGCCTGTTAATTTCTAATTAGGTCTCCTTGAGGTCGCTGGTTTTATTCTCTGAAAGTCCTGCTAATTAAGAATCAACCTGAAGAACAATGAGGCTTAGAGGGGAGGTTAAATGATGGAAAACTGTAGTTTAGCAGTGCAGTATTCAATATTCATGTATCAGTATTAATATTAGCCTCAATCTTTAAAAATCACAGAATAGTTTGGGTTGGAAGGGACCTTAAAGCTCATCTAATTCCAACCCTCTGCCATGGGCAGGGACAGCTTGCACTGGACCAGACTGCTCGGTGCTCCCTGCACCCTGGCATTGAACACTTCCAGGGATGGGGCACTAACCCCTGTTTTCATTTATATCCCTGAGAAAGTCTTTGGAAGTTAATGTTTCATTGTGTTGGGCTGGTTCATGGTGCTGGTTATGGTCTTTTCTCCCCCTCTGAGGGTGGTGGGATCTGCTTTGGAGCAGGGTTTGAGAGCTGATGGATAGGATGAAGGGTGCAGTGGTTTGGGAGGTGCAGGTGTCACACCAGGGGCTGGTTTGGAGAATCTGAGGACAGCTGGGTGGAACTGGGGTCTGGGGTGGCTCTGGGCAGAGGAGGAGCTGCTGCAGCTGCAAGGTGCAGACAGAGTTTCTGAAACCATCACCAAAGCTTTTTAACCACTGGCTCTTTGCAGACTGCAGAACATCTCCAGGGAACATCCAGCTTTTACCAGAAGATTTCTGCTTTTCTGACCTCCACGTGGCTTCCAGATCTTATCTGGTGGAGAGATGAGCTGGCCAGTCACTTCCAAAAGCAGCTGTGCCCACTGGTTCCTGCAATTCCCTCTGTCCTGCTCAGTAACATCATTACTGTTAATCCTGATCCTCAGGTACTGTACACAAGTGCTTGGACTTCGGGTAATTTTTTGATCAAGTCCAGTAAAAGTTGTTTTTCCAGTGTTAACAGATATTCTCATTTGCTTTAGCAAAGGATTTAAACAGAGTTTGAAAACAAATGCTTCTAATATTAGAATATTCTGTGATTCAGTTCTGTGATTTTAATATCTGTGGATTTCCAGGGAAGTGTGTGAGCTCCAAGGACACAGCACCTCTCCAAACGAAGTGCTTCCAATCTCTTGGCTGCCTGGAAATGTCTGCAGGAGCACTCACTGCTGTCCAGAGGCAGAATAATAATTAACCTTTCGCTTCTGTCAGATTAGCAACTGCTCCATAACAAATATTCCACCAACTGAAATGTTACAAGAATTCCTTATACTAATTGGGGGGATTTATTCCTTGAGGGCACCCAGTGCTGCTTTTAGGCCTTTACCAGCCTTTCTTACCTTGGTGTAAATATTTAGAGTGGGTTTTCAAAGCAGAACTGAATATGACCTGATTTCTATACCTTTTGAGGGAATGTTTTGTTTATTTCTTTCCCACAGCAGCACCAGCCTTTGGACAATTGTGGTCTTTTCCCAATATTTGTAGATGAACAAAACCCTTGAGACACAATTCCAGGGAATGGCAAAGCCTGCAATTCTTGTTCACAATGAAGTTTTAATTTTGAAAATGATTTAGCATGAGAACTTTTCTGCCATTTCAACCAGATTTGGGGATTACTATGACTCTGTGAGAATCAATGCCATGAAAGCTTAGGGGTTTAGCAGTGCACTTAGCAATTTGCCTAAAGGTTTATCCCACTTGTGTGCAGGAAAAGGAGGCTTAGTGTTGTTGATTTGCAGTCACTGTGGCTTTCAAGCAGAAGCAAGAGCCATAAAGAGTCTGACTACTCGTAAAAGATAAATCTGCTCCATGCTTTTAAGGCATAAAATAAGGCAGCATTTAAAACAGCCAGGGCTTTTATGCAAATCCCTTATTAGAGGAATTATAAATCATTAGGAATTGAACAGCAAGATAGCAGGCACTTTCTGGGGGTGGATCTTTGCCTTGATGCCATGGAAAACATGATGTCAGTTTAAAAACCACATTCTCTTCCCAAGTTCAAGTGCTCTGTGCCCCCCCAGGCCTGAGTGAGGCTGAGACCACTGTGTGTTGTGGCTTTTTCACAGAGTTATGGAATCACAGCATGGTTTGGGTTGGGGACCTTAAAGCCCATCCCATTCCACCCCTGCCATGGGCAGGGACACCTCCCACTGTCCCAGGCTGCTCCAAGCCCTGTCCTGCCTGGCCTTGGACACTTCCAGGGATGGAACAGCCACATTTTCATAGCTGGTTAGGCAGCAGGGCTGATTTCCAAAGCTGGGCTCAGTGAGCCACTCTCTCAGCAGGCAGCAGCTCACCCTGATGTCTGCCCTGGAGCTTTGCAAAGTGCTACCAACTGAGAATGTTCCCAAGTGTCATTAAAATACAACCAAAAAGTGCTGCATAGAAAACTCAGTATCATCTTCTTTTAACTTCTTTGGTCTGAAGGTTTGGTACAAGGCCAGTGATCCATGCTTTGCTTTTTGTACGTTTGTATTTGTTTTGAAGCAGTGTGTACAAAACTAAGCAGCCCAAAGAAGCTGTGCCCACGTGGTGGAGGAGCATGCAGTGAGTGAATCCCTGCTTTTGATCCAGGTAGATCAGAGTCTGAGAGAGAAATCCTGGCAGGATGGTGGAAAAAAATGGGCAGAAATGGAGACAGAGGGAAACTGTTGTGTACTGAGCAGCTCTGTGTGTGTGATCTGGGGAGCAATTGCCAGCGGTAATTGTAATAACCTTTATGCTTTTTGTTTGTTAGTGCATGAGCCAATGTCTTGTTTTCAGTCAATTTGTCTGCTGGATTTTCTGCCTGGTCTGGACCTCAAACAGATTGCTTTGCCTGTGCTGGTTTTGGAGGCATTTTTACGAGTGCTGTGCAATGAGCCCATTAACCTGCAGCAATTCACTGCTGATAGGAGCAGCAGCTCACAATGCTGTCATTAAAGCTCAGCTTGGGCTGGGAGTGACAACATCCCTGTGGAAGCTGCTAACTGCAAGGTCCCCTGTCAGCAGAAAGAGGATTTCTTCATTTGAGCATAAAATAAAAGTACTTCTGCTGCTAAGCCTCAGGATGCAAACTCTCACCTTAGGGATACAGACAGCACACACAGAGCAAGTGTTGATGCTGCTTTTCCCCAGCCTCTTTGCTCCATCCTGGAGTTCTTTTCCTCTCCCTCAGTTCTTCTGGATATTGGGACATTTGCCCAAAAGGTTCAGCTTTTGATGGTCGTCTTCCAGAGCATCTCCTTGAACTCCCAGCCTGTGCAGGTGCCTGCCAGGACACAGGAGTCAGGGCACAGCAGCATTTCTAGGGAGCTTTTAAGACCTCCATCCCTCCTCCTCTGTCCACAGACATCCCTAAGTCAAGGTGAAGGAGATTTTTTACTCTAAGTCCCAGAAAATTGATTTTGGTGCACCTCCTGATGATCAGGTGCTCCTTTAGTAGCTTCCCTTCTCTGACACAAAGTTTGTGTGGGTTTTTCAAATAGCAGTGATTAAGGGCAGGTCTACACAAAGTTTCCTCCTTAATTTTTGCTTAAGCAAAGCTCCATTTTTTTTTTTTTTTTTTTTCTGGCTAATTGTAGATAAGAATCCCAAAACTGGGTCCAGGGAGCTGAATTTGCCCCACTATTGTAACCCAGGCCTGCTGAAAATGCCAAGCAGCACAAGACTGACCTAACAGCAAGGCTGATGTGTGGCAGGGGGCTGGCAGAAAGTAGAGCAGTTTTTTCATGTGGAATTTCAGAATTCTGGGCTTTCCCTGCTGGAGTTGATGTTAACTGTGTTGCCATAGGAGCTCTCACACACAGAAGCTTTGAAAATTGCCCACTTTATTTCACATTCTGAAATAACCATGTTGGACACATGAAGAGCTGGCCATTGCTGCTGGAATTTGAAATCCCTGTGGAAAGCAGCCCCAGATGCAGCACATGTTGCTCTGTGCACTTGAGGCACAGATTTAGAGCTGAGATTCCCAAGCTGTGTGTGCAGCCTCTGAAGAGGCAGTGGGAGGCACTTGCAGAGGAGCTTTCAGCTCTGTGAGTCTGTGTTTGAGATGAGCTCAGTGAGAACACTGAGCTCTCTGGGCTCTGACTGCTGTGACATTATTTCATTGACAAGCACCATGGCCTTGGCCCTGCTGAGTTGCCTTCAGCATCTTCCACTGTCTTTTGCTGTAACAACTTTTAATTTCAGTGCTGAGGGAGGCTTGCTCAGGGAGCTGCTGCTCATCACCACATCAGCTTTTCAGCCAGCCCTGCAGTGGCTGTGTGGGCACTGCCTTTCACACATCCCCAGCTGCAGCCACTGGGCTTTGCTGTGCTTCTGTGCCTGTGCTGGGGCAGTTGTGCTTGATTTGGGGTTACTGCCCCATGTGTTCTCTCTCATTTCATGCTGTGTGAGCAGCACCCAAGCTGGGCCATGTTTTGGGATGGAAATGCTGCCTGAGCTCCCTGGACAATTTGCTCAGCTCCCAGAGATGATCCCCACATTGCTGTGAGCTCCAAGCTTCAGTTCACAGCCCAGGGCTGTGCTTTCCTCCTCCAAGGTCTGGAAGATCTGATTGTTGTGCAGCTGAACTGGGCATTAGGGAGGGATAAAACACCCAGGACAGCTCCTCCACATGGGCTCACCCAAAGCAGAGGTGGCAGGATGGGTCCTGCAGCACTGGCAGTGCCAGCCATGGAGCCAGCACCCAGCTCTGGGACATCCAGGCTCAAGCTGCAAAGCAGGAGCTTCAAAAGGACAGGTTCATCCTCCCTTTGCTTTCAGACCTTGCCTGTGGCTTCTCCTTATCTGAGTCAGTGAAAAGGCTCAGGTCTTGCCTGCCTGGCAGCCTCAGTGTGCAGTGCAGCCAGCTCACATTGTACCAGCAGCTTGGGTGAGAGCACATCTGGCTGGAGATTCCACATGGATAAGGCTTGTCTGGGGGAGAAATGTTTGTCCTGGCACTTCAGCTGTTTACACTTATAGAAAATAATCCATAGCTGCAGGCCAGAATGGCTGCATGGCTGTATCCTCAGGAGGCAGAAGGTGACATCCTGGCCCTGGCTGAATCCTGCTGGAGTCTGGCATTTATTTTCATGGAGCCAGGAGTTCAGGCAGCCACTGGCATTTGTAAATAAAACCCCCTAACCTTTAGAAGGAGGAAGGACTACACTGATGTTTACCAGAGCTGGCACAAAGATGAAGGCACAGCTTGGAGAGGAATAAAACATTAGAGGTTTTCATTCTTCCTCAAATTTGACAGCTCACATTTAGATTGTGTCCATCACTCATTATTCCTGAAAAGAGCAGCTTTAAAGAACTCTCAAGCTGCTGTGCTTTGCCATGGGTGCTGCTGGGCACAAAGCTGGGAGCACATTCTGTCTTCTGTGGTTTAAGATCTCCCCAATCCAGAAGGGGAGCAAGGGGAAGTGAGATCCATTTCAAACTGCCTGAAACCCACTCACCAGAACTGCATGTCTTCCTTGCTGAGCCCTCTCTATCCCAGACTTTTTGCTTCCTGTGATGCCTCCACTTTCCTGTACTAAATTCTGCAGCCATCTGAAGAGAACATGCACAGTGGGGAGGGAAGATGTGCAGGGAACACACTCAGCATTGCGTTCATCTGGATGCTACCAGGAAAATTCGGCTCCTGCACAGGGCAGCAGGGAGAGGAGAGAGTTTGAGAGTGATGTGCCTCATTCAGGGGCAGGATCTGGTGAATCCCATCAGACATGAGCCTTGCTGAGTGTGAGAGAGAGAGAGGAAAGTGCTTTCTCTGCTGGCCCTGATGTGCTCAGCAGGGCTGGCAGGGAGAGGTTACCTGAGCACAGAACTCCCCCCTGGCTCTGCAGGCACTGCAAGTGCAGCATCCTCTGTAAGGGCTTTGCTGTTGTCTCACAGAGATAATGGCTGAGCAGAACTTTGCCTTGTGTGTGAGATGAGATTGTGGAGCACATGGGGATGCTTCCTGCAGTTTCTGTTTTCCTGCTGGGACTGGGAGCAGTCTGGAAGACTCCTTGCAACTCAGAAGACTCTCTCAGATCACCTGACAGCAAAAGCTCTTCCTTTGTTGTCAGAGATGGGAACAGAAAACACTGGAAGCACAAAGAGGGGATCACAGGCTTGGTCATATTTCTGTGTGACAGTTAAATATTCATGGCTTTGCTGCAGCTCCAGTCTCCTCTGAAATGTGCTGCTTCTTCTTTCTGCTGAGGATTTTACAGCACTTTTTTTTTCTCCTGTGAGTTTCCTTCCCAGAACTGTCTGCCTTCATCTGGGTAATATTATCTGAACCAAAGCAGGAGCTTGAGGTTTCTTTTAAATGCTTTTGGAAAAACTGGTGTGTGTTCACTCCTAGCTGTGGCACAAAGTAGTCTTTTCCAGTGTCTTAAGGTGGCAGAAGCTGGAATTTGTCACCCAAACCAAATAAGGATAAATTGGCAAAAAGGAATAACTAAAACCAGGAGTTTATGGATGTGCCCTCCCTCCCTGCTCACCCTGATCATGGCAGTGTGGATGGAGAGGATGTCAGTGCTGTAAGAAGCCCTGGAGACACACATGGGGATGGTTATGGTTCATGAGTCTGGGCTTTGAAACCTGTCACAGCAGAAGTCAGAGCATCCCTGGGGCTGTGCAGCTGCTGCTGGCTGAGTGCAGGGAGCCTTCCTCCCTGGGAGGAGGCTTTTCCCAGGAGATGGGAGCTTGGTACAGGGCTCAGAGCCTCACTAGGGAGGTGTTTCCAGGTAAGGATCAAAGGCTGGGCTGCTTCTTCACCATTCTGAGGGTTTGGGGAGTCTCCTCTCCTCCCACCACGGGACAGGTCAGCACTCAGAGCTGATGCTTCCACAGGCTTGGGAAAGGATTTACAGCTGCTGTGATGTTGGAGGAGTGACAGGAACCAGCCCTGACGTGAAATTCTCACACCCACCCCCTGTGGAACATTAAAAGTAGCACTAAAGTGTCATAAACAGAAATAGTGTCCAAGTTCTTTCAGTAGGATAAGGCTCCTGCAGAGGGTCCCCCTCTCTTTTTGTGTCCAAAAGGGCTCAGCTCAGTATTAGAACAACTGGCTCCATGCAATTCTCTCCTACCTCCCAGGGAAAGTGACTTTCTGCCTGTTTTTTCCTGTTGATGGCACAGGAAGGCTGTGTCAGGAGCTCTCCACTGGGATGTTGCACCAGGCTGGACAAAGCAGGGTGCTCATCCTGCAGCCACTTGTCTATTTTCTAATTCATAAGGAGAAGGATTTTCTGGGAGAAATAAGACTTTTCAAGCTCTGTTTTCTGTTGGTTTGTGAACTCCCAGTCAGGTTGGCTGGTGGAAAACAGATGTGACAGATGGCAGGAACAATTCCCACAGGCCTTGCTCCCCATGTGTGGCCACACCCCTGCTGTGGCCTTGGAACAGCATCCTGGGACCACCAGGGGTCCACAGCTTACACCAGGGTGTGTATTTGCCTGATTTCAGGCAAATATCTCATTAATCCCCTTGGATTTTCCAGCCTGGATTTCCACCTGGAATCCCCTTGGATTTTCTACCCTGGATTTTCCTTGGATTTTCCAGCCTGGATTTCCACCTGGAATCCCCTCGGATTTTCCCCTTGGATTTTGCCCCCTGGATTTTCCAGCCTGGATTTCACCTGGAATCCCCTCGGATTTTCCACCCTGTGCCCTGGAGTTGGATGATTATCCTGCAGGTTTCTATGGAAATAGAGGCTGGTTTGAGCACATTTGTCTCTTCTTTTCCTTCTGGAGCATTCACAGACAGGAGATTTGTTCAAGGAACAGCTGGAAGAAACAAGAAATTGGGATTTTGCTGCATTCCCACTCTGTAGGGCTTGTCTGGGCTCACTGCACTGTGCCACTGCTGCAGATAGGAGCTGGCATCATGCACTGGGAATGGGGAAGATCCCTTTCCTTAAATCTCCTTTTCTTCTAATGATATCTTCCTCAGCAACCAAGTGTAATATCAGCAGTGGAGGCTGAGGATTGATGGATTGCAGGACAGAATGCACAGATCCACTGGGAGATGCCAAAACCCTTGGTTTGGTGCAATTGATTTGACTGAAACAGAGTGAAAAGTGAAATCCCCAGTTCTGATTTCAGGCAAATATCTCATGAAGCACAGGAAACAGAGGAAGGAGACAACACAAAAGGTTACTGAAGTGGAAAGGCAGTTGTCAGAGGGGCTTTAATATTCAAATGAATTTCATTTTCTGGTTGTTACTTTGAAACATTTGTGGAATGCTCTGAAGTGCCTGTCGTTTGCCAAGCAGCACACCCGAAATCTCTCAGGTGATGACACAATTAAAGAGCATTATATGGAGCTCATAATGCAGAGTGGATGCTTCTCCATGCAGGGTTAGCCCCTTTTCTCTCCATCATAAAAGTCCTGATGAGACCATGTTGAAAATTAATTTCTTTTTCTGTTTTTGCAAAGGTCAGTCCACATGAGCTGAGGACAAATTAACACCTGCAGTAAATCAAAGTAGAGCCTTTAAAAGTAGTGAAGCTTCTTTGAGTTACACCTGAGCCTGTGTTTTAAAAGTGACTATTTTTTTTTTCTTCATCCCTGGAATGATTCCTGCCCACTGTGAACTCTGCCTAAATGCATCTGTATTTCTGGAATGTTCTAACCAGAAGCTGACAAATGTGACTTTCAAGGGTTGCCTTTGTCCCTGGACTGTGGCCTTGCTTACAGAGCGTGCAGTCACAGCACATTCTCCTTTCCTGAGTGACACATCCTTACCCTTGCACTTGTACAAGTTGCTTGCTTGGCTGCCCAGAAAATGGATGAAAAACAAAATAAGGTGCTGAGCCTGGGAAATGCTGTGCTTGTGTGGAGCTGTGACCTAAGTGCCAGATTTTTGCCTATCCATGAGGATGTGGCACGATGAGGCTAACAGATATGTGTCACTTGTGGTGACATGAGCACAGGAGAAATGTGCTATTTTGGCTACAGGCATGTAGAAATTCATGCAATCCCTTCCCTACCCTTCCATTTGATTGGTTAATTAGAGCATTGCTTTCACAAAGGCCTTTTCTGCTGAGTGCTCAGCACAGTCGTGGAGAATTGAGGTCTCAGCTGATGGATGCAACTCCTGGTGATGTCTGTGGGTGCTCTTCCTATTGGGGAGTCACTGGGTTGGACCCTGGGAATACTCAGGCTCTTGGGAAGCAGTTGCAGATTCATATTCTTGGGATATCACTTAAATAAAGCTACTGGAATAGTTGGAAGAAAGCAAATTACATAAATTAACAACACTGGGCTGAGTTGAATCCACTAGCTGCATCCGTGTGTGCTCTGTGGGCACAAGATCCTGATTTTCCTGCTTTATTTTAAGGGACCAAGGTAACATGGAAGTGAGAGCTGTCCTTTGTGCATTTCAGGCTGTGGAGAAGGCGTTTGCAGTGCCAAAGGGATTTTACTGGCAGACAGTTGAGAGTGATGACAAACACTTCCCTGACAGCAGTGCCATGGAGGCTTGCAGGGACACAGACATCGAGGTAAAGAACAACAAACAACCCCCTCCTTCCTCCCCTGGGGCTCAGGGGGGACACTGAGAGACAATTAAGTGCCCTGGAATATATCAATCTAGAGCTTTGATACAAATACTGATCTTGAAGTATTTTTCACTCAGACCTAAATATATCAGCTGAGTATTTTATGTCATCAGTATTGATGTGCTGATTGCTCTGAGCCACAGAAGATTAAACTTTGAAATGTGTAGGTTGGAGAAATTGCTACCAACCAGGTGCAAATTTGTAAGAGTAGACAAAATTTTGATAACCTGAAACCACTTGACTGTAAGTCAGTAAACAGCACAACTTTGATTAAACTCAGAAACATTCCAAGAAATTTTTGAAGGTTCTAGGACTGTCTGACCTTGAGTAACTGTGTGTGTGGTAGGAACAAGTAGGGAGTATTTGTACTGACTCTACCCCAGGAGAAAAGAAGGTTAAAGTGATTTCAATTAGCTCTTGGTGAGGAGTGCAGCACAAAATGTTCAGGACCTCACCCATGTGAAATGAGTTCTCATTGAGAAGAGCAGGGCAGGGCCAGCAGCAGTAACAGGGATCAGCCCGGGGTCAAAAAGACAAGGACTGCTTTGGGTTGGAGAGGCCTCAAAGCCACCAGTGCCACCCCTGCCATGGGCAGGGACACCTCCCACTGTCCCAGGCTGCTCCAAGCCCCATGCAGCCTGGCCTTGGACACTGCCAGGGATGGAACAGCCACATTTTCATAGCTGGTTAGGCAGCAAGGCTGATTTCCAAAGCTGGGCTCAGTGAGCCACTCTCTCAGCAGGCAGCAGCTCACCCTGATGTCTGCCTTGGAGCTTTGCAAAGTGCAGGGACAGCTTCTGCTGTCCCAGGCTGCTCCCAGCCCTGCCCAGCCTGGCCTTGGGCACTGCCAGGGATCCAGGGGCAGCCACAGCTGCTCTGGGCACCCTGTGCCAGGGCCTGCCCACCCTCACAGGGAACAATTCCTAATTCCCAATATCCCATCCATCCCTGCCCTCTGGCAGTGGAGCCATTCCCTGTGTCCTGTCCCTCCATCCCTTGTCCCCAGTCCCTCTGCAGCTCTCCTGGAGCCCCTTTAGGCCCTGCAAGGGGCTCTGAGGTGTCCCTGGAGCCTTCTCCTCTCCAGGTGAGCACCCCCAGCTCTACCAGCCTGGCTCCAGCCCTTGGGGCATCTCTGTGGGCTCCCCTGGACTTGCTCCAAGAGGCCAACATCTCTCATGTGTTGGTGGCCCCAGAACTGGGCACAGCCCTGCAGGTGGGAGCCCCCAGTGACAAGGCCAAGTCAGAAGCCCAGGGTTCCAACAGTGGCCAGAACTGGTGATGTCTGAGACCAGGCTGGGCACAACTGAGCCAATCTGCAATGGAGAGCCAGGCCAAGTGCCAGGCTCCTGAGGAAAGGGGACACTGGCACTTCCTGAGGCTTGCCTGTGCTAGATGGCTCTGTTATCACAGCTGGCCCCAAGCCCAGGCAGCCCCAGGGACTCAGAGCAGCCACAGGAAAATTCTTCCTTCCTGGCTGCTGTGAGTATTGGGTTAATAGCAGGAGAGCTTCAGCTAGGCAAACATAAAGAAATGGAGCTTTTATTCCTAATTAGACCACTTTTATATGATTTGAGTAAATTTCTATCTTCATTTATCATGATGGTAAAGCCTCATAATGTCTTTATGGGGCAGTAGCATTTCATTTCAAGTGTCCAGTAGTGATGGATTCATTTGGTGTTTGCTGCAGCCATAAACCTTGAGCTGGGGAAATCCTTGAGCTGCTTCACATCCAGGAGAACCATGCTCAAATTTGGGGCCAGAAAATCACCTTGTCTGATCCCCAGCTAGACAATTTATTATCCACAGAACCACACAACTCCGTGTTGTAAAGCCCTTGCTTTTTAAAACAATTTGTTTCTCTGATGGGGAAAATAATAATAATTTGCTCCCCTTTGGGGTATAAACATTCAGAATGTGTTGGTGTGAGTCTTCCTACATGCCAGGATGGGCTGAAATGGATTAGGCTGGTACAGAAGACTCTGAAATGTAAATCTGGGACAGCACGAGTGATGTGTTTGCCTTTTGATGTTTTTTTAGTGTTGATTTTGGTGCTGTTAAAGGTATAGAGACACAACCAGTTGGTTTATTATTATTTAATCATCCAAAGATGGGCAAATGGTGCTGCACAAAGTGAACAGCAGAAGGGATGCACTGTGGGCTCTGCCCCAGAGGCCTTGCAGTTTTTCACTAGTAGGTTTATGTGACAAAAGCAAAGTTATATCAGCAGAAATAGATTAAATGAAAATTATTGATAGCTATGATTTAGCCCAAAGCCAAGAGCCTCGTGTGTGGGCTGCACATAAACACAAACCAAACCCAAGCCTCTCTGTGGCTCTGGCAGTGCAGATCCATCCTGGGAACTCCAGGTGAGCAGCAGGGCTGCACCTCTGAGCTTCTGCTGGCCTTGGGAGCATTTCCCTGCTTTTTCCATGTTTTTCTCTGGCTGTCCAGGTTGCCATGGTGCTGCTGTTTGAGGCTCTCTTCCAAAACCCCCTGGAGACCCATCACACTCTGAGACTGCTGCTGGGCTCTGGGCTGGATGTCTGCGGCCTCCGCCTGCTCTACCCCGGCCAGGAGCTGCTGCTCTCCAGCTCAGGTGGGCTCTGCCTCTCCTCCAGAGCTTCCCTGATCTGTAACTGCACTGAGGTGAAGGGTGATCAGAGTCAGATTTGCATGAGGGTTGCTTTATCAGTTCCTGTATCTTTCCCAAAAGAAATGATAGAATAGCTTTGACTCTTTCTTTTTTTCTGTTCCAGTGTTGAATATCCATGAGCTGAATTTTTAACTCTTCATACATTTTTGGGTCTCAAACTTTAGCTGTTGTTCCTTTGCAGTGAGCGTTCACACATTTCATGTGAGTTAAATAAAATCATTTAGTTCCCCACTGATACTCCTGAAGGTTTTAGCTGCAGAAAGTCCAGCCTCCCTTTTCCACAATTCCCCCATCTCATTGCCTGTGGGACTTCAGGAGTACTGATTTATCTGGCCTGTAATTGCATTAGCTGATAAACCATCACCAAAATGCCACATTATTTAATAGAATCCCATCTGAGGTGGGAGACCAGCAGGAGAAGGTAAATAAACACAATCTGGGGCTCTGAACTCAAATCACAAAGTCTTGAACATCAGACATCAATGTATCAAATACTGGCATGTACCACTCAAGTCTTTATTTTCTCCCATTTGAGAAACAGAGATGATGAAGCTTGCCTTAAAGCATTATGGAATATTATTGGTTGCTGCAGCAGCACAATAATATTCAGATATTCCAGAGCAACAGGTGTGCCCTTAGCTGCAGAGTTTAGAAATTGCTTGTGCTTCTTTTTAAGGCAGGAAGTTCTTCTGGAAGGTTCAGATGTGCCACAGACAATCCATTTCTCTTGGGAAAGGCACAGGCAGGCTCAAAGGGAGAGAAATGGGCTTCCTTCTCCTCTGGCAGAAGAGAAATAAAGACCACCTTAAGCAGAGAAAATTCCCCAGTCTCCTCACTCCCATTTTGCATTTGAAAGCAGTAGGAGCAGGCTGCCCTAGGAATGGGATTGCAGTTGCAGCTGTCTGGGTGCTGTGCACAGAACACATTCCTGGTGAGAGCTGGAGAAATGGAGGAGGGCTCCAGAGATGAATAAGAAAACCATAAAACCTGCAGTCATTAGGAGCTGACAGGCAGCAGATCTGCTTCAATGCTCTGTACCATGCACCATTATTTAAGAACATTTCATATGAAGAGACAATTCATTTGAGCTGAGAACTGCTGTGCAAGTTTGTAAATTAGATTTTCCCCTTAGCTTGATAATTCTAAAATTATTTGAAATATTTACAGCCAGTTGCTCCATTATCTACCTGCTCTGGAGATTTGTCTTCTGCCTTCTGATTCTCATGCAAGAAATGATACATTTGTATATGTTTTTAAACCTAAGGGAAGAAACTCACACACCTTGCTGCATTTTCTGACATCTGCAGTAAGAATTGGAAAGGAGGCAAATTTGCTTTTTCTGGGTTACTTCCTTGGCCCCGGTTGTGCTGGAGAAACGTTTGCCAGAGTCATAGGGAAGAGCTGTGGAAAGAAATAAGGGAAGTCAGGGTTCAAATCCTGGCAGAAAATTAAAGGTGGCAAATCAAATATTTGCCTGGACCTTAGAGCATTGTACAAAATCTGTATTTAATCCAGAAGGAAATAATGTAAAAAAGAAGTCCCCAGATTTCCATTTTGTGATGCCCTTCAAAACCATCCCTTTCCTCAGGCCCCTGTTCTTGTCCTGCACTTCAGTCCCCCAGCCTTGCTTGTGGTGATGAACAAGAGGAACTTGAAGTGTTGGCTTAGAGTCACAGTTGGGCTGAAAAAACCCTAAAGACCACCAAGTTCCAACTCCTGCCACAGGCAGGGACACTTCCAAGGCATCACCTGCTCTGTAATAACTTTTCACAGCAAACGTGAGGCAACAAATTCTTCTCTTCAAGAGATTGCCATGAATAACCTCAGGTTTGCTATTGGGTAAACACGTGCAGGTGCTGCCAGCATCTCTGTGCCAGGGCAGGCGGCCAGGAGATGGATCCCAGGGCAGGTGACCAGGAGATGGATTCCCAGGGATGTGGTGGTTTGCAGGGGTGCCAGGATGAGGGAAGAGACGAGGATCTGACTCCATGTTTCAGAAGGCTGATTTATTATTTTATGATATATATTATATTAAAACTATACTAAAAGAATAGAAGAAAGGATTTCATCAGAAGGCTTGAAAGGAAAGAAGTGGAATGATAACAAAAGCTCCTGACTCTCAGAGAGTCCAAGCCAGCTGGCCATTAATTAGAAACAACCACATGAGACCAATCACAGATGCACCTGTTGCATTCCACAGCAGCAGATAACCATTGGTTACATTTTGTTCCTGAGGCCTCTCAGGTTCTCAGGAGAAAAAATCCTAAGGAAAGGATTTTTCATAAAATGTGTCTGTGACACAGGGCAGATAACCAGGTGATGGATTCCCAGGACAGGTAACCAGGTGATGGATTCCCAGGGCGGGTAACCAGGTGATGGATTCCCAGGACAGGTAACCAGATGGTTCCCAGGACAGGTAACCAGGAGGTTCCCAGGGCAGATAACCAGGTGATGGATTCCCAGGACAGGTAACCAGGAGGTTCCCATGTTTTACTCACCAGGTTTGTTTCCAGGGCAGAAACCAGGTGATGGATTCCCAGGACAGGTAAGCCAGGCATGGATTCCCAGGACAGGCAGGAGGTTCCCAGGACCCAAAGGTGATGGATTCCCAGGGCAGGTAACCGAGGCTTTCAGGGTGGAGTCTGGCTCTGACAGATCTGAAAAGAGCGCTTGAGTGGAGTGAACGACTTTGGGGTGGGTTGAGCTGCTTTAATCCTGCCCTGTTTGCAGGTGATGGCCCCGGATAGCTTGGAGCTGTTGTTGCACAGGCAGTGAGCCCTGCAGGCAGGCAGGCCCATGGAATCCTGCAGGACATCGCCCGAGGCAGGCAGGCACTGGAGATCGTGTCCATGGTCCTGCCCAGCCGGGTGCACCGGGAGCTGTGCCTCTGGTTCGGAGGGAGAGCTGCTGGAATCCTGTGCCCTGGGCCTGAGGCAGGCCGGATAGCTTGGAGCTGCTGTTGCACAGCCATGGGCCCTGAGGCAGGCAGGCACTCGGAGATCTCTGTGCCATGGGTCCTGAGGCAGGCAGGCACTCGGAGATCTCTGTGCCAGCCCTGCAAGGGTCCTGCAGCACGGCAATGCAGGGGCAGCAATCCCTCTACTTGTGCATTTCCAAGCCAGTTGTGCAGTCTGCAGAAATCCTTCTCTCTTCTGCAGCAGATCCTAGAACCATGGAATATCCTGAGTGGGAAGGGTCCCACAGGGATCATCCAGGGCAGCTCCTGGCCCTGCACAGACACCCCAACAATCCCACCCTGGGCATTCCTGGGATCATTGTCCAAGCACTCCTGGAGCTCTGGCAGCCTTGGGGCTGTGCCCATTCCCTGGGGAGCCTGGGCAGTGCCAGCACCCTCTGGGGCAAGAACCTTTCCTGATATCCATCCTAAACCTGCCCTGGCACAGCTCCAGCTCCTCTTCTCTCAGCTCCTGGATGTGTCAGGTGTGGGACAGTTGCAGTTGCTTCCCATTCCCTGTTCCCTGGTATCCAGGCCCCTAATTCACACTCTTGCTGCAAGATTTGGACGCCTGGTGCTGGAGAAGAGCTTCAAGGCTGTGTGCCAGTGAGTGACCCTCTCCTAGGAAACCTCTGGCTTTGCCCTACTTATCAACTGATAAAGGGATTCAGTAGGAAAAGGTTATTTGGAGGATGATGAGAGAAGTGTGTGAAGATGAAGGGTGGCTTATAAACCTTGTACTGCATGAGAAACTCTGCTGCAGAAGGCGCAGACCTGCAGGTTCTGAAGAGGTTTTTAGGGATGCTGCCTGTTCTGGGGACAGGGTGGCACAGTCAGAGGCAGCAGGCTGGAGGTGAGATCCCCTGCACTGCTGTCAGTGCTTTCTGTGAGTGGCAAAGTTGAGCCATGTGGAATTAACCTGTGGATTGCTGTGCAGGATTATGTGTCAGAGTTCAGTTCTGCTCTCAGCCACAACCAGCAACTCTCACCATTTTTATGTTTAAGATGTCAAAAAAAAAATCAATTTGGTCAAGTTTCATTCTCTTTATTTGTTTATTTTCCTCAGGGATGCATTTTTCCTCTTACAAAGATGATAAATTCTGCTCCTCTGGTACAACTCAGTCCGGAGCAGTGCTACCTCCTAAATAATGCACTTGTCTTTCTCCTAATGCTGGTAATTTGGTCTGTTGGGAGGCAGGAATACAAACTGCAGCTCAGATTGCCCTTTTCAGATTAGACTTGCAAATGCTACAGGCTCCTGGGAGTGAGCAAGCAGGATGTGTTCCAGCCAGCTCCGTGGTGGTGGCAGGGGATGAGGCAGGTTTGCCTGAGCAGCCTGAGCTCACAGTCCCAGCCAAAACTGTTCCCAGACAGTCCCTGGCTTTCAAGCACACCTTCTGTTCACCCTGCCCTGATTGGGTCCTTTTGGATGTGCAGGAATGTTATGGAAGTTTCTCTGGCAGGAACATCCCTGCCAGACTGGATCATGCTTGTTGCCTAACACGAACCCTTCAAACTGGTTAAACTCAGCCTAAAGAACCCAAAGTGAATAGCAACTAGGATGTGTCTGTGGGTGGGAAAAGCTCTGCTAGTGCAGCCTGACATATTTCTTGATTCCCAGATTTCTTTGCCAAGCTGACTACTTTGCATTAGCTACTTTTAATTGAACACAGAGAGCCTCAGGGGGAGTAATATGAAAAGATGTTCAGTCAGAGAGACCTTGATGCAGCTCATGCCACGGACAAGGGATTGAAATGGCTTTTCCAGTAAAGCAGTTTTACCAAAGAAACTTTGGCCTTGGATTTGTCACAGAAAGTAGGTTTGAGTCAGAACCTTTTAATATTTTTCATTTAATATTTATCATTTTTCTGCAGCTCTCAGAGACCTCCACCAGCTGGGGCAGGAGCAGATGAAGAAAAAGTTGACTTCCAGGGCTTGGTGCTGCCTCGACCTCCAGCCATGCTTGTTTCAACTACCAAAGGTCAGTGCTAGGAAATGAAATTTGAGGGTTTACAGTTCTCTTTCACTGATAATATCACTTTACTCCAGCCCAGCTAAGGCAATTCTGCCTCTGTGTTGCTCAGGGCTGTGACCTGGCCAGTTCTGGAGGCAGGAATGAATTTCTAGTGGGACACTGTTGCCTGAAATGAAGCAGCACAGAAGTGGCACCACCTCATCCTCCTCATGGGAGCAGCTGCTGGAGTCCTGGGGGCTGCTTGGATGTCACTGAAAGGGGAATAAAGAAACAAAAAACACTTCACAGGAAATCTCTGCACAAAGAAACAGCCACATGAAGAGCTAACAGAGTCCTTAAACTGCTGGTTCATTGATCAGAGATCCTTTGCCTCTCCTGCTGAAGAGTGAATATTATAATCAGGGGAATTAAAAGGTTAAAGCTTTGTTTAGGGAAGGGCTGACCACGATCAGAAAGGAGAGCATTTTATGGGACTAATATCAATGGGTTATCACCTCACATCCCCATTTTCCCTTTGTAGGAGCAGTGTTCAGCCCCTGAATTTGTACCTAAGCAGCAGCAAACCTAACCAGCACTATCCAGGGGACACCTGCCAAGGCCCTGCCTGGCTAAAAGGTGTTGGGCTCCTGCTGGAAAGGCCAACATCCCCTGGAGTGGGCCTGGCACAGCACATCTGGGGGCAGGGGGCTTTTGGACAATGCTCCTGGCTGGTTTCTGCTGGCCCAGTTGAAGGTGGGAATTTCATTCACAGGAATGAAGGGAGAGCAGAGGGGAGCAGAAGTTCAGCAGCTGTCAGGGAGGAGATGGAAGAAGGAAAGCAGGATTGGACTGACAGAGAAAGAAAGCATGGGGAATTACATTGCCAAAGAAAAGAATCCATGAGAAAAGGATGGAAGCATAAGGCAAAAAGATGAAAAAGGAGTAGAAGGGAAGGAAAATAGAGAAGGGAGAAAGGAAAAAAAAACAATTTTGAGACAGTTTTTCATCTTTTGGCTCATGTTAACTCAGGTAGTTTGGCAGGCAGCCTTTGGCTCTGTTATTTGGGATTGGGATTGATGGCAGCTGGTGGCTACTGATGGAATGAGTCACATTTGCTGCCTCCCCTTCCTTTTATGGCCCTTAATGATTCACATTTGCTGTGGGCTGCTGAGTTCCACCACACCACGTTCCATCTGCATGGAGCCTCAGAAGTCACTGTCAAGCTTTGCTCCTCAGATAACTTTGCTCTGGCAAGAGGAGCTGAAACTCAGCTCTGGGAGCAGACACCCTTGGGGTTTTCAGGAAAAGAAACATTCAGTGACTCCTTCCCTCTGGTCTCCAGTAGCTCCTCTTGGAGCAGGAATATTTACCCATGCAGAGCAGAGGTACTGCAGCTAGGCAGACCTGCCCCTTCTCAGTAATCAGTTTTGGTGACCCAAGCAGATATTCTCGTGGGTTTGGGATATGTGTGTGCAAAAAAAAGGTTTTTAATGTGTTATCAACTGGAGTGGAACCAAAATCTTACCACCAACACTCTTAGATTTTGACTGTTCCCATATCATGAATATGGCTAAAAGCCAGTGTTAAAGCCATAAAGCCAAACCGATTTTAGGCAAAGAACCATCCTGCCTGTCCCATCCTTAGTGACAAATACAAGATTTCCCTTGTTTTGGTGCTGTTGCTTTGAATTACCAAGCTGAGCCTTGGCAGGACAGATATCCATATCACAACGTCTAGAAAAAAAGAAATATTCACTGTCCTACCCTCAGAATCAACTGTGACACAATGAAAAATCCTCCAGTCTCATTAAATCTATTGGTTAAAGCTATGAGAAATTACTGAGGCAGCGTAGAGGAAACCCATGTAGAAGTGGTACTAAGGATTTGTCTTCAGAGTTCACTCTTGGCAGCTTATGGAGATCTGAATATACATTGTGAGGGATAAAAAAGCTGTGTTAGAACTGAGAAAGTGTAATAATGGAGGTCATGGTAAAAACAGGGAGCTCAGGCAGGTCAGAGGCTTCAGGGAAAAGGTTTGAGCTTGTCTCACACTGCTTAAGATGTGGGGGGCTGCTGAGGAGGCCTTGGAGGCTCCTCCTGAGCTTGCTCAGGGTTGTCAGGGAGCCTGGGATTCAACTTGGAGAACAGGAGTCTAAAAACCCAATGTTCTAACCCAGGGTGAATTCCAGTTGTGCCTACAATCATTTGTACTGGGATGAGGGACTCAAGGAGAGCTCGAGCAGCCAGAGCTGCTGGAAGAGGATCAGGTAGGACAGGGCAGGCTGGTAGCATTGCCATGATGTCCAAGGAACCTGTGAGGCCCCAGAGGGTACCAAACCAAAGGTGAGATCACAGGTGGTCCAGAGCTTCAGGAGCTTGTGCCACAATAGAGGTGTGGGATGAAGATTAAAGGCAGGAACAAAGGAGGGACAACAGGAAGCAGAAGGGGGTGCTGGGCAGGATTGCTGGGACCACCAATAACAGCAGAGAGGAGTGAGAGCACAGAGGAAGGGCCAGAGCTGCTTCATGCTCTTTGAAGTGGACAAATTGAGCAAGAACAAGTAGTTCTTGTTGCCCTGTTTGGTCACTCAGAGCATGGTCAGGCCTACAAGGCTCAGTCCTGCCCTGAGTGCCAGGGGCTGCCTGGGGACAGCTCCCACGGCCCAGCCAGCACCAGCACACTGCCTGTGAGCAGCTCCCAGACCTGGGGAGACAGCCTGGCTTGTCTCATCTGATGATTCACAAAGATATTACTGATGATGCCATAAGCTTTCCCACTCTGGGCTGGCCTTGGATTGCAGTCATGATGAGCTGGATGCAGCAAACAAACCGTAAAACACAGGGCGCTGCTCAGGATGCAACTGTTTCCTTCGAGGGGGAGGCAGCTGCTCTGAGAGCTGCCTTGCATTGATACCACAGCTCCTGTGACAATAATATGCTGTTTTTCTTGCCCTTTCTTTGATCTAGGGGACATCATTCTGCTGGTGTCACCTGTGGTGCCTCCATGTGCCTATGGGGCTGTGCTTTCCACCTGTGCCCGCCGGGGCTTTGTGCTGCAAGGACTGCGGCAGCTGCAGCTCTCAGCACAGCAGGGCCGTGTGCTGGGCATGGCAGCAGGGCAGGTACTGTGCCCTTTGTGCCCTGCCTCACCCCTTGCCCTGCAGCTGATGGTGCCAGCACTCCTCCAGTGAGTGCTCCAGGACTCCATTCCCTCTCTCCCAGCTCTCTGTGTTCCTGTGAGTGAGCTCTGGCTGCTTTCAGTGCTGGCTTTTTCCCTAGCAGGAAAACCCCACAAAGCCTTGGCCTCTCACAGAGAACAGGAGTGTAAAGTCATCATCCTGCTCCTACCAAAACAAATGTGAATTTTGCCACTGATGTCAGAATAAGCAAGAGCTGGCAGTAGCCCCATGAACCAAAATACTGATGTGCAAAGGTGGTTCAGGAGAAGAGTCTTCACTAACAGACTGATATTTGGTGATGTACTTCACAGTCCCTCTGGGCCCTTCAGCATGAAGTCCCCTACTTCAGTGCATTCCAGATGGGTTTCAAAAAGAGCTTTCAAAAATTACTTTTTTTTTCTTTGAAGCTCTGCCTAACATGGTGATAGGTTTGAGATAAAGTGCACTTGGCATTTTCACAAGTCAGCCTAAGGAAACAGCAATAATCACAAATGCAAGGTTGCAGTCAAACTTAACATATGCAAGAAGTCCAGTGCTGCCCTTGTTATATTATAAATTCCACAGGAATCATATGACACCTTCTCTCACAAAGGAGTGGACCCCACACTTCAAATCATCATACTGATGGTTCTTTGCTGTGTCAATCAGGAAATGCATAATTTTGCAAATCAAACTCTACAAATTCCCTCTTTTCTGCTTGCTCTGTGATCAAGCCTAAGGAATAAAAATATCCCTGCCCATAATATTTTGTAGAATGAATAAAACCTATTTATGAAATACTACAGCCCAAATAGCCAGATATTTGGAGCATGTTGCTAAGTGACCATTAAGGAGTTAACAGCAGCAACCACTGCTCCAATGTGAAAATCATCCCTTCAATTGAGACTCCAGATAATCTTAGAGTGACTTATGGTACATCCACTTATGGTGGATGGTACCACCTATCAGCTGAGTTACAACTGCTCTGCTTTTAGCCCAGCCCAGCTGCAGGGCAGAATGATTTTGTGTTAAGCCTCTTCCCTGAGTTTAAATTAAGTTTCTCTGTCTCAGAATAAGATGACGCAGAGCACCCAGATATTGGAGTTCCTATGGCTCAGTGGTGAGCTGGATCTTGTTATGCCATTGTAATTTATCTATTTTCTTGAGCCCTATAGTAATTACATCTGGATTTAGCAGTCTGATCTGCCCTTCATTATTTCAGATTGCTGTCTTTTGCCCTGGCAAGAGTTCAGGCTCACCTGCTGCTGCTGCAGGAGGAGAAGTCCCTGGTGAGCCCCGCAGGCACTGCCTGGTGCTGCTGCTGAGGAAGGAGAATGCCACACATCACATCCCTGCCCTGCTGACAGGTAATGCCCTGCCCAGCAGCCTCCCAGGGAGGGTTTGCATTGCAGGGTGTTCCACATCAGCAGTCCAACCCCAGCTGTACAGGGCAGGGAATATTTATTGGGAATATCAAGGCCTGCTCATGTTGCTGTAGGAATCTCCAGACCAAGGTGTGAATCAGTCACTACTGCACATCCAACAGAGCTGCCTGGCCTTTGCCAGTTGTTTGATCTTTAGCTCTGGAGTCCTCTTGAACTTAGAACCACCAAGTAGTTCCTGGTGGAAAGGGCCTCAGAAGGTCTCTCATCCAACATCCTGCTCAGCAGAGCATCAGCAATGAATTCCCTCAGGATATTCAGGGTTTTTTTCTGTCAGGTCTAGAAAAATCTGCAAGGGCAGAGATTCTCCTGCCTCCCTGGGCCTTTGTTCCATCATTATGGGAAATGTTTTTCCTTTATGTGAAGTTGTAACCTCCTGTTTGGATTTGTGAGCCTTGTCCCTGGACACTTCAAAGCTGGGCCTGACTTTGGCATCTCACACCCAGTGCATGGAGGTGTTGTTGGGGCTGTCCTGCTCAGGGCCAGCAGTTGGATTTCAAGGATACTTGTGGGTCCCTCCCAGCTCTTCCTGGGATTTTATGGCCTCAATCACCTCCTCTCAGAAACTCTTTTTGCCCAGAGAGGTAGGGTGGCCAAAATGCAGCTGTGCCTCTGAGCCTGAGGGCAGCATCTGATCCTCTCAATCTCAGCTTCGAGTCCTGCATCCTTGTGACTTCCAAGCACCCCAAAGATAACTCCTTTTCTATGGAAGGACTGCTAAAACCCAGCCAAGTTGTTGCCTTAAATCTTCTTACTTGAGTTTGTGTTTTCTTAAGGATCTTAATGGACCTCAAGTGGGGAAGATCAGAGGCAACAGCAGTGGTCAGGAGGGAACAGAAATCCTGCCCTTCTTGGCTCTTCCCAAAAGAGATCACTGTGGGTGACCCTTCCATTAACACCATCCCACACTGCCCATGATGGAGACATTCATCCCCAGCCCAATTACTTCCTTTAATTTATCCACAATAGGAAAGAACATTTAGAGGTTTGGGAGGGGGGGAAACAATGACAATTCAAATAGTCCTGGGCTTTTTCTCTTGAGACTATCACAGAATGTTCTGAAAACATGTGCAGACACAGAGGATTAATCATGGCACAGTAATTACAGCCCCGTGTCACCTGCTGCCTCTGCACCCAGGGAAAGTTGCTCATTAAAAAGTGCAGTTTCTGCAGCTTCCCTCAGTGCCACAGATGATGTTTTGTGTTCATGTTTTGCACGGGGATATTTCCACTAGAAATACATAAGGGGGGCTGAAATGAAGGGTAGTCTGGAAAGGTGAAATATTTTCCCTCATGCTAGAAAACCTCAGGGTTTTTCCCTTTGTTTGTGACAGATTTTGCAAATGCCTCTTTCCATGTGTTCTTTGCTATTTTCATCAGTCCTGTACTGCAGAAAGACACCTTAGTCCATATTCCAGAGCCCTGGAGAGGGGAAGCTGATATTCTTTCCCCACAAGCTTTGGACTGGCCTCTGGGAAGTGCAGCATAGCACTGAGATTGGAGTAGGGTAAATACCTCACTAAGAAATTCTGCATTTGTAATCAATATGAAAAGCAGTTTCCCCTTCAGGGTCTCGAATGCTGTTCAATTTTCAAAGCAAGTTAAAACTTGACAAATACTCCTAAAACAGAGCAGATAAATTGGTGGGATCTGTGTCCTGAGGTCCAAACACCACACATTTTTGTCCAAGCTTTAGTTTCTGCCATGCCCTGAGTTTGAATAAACAACAGGCAATACTGCTGGGACAGTGATGACCCATTTTTGGTGCCTCATGCCTTTTGAATTTTGAGGAGCAGGTGATTGTCAGTGGTACATTTGACATCCAAGCTTTGCCATCAGCCTCTAACACCAATAATCCATTTCCCATGCTCCACTACAGTGAATTTTTGACAGGCTTGTATGGTAGGAAGCAATCAAATGTGTACAAAGTAATTTAAAAAATAACAAGCCTTTAAAACTGTGGCCTGAAACATTACTACAGAAGGCTGAACTAATTGTTGTGGAAATGTACTGTATGCAACACCTTAATGCACTGCCTGTGCACAGCCCAGCTCTTTAGAGGGAGAATGGGAGCTGAGAGATTGTGGCTTAAGCACTTAGTGTCTGTAAAAGTGGCGTGGAATGGAATATTTTCCAGGCTGGAAATCACAGGAGCAGAACATGATGTCTCTGTTCAGGTCTGTCCCCCCAGCAATACCTCCCTGCCCACGAGGGCCCTGTGGGATGCAGGACTTTGGCCTCATGCCTGGAAGTGTGAGACACCTTGAGGGCCTCCACGTGAGCACTGGGCTCAGATCTGGGACTCTTCCTAGTGGACACCACCTTATTTAAGATATTTATTCAAATTCAGGAGCTCTGTGGCAGCATCTGTGCACTTGTTCCACGTTTCAGTTCCCAGCAGAGTTAGAAGGGGATAGAAACAACTGGGTGCTGCTTAAAAAGAGAAAGCTGTGGGCCAGCCTCTGTTTTCAAGAGCTCCTTGCCCCTTTTTAAGTGGTCTATGTGATTTTGGGGAGAGGGGATGGTGTGTGGTGTCTGGGGTAAGCTCAGTCTGTAGTGGAGCTGTGACCAGTGACTCAAACATTTGACAGCAGAGTTTTTTCATGTCAGGCTGAGCAGAGCTCAACATTGCTCACATTTGCTGCTGTTCTGAGCACAGGGCTGATGGAGGAGCTGGCAGAGGCAGGCCCTGGCAGCAGGCACAGCCTCCCCCCTGCAGCTGCTGGAGAGAAGCCATCGCTCTGCTTCCATGGGGCTCCCTACGGCGCGGCCGTGCTGCACAGCCTGGGTACGTCAGGGGCTCCAGGAGCACACACCTGGGACTGCTCTGGGCTGGGAGGGACCTCAAACCTCATCTTCTTGGTGGCCAAGAAGGCCAGTGGCATCCTGGCCTGCATTAGTGTCTCGGTTTGGAAAGACAGGTGTCTGCTAGGGAAAGCAGGAGCCCCCCCGAAATGGAGAATGTGAACCCTCCCCACCCCTCTGAATTGCTATAAATTTTAAATTAAGGGACTCTCAGGCAAAAAATACGGGAGCAGGAAATAACAGTTCTTTACTAGGGAAGAAAATAAAAGGATAAATAAACAGTGCAGTGAACTAAACCAACACTGACAGAGTCAGAACCCAACCTGACACCCTGTGGGTCAGGGTGTTGGCAGCAGTCCCATTGGAATTGTGGCTCAGCCCTCCTGCAGTGTCAGGGGTGGTTCTGCTGGAGCAGGGATCCTGGAGAAGGGTGGAGTCTTCCTCTGAAGATCCAGTGGAAGGAGAGGCAGCTGCACTTCTGGGAAATCCAGTGCAGAAGCCATGCAGTTATTCCAGGATCTCAGATTATATCCAGGTAGCAATGCTTGGCTCCTCCCTCTGGGCTCACATCTCCCAATGAGATGCTGTAGTTCTTATCAGCCATGCAGTGACATCCAATAGCTGTTATCAGCAGATGTCCCCTCCCAAGGGAGGAGTGGGTGTGATCACTCAGAGAGATAAGGCAAACTGCCCACTTGGCAAAAGACAACTGCCATACAGATGGTAATAGAATACATCTTGCCTTGCGACCTGGAACAATTAGGAATAGTGTGGCCAGCAGGAGCAGGAGGTCATTCTGGCCCTGTACTCAGCACTGGTGAGGGCACACCTTGAGTGCTGTGTCCAGTTCAGGCCCCTCAGTTCAGGAAGGATGTTGAGATGCTTGAGCACGTCCAGAGGAGGCAACGAGGCTGGCGAGGGGCTGGGAACACAAACCCTGTGAGGGATGTTTGAAGGAGCTGGGGCTGTTTATCCTGGAGAAGAGGAGGCTCAGGGGTGACCTTATTGCTCTCTACACCTTCCTGAAAGCAGGCTGGGGACAGGTGGGGTTGGTCTCTGCCACCGGGCAGCACTGACAGAACCAGAGGACGCAGTCTCCAGCTGCATCAGGGAAGATACAGGTTGGATATGAGGAAGAAATTTTTCAGGAAAGAATAATAAAGTACTGGAATGCTCTTCCCAGGGAGGTGGTGGAATCACCATCTCTGGATGTGTTTAAAAAAAGACTGGACATGGCACTTGGTGCTATAGTCTGGTTGAGGTGTTGGGGCACAGGTTGGACTCGATGATCTCAGAGGTCTCTTCCAACCTCATTATTCTGTGATTCTGTGATCTCATTCCACAGGCAGGGATATCTGCCACTATCCCAGGTTGCTCCAAGCCCTGTCCATCCTGGCCTTGGACACTTGCAGGGATGGAGCAGCCACACTAACAAGGATTTTCTGGATAAAACCATTAGGAATCTGCTGTTTGTCTGTAGGATTTCATTTGCCGTTCTGTGTGGTGGTGTTTGAGGGTCCCCAAGATGAGGGAAGAGATGAGAATCTTGACTCCATGTTTCAGAAGGCTGATTTATTATTTTATGAGATATATTATATTTAAAATGCTATACTAAAACTATACCAAAGGAAGAGAGAGGAGACATCAGAAGGCTAGAAAAGAATGATAATAAAATCTTGTGACTGCTCACAGCCTCAGCACAGCTGGACTGGGATTGGTCATCGAGTAAAAACAATTCACATGAGACCAATCAAAGGTGCACCTTTGGTAAACCATCTCCAGACCACATTCCACAGCAGCAGATAATTATTGTTTACATTTCTTTTCTGAGGCCTCTCATCTTCTCAGGAGAAAAATCCTAGCGAAAGCATTTTCATAAAATGTCAGTGACAGTTCTGCTGCCAGTCAATCACAGTAACTCTCATGGAAGAATCAATGGAAATCAAAGTGAAAATACCTTTATAAAGTAAGTTAAAAGATACATGCAAAAAGAAATTATTGAAACATGACACAGTAACATCCAATTAAGCCTTAATTAAGGTAATTAGAAGATTAATAGCAAATCAATATGTATTTATTGCCATAGTTTCAAGAGAAGTCAAAATATTAAAATGAGATAAATTGTGGGCTGTGTGTAGAACTGGAATGTGCTGAAGTGATAAATGCTGGCAGCTATAGTTCTGTAGGTGCAGAAAAGGCACTTTCCAATTTCATTTTACTCAGATATTCTAAATTTCAGTTTGTACAATTGTATTCACTTTGGTAGCTCATTCATTCAAAGCTGGGAGATTGATAGGATTTCAAACAGCAAGGAAATGGGTTTTCTGTTCTTAATCTATGACTCACATGGGTGAGTCTTAAACCTCCTAGTTCTGTACACTTGGAGTAAAAAAATTCCATGTTTATTTCACTAACTACATGTTGGGGGGTTTTATGTGTTCAGGAAGTTAACTTAGTTTAATTTAATTTAATTATTTGAAAATTTGGATGCCAGAGCTTTGAGTTAAAACAGATTGCTCTCCAAAACCAAACTGACTCTAAATCCTAAGGAAAAATGAAAATTAAATGCATGTCATTCACAATTCTCTAGCATGATGAAATGTTATGATGTAGGAATAAGTAAGTAAATAAATGTTTATTGCTTACATAATCATGTAGTGAATCAGTATGGAACAGAAAGGGTTTTCTGATGGGCCAGGGATTCTCCAGGCTGTGCTGTTCCCAACAGGACTGTTGATAGAAGTACAGAGTTACAGCAGTCCCCAAATTAGCTCCCAATTGTGTGCCCTGCAATGTCCTAGAAAGCAAAATGAGGTATTGATTTAATGTGAAGTCAGTCATTAGTTATCATCCCAAAACTGATGCCTTAAATCATTTTGGTATAGATCTATCAGCTCTGCCTAATGGTGTGAATAAGGATATCAAAATTACAAGGATGTATTTGCTTTACATGGCAAAATGTAATTCCAGGGAAGGACTGGGACTAATTAGAGGGGCTTTGCTGTGTTAATATTCCTCCTTCAGGAGGATTTTCCTGAGCTACAATGTGAGGAGACAGTGGAATTCTGGTTGGGATTTATACAATTCCTTCACAGCAAAAAGCCTGAGCTGTGTTTTCATGGGGTAACAGTTTTGTTTTGATGCTCTCCCTGGACAGGAGGAAACCTCAGCGTGGTGCCAGAGCCCCATCCCATCCCTCTGGATTTCCTGTGCCACCGAGCTTTCGCTGCTGAGCCCGGCATGGAGCAGGTGGTGATGCTGACACTGGTGGGGATGCAGGCTCTGAAGAGTGCTGGGGAGCTCCTCCAGCAGATCCTGCTGCCCCCCCTCAGGGATCAGCCTCAGAGTGCAGGTAACCCAGCTCTGGGCAGGGCTGGAGACCTTGGGCAGGGATGTTTATCCTTTTTAGCATAGCAGGAACATCATGGAAAATGTGGTGAATGGGCCTCAGGAAGAATGGGTTTCTTTGTTACCCCTCTAGAGAGCTGAAGGATTTCTCTTGGTTTGTTATGGGCAGTCACAAACAGCTCAGGTGGGCATAATTTACTTCAGAGAGCATCAAATGAGTTCCAAGAAGTGCTTGGGCTTGCAGAGCTTTTATGTAACACAGAGCACTGTGTCCCTTCCTGAGCAGGGGGAGGTAAGGCTGGGCTGGAAGTGGGACAGGAATTGGGCAGTCCCAGCTCTGTTCTGTGACTGCAGTGACAGCCTTGGCGAGCAGAACCAAGGCCCCTCACGCTCTGGTTCCCCTGCGGGAGGAGCAGTGAGGCTGTCCCCACACTGGCTGCTCACATGGGCATAAAAAGGGCTGTCAGGCCCTAGGCAGGACAGGGAGTTATGTAATTTCATGTGCAGGTTGCACTGAAGTGTGATAACACAGGAGCTGTAGGCACAAAGGGCTCGAGTCTGCCTGTCTTACACTGTTGCATCTGACTCTCCCAAAACTGTTTTGAAATACTGCTTAAAATCCTATGAAGTTCTGTATCTGAGATCTGAGCCAACAGAAACTTCCAGCACTCATGGATTGAGCCCTAAATATCTTCCTACATAGTCAGAAAACAACTTTACAACCCCAACAACATTGAAACTACTTTAGAGACAAGTCAGCATTCTGCTGTAGTTTGTTATTCTGCTAAACATTGCTTAAAGTGTTCTGAGAGGTGCTAAAGGATCCATAATTATGGATTATGCTGTGCCAAGCCACGTTGTTACCAGTGTACTCTCAGTGATTCCCTTTCCACTCTCCTCCATTAGCTGTGCTCTCTAATCAAATCATGGCACTTGCTCCCTGTGGCTCCCTGTTGATTTCCCAGATAGCCCTTTTTTTGTTCTTCACTCTAATGGCATTTCTTAGAATTTGCATCTCATGGGTTTTCCCAGTATATTCCCAGATTTGCATTATGGTCCATTCTGGATGAAACAGAAGTCAGAACAGCATTGGAACTTGTGCAGGGAAAAAAATCCACGTGAAATAAAATGTTTGTATCCAAAAGAAAACACAACTTCTACAAAACACAAGCTGCTGCCTGGTGCTAAAAACATTTTTCTTGATTCAGGACTTGAGCTGCTGGGCCTGAAGTGGCTGCCCCACCTGACTCGGTGCCAGGCCAGGGAGGTGACCCCTTTTGAGGCTGGGGACACTCACTGGCAGAGCAGCCTGGGCACGCTGATGTGCAGCCCCGTCTGGTGTGCGCGCTCCGCGGCATCGACGCCTTCTGGGCCCTGGGAGCTGCCCTGCAGGGATGGACACAGGGCAGGGACAGGCTCAGCACAGGGGACAGCCTCCCACAGGCACTCATGGCCTTGACCCCAGAGGTGACCTTCAGACAAGCCATCCTCTTCTTCACAGAGGCAGATTTGGTTACTGGTAAGGCACGTTTTTAGTGTTTGTGTTCTCCTCCTCAGCTGTAGGGGGTGTGGGAGTTGATTGAGCTTGGACAAAGGAATCCAGTGCTGGGGGTTTTCTCAGGCACAGGAGAATGTAATAATGTGGGGGTAAATTCTGTGCTTGGCTGAATTATGATGAGGCAATGAATCCAGCAGGAGCCAGTGAGGTCACCTACAAGGTGGCTTTTTTAATTAATGTGGCTGTGCTTGGCCTGCTGCCCTTTCTGATGATCTTGAGGTACTCCATAAGTACTAATTAGATATCAGAGCAATTGGCAAGATCAGTAAATAATACCATGCACTTTAAACCCTTTGTGTAAGAGAAACTGGAGAACATAGGCCAAGAGCTCTCACACCTAAATGTGGGCCCCTAATTGTGGTGCCAGACTTGCAGCTTGATGCCTCAGCCTTGCCCTGTGCTCAAGGAGATTGAAGGTGTGACCAGTCTGTAAGAAAACAGATTTCTTGTGAATTTCTTTTTATCCTGGAGGAGAATGAAGAGAGGAATGGAGACCTTTGCTGTCAAAAGCTTCTCAGAGTTCAGTGATGTGTGCCAGCATCGATCTTTCAGCACAGTAAATTTGATAGTTTCCTCCTGTAGCAGGAAATGTATAGCCATGCCTCTTAAAACTAAATCACTGTGCAGACTGTGGGGTTATTGATACTGGATGGTTTAGAGCAGCAGAATACAAGCTCCCACTGTTTTCTTTTAATGTGAAATATTCAGAGAAGAATTGGGGCTGCCTGACTCCTCTCACCCAGAGAGAAACAGTTCTGAGCCCTGACAGTTTCTGGCAGGGAGCTGGAACAAGATGGTCCCTTCCAACCCAAGCCATTGTGGGATTTTATGATTACTCAGAGGCAGAGAGAAATCAAAGATTGTGGTAACACCATGTATCAGCTGAAGGGGAGTGATGCAGTCCCGTAAGTGCATTCGTGCTTTGAATTTACAGCCCTTCCTTTATCTTTCCTTGGGGAAGAAAAGTCCTTTGTCATCAACACAAACTTAGCCACTTGTGTCAAACCCACTGTGCCTGTGTAGTGTGCAGTAACAAATTTGCTTTGCTGAATACCATGAAGAAGGATTTGTCTGGAAAAAGATCCTGGGTTTAGGCTCACAAGTTTGATTTGTCAGTGAACTATGGGGTGTCCTCTGTGAGACTGGTGAGCAAGAAGAGTAGCCTTCAGAGGAGAAGGCATCAGACATCCCAAAGTGGTGCCTAAAACTCTAAAGAGTTCATGAACTGCAGCCCTTAATTAAAGTTATCTTGAGATGGAAAGGCAGGATAAGAGGAAAGCAGAGCTGTGATCTCAGTTTATTGAGGGAGGTTGTAATGGCAGTGCCAGCTTTTTGCACTAAAGCCACTGTGAGGAACAAAAGAGCACAGCTGAGGCCAAACTTCAGCATCCTGCACAGTCTCTTTTATAAGGTAATTCCATTTTTCCTTGTGTTTTTATTGTTGTGGAAGAAATGGAGAGACCTCCGTGCTCAAGAACAATATTTTGTAGCAGGTTGAACATCTGCCCTGCTAAATAAAATTACTTTTGTCACCCTCCTGCCCCAGACATTGAAGGTTTCCCATCTCGAATCCATAAAAATACCCGTCCTTCCTTCTCCAGATGCAGAGCACCGCCCTGCTGGGAAATTCCTGCCACCACCTGGCAGGAGCTCCAGGACTGAAGGGAAGACCACAGGTAAGCACCAGTTGCCTCTTGAAAAAAAAAAAAAAAACAAGTTATTTTAGACTCTTAAATAGATTGAAGAAAACTGTGTGTCTTCTGTCAGAGCCGTTGAAATGGAATTAGTAAAGCTTTGGTTGGACATCCTAATCCCAGGCAGTTGGGGAGGAAAGGCCAGCTGGGTCCCCCTGGTGCTGGGGGAAGGTGTGAGTATTGTCACATTTCCTCTCCATGTTCCTGAGAACCACCTGCTGAGGGATGGCGTGCAAAGTCAGCTGGAAAAGTAATTAATGTCAGCTCTTTAGTAGCCCTTTTCAGGTGTAGATCCCGGAAATGATGATTTTCATGATGTTTTAGAGAGATGAAATCAGAGCAGAAGTTGCATTTCCTATGTCTCTGTCATTTACATCCCAGTGCTGCCCAGGTCACCATGGGATTCACAGGTCCTGAAAGTCTTTTAAGGTAACCCCAGCACTAAAGAAAAAAGCTGGTGCTGGGAGGATGAGCTAAAAAGTTATGAGACAAGGCAAGGACCTTAGGGTTGGTTCCACCTGTTATTTGTGCTTTTATTATTGCAACGAACATGTGGAAAGAGAAAGAGGGCTCATCAAAAAAAAAAACCAACCAACTCTTTGGCTAAATACCTTCCAGATACATAACTATGGAAAATAGATAGATATGGATCAACAGTAATACAAAAGAAGAAACAAGGTTATTCTGTTTTGACAAACAGATTTTAGTTTTTTCTTATCTACCTTGCATGTTACAGTGGCTAAATTTGCCAGTCACTGGAAAAGGAAGTCTTTTATCAGTCTGCAGGATTCCCCTCACTGTGCCCTAGATCTTGATAACTTCTCAATTCTCATGTGCCTGAAATGCCTTGATTGTGCTCATCTCCAGGTCACTGCAGGTTTTGCATTAAATTGAAGGGAACATTTTCTGTTGGCTTTTGTCCTAAGTTCTGATTTCCCAGACTCCTTTCATCCTGCTCTGCTCTCCTGGAGAACCACTGGAGCAGCCACTCCTGTCTGGCTGGGGAAGTGCCAGGGAGGTTTTATCAGCAGCACTCAGGATCCACAGCACCTCTTTGTTTCTGAGGGAACATCAAACAAAACACCAGAAACAGGGCAGCATCTGAGCTGACTGTGGAATATTAGGAGCACAGATAGGTTTAAAACCACTGTTAACCACTCCCTGAAATCCCAGAAAAGTTAACCAGGATCCAACAGGATTTAGTGTCACTGTTGTATTTTCTGAAAAATGCCTTTACCAGGATTTCTTCTCCTGGGAAGCTGAGAAGCCTCAGAGAAAAATGAAAACAATAATTATCTGATTGCTTCTCCTGTGTTTTGCTGCTTTGGAATGTGGTTTGGACATTGTGTACCAACTGGTCATTGTTTGATTGGTTTCATGTGAATTGTTTTTACTTAATGACCAATCACCATCAGTTGTGTTGGACTCTGAGGGGTCAGTCACAAGTTTTCATTATCCTTTTTGTTAAGCCTTGTGTCTGTATCCTTTCTCTTTCTTTAGTATAGTTTAGTATAGCATTCTTTAATATAATATAATATCATAAAATAATAAATCAGCCTTCTGAGAACATGGAGTCAGATTCCTCATCTCTCCCCTCGTCCTGGGGATCGCTGCAAACTCAACAATTTGGGACCTGCAGGCCTGCTCAGCCTGTGCTCCTGGGATTACCAGAGAAGGGGGAAAAGTGACCCCTCCCAGGGTGTCCCAGGACATCTGAAATCAATCCATCCATGTGTGTAATATTGGCTGCTTTATGTAGAGATGATAGCACAATTCTCAGATTGTCTCAGAGCACACCAAACTCACTCAAATCTGCTTCTCTCCTGTAGTGGGTGAGAGCTGGAGGTGCCGAGCAGAATCTCTGTTCTCCTTCCTGCAAGCAGGTGAGAGAAGAGCAAATGGAAAAATGTCCTTTGACAAGGACTTGGTGAAACTAAATCATCTGGAGGTACCAACCCAAAATAAGCAAAAAAAAAGGATGATACCAACATTTCCTTAGGCTGGAATCCAGCCTGATGCACTCTGAGCATGCCAGGAGATGTGGTACCTGCTTGTCTTGAGTTCCCACTTATCTGAAGTCACACCTATCTGAACTATTATCTATAAATAGCATATAAACTAAACTCTATTTTCAGTTAGGCTATGAAATCAAATGTAATAATGTAATATAACTTTTGTATGTCATAATTTTTTGGGGGGAGGCAAAAAGGAAAGTATTGTGAAGAATGGATCTAAAAATATTACAAAGTAGAGAAACGTAATAAAGACCAGGAAAGGCTCTGAGCAGTCAGAACTGGAAATCAGGCAGGTTTGAACATTGCCAGACAGGTCCCTCTGCTAATTCATGATCAGCAGAGATTGTTGGTAATTAGTGGTATTTTCTCTAGTCCTTGTTACTTGTAATTGCTGAGGAGAGAAAGCCAGCTCTGGGTGACAAGGTGTCTGATCAAACCAGGCTGGCAATCCTCCTGAAGTGTCTAAAATCCCTAAATATACAGCAGGTAGTGACTCACACAGCAGAAGAATGAGAATATCTGCCCAAAAACATAGCAGATGGTGAGGAAAACATCTGGAGGCCACTGAGTGCTTACATAACACACAGGGGTGAGGTTGCTGAGGTGGAGCCCAGCAGCTCCCTGCACTTCCAGGCTGTTGCTATGGAACCTTTCTGTTCATGAATGATGTGAGGAAAACAGCCCATCTGTAACAGGAGGGCTCCCTGCAGCACAAGGGTTAAGTTTCCATGTCAAGTGGGGAGAAAATCATCTTGGATTTTATTTTTAATCCTGTGTTTCTGTGCCACGTCCTGCTTGTCACCTGGAAATAACAGCATTAAGTTGGAGGTAGCCTTGTTGATGCTTTGCTGCATTGACATCTGTGTAATTAGTACTGGGGTGTACAGAAACAGAAAATGACATGTTTTGTACCCAAACAGATCAGCTTGGATCAGTCTCAGCAGCCTGTAGGATGTTCCCCTGTGCTCCTGCTGATTGATGTGGTTCAGCACCAGCAGTTCCTGGGCCTCACAGACTGGTTCTGACACTGCACTTGCCAATAAATCTCCAGAAGATGTTATAAGGATAAAATATTAACTATACTCTTGGTAGCAAGTACTTTAGCAAGACTAAAAATTTGAAAATGCTGTCATTTAAAAACGGAATTTATGTATTTTCTGCCTTTAAATCCATTTTCATCAGACAGCAAAGCTTCCTTGGTCTGGTTTGTTTTCTGCTCCTCGTAGTGCTGCACCTTCCTGGCAGCTCTGCTGGGAGAGCTGTGTCAGAAGCAGAAAGATTTTCCTGGAATGTCAATTTTGGTAAAGACAATTCAATTAATTATTGGTTTATGACATTAATTGGGATCTGTCAGGGTTGTCAGTGCCTCTCTGGAACAGAGCTCTAAAATACACAGAACACCAGAGTAAGAATGTAAGAGCTGCTCAAGGATCACATCACATAATCACCATGGTTCACATGAAAAATGCAAAAGGGAATATTTTATCTCTCTTAAAACATTTATCTGTAATATAAAGGTTTGAGTCTTATCCGACAGAGCTGCCACAAGAACTTTTAGGACCTGGAGCGGATTTCCTTGATGGAGAAACCTCCAAGCTTGGACTGTTTCAGATACATTTTTAATCTGAAACCCCAACAAAGCAAACACAAATCAATAAATGATCCTCTATACCCAGGTTTTTTATGGACTCATTTTTTGGTATTTTTGTGAATTTCTTGCCGGGTTTCCCCGTGCCCAGGGCAGTAAACAAACCCCTCTGTGTTTGTTGCAGGGGCACAGCTTCTCTGCACGGTGCTGCTCATCAAACCCGGGGTGTGGAGCCGTGGGCTGCCCAGGATCCTCCGGGATCTGCACCTGGAGAAATTCTGCGTGGTCGGGATGAAGCACCTGGAGCTGGGAGTGGCTGCTGCTGCCTCTCTCCTGCCCTGTGAGCTGCAGCAGGTCAGTGAAGGGAATGGCACCTCTGTGTGAGGAGGAAAGGGATGAGCTGTGGATAATCCACTCCTGAAAAGCCCAGCAGTTCCCACCCGAGATTTCAGAGCTGTATGGAATGTTATAAATGAGAAGCTTGACTAGGCCAATATTCAAGCAGCAATCTATTTATTAATTAATATGGTAAAGAATGAGCAATACAGTGCTGGGTACAGTGGGGGAAGTTTTCCCTCCAACTGCACACCCATAATTGAGGCTTACAGGTATTTATAGGGGTACTCATCAACTTTCTCAGCAGTTTCTATTCCCAATTTTTACTCATCAGCAGTTTCCATTCCCAATTTTTACGTCACAATTCTATACACTGTTGTGATTTAGTTTTTCTCAGGATGTATCCCAAAAGGAGTATCCCAGATGGTGATGGTCCAGTTTCCAAATGAAGAAAGACGAATCCCATCTGGTGAGGTCCAGCTCCCCAGATGTGGGTCCACCTTTTATTGCAAGGACTATAAATCTCATAACAGTGATGTCCAGCTTCCCTTGGTGGAAACCATAAATCCTTGAGGTGATGTTCATCTTCCATTCTCAAGCTGCTTCTCACTGTTTTGTTAAGGCTTGAGGAAAGCATGTTTCCTTTTTATATATTCTAAAGCTATAGTTTCAAAGATCCTTACTACAAGCAATATTCTAAAATTATACTTCAAAAGGTTATTATTGCAAAACTCTTTAAGGCTTAACTACAAGCAGAAAGTTCCTGTCAAAAAGCAACATCCTCAAAGCTTTAATTCAAATGCTCCTAAATCAACTTAAGACTTATAAAGGTTAATTGCAAACAAAGGATAGGTTCAAAGGCCTTCTTCCATGCTTTACTTTCCTCAGTTATTATTAGAATTCATCTTTATAACTGTCCCATGGTTGGTTTCCACACATATTGCAATCACAAATACACACATTGCCTGTATGTACTTGACACAAAACACAGCTTTGGATTTCACACGAAACAATCAGATCTGCACCTCACCAGCACAGAGAGAGCTGAGGGCTTTTATCACAGGCCATAAACACAGCCCTGGTTTCTCCCAAACGAAACTTTGGGGAGGATGTGGGCAGTACAGACCTCTCAGGAGTCTGTTCAGCTCTGCCAAACAGGTGGCCTCCGTTGTAAGAGCCTGAGTGAGAGATGCAGGACTCCAGGCAGCTTCTAAAATGCAGTTTATTGTATCCAAGATGTTACAGCAGTCCAGGGTCGTGGGTGACAGAGCTGTGCCTACAGCTGTCAGCTCCAGCTGCAGGCAGGCCTGGAGACCCTTTGGTTTTGGTTACAATGCATTATATACTTTTCTTTTGGTTACAGTGCATTACAGACTTTTCTTTTGGTTACAGTGCATTATATACTTTTCTCCGCTGAGCATCTTAATATGGTGGAACCAATCTATACCTTAACTTTTACCTATAACCTGTCATAACTACTATCATTACCATATTCATGTTTCTGTTCTCCAATCACTAAAAGTCAGTACATTACAGTTTAAGCTAGAAGTTGTTTTTCAGTTTTCCTGCAGTGGAAAATTCTGAAACCTTTTTTCTACTTGCAACATTTGCTGCCTTGTTTGCCTGTGCTATCTTTCTGCTTGGTAAAAACATCTTCTTGTTTGAAGTGGGTTTATCCTTTGCTCTAAGCCATAAAAACCCTTTCTAACTAACAGACCCTTTGCCTCCTTGGCTATCCAGTAAGACTGGCCCAGCAATTCTTTTCTTCTATATAAAACTTGCTTCCATCTCTATTCCTTCTTCAGATTTGACATTCAAAAATCTTTCTGCTAAGCCTACACATATCTGTGACACTTTCTTGTCAAACTTTCATCCTTTCCAACACTCTGTTCCTTGCCCCAGGTCATTCCAGGTAGGGCAAATCCAAGGAGCACGTGTGCCTGGCTTTATTCCATGTGGTTAAAGCTGGGACAGCCTCCTGCCTGCCAGGGAATGCACATCTCTGGGGTGCTGTTACCTGAGATTGCATTGCAGACACAGCTGAACCCTGGGAGCCAGGCTGTAAAAAAATCCCCTGCAAGGAGAGGAAATGGTCCTTGCTCATGTCTAATAAGCTATTAAGAGGGTTTTTAAATCTTACTGCATTGTGGGGTTGATTGGCTAAAAATAGATGTTTGTTTCTGTTCTTTCATGGCATTAGAAATCTTTTCTTTTCTCAACCTGATGTACCCTGAGTGTAAGGATACTGTGACAGCCAGGGAACTGAACTCTGGGAATTTGAGAGGAGTTGGGTTATTATTTTTTTACTTCCCTTAGGGAAAAACAATCTGTGTTATTTGATTGCTTTCCTGAAGACCTTTAACCACTTGACTTTATAAAAACGAACATTTATAATTGATATTGCACTTGGGTTAAGTTTAGAAAGTTTATAACATTGTCTCATAAAATTCTTGGTAGAGACTTCCAGAAGAAAACAGGCACATGGCAAGGCAGTGCTCTGGAGCAATTAATATCTTCTGCATGGTAGCAGTGAGCACAGGCATCTGAATTTGAAATATTTACACTGGCAAGAGAGATATAATGACCATCAGGGTTGATGGGATGTGCTTCCCAATGCTATTTAATCACAGAGCTGAAGACAAAATGCCTTTTTGATCATCTGAAACAGAAAACATCTTAAAAACCTCAAATATCCTCAGGAAGCAATGCAGATGCCTGAGGGGTAAATGTGAGGAGAGGTTGTTTCCTGAAAATTTCCTTGGTTTTGGAGTTCTCCAACACACCAGAGCAGCTGTTGAGCATTGATTCAGTTGCCTTGAAAAGCTGGTGACTAATGAGGATAAAAATTACAGACTGTTCATGAGGAAAAAAAGCAGGGTTTGAAAGTGAGGAAGCAGAGAGAGCAATCTGCCTCTGCTGAAGGGGCGCAGACAGTGGGAAATGCTTTCTGCTGTCCAGGGGCCCCTACTCCTTTTCAGAGCAGCAGGAATGGCTCACACTGGGGAGGGCTGGGAAAGGCTCAGCTCCCAAGATAAGTAGTGAGATTTGGGAAAAGCCTCAGCAGGCTCCAGGGACTGGGTTATTTGCAAAATCCAGTGGGTAAGTGGCTCAATGGCAGCCATGGGGGCAGGGCTGTTTGTTCCAGCTGAATTCCATGCGCAGCTTTTGGATGGGAGGAATGCTCACGATGGGTTTTCTCCTCAGCCTGTGGCACAAGGGGGTGCAATGGTGGGCTTCAAATGAAGCTCCTAAAATGGGGGCAAACTGCTGACATTTAGCAGGTCACAGAATCCCAGCTGGGATAATCCCAGCTGGGTTTGGACGTGACCTCTGGAGATCACCCAGTCCCACCCCCTGCCAGGATAGATCCACAGGGATATATCCAGTGGTTTGGGATGACTCCAAGCCCTCCTTGGGTGATTGTTCCACAGCTCTGCCACCCTCCATGGAAGGAAGTTCTGTTGGCATCTCTAGCTGGTCACAGTGACCCCGAGAAGAGTTGGAAAGTCCCTTTTCCCAGTCCGGCACTTGAAGGAGTCAGAGCTCTTCATTTCTCAGTCTCAAGGTTGTTTATTGGATTTTATCTATAAAATTCTTTTTCTCCTGCCCTGCCGAGGTCCGTCCAGCAGGACAGTTCCAGGTACTCTGCCTGCCCCTGGGGAGGTGTTATGTCTTTATACTAAAAACTACATATACAATATTTACAATTACTTCCCAATACCTATCACCTGTGTTAGACAGTGAGCTTCTACTCTAAACTAATCTGTAAGTGCCAACATCACAGCACAAGATGGAGGCCAAGAAGAAGAAGGAGAAAGGCAGGACACACCCAGTTCCCTCCACCTTGCCTCCTGAACCCCCAAAACCTCAAAAATCGACTTTTTCCACCCCGTGGTAACTTCTCTATTATTCTACTTAAACTGTTGTGGCTTGCTGATCTTCATATAAGGTTGGTAATTTGCTCCATGGGTCATAATCAAACCCACAGCATTTTGGGCTCTGTGCCAGGGTCTCTGAGCCCCCTGGCAGGGGTCTTGGCCATCCTGGACAGCCAGAGGGATGTTCTGGGTCCTGACAAAGTTCTTCCTCAGGTGGGGGTGGAATTTCTTCTGTTTTAGTTTCTGGCCATTACTGCTCATCCTGTCACTGGGCACTGCTGGAAAGAGCCTGGCACCATCCCCTGACACCCTTGCAGATATTTATATGGACTGATGAGATGATGAAATATCCTGCTGAAGAAGATGGAGCCAGTGTGTCTGTCCCTGCTAGAAGTTCTGGCCAGGGCTTGTTCTCACTTCACCTGGAGCATGCTCCAAAATCCATCTCTAGAGACCCCCCAAGTGCTGGTTTGTTGTGTTTTGAGAGCAAATCTGGGTTTATTCACTGCAAGCAAGACAACCTCACATCTCCTTTTCCTTTCTAATGTATTATTTACATACACTTGACAAATATCCTTGGCAGCACCAGCTCAGCTCCATGATTGCTTTTCCAACTGAAATAGTCCCCCTGAGCTCAGAGAGGCATGTGGCCTTTGGAGCATGAGAAAAAACACCTGCTCTGCTCTTTGCTGAGGTTATCGAGTCACAGGAGCCACAACAAGATGTGTTATCTGCACTTTAGTAATGATTATAGAAAATAAAGGTCATGTAAATAGAGCTGACATCGTCTCCCCAGCTTCCAGCCTGACCTGGTGGTGCTCAGCCAGCAAGGAGAGCCTGTTCCCAAGGGGTTCTGCTGGATCTCCCTCCCTTCAGGGCTCATCCAGGGATCCATCCCTCTGCACATTGGCAGTTCGGGCTTTATTTTTCCACTGGGGCCTGATCTTGCTGTGGGGGATTATTGCTGTTGTATTGAGGACAGGTGAATAAAGCAATATACAGACTCCAAGGTCTCAGAAGGCAAATATGCAGTTTATTGTACACCACATTATTTTTATAGACAGGATACAGCTGGACCTCATTGGTCCTCATCAACACCTCTCACACCATTGGCTAATTAGCAACAGCACCCTTCTTGTAAACATCTTACAAGAAACAACACATTCAAAACACCAGCTGCAAAGATTCAGGATTATTTTAATTCTTTCTCTGAGCTTTCTCTAGCTGCCCCAGGACTGGGCTCAGGAACTCCAGAGTTCCCTCCAGCCCCATCCTGTGCTTCCAGCAGTAAATGCAGCCAGGTAATTCCTCTGCTCTTTGATCCCCTCAGTCCTCCCGGGCCAGGGCACAGCTGGAACTTCCTCCTCTCAAGGAAACTGCTCCCTGAATTGCAGGCAGCTGCACAGGGATGTGGAGCAGGATGGGGATGGAGGGAGTGAAGGCAGCACCAGGCTGGCAGACTCTGGAGTGGTGTGAGCAGTGAGAGGAGCTGCCAGAAGCTCCTTGGCACCATCAGTGACCATTAGAAACAACATCATCTTCAACCACAAGCCTGTGGATTTCCTGGGGAACAACCAAAAGACAAAAGAGCTTTGTTATTTAGATCTAAAATCACTGGTTAGAAGCTCTGGAACAAAATACTTTCATTTATTCTGGTCTGTTTGACAGTAACTGAATGTTTTCTTTGCAGCTGTTTCCAACCTGGATGAATATTGATATGTTTTATCAGTCCTTTTGAAAGTTGTCATGAAAAATATCACTGGCTTTTCATTGCCCAAAGAGAAAACCCATAGAAAAGTGGATTAAATCCATTTTTTTTTAACTAACAAAAATTTTCAAGCAGGAAGGGATTATTTTGTATTATGCAGAACTGAATGAATGTCACCATTTCTCAGTGCACTGTGACAAGCTGAAATTTTTCATCCTCATGCAAGCAGAGCTGCTGTCACCAGAGAGCCCCTGAGTGACAGCTGTGACCCTGTGCCCAGGGGGCAGGAGCACTGACAAACACCACACCCAACCCTAAATACATCACCAGTTTAAGCACAGAGGGATTTTCTCATTAAATATTTTGCCTTTGCAAATAGAGGGGGGAATATCAGGCTTGAGCCCGTGGCTGTCAATTCATAACCTACTTCTCAGAGATGCAATTTAGGAGCAGAGAGTGAGAGAAGATTTGGGTCAAAGCACTGAATGGTTTCACGTGATAGAAAAGCAGAGAGGCCTTGAAGTGTTTTATCTCCATATTTTTAAATGAAATGATAGGATTTGCTCTTGGAAATGTTTTATCTAGAGAATTGCTATTCTCTGCTGCTTTTAGAAGATTAAAAAATAGAGGAATTAAAACCTCTGTGAATGACGTGATTCAGCTGAATCAAATGGTGGTTTTTTTCCCCCTCTTTTTTTATTTCCTCAAAAACTGGGGAAAAAAAAATAAAGAGCCACGGGTTGATTCTGGCAGGGAGCTGGAAATGCCCTTGTTTTCTAAACTGGAGAGAACATCCAGCCCTGGCTGCTGCACTGTGGGGTGCAGGGAGGCACAGCTGGATGTTCCTGCCACCTTGTTCAGATGGAGGGGCAGGAGGAGGCACAGCTGGATGTTCCTGCCACATTATTCAGCTGGAAGGGCAGGAAGAGGCAGAACTGGATGCTCCTGCCACATTATTCAGCTGGAAGGGCAGGAAGAGGCAGAACTGGATGCTCCTGCCACATTATTCAGCTGGAAGGGCAGGAAGAGGCAGAACTGGATGCTCCTGCCACATTATTCAGCTGGAAGGGCAGGAAGAGGCAGAACTGGATGCTCCTGCCCTGTTATTCAGATGGAGGAGCAGGAGGAGGCAGAGCTGTGGGCACCCTGACCTTGTGCCCAGCCCAGACATCTGCAGCTTCCCAAGGTTTTCCTTGATTAAAGCAGGGAGCAGGGCCAGAGAGCTCTGCCACCCACCTGCCCCAGCTCTGCTGCCTGTCCCAGGGTCCCAGAGCTGTCAGTCTGTCTGTCCCCAGCCCTCAGAGCAGCCTCCTCTCACCAGTGCAGTGGCTGCTTCTCGTCATTTCCTCTCATCCTTGCCCAGTGTACAATCCCAGGGTGTTGTGACCCCCACAGCTCTGCTCAGGGTGGGCATGGGCTGAACTGACTGTGCTTGGGAAAGAAGCAAAGCTGGAGGAATCTGCTGTGGAGCAAAGGGCATCAGACAAGGCCAGGAGAACCAACTGATTTCTTGCAGCCCCTGGTCTGACCCTCCTGCTTTAAGTTCTGCAGTCCTGATCCCAGCTAATGTCTGGAGTTCACTCTTCAGGAGAAGCAGGGGGTGTGGGGGGTTTCTGCCATTTGTGAATTCAAAAAGCAAAGCTCTGGTATTTGTGATCCATCACTTTACATCAGCTGAAGAATTAAAACGTGGCTCCTCATCCCAGGGTATTTATGATCCTGGTTCTTGTTTCTGCCTGTGTTTCCTACTGATCCAGATGTCCCCCTGAAGGAACAGCCCTCCTGTGACCTGCTGGATGTCACAGGAGGAGCTCCTGGTTAGTTAAACAAGTGTCCTTAGTAACAATAATGGAGGTCCCAAATACACTGGCAACTCTGACTGACCAAGGAAATCAGAATTAGCACAAGGCACTGCTGGTGGAAGAACATTCTTCTGTTCACTTCTGGTCAAGAAAGGTAAACTGAGCCTGGGACAGTCAGAGAAATGACTTGAGGATGGCTGGGGAAATGGAGAATCCTATCAAGAGTTAAACCAGACCTTGGCTTGTTTGACCCAAAACTGAGAAACGAATCTGATTTCTGATAAACACTTCAGGGTAGGAAAGGTCAGAGGTGTAAAAGAGCTACTTAAAATAAAGTCCAGATAATGGCACAGGAACAAAGGGGCACAAAGTGGGCACAAAATGGGCACTGCTTGGTGCCTGAGCTCTAGATTTTGGAATCTTTAGTACACCAGCAGTGTGACAGTGTTCACAGGGGTCCGAGGATGAGGGAAGAGACGAGGATCTGACTCCATGTTTCAGAAGGCTGATTTATTATTTTATGCTATATATTATATTAAAACTATACTAAAAGAATAGAAGAAAGGATTTCATCAGAAGGCTGGCTAAGAATAGAATAAGAAGGAATCATAACAAAGGTTTGTGGCTCAGACTCTCTGTCCGAGCCAGCTGGGCTGTGATTGGCCATTAATTAGAAACAACTGCATGAGACCAATCACAGATGCACCTGTTGCATTCCACAGCAGCAGATAACCATTGGTTACATTTTGTTCCTGAGGCCTCTCAGCTTCTCAGGAGGAAAAATCCTGAGGAAAGGATTTTTCATAAAACATGTCTGTGACACCAGCAGTGTATTAAAGAGGAGAGAAAACAAGGAGCAACGGCAGATTTGCTTACTCACAACTTTCCCTCGTAGCCAAAGGAAAGCTGGGATGTTCCCAGTGCTCACCAGCTCCTCATGATCTGTTCATCTCTGATTTTTCTCAGGATCCAGCTGCTGTAGAAGCTCACTGTGCCTACCTGACCTCGGGCACTGCCCTCGTGCTGTGCCTGCAGAGGCCCAATGCTGTGAAGAAGCTGATGGATCTCCTGGGACCAGAGGATCCTCAGCTGGCCCAGGCACTGGATCCACACCTCTGGAGGGCTCAGTATGGCATCAGCACGGTCCAGAATGGATTTTATGGTAGGTTTTTGTAAAAGAAAACTCCAAAGGCTCAGATATACAAAAAGACAATGTGTTATGTTATGTTTGTTCCCTCCTGTCACTAGATCTGTCACTACAGATCCAGCCTTGGCAGGCACTGCAGGACATTATTCCCCAGGAAACTTTCCCTGTGTTCTTGGTGGCTGAGCTGAGTGTGTCTCAAGCAATGAAATCTTCTCCCAGAAGATAAATTCCAAAAGGCTTCCTCTCAGAGCAGACCCAGCTCTGGCTTTATCAGAACACATTTCCTTTGATCTCTTCCTTGCTTGGTCATTTTGTACTTTTAGCTTGGTTATTTTGGAATTATTCCCAAGAACCCATCTGTCTTCCCTGCTTGTGTGTCCCTTCCTGATGTCTCCATTACCCATTGGCCAGCTCCAAGATTTCCCAAAGACTCCAGGACATCCTGTAACACCTCACAGTGCTGATGGCTGGCAGGACAGAGGTGACCCAAACCTGCTGAGGCAAGCAGGGCAACTCAGCTGCTTCCCATCTGGAAAGGCTCTTTCCAGCTGGCACATGGGCAGAGGCACAGGGCAAGGCAGCATCCTTGGAATTCTGCCCCATCCCAGCTCCTCTGCCAGCAGGGAAGCACTGGGATGTGTGGGGGGGGTGGTAAAGGATGGGAAAATGGGAAATATCCCTGGAGAGAGCAGCCTGTGGAGAGCCCAACATCATTGCCACAAGGAGGGAAGGGTGTCATTCCAAAATTCTCATGGAATTAAGGGTTGGTAGCTCCCTGCCTGTGTTTCTCCTCAGTGTTGCACTGATTTTGCTCTAATACTTAAAGGAATATAGAAAAATAAAGCAATAATTTCTGTAAACTCAGGTGAGCTGGCAGGCACTGTGTGCCCAGAGTCCCAGAGGAACTTTCCTGACAAGATCTATTGGATTTTTTGGCTTTCCCCATTGTGTCTGGGCTGTGAAGTCACTCCCTCTTTCCATCCATGTCAGGTGGGCTGCTGAGAACTGGCAGGGAGGGAAGGAGTCACAGCTTGGGCAAGAGAACCAAGCCCTTGCTGCAGAACCTGAGGACTTGGGCTCTCAGGAGAGATCCCACAGGATTTGTGGGAGTGACTGAAGAGCAGGATTTACTTATACAAAAAAAAAAAAGTGATCAGGGCTCTCCAGCCGACAATTTTCCATTGCCAGCTCCTGCTTCTCTTGCTCTTGAGATGAATGGATGGATTGTGTATCCAGATTGCTCTGAAACTCCTCAGCCATGGCTAAGAATGGGTAATAAACATCCCAAATTTCAGATGTTTGCTACAGCTGGAGCATCCCAGCATAGCTCAGTGAAAACAAGCAAGGGGAGCTGAGTCTCATCCCATTTCTGTTGGGAGTTACAGGGAGAGAGATCCTTGGATGCTCTGACCCCCTTCAGACCCCTGGGCTGGGATCTGAGGTTGCTCTGAGCTGAGCCCAGAGCTGGCCCTGCCCTCTGTGCCCCGACAGGACCCAGCTGCAGGGCTGGCCCACAGAGCCCTCCCTGCACTCATTGCAGGAGCAGGGCTGCAGCTGGAGCTAACTCTGATGCATCTGCCCAGCTGCTCTGCCCTGGAGCCATCTATCCATGAGCAAAGGAGTGTTCCTAACCCCCTGCACCTCCCAGAGCTTTTCCTCCAACACAGTTAAGCTGGAAGAACCTTCAGTGAGTAACTGGGGGACTGTGCAAGCCCATCCTCCTTTCCTAGCAGGGAATACTAGGCTTTCCTGGTTTTGCTCCAGCTGAGGAAGAACTTCAGTTAATGCCTGAAGCAGAGCAAACTCCTGCTCTTCCCTCCCAGAGTGACAAAGGAAATGCAATTGAGATGAAGATGGGGTTCCAGGGAGACTGGAGAACCAAGAAGTGCAGCTTTAATCCTGTAGGGCTGAGCTGCAGAGGTGAACCTGCACCCTCCCATCCCCTCTGGGCTTGGGAAGTCATTGGACTGTGCTTTTTGTGCTTTTTCTTGCATCCAAAGAGCTCTTACATGTGCACCCTCCACTGTCTTGTACCTTGAGCAAAGTGAGAGTAAAAGGCTCATTTGGGAGCGTTTGTGTTCTCTGTAATGGCACCAATGATGGAAGCACAGGAGGTTTGGTGTGGAGCTATGGAATGGATCCAGCCCAGCTCATACACTGGGATTTAACACAACCTCAGGATTGTAAACTGCTGCCTTAAGGGCTCTGGCTATACAAACCCTGGAATTATGGTGCTCCAACAGGGCTGAGTGCTCTCAGGTGGGATCCTGTGAATGGGCAGCCTCCAAGGTGGGAATATTTCAGAGGATATTTGTATCCCAGGAGCATGGATCTGTGCCAGCACATTGACAGTCTAGATAAACTCCAATAGAAATAGCTTTTCCCTCTCTAATATTTTCCATCCACAAATCTCCAAACATTCTGAGTTATGCTTTATAACACTGTTGCTTTATAGGGAAATATTCAGCTGCTAAGCCTGGAGGGACCTCTCGAGTCACTGAGTTCAGTTAATTCCCTCACAGACAGCCCCATCACGTTTTCCCTTCCATGAGCACCCACCCCAACTGGATGGATGTCACAGAGCTTTGAGAGCTAAAAAATCTTCTTACATTTTCAAACTTAAACATAGCCACATACACTTTGTGCCCATTTGTTCCTGTAACATTCTCTGGACTTTATTTCAAGTAGCTCTTTTACACCTCTGACCTTTCCCACCCTGAAGTGTTTATCAGAAATCAGATTCGTTTCTCAGCTTTGGGTCAAACAAGCCAAGGTCTGGTTTAACTCTTGATAGGATTCTCCATTTCCCCAGCCATCCTCAAGTCATTTCTCTGACTGTTCCAGGCTCAGTTTACCTTTCTTGACCAGAAGTGAACAGAAGAATGTTCTTCCACCAGCAGTGCCTTGTGCTAATTCTGATTTCCTTGGTCAGTCAGAGTTGCCAGTGTATTTGGGACCTCCATTATTGTTACTAAGTACATTTGTTTAACTAACCAGCAGCTCTTCCCCTTCAGTAAGGGCAGCCTGGTGTGCTCCAGAAGCAAGGGAAGAACAGGATTTAGAGCTGGAATTGAAAGGTTTCACAGCCTCCTGAACATGATTCCCTCAGCTCCACTGTTAGGAAATAGAAGGAGTCTTGTTTACAAGAGGAAGCTGCTGAGTGATAGTAGGACAAAATCAAAATACCAAGGAGGCAATGGAACTATTCTAAATATAATGGTTTAAAATGTTTGCTATTACTGTACAGAGCAGCTGGCCTTTAAAGCAATTACTGCAGTGAGTTGCACATCATCAATCTCTCCAAAAGATGAGTGTGAGTCTAGAGAATGTTTAATTCATGGCCTGAGAGAACCTTCTCATTGTATTTCTCTCTCAGGCTCCAGATCCTATGCAATGGCAGTCCAGGATGTGAAGCTGTTTTTCCCAGAAGGGCTGTGCTGTGCCCAGGGTCAGCCAGTGCAGGAGCAAGAGGTAGGAATGAGCCCCTTCCTGAGATGATCCTGCTGTGCCACCCTGCTATGCCCTGCCTTCTCTGCTATTGTGCTGTAGATAATGCAGCTCTGGGTGTGTTTCCTGAGCTGCCAGGCTCTCCTCGTCCTGGGGATGTTCCTCCCTCTGCACTGAGCCCAGCAGCCTCGGTGGGGAGGAGCTGCTGCAGATGTGTTTGTTCAGCAAGCTCTGCTGTGAATTTGGGAGGGCTCAGATCAACACTGCTTTGGAGCAGGGACAGCAGCCTCACCCTGACTGCTGAGCACACTGCAGCCAGGAGCTGGTTTTATCAGCTTTGGATCATTCAGGGATGGGATGGATGATGATGTGGAAATGACTGGGACGTGCTCAACCAAGGGATGGAAATGTTTGAGCTTTGCTGTGGCTCAGGGGTGATCCAGCTGAGATGGCCCTCCCAGGAGATTAGCTCTGGAAATGGCCACATCTGTACCAGGCCTCACTGGTGTGGGTGTGCAGCTCAGTGCAGGGCACCCTGCCTGTGCCAGTTCATTCAGGGACAGAGGGAGTGCTGCACCCCAGTGTGGCACTGGGGAAAGCTGTCAGACTCTCCCAGGCTCTGTTTGAGCTCCTGGCCTTGAAAATCTGAGAGTGGAGACTTTAAAATGATGGCTGGATATGGGACCTTGAAAAGGATGATGAGATGCTGCACTGAATTAAACCTCAATTAAAAAGAAGAATGCATGCAAAATGTTCTTGTCTCTCCAGACAAGCAGGTGTTTTCTAGGCTGGCAATTACAGAAGCACACCACAACAACAAAAGCTTCACAGCTTGCCTGAATCAATACTTGAGGAGTGTTATCCCTCCTCATTAGGTAATGTGTTCACATGACTTGCTTCTCCCTCCCTGCCTGCCTTCCCTCCTGCAGATCCATAACCTGAAACACGACCCCATCCTCAGCCTGGGAATCAGGAAGCAGCACAAGATCCTCACCCACGAGCCAGGAAGACACCCCAGTGTCCTGGGCTCTGAGCAGCCAGGCAGTCCTGGTAAGGAAATGTAACTCCTCTTATAGACTTGGACTGCTATTGATTAATTGGACAGCAAGACAAACCATCTGGTGGCAGCAAGATTGGGTATTGATGTGCTTCCAGAAGGGAGAGACAGCTCTGAGCTGCAGAGAACAGCTCCAGGGGAGTCCAGCCTTTAACTGTTCACCTGCTAGCACTTCAGGGCTTTACAGCAGAGCTGTCCAAGAGGGCTGACCTTAACAGCAGCAACAGAACAAGCACTGACAGCACAGCTGGTGTCAGAGCAGCACTTGTTCCTCTCTGAGCCCTTCAGGTCTCTCAGCACAGCCCTGGTGGTTTGTGTCCATCCAGAGCCTGCCCTGGAGAGGCTGCAGGGCTGGGCAGGGTGAGCTGTGCTGTGCTGGGAGTAGATAAATATCAGTTGGTGCAGGGAGTGCTGCTGGCAGCATGGCCAGAGGCCTCTCGAGCTGAGCTGAGCTCTCAGTCAGCTCCCACTGCTGCTGAGCAGCTGCCAGCTCCAGGTGACTCCTATCTATGGCCAGGCTGACTTTGATTGGGAGCTGGAGCCTCAGCCAGGCTGACACTGGCTGGGATGCAGCAGCTCCTCAGGGCCTGTCCTGCTGATTTGTCTTGATGGACATGTGTAAACACAGCTGTGCTGCAGGGCAGGAGATGGCTCTGCCACGAGGGGATGCTCCCACCTTGGGATGGTGTGGATTGATCCCAAGGTTTATAAACAAGCAGGGACCAGGTGAAGCATCCCTGTGGTGGAACAGAATTGTTTAGAACAATTATTCCCATTCCTGTAGCTTCAGGACTGATGTGGCAGCTCAGAAAATGTTGCTGGCTACACCTGATCACTGCAGTCCTTCATCCCAACAGTGGAACGTCAGGATTGTTGTGGATGAGAGAGGAGCAGGGTAAAAAAGTGACAGAATCCCAGCCCAGCCTGACACGGGACTTTGGAGGGCATTGGTCACTTACCAGCAGGTGCAGAAGTGCAAGGGGGGTGGTAAATCAAGTCCTCTGCTCCTGGGGTGAACACCAAGGCACTTTTGTGCAAGGGGCCTCTGAAGGAGGATTTGTCCCAAGGTATTTGGGAAGGGTGTTTTCCCCATCATCTTAGTGCAGGTTTGCTGTGACCAAATCACATGATTTGTAGAAGAGATTACATGAAACAAAATAAAACAATAAACCAGCTTGTTGTGGAGAGAGCACAGGTATTCTGCAGGCTTTGCACAGCTCAGTGTCAGGAGCTAATCTCAAAATACATGCCCCTAATTTCCTGCTACACGAGGATATCTCAGCTTTGAAGATGCCTAAGCAGAGTAAAAAGGAAAGCAGTGTACAGCTCTGATGTGTTTGTGTCTCAGAAAATGTATTTCAAAGAGTTACTGCCCTGGAAAAGCAAGTCCACGTGATCTCTGAACTGTCAGGCACGATCTCATAAGTGCCTCCAGCAAAGCAGACACATCACTCACGTTCTGGGCTCATCTTGGACACTAGAGGAAGCTCTTGCACACAAGGAAAGCTCCTTCCAGCAAATAATTATCGCCAAGCTGCTGCCTAATGGACAGACAGATTTATCAAGAGGAAAATATGAAATACATTAAGCCTCACGTATGCTGAGCAGAATTACATTTGGGATTATAAAAGCAGCTGGATTAGCAGCTTTCTCTGCTTGGCAAAAATGGAAATGGAAGAGTAGCTCCTGTAGCAAACCAGCAGTTGTCCTTGTCTGACTCCTGAAACGGGGTCACTCCTGCTGTCTTGTGATCTCCAGACAGGGACACAGAGGCGTGCAGCAGCTCGGGATGGGCATCCCAGGGCACCTCCCAGGGCACCTCCCAGGGCACATACCAGGATATCCCTGGGCACCTCCAGGGCCACATCCCCAGGCACCTCCGAGGACATCCCAGCACACATCCCCAGGCTCATCCCAGGGCTCATCCCTGGGCACATCCCAGAGCACCTCCCAGGATATCCCAGGGCATATCCCCAGGCACATCCCAGAACATCCCTGGGCACATCCCAGGGCACATCCCAGGATTTCCCAGGGCACATCCCCAGGCTCATCCCAGGGCATCTCCCCGGGCACATCCCAGGGCACATCCCAAGGCTCATCCCTGGGCACATCCCAGTACATCCCAGACACCTCCTGGGCCATCCCAACACCACAGTGCCCCCAACTGCCACGGACACATCTGTGCCAGGGCAGAGGCACTGAGAGGGCTCAGAAGTGCTGGGGGCAGAGACCCAACAAATGTTGTGCTGCTTTCCCCCCAGGCCAGGCCCTGCTGGAGCAGCTGTGGCACAGCACGTGCCTGGTGCTGCCCCGGGCTGATCCTGCGGGGCTCGGAGCTGCCCCCGTACGTGGCGCTGCTGGAGGAGCTCATGGGCAGAGGCTTCGTGGTGACTGCAGCTCGTCTGGCTGTGCTGGACTCAGCCCAGGCTCTCTGCATCTCCCAGATGCTCAGCAGGGCCAAGGGCAGCGTTGCAGCAAAGGTATGGAACAGCTGGAGCTGGGCTTTGCTTCCTTGGCACTAAAGAAGAGCCTTGTAATGATGCCTTGCTGTGATGTGCTGCCCCGAGGCTTTGGTGGCACTATTGCAGCACTGCCTCTGAGCCCTGGCACCTCTGGTGAGTAATGTGGGCACTGGGGGCACTTCCTGATGGTCCTGCATCCCTGGGAGCCCTCATGGGAATGGCCCATTCACCCCTCATTTATTGAATGTCTCGTTCCAGTCAGCCATCACCCTGTTCTGTGTGCTCTGCTGCTGTCTCCTCTCTTGTTTCTCCATAGAAATACAGTTTCTATTCCCTCTCTGTAATCACACCCCATTAATCCTCCTCTGCAATGCTAAAAACCCCTTCTTCTTCTTGGACTGTGCCCTGGAGCCTGAGGTTTTCCCACCTGGAGTGTTTCCTCCAGCTCTGGGGCTCCCAGCACAGAAAGGAGCTGGAGCTGCTGGAGCCAGTGCAGAGGAGGCACCAGGATGATGAGAGGGATGAGCAGCTCTGCTGGGAGGAAAGGCTGAGGGAATTGGGATTGTTCACCTGAAGAAGAAAAGGCTTTGGGGTGACCTAACTGTGGCCTTCCAGTGTGTGAAGGAGCTACAAGAAAGATGGAGAGAGACAATTTACAAGGGATGGAGGGACAGGACACAGGGAATGGCTTCCACTGCCAGAGGGCAGGGCTGGATGGGATATTGGGAAGGAATTGTTCCCTGGGAGGGTGCCCAGAGAAGCTGTGGCTGCCCCTGGATCCCTGGCCAGGTTGGATGGGGAGCCTGGGACAGTGGAAGGTGTCCCTGCCCATGGGAGGGATGAGATGGCCTTTGAGGTCTCTTCCAAGCCAGGCCATTCTGTGGCTCTCAGTAGGTGCAGCCCTGGGGTTTGGGCACAGGATGCTGCTGGGCTGAGCTGACATTGCTCCACAGCAGCAGAAAACCAGGCCCAGGCTGTTTTCCTCTTGGTGTAGGAGAGGCCCACCCAGTCAGGAACCTTGCCTGGGCAGAGCTGGGAGGTGGAATGGGCAGGAAGGTGCTGTCAGCAGCAGAGAGTAAGCAAGGGGGGGCAGTAATGACAATGGCAATCACCCAAGGGCTCTCAGACCACAGCAGCCCCTTCACAAAACACAAACATTTGGGCTTCCAGCTCTCAGTTCCAAGTCTTGGGTGTTATCTGTAATAGGAGCATGTAAGATCTTTTCAGGTTGTGCTTTTAAAAACTGACACATCCCTTTGAGGTACATCTGTATGGAACAGCAATTATATCTAGCAGCCAATTAGTGTAAGCACTGCTTGCCTGAGCCCCGAGTCCCCTGAGGATCCCCCCCTGCACAGGGAATGTGCACAGCTCTCTAGGAAGGACACACCAGCACTGGGGGAGCAGAGCCATCCCTCCCTCCTCCTGTCAGAGATAGATGGCCCTGGGCAGAGCTGGGCTGTTTCCAGAAGGATCTGGCACTGCTGAGCCAAAGGTGAATGTCACAGCCTCTGCTCTCCCTCTCTAGGAGGGAGATGGGCTGCTTCAAGTGCTGAGTGTTTCTGCTAAAATATCTCAATATTTACCTGTCTTGGTGTTCCTGCTTCCAGCAGAGGTAGGGACTGAATAACACACCCAGACACTGCTGGTTTTCACTCAGAGGGCTGGGGGGGGTCACAGACAGCTCAGACATGGCACTGCCTCTGCCTGGGGGGGTCACAGACAGCTCAGACATGGCACTGCCTCTGCCTGGGGGGGTCACAGACAGCTCAGACATGGCACTGCCTCTGCCTGGGGGGATCTGTTGCTCTGTGGCTCCTGTTCCTCACCCATCAGCCAGACTTAGAGACTGGTTCAGGTGCAGAGCAGCACCAAAGCTCTGTTCCTCCCTCTCTTGCAGTGCTCCCTGCTGAAGGATGGGCTGTGCCTGGTGCTGGCAGCACAGTGGGACAGCTCTGTCACCTCCCTGGGCTCCCTGCTGGACAGGTAAGGAGGAGCTGCTGCCCTGAGGGAGGGCCCCTCTCTTCTGTGCTTCTCACTCAAGGGCAGCCTGTTCTGGGTCAGTCACTGGTCATGGAATTGTTCAGGTTGGGAAAGATCAAGTTCACCATTAATCCAGGCCCTCAAGTGCCACATCTACACATTTTAACTCTTCCAGGGGTGGTGACCCCACCACTGCCCTGGGCAGCTGTGCCAGTGCCTGACCACCCTTCCATGAAGGAATTTTCCCAATATCCAACCTGAACCTCCCCTGCACAACTTGGGGCATTTCCCTTTGTTCTGTCCCTGTTCCCTGGGAGCAGAGCCCGACTCCCCGGCTGTCCCCTCCTGTCAGGAGTTGTGCAGAGCCACAAGGGCCCCCTGAGCCTCCTTTTCTCCAGGCAGAGCCCCTTCCCAGCTCCCCCAGCCCCTCCTGGTGCTCCAGCCCCTTCCCAGCTCTGTTCCCTTCCCTGGACATGCCCCTCAATGTCTCTTGTCATGAGTGGCACTGAGAGTATCCCCCATTTCCAAGTCATGTGTCCTCTACTCAGGACCTTTAAAAACGGAGTTGTGTCCTTTGTTAAGGACCTGCAGTGTCCATAAGGCTCAGCAGCATGGTTCCATGAATACAGGGAATTCTCTGAAATTAGGACTCACATTGGGAATAAACCTGCTGAATCAATAAAATTCCTAGGAGAAATATCTTAGCAGATTTTATGTTTGCTGTGAAGGAAAAGAAAAAAAAAACAGAAAACCAAACCTTAAAATAAACAGCAGAAAGCAAAATCAAAAATTAGCCTCTTACATAAATCACCAGAAAAGCTGGGTAGAGGATGCATAAGCCTGGAAAAACAAACAGAACCCCTCTGCAGGGACTGATTAGTGAAACAGAGTGATTAGCAGGGCAATTAACCCTGTGCTCCCCAGAGGGCAGGGCTCCCTGCACGGGGCTCTGTTTGGCACTGGCATGTGCAGCTCTCACATGGCTCCTCTGGCACAGGAACCAGTCAGGGCTGTGCCACATCCCATGGAGCAGCCCAGCAGCCAGGCCAAAAAACCCATCCTGGCTTGGGCTGTGCCCTCTGGAGCACTTCCAGAAGGTGCTGTCAGTGGATTCAGGGTTTGCAGGCTCCAAGGGATCAAAGCTGAGCATCCACGTGGCTGCACCTCAGAGTTCTCACTCTGCAGAAGTGTTCCCAGGGCCACACCTGGGAGGGATGGTTGGAACAGATTCCATTGGTAACTTTTAAAAAATGTTTTTAATCTATTGACACGATTTTGACTTCCATTCATTTAAAATCACACCCTTGGGAGCCACATCCCAAACCTTCCTCTCTGCAAGGGGAGACAAACAGCCACTCAGCCAAGGCCTTTGTGGTGAGATTTCTCCCAGCTTTCTCTGGTTTACAATGAAAAAAAAAGAGAACTTTTGGGAACCTGGAGGTCACTGCTGGAGGTAGTTCTGGGAGAGTCACTCAAGATCCCAATATCTCTATTTGCCCCAGCACCACAGTCATGGGTGCTGCTTAAAGCCCAGCACTCCCCTGTCCTGAGGGCTGGCTGGGATTCCAGGGGCCAGTCCCAAGGCAGCCCCTCCAGGGACACCTCCTGTGGCTCCTCCTGGCTTTCAGAGCCCCCAGGGCTGAGCAGGAATTGTGCCAATGTCTGCACCTTCACCCCCTTCCTGCTCTGCACAAAGGATGAACTTCTGTGCTGAGCTCCAAAATATCCGTGTGTGACTTATGGGGGTCAGGAGGCACTTCCAAAGGGCAAGATCTGCCCCAAACAGCAGGATCCACTCTCAAATTAATGGATCTATCCACAAACAGCAGGATCCAGCCCCAAAGAGAAGGATCCAGCCCCAAACAGCAAGATCCACTCTGCCTCTCCCCCCAGTGCCAGAACCAGTGATCATAGAGCCTTTTCAAACCAGCTCTACAAAAAAAAAAACAAAAACAAAAACCAAAAAAAAACCCAAAAAAAACCCAAACAAACCAAACCCCCCCCCCCCAAACCCCCAAAAAACCAAAAAACAAAGCCCCAAAAACAAAGGAAAAAAAAAAACCAAAACACACATCATTTTTGCCTTCTTGATGGAAAATGCCAGTGGAAGGGAGAGGCAGCAAGGTGTGCCCGAGGGTGGGAGGAGGGAGGGCTCTGATCCTCAGGGAGATCAGGAGCTCACACCCTTTTTGTCTGTCAAGCTGTCGAACTTTTTAAAATGAGCCTGACTTCACTGGTGCCTCCCAAGGACACTTCATGCCAAGACATCTTCAATTTAAATAACACCAGAGGTTAATTACTCTCACAGCTCCATCAGCCCTTTGTGTCCCGGATAAATCACTGGGTATTTATCTCCTGTCTCTGCCAGGACCCAGCATTGCAATACCTGCCCGGGTCCAGCTGCACTGCTGGAGCCTCACCGCCGTGAAGGGATTATTTTCCAGCCCTGGAGTCCCAGCTGAGCCACATTTCTCTGGCTTTGTGCCACGGGGAGGGAGGGACGTTCCCATCTGTGATGTCAGAGATGGGCTGGGATAAAGAGGAATCAGGTGTTGAGAGAAACAATGTGGGCTCTGCCAGTGAAACTGCTCCTAGTCCTGAGCCTGTTAAAGCTTTCCTGTCAAGGACAAGCATTCAGATCTGGGGGTTTGGAGGCACCCCGAACCCCCTTGCTGTGGTTGTTCAGCAGCAGGGCCCACTCTGGCTGCTCCCTGGGCATCCAGGGCATCATTTCTGCACCAAAACCCACTGGGCACAGAAAAAAGGACAGAACAAGGCAGCTGTGGGCACAAAACCAGCCTGGCACTTTGGCTGGAGTGTGCCAAGGGCAGCTCACAGGGCACAGGGGGTGTTTGGAACAGATGAGGGAGCAATGGGGACCCCAGAGAGGGAAGTGACCCCATCCTATCCACAGCCAAGGGAAAACCATGTGGGACTCACCTCTCTTGTTCTGGCAGCATCTGGCTGCCTGGATGGCTCAGGATAAAGCATCTGAATTTTCCCTGTCAGAACTTGTTTTCACAGCCACATTTCCTGGCTGCAGGGCGGCAGAGACAAGAATTTACAGCAATAGATTCAAAGCAACTCCTGGAAGGAAGGCATGCTCTGCTTTTTATGCATGACAAACCAGATTTAGCTGCCTTAAGAGGTGATGCTGGTTCCACAGTGATTACTCCTCTATGGTTTAAGCATTTAAAAAGCACTTTAAGATTGTCAGGACCTGTGTTGTGCACAGACTTAGCAGCTCACCTGGTTAATTCAGCTCAATAAGTGAGGTTTGGCTAAAGCAGCCCTGAAACCCAGCTGCAGCAGGAAAAATTAGAGTTTAGGCCAGGCTTTGTGCCTTCCAGCCTTGACACGAGGGACTGCAATCAGAGCCGAAGCCAGGAGCTGAGGAACTTAGCTGGATGTTTTTCTCTCTGATGAAACATTCTTACCAAGTGCTAATTGCTGCTGGCAGGGAGCGATGTTATCCCTATAGGAAACTCATCCCGGCGAGCTTTGGAGGGGAAGGAGGTGTAGAAATTAAAAAAAAAAAAAAAGAAAGAAAGAAAAAAAATGAACACACGGGGTGTAAAATCTCGGAGCTGTTGAAAACCAGGGAAGGGAAAACTGTTGCCAAGTGCAATACCTGGCTGTGGGGGAGGGAGCTGGGAGTGGTTTCCAAAGCCTCGGCGGAGTTCTCAAGCCTGAGGCTCCGAGTGTGCACAGAGTCCCTTGCAAAGGCACTTCTGAGCTTGGTACCTTGCCTTTGCATCTCACCTTTTGAGGTCAGGTGGTGTGTGGCTTGAGGAGGGTCAGAGCAGAACCAGGAGTGGTGGGGCAGTGCCTGCTCCCCTTGGCACGGGGGGAAAACAACCAGAAAACACTTTAAAAATGAACAAACAACCTTACAATGCTTTTTTTTTATGCACTAAAAAAGTCTTTGGCTATCTAAATAAGGGAAATCCTGTCTAAAAAGGATGCAGAAATTGCAGCAAAGGTGAAACTCCTTAAATATAGAAGTGTTTTTACCATGTTTGTATTTTGAAAGCATAGAGATAGAAATAGAAAACACTGATAATTGTTCTTCACCTGGGGAGTGAAATAATGAGAAACAGGACTTAGGTATTTTTTCTACTTTTGCAATATTCTGAATAAAGAAACTGTAGTGTGTGAGCAATGTGGGAAATACCAAGTAGGAGCAGGTATTGAACTACAGTTTAAGTTCTAGCCAGGACCTTATGGTTCACTACAAATTGCTTTCCAACTCTGTCACATTATCAGTGCAGGTCCCTGTGTTATCTCGGTGCAGAAAAAGCCCCTTGCCCAGGGCTTCTATGTGTTTTATGTGCATTTCCCACTGCCCCAGAACCACCCTTATGCAACTGGACGTGGCTTGTCCAGTTGGTATTTAAAGTTTGTTTGAAGGTTTGTATTTAAATAGTGCAAAGCCATTTACACAAAGCTTTGTAAAAGCCAGGATTTAGCTGTGTAAAGAGGAGCAGCAGCAGATGCCTGTGGCTGGAGCTGCTGGCACAGAGCTCAGAGCTCCCCAGGGCTGGGTCAGCTCCCTCCATCCCAGCTGACATGGCAAACTAACCCTGCTTCCCTTTGTCTTTGCCCCCAGTGCCTGCTGGCAGAACCAGTCAGTCCTGGACACTGCAGAGCATCTCCTTTATCCCCAGAATGAGAATCAGGCAAGTAGAGAAGTTTGTGCTATGGATATGTGTTCTTTGTGCTCCTGTGATGTAGGAAACTTGTTAATACTGGTTGAAATTTCAAAGAAAATGATAACTTTTGTGAGTCAGAGGTGGTGACAGCCCCAAGCCTTGGCTTAGGCTGAGAGCCCAGAACATGGGGAAGGTGGGACTAAAATCCTGTCAAACTGTCTCCCACATTACAGTGGTGACACAGCTTTGAATCAAAACATTTGGAGATATTGATAAAGGTTCTGTATTTTCCATAGAAATTCTGTTACTTTTTGTGAAAAATCAATACTGAGAAAAATATCACAGAATTGTGGAATGGTCTGGGTTGGAAAGGACCTTAAAGCCCATCCAGTGCCACCCTGCCATGGGCAGGGACACCTTCCCCTGTCCCAGGCTGCTCCAAGCCCTGCCCAGCCTGGCCTTGGGCACTGCCAGGGATCCAGGGGCAGCCACAGCTGCTCTGGGCACCCTGTGCCAGGGCCTGCCCACCCTGCCAGGACAGAATTTCAAGTGATATTTGTCAAAAATAGTGACAAGAAATGTTCATTCAGCCCTATGGCCAAGCTGGCACAAGTCCTGTGTTCTGGAAGTTGCATTTCAGAAGCCCAAATCCAAGTGGAAGAGGAGGAGTGAAGCCATTAGCCATTCCAGGGATGGTCTAGCTGAATATTTTCTCAGTAATTCAGCCCAAGAAAGGAAACACTGAGCTCCAGACATGTGGGCAGCTAATGGGAATAAACTGCATAAATGCATTCAAAATTCAGGCTGTAATCATCAAAATCTAGCTCAAAACAAATGAGGGGTTTGGAGAGAGGAGGCAGAGCCTGAGGAGTTGGGATCGGAGATGGGAAATCCTGGTGGAGCTGTCCCTGCCCATGCCAGGGGATGGAGTGACACGAGCTTTAAGGTCCCTTCCAGCCCAAACCATTCTGTGGTTCTGTGATAAAAACTTGTGGAGAGTGAGAACCCATAGCAAGTGGACAAACCTCTCCTCTGGATCCCTTTTTTCCCCCAATAAAAGCCCAGCAGGAGAGTGAGATGTGTTTGTAACCTCATCTAACACATCAGAGCTGCTGCCTTCAAGCACCAGTGCTCTGAGGACTGAGCCTTAAAAGACACCGAGCCCTCTTTGAAATGTGCATTCCTGTTTTTAACAGTGTGTATTCCTGTTTTTAACAGTGTGTATTCCTGTTTTTAACAGTGTGTACTCCTGTTTTTAACAGTGTGCATTCCTGTTTTTAACAGTGTGCATTCCTACTTTTAACGCCACAGAACCACCCCGAGTGCCCCGGAGAGGCTGAGCTGAGCTCCCAGCCCTTTCCTGAGGGCACAGAGGATCCCTGAGCTGGGTTCCCAGCCCTTTCCCGAGCAGATCCCTGAGTTCCCAGCCCTTTCCCGAGGGCACAGAGGATCCCTGAGTTGATCTCCCTTTCCCGAGGGCACAGAGCATCCCTGAGTTGATCTCCCTTTCCCGAGGGCACAGAGGATCCCTGAGTTCCCACCCCTTTTCCAAGCAGATCCCTGAGCTGAGTTCCCTGTCCCAAGGGCACAGAGGATCCCTGAGCTCCCATCCCTTTCCCAAAGGCACAGAGCATCCCTGAGTTGCCTTTCCCAAGGACACAGAGGATCCCTGAACTGAGTTCATTTCCCGAGGGTGCAGATGATCCCTGAGCTGGGTTTCCAGCCCTTTCCTGAGCAGACCCTTGAGCTGAGTTTCCTTTCCCAAGGACACCGAGGATCCCCAAGCTGGGTTCCCAGCCCTGACCTGAGGGGCACAGCAGGTCCCTGAGCTGGGTTCCCAGCCCTTTCCCAAGCAGATCCCTGAGCTCCCAGCCCTTTCCCAAGCAGATCCCCGAGCTCCCAGCCCTTTCCCGAGTGACCCCTGAGCTCCCAGCCCTTTCCCAAGCAGATCCCTGAGCTCCCAGCCCTTTCCCAAGTGGATCCCTGAGCTCCCAGCCCTTTCCCGAGTGAATCCCTGAGCTCCCAGCCCTTTCCCGAGTGGATCCCGGCGCTGCAGTGCCCGGGGCACGGCTCTGCAGGGCTCTGCCAGCCCAGCCCTGGCTGCTGCCAGGGTGCCAGGCTGTTGCCAAGGAATGTGACAGGCCAGCGAGTGCAGGCTGTCTCCTGATTTGCTTTGAAAGGACATTACATCTCTGTGCCTGACACAAAATCCCTTCTGCTTGGGGAACGAGCCTATCAGGGAGAGGCTTAGAGGGCTTTTTGTGCTAGGGAGGAGAAAAAGCAAACATGCTCAGCCCTTCTCCCTGCTCCTGACAGCCTGGGGTGTGCAGGCTAATCCCTCTGGAAGCGGGGAGCTGGGAGTTTCCAGCAGGAATGCAGTCCTGGGGCAGCAGCACATCTCCCTGGGGGCACAAAGAGCACAGCAGCAGCTCCAATGGGCCTTTGTCTCCCAAATTCAGGGCAGGTTCAGGAATCACAGCGAGATCTGAGGAGCAAACCCACCGGGAATCTGTTCCTTAAAGGATGGCCCCAGGAATGGTGTTTGAGGCTCTGATCTCCTGCTAATGAGTTTGTGAAATGTCAGCCAGGCTTTGCAGGGCGAAGCTAATGAGCAACAACACGGAATCAGGCAAAGTTCAGGAGGGTTAAATGAACATGGGTTTCAAATCCTCATGGTCTGAGCAGAGCTGCAGCCTTTGCTGGTGGAGTCAAGCCATGGAAGTGAAATGGAATATCATCCTTGCTCCCAGTGCGATTTGGGATTAGGCAGCAGGATGAGGAATCAGCTTTCAGACGTGGCCTGGTGCAGTGCTGACATCTGTGCCTGCTTCTGCTGCATTCCTGGAGCACCTCCAGCTGCCCTGGGTGAAACACCTGCCCGAGGAGCAGACACATCCAGGCTTTGGGAGTTCCCCCAGTGACCCTGCCAGGCACACTCAGCACAGCTCCCATTTGGAAGTGACAGAGCCATGGTTTGTTGGTGCCACCATCAGAGGCTGGTGACCTTCCTCAGGGCTGTCCCAGATGTCCCTGCAGCTGGTCCATGCCCAAACTGGGATGTCTCCAGTGATGAGGGAGTGGTCAGGGAGTGCAGTGCTCAGCCTGGGCACTGGGATGTCCTGCAGCAGTGACTGTGGCTGTGTGGGGCTGTGGGGACAGAGTGGCTGCCCCTCGGTGACACCACTGACCTGCCACCATCAGAGCAGTGGGGTGGCACAGTCTCTGTCCCTCAGTGAGAGCCCATGGGGAGCAGCCCAGCCTCCCCTGGCAGCAGCAATCCCTCCACTCTGCCTCGAGCCACCCTCCCTGCAGACACCTGAAACGTGGAACTGGAGCACAGCAACACAGGGGAAACCTCCCAGCCCCTCCTGGTGTGACCCTGTCCCCTGAGCAGCAGGCAGGGGGGCTGCAGTCCCCTGAAAGAGACTCAAGAGCTGTGAGGAGAGGCAAGAGAGCCTGAGAGCTGTGTGGGTGGGTGGCAGCACAGCATCCCCAGTGCTTTGGGGCCCATTAGCACAGCCAGGATTGCAGGCTGGGCTCAGCCCCTGGCACCCCACTGGCCTCTCCAGCTCACAAACAGCCGTGCCAGGCTTGGGAAGGACAGGCAGGGCAGCCAGGGAGGGAGGGAATTTCCCACTGAGCACCTTGCTTGTTGCTGCTTTTCTTCAGTTCCTTGCAAACACAACTGCTGGGCCTCCCAAGGAGCAGTGTCCCTGCTGTGGGACACTCACAGCCACTCTGTGCTGGGATCAACCCAGCCACAAACAGCCTGTGCACATAAACCTGCCTCTGGAAAAAAGTTTCTTTGCCACTCACAGAACTCACAGCTCTTCTCTAACCCTTTCCTTGGTTTCTCCCCAGGCCCAGGATCTGCTCTGCTGCTTTTTTGACCCCCTGACATCAGAGAGCATCCACCGAATTGAGGCCCAGGACTGCTAGCAGAGAGGGGCAAGGCAGCCTTGGATGGCACTGTGGACATGGACACACAGGCACCAGCAGCTCTAAGAGCACTGTTTGTTTGGAATTAAACACAGTCTGAGGTGTTAGCGTGGCTCAGAGAAATGAGAGGGGTGGAGGAAGGCTCAGTGCCCCAAAACAACCCCCTGTGACCTGTGGCTGTGCTTCCCTGTGGAGTCCATCCAGAGACAATCTGCTTGGGAGCCTGGAGCAAGGCTTGGAGCTCTCCCCTGGCTGGGAGAACCTCAGGAGGCAAATGCAGGGCCAGGTGCTCACTCTGTGTCTCTCAGGTGCCTCCTGGGGACTCCACCTGCCCCAGGCCTCAGGGACTGCATGGAGACTCTGCTGCTGCTGCTCCTCTGAGCCACAGACAAACCCCAGCAAATGGAATGGAAACAGAGGAGAAGCTGCATCCCTGCAGGGTCAGAACACCAGGCTGAGCTGTTCAATAAGATGAAAGGCTGGACAGCTCAATGCTCACCAGCAGCCCTGTCCTGGGCTGTGCCAGACCCCACCCTGCTCCCTGCCATGGGCACATGGCCCTGCCTCCTCTTCCTCCTCCTGCAGCAGCTGCTGGTCCTGTCAGCCTTTCTAGGAGCCCAGAGAAAAGGAAGCTGCTGTTAATACAAACCCACAGCTGTCCTGGGACACTCTGGGCTCCTTTTCCTTTGGGAAAGGCTCTTCTCAGCCCAGGAACCTCCTGTTCCCACCTGCCCTGCTCAGGAACAGACTCTGCCCTGGTGCAGCCTCACCTCAGATCTGGCAGGTGTGGGTTCACAATATCAGAAGGATCTGAAGCTGTTGGAGTGTCCAGAGGAGGGACCTGGGCATGGGGAAGGGTCTGAGGAGCAGCTGAGGGCACTTGGATTGTTCAGCTGGAGGAGGAGACTGAGGGCAGAGCTCAGGGGGGGCTGCAGCTCCTCCTGAGGGGCAGCTCTGATCTCTGGGACAGGGAATGGTTGGAGCTGGGCAGGGCAGGGTCAGCTGGATTTTGGGGAAGGTTCATGCCCAGAGGGTGCTGGGCACTGCCCAGGCTCCCCAGGGAATGGGCACAGCCCCGAGGCTGCCAGAGCTCCAGGAGTGCTTGGGCAGTGCTCAGGCACAGGGTGGGAGTGTTGGGGGGTCTGTGGATCCATGATCCTTGGGGTGCCTCCCAGCTCAGGACATTCTGTCATTCTGTGCATGCCTCTGGTTCCAGCCATGGCAGAGGTGGCAGGGACAGTCCCTGGGAGTGTCCCAGAGGGGAGGGCAGAGCAGTGGGGCCAGCCCAGCTCTGGGTGCTGGGGGTGAGCCTGGGCTGAGCCCTGCTCCCTCCCAGCTGTGAGAAGGTGACACCTCTGACACCTGTCCCTTTGGAGACCACACAGAAGTGCCCAGTAAGTCCCAGAGCTGTCAGAGGTGGGGCCCTGCAAGCTCTGCCTTCTCAGCAGGGATCAGTCCTAACACAGCCCTGCCCTTCTCTAATCCTGGAACAGCAACAGAGATTGTCACAGCCCACAGGGATTGTCACAGCAGCAGAGACTGTCACAGCCAGCCAGGTGTGAGGGGGACACAGGGACCTGGCCTGACCTCAGTGTCACAATCACAGAAACCCAGCCTGGTTTGTGTTGGAAGAAACCTTAAAACTCATCCCATCCCACCCGTGCTGTGGGCAGGGACACCTTCCACTATCCCAGGTTGCTCCCAAGCCCTTTCCAACCCTGGAAGTTTCTCCCAGCCTCTGCTCCCCAGCCCTGTCTCCCTGGATGGGCTCTTTGGGCTCTGTGGTGGGACCAAAGATCTCCAGAGAGGAGCTGGAGAGGGGAGCAGGCAGCTGCCCTGGTCCCTGGGGAGGATGAGGTCCTTGGAGTCACGGGCTGGAGGAGCCTGCTCTGCTCCTGCAGCTAAGTAGGCCATTTCCTGCACTCCAGGCACATTTCTGTCATGCTTGTGAGCCCTGCACGGCTTTGAAACAAATGGAAATTAGAGGGATCCACCCCCAGCACTCGGGGAATTTATCTGGAAAAGGAATGGAATAAAGAGAGCAGCTGAGGGAGCAGCCCTGTGGAACTGCACGTGAGGAGGGGGCAGCAGCAGCCCTGGCCCTGCCAGCCTGGTGCCACAGGGGTCACAGAGCCCTGTCCCTGTCCCCTGGGCCCTCAGACCTGTGGGACTGGAGCTGGACATTGTGAGGGGATGCTCTGGTGAGTGCCAGAGCCAGCCTGGGGAGGTGACATCCCACTGGGACACCCCCAGCCCACCTGGGCTTGGCAGGAGCACTCCCAGGAGCTGAGACCAATTAATTCATTAATTCATGGAATTCATTAATAAAATCAGAGAATTATGAATGGTTTGGGTGTAAAGGGATCTTAAAGTTCATCCCACCCCACCCCTGCCATGGCAGGGACACCTCCCACTGTCCCAGGCTGCTCCAGCCTGGCCTTGGGCACTGCCAGGGATCCACCCTGTGCCAGGGCCTCAGCACCTTCAGTGTGTAACAAACCAGGGCCTGCCACAAAACATTTCCCATCCCCTTCCAGGCATCCCTGCTGAGGCTTGAGCCCTGTGAGCTCCATCCACCCCCTGTGCCTCAGTTTCCCACCTAGGAAATGAAGGTGGCAGCTCTGCCACATCCCCCAGGCACAGCAGCACCATCCCAAAAATGGGGCAGCACCCAGATATCTCTGAGCAAGGAGCTGCTGCAGTGCTTTGGGTTCCTATTTTAAAGCCCAGCTAATTAATCTCAGCGTAACAAACTCGCACACCCTGCACAGAGCAGGGGGAAGAAGCATCCTCTGGTATTTCCAAAATGCCAGCATGCCAGAAATAACCCTGCCAGCCTTTTCTCCTAGAGAATACCCCACTTGTCTCTGGAGAGGTGACAACCAGGAGCACCACCAGGAATCCATCCCTCCATCCATGGGAACTGCAGCTCTTGCTCCGTTTTTCCCTGGAAACTGCCACAAGGCAGCCAGGATTAGCTAATCAGAGCTGAGGAGCAAATTAATGATTGAAAGAACTAGGAGAAAGGCAGATTTGATCCGAGATTGCCAGCTTTGCAGCTGGCTCCTACTTGCAAACAATTCATTTAAATTATGAAAGCAAGAAATTGAGTACAAAACCCCCTAGATTGTTTGCTTCCTGGAGAAAGAAAAGAAAAGAAATGGAATTTAGATTAAAAATTATGCAGAATAGTATTAAATCCCCACCCTCTTGTGCCTCCCCTCTTGCTGGAAAACCAGAGCTAATCAGAATTTTGCATTGTTCTGCTGCCAGTGTCAGAGCTGCCTCAATGGAGGAGAGATAAAGTACAGGAGGTGGCATTTGCTGTTAACCCTTTAGGGTCCTGCCGTGGCAGGAATGGGAGCACAGTGCCTGGTGCTGAAATCCCAGCTCCCTTTGGGTTGGGTGTTGGGGGCAGAGCAGCTCCTGCTGTGCCCTGGGTGGGCACATGTGCCCATTCACACACTGGGAGCTCTCAGGTGAGCCCTTTGTCCCTCCCAGGCAGGATTGGTGTCCCAGGGATGTGCAGGTGCTGGATGCTCTCCCCTGTCAGGGCACAGGCAGAGCCTCGCTCCTGCTGAGGGCAGATTTGACTAATTAGCACCCTGGTAATTGCTGCCTGGCTGTCCCCAGCAGCAGTGGGACACCGACACCCCACCAGGTGACTGAGGGGATCGGATCACTGCCCTTGCCAGCCTGAGCAGGGCAGGGCAGAGCTGGCAGGAGCTGCAGGGGCAGCTCAACCCCCTGGGCACAGCCTGGCTGTGCCCTCCTCTGGTGGCTGTGACCAGGGCCCTGCTGAGCGAGCTGGGTGCTGGGCGCTGACCCTCTGCAGCCACATGGGCTGCTCAGCACCCTCAGCCTGGCCAAACGGACTATTTCACCCCCAAAAAGAGTGAGGTTCTGCTTCAGCCCTGTGCACATGAGCCCTGCTGAGCCCTGGGAATGTCCTGTGCCACCTCCCAGAGGCACCAGCCTGGGAGTGGCTGCACAGCCAGCAGGATTTGCTGCCCTCCCAGCAAACTCGAAATTGGGCACTTGGGTTTCATCTGCTGAGGTCCATGGCTGGCTCAGGAGCAGGAGGAGCTGATGGCCCTGCTGCAGCTGTCCTTGGATCATCCACACTCACCAAACCAGATCATCCTGTGCCAGGCACCTCCCATGCCCACAAACATCTGCCTTGCTCTGGCTGACAGAGCCAAAAGCACTCGGCTCTCTTGGCCAAGAGCCACTGCTGATCTCCAGAGACACCTCAGAGCCCCTTGCAGGGCCTAAAGGGGCTCCAGGAGAGCTGCAGAGGGACTGGGGACAAGGGATGGAGGGACAGGACACAGGGAATGGCTCCCACTGCCAGAGGGCAGGGATGGATGGGATATTGGGAATTAGGAATTGTTCCCTGTGAGGGTGGGCAGGCCCTGGCACAGGGTGCCCAGAGCAGCTGTGGCTGCCCCTGGATCCCTGGCAGTGCCCAAGGCCAGGCTGGACAGGGCTGGGAGCAGCCTGGGACAGTGGGAGGTGTCCCTGCCATGGCAGGGGATTTGGGTGATCTTTAAGGTCCCTTCACACCCAGCCCAGCTCTCCTCCCATGGCTGTGATATCACAGGGGCTGGCTGGTCCTTCCTCACCACTCTCTCCCTGGGGTGGGATCAGGACCTGGGCTCCAGTCCCAGTTCTGTCCCATGGGGTCAGTGGCCCTTCCCAAATCCCTGATCTCCCCCCTTCCCAGGGCACCACTGCAGGCCTGTGGCAGCAGGAGCTGGTGATTCATTGGTCCCTGGCACTCCCCCTGGCAGGGCTGGAGGAGCACAAAGGGCTCCTTGTGTGATAAAGGGGCCAGGATGGGTCACTCAGGGGAATGAACCCAGGGAACGGGGGATGCTCAGCCAGAACAGGCTCGGGAGCTCCCTGCAGGTCACACTGGGTCACACGGGGAACCAGGGCTGGCAGTGCCTTGTGTGGGCACTCCTGGCATGGGCACAGCCATGGCCCAGCAGCAACAGCACTGCCTGTCCCCAGAAGTGACCAGTTTGATCAGTAAACCAAGGCAGAAATTCTGCCAGGACATTTCACAGTGTGGGGTCAACTGGGGCTGCTGGGCCTACAAAAACTCATGGGGAGCTCAGCTGAGGGGTTGTAGGGTCTGTCTCTATCCATCCATCCATCCATCCATCCATCCATCTGTCCGTCCATCCATCCATCCATCCATCCATCCATCCATCATCCATCCATCATCCATCCATCCATCCATCATCCATCCATCCATCCATCATCCATCCATCCATCCATCCATCATCCATCCATCATCCATCCATCCATCATCCATCCATCCATCCATCATCCATCCATCCATCCATCCATCATCCATCCATCATCCATCCATCATCCATCCATCCATCCATCCATCCATCCATCCATCATCCATCCATCCATCATCCATCCATCCATCCATCCATCCATCCATCCATCCATCCATCATCCATCCATCCATCCATCATCCATCCATCATCCATCCATCCATCCATCCATCCATCATCCATCCATCCATCCATCCATCCATCCATCCATCCATCCATCATCCATCCATCCATCATCCATCCATCCATCATCCATCCATCATCCATCCATCCATCCATCCATCCATCCATCATCCATCCATCCATCCATCCATCCATCCATCCATCCATCCATCCATCCATCCATCCATCCATCCATCCATCCATCCATCCATCCATCCATCCCTGTGGGATGTTTAAGCCTCACCTGGGGCTTTGCTGAGCCCTGTCCTGGGGCTGTGCTTGGCTGCTCTGCCAGGTGACCCAATGGCTCTGACCCCTGGAGTCTCCTTCTTGCACACCTGTGGGATGTTGGCCATTTCCTGCCCATCAGAGCCTCCTGACATCTTTGTGAGCTTTCAGAGATGATTCTGAAGATGAAAACGTGTCCAGCAAGATCACCAGGATGCTGCAGGTGCTCAAGACCCCCAGGTGGCTCCAATGGGCCTCTTTGTGACTGGTTTGTCCAAGACAGTGGTGAGGGCCTGGAGCATCTCCTTGTGAGGAAAGGCTGGGGGAGCTGGGGCTGCTCAGGCTGGAGAGGAGCCCCAGCTGAGAGGCACCCTCAGCCCTGGCTGTCCCTGGCTGTCCCTGGGTGCATGGAGGGGCAGGGCAGGGCCCAGCAATGGGTAGGAACTGATCCCAGGAGTTCTCTTTGGACATGGAATCATCAGGGATGGAAAAGACCTCCACGATCAGTGAGGCCAAGCTCTGACCATTCCCATAAACCATCAACACAGGGAGGAACTTCCAGTGACTGAGCATGGCCCAGAGGGATTCTCGAGGCTCCTTCCCTGGAGATATTCCAGAGCCAACTGTCCAACACGCTCTGGGGAACCCTGCTGGAGCAGGGTGGGAGCAGGTGAGCTCCAATGGTCTCTTCCAAAAGGAACAATTCTGGAATTCTGTGCTCTGGATGCTGTGATGTACCAGCTGTCCTACCTGGCACTGACACCTGGGAGGCTTCAAGTGACAGAGGGAAGGAGGGAGCAGGGTGGGGGAGGATGTCCCTGCTCCTCTGCCTCAGCTGGCCATTGTCCCTCAGTGGCCATTGTCCCTCAGTGGCCATTGTCCCTCAGCTGGCAGCCACTGCCTGGAGACTGGAGAGCGCTTTTGGCTCACAGGAGCTCACAGAGCTCACAGGAGCCAACATCACCCACAGCTGCAATCCCAGCTCTGAGGGGTGACCCTGGCTGTGGGGCTCCTCCTCTCCTGAGCTCTGGCAGAAGATCCTGAGCTGTGGTGGCTGATTCCCTCTCACAGCAGCGTGGCCAGTGAATGCTCCCTGGGCTGTGGAGCAGCAGGAGCCAGTGGCTCCCAGGAATGGATGGTGGGACAGCCGGGCAGTGACTCGGAGGCCTCGTCCTGCAGGGAGGTCCCTGTGACACAAATGGGATTGGTGCTGGTCGCCAGGGCTGTCCCTCCCCAGGATCCAGCCTCCTTGGGAAGCCTGGATGGTGTTCAGCTCCTGGCAGAGAATCCTGGGCTGCTCCAACCCTGCTGCCAGCCCTGGGGTCCTGCAGAGCTGCTCCTTCCCCCACAGGGGCTATCCAAACACGTGGAAGTGATTGGGGTGCTCTGGAGCAAACTGAACACTCCTGAGAAGCTCCTGACCACGAAAGCACCACAGTCCATCCATCCTGAGCTGCTGAGCTCCCACCCAGCCACAGCCAGAGTCCATGTCCAGCCCAGAGCCACGGCCAGCACAGCTGGCAGCCTCCAAACATTGGAGTGCCCCTGGCCCTGAAGCCAAGGCAGCTCTCTGGGCAGGCTGTCTGGGCAGCCCTGGCACACACCAGTTATCCTGGCCAGCCCTGTGGGGCAGACCCGACCCAGGAGCTCTGCAGAGCCAGCCACGCTCACGGGGTCCAGGGGGACTTTGGACCTTGGGAATGGCTCCTGGCACTGCTCCTCAAGCCAGGCCTGGCCCTCGAGTGGCTGCAGAGGTGCCACAAACTGGAGTGAGGCCAGCAGAGGCTGAGGGAGCTGGAGCTTCCTTGGGATGGAGAGAATTGAAATCCCTGTCTGGGGTTGTCAGATCTGGGAGCAGCCTCAGGCAGGGAGGTGCCAATGGGCTCCTGCCCAGGACAGGGACCCCAGGACAGGGACCCCAGGACAGGGACCCCATGGCAGCTGCAGGGTTTGCCCCCTCCAGAAGGTCCCCAGTTGCCACCCCCTATTTCGGGACAGGGAGTAGCTGCACTGCAGGGCACATCTGGCCTTCCCTTGTGAACTGGCCTGGCTTCACTGTGGCCCCAGCCCCGGGGGCACTCAGGTGTCCCAAATTCCTCCGCCCGCCTTCGTGCCAGGGCTGGGGGAACTCTGTAAATAAATCCCCGCGTCCTGAAGCAGTGGGAGGGGTGAGGTCGTGCCCCAGGCTCACCCGCAGCCTTCCTCCTAAGAGTCCCTTCCCCTGCGGCGTCTTCAGGGCTACAAGGTGATTAACATCCCCTTCCGGGGTGATTAACATCCCTTTTCAGCGTGTTCCAGCCACGTTCTGGATGCCTTTAAGCCCCCGGGGTGTTACACATGGCTTACAAGTCGGGCTCCATTAGCGCTCGATTCGCTGTTTATTAAAACCTCGATTAATCTTGTATTAATGCTCTTCAAATGCGACTTTTGTGGAGGTGCAGCAGCCTCCGAGAGGAGCTAAGCTTCTCCCCAGCCCTGTGCCACTGCTGTCAGCGAGGAATTAGCTCGGGATCTCTCCGGGCTCAGAGCTGAGGGGTTGGGAGGCTGCAGAGAGCAGTGATGAGGATGCCCGTGAGGATGCTCTGATTAACGGGGTAACGCCAGCCCAGAGACACCCCTGGTCCTGCTGCGCCCAAATCTGGGGCAACTGGGGGAGCAGGGTCCAGAGAAGACAGGAAGGTGTGGGGGCAGCCTGGGGGATGGATGCTGTGCTTGCCAGGACCCCACAGATCCAGAGCAGGTGGAAGGGTTCGGAATGGGAAGATCCACATGTGAAAAGCAGAAATCTCTCCTGCCCCTGCCCTGGCAGCCGTGTGGCTCTGGGAGGGCTGTGCAGGAAGGAGGAGCGTGGCCCAGCCCTCAGAGCCAGCAGGAATTGCACCTCGTGCTCCTCCGTGGGTTTGGGATGCTGCCTGTGCCAGATCCAGAGCCACGGCCGGGCGAGGCGCTGAGGGGATGGAGGAGATTTCCCGTCCCTGCCAAGCTGGGATGCTGCAGTTGCCATGGCAACGTGGGAGGCCTGCGAGCTGGAGCCCACAGCCCAAACCTTTGGGGGTGTTCAGGGCTGCGGGTGCTCTGAGCCCTGGCAGCTCCCTGCAGCCAAAACTGCCCTCAACCCCCTCCTCCCAAAGCTGGCACCCCCACCCATGCCTCAGCCATGGGGAAACACCCTCTGAAAACCCTGCCGGTTCCATGGGGAAAACAGGGAAAACACCCTCTGAAAACCCTGCCTGTTCCATGGGAAAAATCCTGCCTGTTCCATGTTCCATGGGGAAAACCCTGCCTGTTCCATGAGGAAAGCACCCGCTGCAAACCCTGCCTGTTCCATGGCCAAAGCAAACACCTTTGGGTAGGAGAAGGTGCCCAGAGCCGCCGTGGGGAGCCGGCACCGGGCGGGAGATGCCGGGGGAGATTCCCGCAGCATTTTCCTGCTTCCCCCGGCCCCGAGCAGAGACCCCGGGGGCCGAGGCTGCAGCAAGGGCAGGCAGCCCCCGGCAGGGCCCGGCCAGCGGCTCTTCCCCGTGGGATGCTCCAGGGCCCTTCCAGCAGGCAGGGCTGTGCTGGGAGCTGGGATGGGGCTGGGGGCGCAGCCAGCTCTGCTCTGCCTCCTCCCAAAGGTGGCTGGCTCGTCACACAAGGTCACCTCTCCCTCCCAGCCTGCTGACCTTGCCAGGCGGCACAGGCTGCGTTTTTCCCCACCTCGGGACAGTTTTTGCTGTCTGTCTCCGGCAGCTCCTTCCCGCTGGGGCCCTCGGCCGCTGCCAGGCCTTGACTGACATCTGTCCATCATCCCTGGCAGCTGGAACCGCAGAGAGCAGCGGGTCCCCGCGGGAAGGACCGGCAGGGACGAGCCCGAGCTGCGTCCCCTCCGTGGGCAGTCAGCTGTCACCAGAAAGAGCATCGGGATGCCCCCGTGCCCGCTCCCCTCTGCCGCATTCCCGCATTCCTGCCGGGCGCCCGCCCGGTTCCGCCGGGGCACCGGGTGGCACATGAGTCACACTTCCTCCCCACGCCCGTTCCAGCGCGGTGCCACCGCTATTTTTGGAAGTTTTTGAAAGCGGATCAGCCCCGAGAAGTGCAGCTCGTGGACGCTCCCCACGCCGGGCTGGGGTCTCCCCGTGTCCCCGAGCGGGGCTGGGGAAGCCCCGGCAGGCCGGACCCCGCGCTCCGCTCCCTGCTCGGGCTGCGTGGGATCTCCCTCCTCATCCCACGGCCCCTCCTGAGTCAGCAGCGAGCTGCAGCACCATCCTAGTGGCAAAATATTACCTTTTAAAGGGCTTGTTTGCGATTGGGGTGGGACTTCGTGCGATGCCAGCTTGGCGTTGATCGCTGTGCTCCCAACGAGCGAGCGGATCATTCCCGGTTATTTTTACTCCCAACCCCCAATGTTTTAGCTGGGGCTGCAGTGCCTCACAAAGTGTCTGTGAGGAAAACCGGGCACAATCCAGCTCCGGAATCGAGGGGTGGATGAAATCCGAGGCGGGATCAGCAGCTGAGTGTCACAGCCGGGCCTTCCTGGCCTTCCCAGCTCGGAAGGATCTGGTTTTACGGGATGCTGCGCCCACACCCACGCCATTCCACACCTGCCACCCCATCCCCTTCCCTCCGCTCCTCCAGGACCTGTCCAAATCGAGGATTATTTTCCTTTCGGGGCAGCGATTGCGCTGCTCATCCTTCCCTCGGGCACTGTCCAAGGTCAGCGGCCGTGCCCCGGGGAGCAGACCCGGAGGGGACCGGGGAGGTTGTGGCCCTGCCGGACGGGTGACACCTCTGCCGTGCGGGTGCTGCCTTGGCAAACTTTAACTCCGTTTTTTGTGCCTGGAGCTTTTGCCCGGAGACAAGCAGCTCCTGCCCCACGGGCGCTGCCGGGCTCGCAGCATCCCGACCTTGCCGGGATAAAATTAGCCCCGTTTCCCTTTGGATTAAAGGCAGCTCCGCTTCGGCTCCGAGACGTCAAATGGCAGCGATCCCTTTTTTGTCTGGATAGGGGAGGGGAGAGTCCTGCCAGCCAGCCTGGTGACAATGACATCGATTTCCTAGACCTCTCGGCGTGGCCAAATCTGTATTTTTAGCCGGGGAAGAGAAAAATACGAATCACGTGTCAGAGTAACGCTTTCGGTGCCCCGGTGGGAGGGAAGGAGCCGGGAGCCGCCGCTGCTGGAGCCGGGGATGGGCAGGACTCGCTGCCCGGTCCCCGGAGCGGGGCTGGGGATGCACCGAGCATCCATCCCCGGCACTGCTCTGCCCTCCTGCAGGGGGTCCCCACTCCCAAAGGATCCCGCCCGTCCCCTCCGCATCCCCCGTGGCCGTTTATCTTCCGGGGCAGGCGCTGCCTCCATCTCTGCTTCCCTGCCACCGCCCCCTCCTCCTCGCTCTCCCCCACCCTGTTCTCATTTCCCCAAGAAGACTTTAATGAAATCTGCCCTTAATTAAATCCACATTCATTTGCATAATTACCAGGAAATTGAAATTAGCCTGAGGACGTGGCTGGAATACATTTGGCATCCGGCAGCCCTGGCTGTTCGGAGGGGGCTGCACCGAGGGGTCGCTGGGTGCCCCCCACCCGTGGGTGCCCACGGTGCTGTCCCCACATCTCTCCCCTCCCTTCCCGGTGGTGACAGGGTGGCAGTGGAGGCTGCTGATGGCACGGCAGGGCAGGGCAGAGGCCGTGCCCTCCGCCCCCGCACGAGCAGCATCACGTTTCCTTTAGCTAGTAAAAAAAAGAAAGTCTTCACCGCCATTGAGAAATTTTTTGTTGTTTTTATAACTATGTATTTTGTCATTTTTTATGGTTTCAGTTGTGGTTTTTTTAAATCCTTTTCAACAGTGACAAACTGAGGTAACGTCTGTGACACTACAGCCTCTCCTACGGGAAGAAGGTCCGAAACCCGACAGCTGAGGGGACTGGAAATAAAAACCTGACAACCTACGGACACAGCGACCTCGACGGGGACAGAAATCACACCGGACACCCCCTGGGGCACACCCGGGCGGTGCCACCGAGCCCTCCCGGGGCGGCCGGGATCCCTTATCTACATTATTGCACGAAAGATCGAGGACATCGAGGGACCTAGGCAAAGAGGAGTAAAACCGGTGCCTAGCTCTCTACGTGGGGCAATGCTACGTCTAACGCCGGGCCCGGGGGGTGCGGGGACGGGCACGGCGGGGCGGGGGCGGCCCCTGCTCTGTAAACTGCTGCTGCTGCTGCTGGAAAGCGTTATAGCCCTTTGTGGGGAATTGGGGCACCGGGGCCGCCCCACGGCACCCACCCCGTGCGAGGGAAGCCCGAACCACAGCAGGGTGCTCTTGCCTTGGGGTGCCCCCACAGCGTCCCCACCGCGGCGGTGGGGTGAGCTCCCCGCTCTGCCGGGTGCCCAAATCCAGGAGGGAAGGTGTGACCTCCACGCGCACCCCAGGACCTTGTCACTAAGGGGCCACCAGTGGCTGCTGCCACCACGCCCTGCCTCGCTGCAGCCAGCCCCGGCAGGGTCTGTCCCGCTGCCGCTTCCCCGCCAGCCCCAGGGAGGGTGACAGCTCGGGGAAGGGGTGACAGCGAGGAGGGGCGATGGGGACAGCACAGAGAAGCAGGCGGGCCCGCGGGAGGCCGCTCGGAGCTCCCTGCCCTGCTGCCGGGCTGTGCAGGCCAGCCTGGGGGGCACCGCTGCCACCGCCCCCGGTGCCTGGGTACAAAGGGTCTGCGGAGGGGCCGCGGGGACAGCGGCACGGCAGAGCCAGCCCGGCCCGAGCACCCAACCCGCGGCACGGCCGGCACCGGCCAGGGGAACCCAGCCCTCCGGCGGGGCCTGAGCCGGCTGGGGCAGCGGCTGCCAGTGGCAGTGGCTGGGACACACAACGACACACAGACAGGGACACTTGCTACATCAATGGCTGCCAGCACCTCCCACGGCAGGGAGGCAGCCGGGGCTGCCGGGGGTCGGGGGCTGCTGGCAACCCCTCGGCTCCCCGTCACCCACCTCCCCACGCCCTCCCGGTCCCCAGCAGTGCGGCAGGGACCGGTGGAAGAGGGCAAATCACCACCCACCCAAACCCCCCCAAAGGCCTCCTCCACGGTGCAGGGTCATCGGCCTTCCCGCTCCCGGGCGGGGTCGGGCAGGGCTGGGGCAGAGCCGGCGCATCACCCGCTGCCCGCTGCCCCCGGCTCTTCCTCCCCGCCCTGGGAGACCCCTCCCCATGCCCCGGGGAGCCTCGGAGGGGGCAGCACAGCCGTGCCAGGGCTGTGGGTGCCCCTGGCCTCCCTAGCAGCGAGCGGTGCCCTCGGCTGCGCTCCGGCCACTGGCCTCGCCCAGACGGGGCGGGGGGATCGGCATCCTCGGCGCTACAGAGCGCAACCAGTTCTGTCCTTTTCCTCTTCCATCGTGTTTCTTTTCCTTTTTTTTTTTTTTTTTTTTTTTTTTTTCCTTTGGGAAACCCAGAGCCCGGTCCCGGCTCGTGCCACCACCACGACGCGCTCCCCCCATCCCTGTCCCCGGGGCGGGGGGACGGGCGGGTCGCGCAGCCGCCACTCGCCGCCGTCACACGCAGATCTCTATTGCTGTGGCCAGGACCATCTGCCCCTTGCCCTTGTCCTGCCGTCCGTCTGTCCTGCTGGCCGTGCCCGGGGCGGCTGCGCCGGGCTCGGGGCGGGCCGCTCCGCTCCCCTCGGTCAGGACGGTCCTCTTGAGCGGGGCGGGGGTGCAGGAGCCGCCGGCCTCGTGGCAGTGGGGCCCGGCCGGGAGCTTGTCCCTGGCGTGCTTGCGGGAGCGGTACGAGGGCCGGCACCGCACCTCGGCCATGAGGTCGCACTTGATGAAGTAGAAAACCTCCTTGACGGGGCAGCGCTTCTCGGGGTCGAGGGCCAGCAGGCGCTGGAACATGCGCAGGGCGCTGTCCGTGAAGCGCCGCCACTGCGAGGGCAGCCCCGCCAGCCGCCCCTTCTGCCACCGCACAAACTCCTCGAAGAAGGCGTCGGACGCCACCGCCGCCTCCCAGGGGAAGTTCCCGGTGAGCACGCAGAAGATGAGCACCCCGAAAGCCCAGATGTCGATGCTGGTGTCCACGGCGAAGCCCTCGGCGCGGCCGGCCTGGCACACCTCGGGGGCCGTGTAGGGGATGGTGCCGCTGATGCGCTTGACCCGGCAGCCCACCTTGCGCGTCATGCCGAAATCCGCCAGCTTGACGCGGCGGCAGTCGCGGTCGAAGAGCAGCACGTTCTCCGGTTTGATGTCCCGGTGCACCAGGCTCTTGCTGTGCATGTAGTCGAGGGCCAGGCCCAGCTGCTGCACGCAGCGCTTCACCAGCTCCTCGGGGAGCCCCACCTGCGGGGGGGACACGGCGTCAGCCACCCCCAGCGAGCCCCGGGGGACCCACCCGGCCCGGGCACCCACATGTCCGTGGGCTGATGGTCGTGGGTGCTCTGGGGCAGGGGATGGTGGTGGGTGATGGGCCACCCAAGAGGTGGGTGGTGGGTGTCAGGCTCCCCATAGGATGGTTTGGGTTGGAAGGGACCTTAAGGATCGTCCAGTTCCACCCCCTGCCCTGGGCAGGGACACCTTCCACTATCCCAGGCTGCTCCAAGCCCTGCCCAGCCTGGCCCTGAACACTTCCAGGGATGGGCCAGCCACAGCTTCCCCAGGAGAAGGGTGATGGGTCTCAGGCCATCCTAGGGGTGGGTGATGGATCTTAGGCCACCCAGAGGATGGGTGATGGGCCCCACACTTGTTCGTAGGCGCTTGTGGTCAAGCCCACCTCAGATGGGGGAGCCCAGTCCCTGCAGCCCCTCCCACAGGGGCCCAAAGCAGAGGGGCAGCTTCACTCAGCACCCCCTGAGCCCCCACATCCCACAGAGGCTCCCGTGGGAGGTGCTGGGGTCCCACCTGAGGCGGGATGATGTCGAAGAGGTCCCCGCCGGGGGCGTACTCCTGAGCGAACACGTAGCAGTCCTCGGTCTCGAAGACCACGTCGAAGACCTTGATGATGAAGGGGCTGGAGGAGAGCGTGTTGGTGATGCTGAATTCCCGCAGGAAGTTCTTCAGCTTCGTCTTGCTCTTGTTGACGAACTTCAGGGCCATCTTGGTGCCTGTGGAGGGCAGGGGACAGGAGTGAGCCCTTCGGCTGGGACAGACCCAGCGCCCCGCTCCCAGCCCACGGCCCACTCCCCTCACCTGTGCTTTTGTGGGACACCAGGTCCACCTTGCCGTAGGTGCCCTTGCCGAGCTCGCGGATGAGGTTGTAGTGCTTGGTGATGTCTGTGCCCGAGAGGGTGCGGATGGCCAGGGACTGCATGTCCTCGGTGATCAGGGGCACCCCGCAGCAGCCCAGCTTGCGCGACGGCTCCTGCTCAATCGAGCCCGCGCTCATGGTTGCGCTGCAAGGCACAGGTGGCACTGCTTCCATGGGGGCTGCAGGGCCATGGTGTCCCATCCCATCCCAATCCCAATCCCATCCCATCCCATCCCATCCCATCCCATTCCAATCCCCCATCCCATCCCATCCCATTCCAATCCCCAATCCCATCCCATCCCATCCCGTCCCATTCCATTCCATTCCATCCTGTCCCATCCCATCCCATCCCATCCCATCCCATCCCATCCCATCCCATCCCATCCCATCCCATCCCATCCCATCCCATCCCATCCCATCCCATCCCATCCCATCCCATCCCATCCCATCCCATCCCATCCCATCCCATCCCATTCTGTCCATTCCCCAGGGTTCCAGCCATGGCAAAGGGGGATTGGGCTGCCACGGTGATGCTGAGCAGCCCCCACTGGGTGCCACCCCTCTGTCCCCAAGGGCCACCAGCCCAATGGCTCTGGAGGGGATGCTCCAGTCTCCATGGGGGCTGCAGCTGTGTGGATGTTTGGGGGCAAAGGGAGGGGTCCAGGCATGGCAGAGACAGGGACAAGGACACACATGGATACAAACAGGGACACACACATGGACACATTTTGTCAGGCCTGGTGTGTTCCAGCCACTCTGCAGGACAGGAGCTGAGGCCCTTTGGGGGTCCCCTCTGCTGCTGTGTCCCCAGTGGGGACCCCAGGAGCCAGCCCTGTCTGCTCCATACTGAGCCCCTCTGGAGCTGAGCCTAAGCCCAGCTGGGGGAGAGCTCCAGGGTGGAACCAGGGCCATCCCCTGGCACCAAGGGGACACAATAGCCCTGCAGCAAATCCCTCCCTCCCATCCCTCTGACCATCCACCAGCACCAACTCCTGGCCTTCACCAGCCAGGGTGCCAGACTCTGGTGTGGAGAATCCCAGAATCCCAGACTGCTTTGGGGTTTGATGGGGATCTTAAAGCCAGTCTTGTTCCATGGGCAGGGACACCTGCCCCTATTCCAGGTCACTCCAAGCCCTGCCCAGCCTGGCCTTGGGCACTGCCAGGGATCCAGGGGCAGCCGCAGCTGCTCTGGGCACCCTGTGCCAGGGCCTGCCCACCCTGCCAGGGAAGAATTCCTTCCCAATATCCCATCCATCCCTGCCCTCTGGCAATAGGAAGCCATCCCCTTGTCCTCTCATTCCAGGCCCTTGTCCCACATCCCTCTGCAGCTCTCCTGAAGCCTCTTGAGGCACTGAAATGGGCTTTAAGGTCTCTCCAGAGTCTTCTCTTTTTCAGGCTGAACAATCCAAATTCTCTCAGCTTTTCCTCATAGCGGAGGTGTTCCATCCCAATAATCATCATTGTAGCTCCTCTGGACTTGCTCCAACATATCCATGTCTTTCCTGTGCTGGAGACCAACAGCTGGATGCAGCATTCCTGGTGGGATCTCACCAAAGCCGAGCAGAGGCCGGCCCAGACAGCAGCACATGGACAGCAGCACCAACATTCCTCACTCCCAACAAAGCAGGGATGGTTTGCTCCACACTCTGACCATTCCCACAGGAAGATCCAAGCTCAGAGTCACCCACCAGAGCAGTGAAACCACCCCAGCATCTCCTCTGACATCTTCAGGGCACTCCATCAAACCTGGGCAGCCGTGATGTGGGGAGGGCACTCGGTGGCTGAAGGTGGGTGAGGATGGGCAGAGAGAGCCCAGGTGGTGCCCACAGGCTCAGCCCCAGGCAGGGGCTGTGAGAGCCACCCCAAAAGGTGCCAGACACCCCACAAAGCACCTGCAGCACCCCACAGTCAGGCTCACACACAAGGACCCTCCCAGCCCCTTCCCAATAAGGCTGAGTCAGATCTCCAACTTCCTTCCTTCCTTCCTTCCTTCCTTCCTTCCTTCCTTCCTTCCTTCCTTCCTTCCTTCCTTCCTTCCTTCCTTCCTTCCTTCCTTCCTTCCTTCCTTCCTTCCTTCCTTCCTTCCTTCCTTCCTTCCTTCCTTCCTTCCTTCCTTCCTTCCTTCCTTCCTTCCTTCCTTCCTTCCTTCCTTCCTTCCTTCCTCCCCCCACCGTGCTGCCTGTCATCCCAAACCAAAGCTCAGCTTCTTCACTTATTATAGTTATATTTTTTTCCCTGGGAAGTTGGGGAAAAAATAGAAAAGGAACTTCAACATCATGATGTTCCAAAAATGTAACAGTTTGACTCATAAGATCTCCGAAGCAGCTCATCTCCATAGTGTTTCATTGGCCCCCTGGCAGAGGAGCACCATCGCAGCGTCTGGGTGCTGGAGGTGGAGGTGGATCAGCAGCAGCTCGCTGGAGGCAGGACTGAGAACAGCCCCCAGCATCCTGCACGAAGAATTCCGGCTACGCTTGCATTTACGGCTGCGCTCATCAATGTCCCTTAATTAACCGGCATTGAAATGCAATTATTCAAGTCGGGAAGGTTGGGTTTGGGGAAAAACCCTGCTGGTTGGATGGGAGAGAGGAGAGGGAGGGCTGGCAGCTTGTGGAAGTGCTCTCCAAGTCAAGGGCTGTTTGTTTTTCCCCTTGGCTCAGCCTGTTGGGGTTTCCAGGTGTCTCCTTCCCAGGCAGGAACCGAGGAGCACCCACGGGGAGCGGGGATCCCGCCCGGTCCGGTGCCGTGCTGCGGCTGGGCTGGCACAGCTGGCACCGGCATGTGCTGGCCGGGGCTAACGGGAACACCGCGGGCCAGCACCGAGCCCAGGAGGAGCCAAACAGCGGCGCTGGCCAAAACACCGACACGCCGAGGCCACGAAAAGCACAAACACAGAAGCTGTCATTAAAAATTGAAAGCTTTTGGAAGCACGTTGGGTTTGATGTGAGCAGCGAAGCGGGGCGGCAGCAGGAGGCCGCGAGGGCTCGGTTCCAGCGCCGCGCACTCCCAGGGACAGCGGGAATAGCGGGGCACGGAGGGATGGCAGTGCCAGTGTGGCAGGAGATGCCACCAGCTTGGCCCGGCCGGGCTGAGGTCCCATGTCCCTCTGCAGCCAGGTCAGTCCCACCAAGGAGCACCCGTGTGGCCCCACGCCAGATCGGGTCACTCCAGAACCACAACGGGGCCTTTCCTGGCACCCAGCTCCTCTCCCGCCCCAAAACCCTGGAAGGGAGGCAGCACCACGTCCGAAGGAGGACAAACGCACCCTCTCCAGCTCAGTTCCAGGTGCTCCTGAAGGGGCTTTCCCTAGCAGGGAGGAGGGATGAGCATCCTGGCCGAGCCCCCCGCGGCTCAAGGTCCCGGAGTGACAGAGGCAGCGAAGCTGCTGCCGCACGGCCCCGGGACCTGCCGCGCACCACGGGCGGTTCCTGCCGTCATCTCCGCATCCTGAGCCATTTCTCCTACTATTCAGACTAAAATTGTTCTGTGTTTAAGCTTCAGAACCGTTTATCTCATTGAGTGAGGAGGATAATCCACCCACCTCTTCCTTGCTCCCTGGCAGGTATTTATAGGCAGCCACTCGTCTCCCGTCGGCAGCTGCCGCTTCTCTTCCCCAGGCTCCCGGCTCCATCCCCAGCACCGTGGAGCACATCCCGAAGGACATTATCCCATAGCCACAGCCCAGCATGCTGCCAGGAGCCCACAGTCCTGCCCCAGCGCTGTTCCCTGCCGGGGGATGCCGTGCCCTGCTCTGGATCCCGCTGCACATCCCGCTCCAGCCCTGGGCACATCGGCTCTGCCGATAACTAATTGCAAACTCATTAGGAGCTCATTGAGAGGAGCGGAGGCCGCCCGGGAGAGTTGCCCCAGGCTCCCGCAGGCAGAGAAGGCTGCTGGAGCAGCGGCTGCTTGGAAATTAAGAGGGAAAGGGGGAAAAAATCCCTCTGGCCACATCAGAGACTGACAGAAAAACAACCCAGTTATTGAGAGAGGCTACAGGAAAAGGGTTTGGGCTGAGCCTGATGCACGGTTGAGCACTGGGGGCTGGGACTCGATGAAGGGAAAATCTGTGCAGGCCAGGGGCTCTGCAAAACACGGATTCCTCTTTAAAGAGGGGAGAAATGTGAAATGCAGCAGTGGGATGGGCACGGGCCCACGCTGCTCTGTCCCTGCACTTGGCAGAGATTTGATTTCCCCGTTTCCCATCCCCAAACCCTCAGTTATGAGCACGTAACACCAACTCCCATCCAAGCCCAGCAGGCTGGGGGCCAGGGCATCCCTCAGGAGGGACCTCCCTCCCTCCACACCCAACCAGCTTCCAAACCTGCCTTGCTTCCCCTAAACAACACACCGAGCCAGCAAAGTCACACCCTGGGCCCTGCCAGAGCCATCCCCTCTCCCAGTTCTCCAGATGCCAGCACCATCCTGGTGTCACTGGAACGAGGGGCCAGTGGTGCTTTGGCCATGCCCCACGCTGAGCTGCTGCCTCCCTGCATTTCCAGCCCCTGCCACCTCCATTCCTGCCTGACCCCGTTCCAGGGACATCCTGTCCTCTCCTCCGAGCCCCTGGGACCCGCACAGCAGATTTGAGCTGTGCTTCCCGGGGGCTGTGGCACGCTGCAGCCCAGGGAGGGCTCACAAAGGCACCTTGGCCTAACGGGGACAGCGTGGCTGTGGGGGCAGGACAGGAATCGCACCGGGCTCGGAGCCTCCAGCACCACCATGGCCAGGCAGCCTCCAGGCAGGCCAGCCACCACCTCCCGCCTCACCCAGAGCAGCAAAACAGGCACAGGGAAAGGGTTCCTGCATCCATGTGCCACCCCAGGGCCATCCAAAGCCTCTCAGGACAAGGAGAGTGTGTCCGGGATGTCACACATGGCACGGGGACATTGGCTGCTGGCAGTGATTTGGGGACAGCCCCTCCTGCAGCCCGGGGGGAGCAGAGGCCATGGGTGGGGCAGGTCTCCATGTGCAGCTGGCTCCAGAGCAGCGGGAAACGCTGGAGCACCCCGGACACGCCAGATCCAGCACCAAAGGTCCAGCGAGGCACCCGCAGGGACTGGCACTGCCCAGTGCCCCCCGTGCAGGGCTGAACTGGCACTGCCCAGTGCCCCCGTGCAGGGCTGAACTGGCACTCCCCAGTGCCCCCCGTGCAGGGCTGAACTGGCACTCCCCAGTGCCCCCGTGCAGGGCTGAACTGGCACTGAATTCCAGGGTATCCAGCAGTTCTCATACCAGCTCCTTGCCAGAGCACAGCAGCCTGCCTGGCAGCAGGATTCTCTTCGGCAAAGCCAATGAACGCCCAGCCAGGCACGGGCAGGAGCTGCTCTCCCAGTGCAGATGTTCCAGCTGCAGGGCAGGGTCAGGCCCTGTCACATCCATCCGCGGTGTCCTCCGCTGCAGGAACCATCCCAGTCCTGGCCAGGATTCTGTGACAAGCTTCCTCAGCCTTCGGTCCCAGGATTCAGGTTTCACACACCGATTCGGGAACAACAAACAAAGCAGGGCCGGGACTCTCTCCTCCGCCGCTCCTCCTTCCTGCCACCGTCCCCTGCGCCCTCCGCTCCGCTCTCCTGGAGCTGCCAGCAGGATTTTCCCTGCCCTCCTGCACACGGGGCTGTCTCTGCCCATCGGCCCCGATGACAGGACCTTGGCTGCCTTTCAGAGCTTCTGGCCTCCCGGGCTTTTGCTGCCGAGCAGGATTGGCTTCCTTAGGACCTCAGCTCCTCCAGCCTGCAGCTCCTCCCGCCTTTGCCGCCAGCACCGGGGACTTATGATTACTTCATTGTTTGATTGGTTTCATCAGCCTGTCATCATCTCCCTCCCAAAAACTCTTCCGCCAGCGCCGACAGCACCGCACGGTTGGGATCTGCAAAGACAAACGCCCCGAGCGAGCGGCACCTGCCCGACCCCGCGGCAGGGCCAGCCGGCCCCTCTCGCTCCTGGCGACAACAGGGACACGTCCCTCTGCCACAAACCCAGCCCTGACTCCACTGCAAGGCTTTGTGTGCCCCCAGCTCAGCCTGCCGCCGGCTGGGGTGCTCCCGTGAAGGAGATGCTCCCACCTCCGCCGTGCTCTGCTCCCGCAGCAGCCCGGGCAGGGCACGGTGACACGCGCGGTGACACACACGGTGACACCGCGCAGGTCGGGGGCTCGGCACACGGACAGCCAGCTCCGAGGGTCCCGGACAGAGCGGTGCCGAGGCCGGGCCGCCCTGTCCCCGGTCCCCGAGCCGTGCTGGGGCTCCCGGTTGGCGCCGCCCGCCCGCGGCCACGGCGGCAGCGAGGCCGGACCGGAGGAAAGTGGGTCACGCTCCCCCTTCCCGCTGCGGCTCGGGAGCGCCGGGCTGGGATGGAGACCGGACACCGGCCCCGAGGCCCGGGGACAGCGGGGACAGCCGGGGAGGTGAAAGGGGAGCTGGGGCAGGCGGTGAGGGGACACAAGGAGACAGCAGGGGACGTGGTGAGGGGATGCGAGGGGAGACAAGGAGAGATGACGAGAGGAGATGACACGGGGAGATGAGGGGACAAGAGAGGACACAATGAGGAGAGACAATGAGGGGAAACGAGGGGAGATGATGGACGGGGCATGAGGGGAGATGGCAAGAGGACATGAGGGGAGATGAGGGGAGGTAATAGGGAGGACAGGAAGCTGATGAGGGGAGACAAGGGGAGGTGAGGGAACATGAGGGGAAACAAGGAGAGATGAGATGGGGAGGTGATGAGGGGACACAAGGGGACACAATGAGGGGACATGAGGGGACACGGCCTGAGCTGCCCCCGAGGCCGCCTCTCCCTGCTCTCCCCTTCCCCTGTTCCCAGCTGCCTTCCAGCTCAGTGCACCCTTCCAGACACCCCCAAACCCGCCGGCAGCCCCCGGGGACCAGCCCCGCGGCCCCAGCACCGCTCGGTGTCACTCACGCCCCTCCGTCCCCGTCCCTCCCCCTCACCCCCCCGCCGTACCGGGGCCGCCCGGGGCGCAGGTGCCACCGGCAGCAGGAGGGACCCGGGCCGGGGGGGCGCGACCGATCCCGGGGGCAGCGCCCGCGCCGCGCGGTGCCCACCCCGCTCCATTCACCCGGAGCGCCGCTTGTACCGGCATGGGGGTTTTGTCCCCTCCCCGCGCCGTGCGGGCAAACAAAGGGCGGCCTCGGTACCGGGCGGGCAGCGCCCCCCGCACCCCCATCCCCGTATCCTCATCCCCGCAGCCCCGTGCCCGCGCCCCATCCCCGCGCCGCCGCCTTACCGGAGGGGCGAGCCGCCGCCGCGCCCCGTCCCCGGCGGGAGAGGAGCCGCCGCCGCCGCCGCCGCCGCCGCCGCCGCCGCCGCGCTCCGCCCGCCCCGCCGGGCTCCTCATGCCGCGGCCCGCCGCCGCCGGAGGAGCGGAGCGGAGCCGAGGGAGCCGAGGGAGCGGAGGGAGCGGAGCGCGGCGCCCCCCGCAAGCCCCGGCAGCGCCCGCCCCGCGCCGCGCTCCGCCCGCACCGGCACCGGCGCCGCCCCGGGGAGGGAGCGCGGAGCGGGAGGAGCGGGAGGCGCGGGGGGGCTCCGCCGCCGGCCCCGCGGGGATGGGAGGATGCGGAATGAGCGATGAGCGATGCGGGGCGCTGCTCGTCCCCGCCCCCCGGTGTAGCCGGGGGGAGTCGGTGCGGGAGCGGCCCAGAAAGGGGGGTCGGGGCTGAGCCGCCCCCTCCCCGCGGGCGCGGAGCTCCGGTACCGCGGGCTCGGCTCGGAGCAGAGCTCGGCGCTGGGGACAATGGGGATGGGAGCGGCGCTCCTCAGGGGCGGCTTCACGCCCGATCCCCCCGAGGCCGATCCGGGGGTCCCCAGCGCTGTGCAGCCAGAGCCCCCCAGAACAGCACAGTGTCCTGCTGGCCGCTGCTTCCCCGGGCTCTGCTCTCCTTGAGCCCTCCCAGACTCTGTTCCCTCTCCTGTGGCACAGGTGATGCCCCCGCGGGTGGGTGATGCCCACCCTGGGTCAGGGAATGGTTTGGCTTCGAAGGGACCTTCAGGATCGTCTCGTTCCAACCCCTGCCGTGGGACACCTTCCAGGCTGCTCCAAGCCCCATCCAACACGGCCTTGGACAGCTCCAGGAATGGGGGGGCCACAGCTTCTCTGGGCACCCTGAGCCACCATGGCACACGTAATGCCCACCATGGTACAGGTGATGCCCACCGTGGCACAGACAGCCCCCCAAAATGCTGCTCCTCAGTGTGTGCAGGACACGTGGCTTCCCCTGTGGCTCATGAATGGTGGGAGCGTTCAGGCCAAGCCAGGGAGTGCCAGATGAGGCAAACACATCACCGGGGCTTCCCTTCAGGTGCCTTAAATTTGGCAGCGCTTTCAGCAAGTGATGCCAGAGCTGGGCACCAGGAGCTCCAGGCACCCCCAGCCTGGGGGACAGTGACAGCTCTCCAGGAGGAAGGCGAGGGGTTGGCACTGTTCTCCCTCTTGGAGCATCCCTGGACACACCTCGTCTTCCCGGGTTTCCTTCTGTGCCCACCAAGGCCAAGCAGGGAGGTTTAACACTGGCCAGGATTTGCTTTGGCACTTCCTTGTCTCTCAGCTGGGTGCCAGGTCCCTCTGGCTCCCGCGATGTCGCTTTAAAGGGACCCACGATGGTGGGGCTGCCCACCCTCCGAGGGGCACCACGGGATGTTCCCACACCCCAGCCATGCCCGCCCCGCTGGTCCGAGCCGTGCCAGTGCCCCCGAGCCCCGGAGAGCGGGGAGGGCCGGGAGCCATCGGCTCTGAGTCACGATGGCTGCGCTCCGCTCGCGCTGAGCATGCGGAGCAATTAAAGCTTTCCATGAATGACTTTAAGGCAAGAGGCTGAATCACACTCCGACACTCCGCTTTAATGTGTGCCGGCTGTGCCACTGTCACCCTCTGGCCGCCCGGCAGCTGGCACGGGGCGCGGGGCACGGCCAGCCCCGGGCAGGGCAGCGGCTCCGGGGGCCGGTGCCTCCATCCCGCTCCGCTCGGGTCCTGCGGCTGGGACGCTCCAAGGGTGCTGATTCCCAGCGGGATGGAGGCATCGGAATGGCGCTGGGAGGAGAAATGCTGGAGAGCGGTGCCCCGGCCGGGCTGGGCTGGGCTGGATGGGGGCTGGTGCTGCTCGGAGCGGCCGCTGCGGGGCTGGCACGGGGCTGGCACGGGGCTGGCACGGGGCAGGAGCAGTGGAGGTGCGCGAAAGAGGAAAACGGGGGAGATGGGCAGAGCTGGGCAGCGCTCGGTGTCACCGCAGCAGCGCACACAGGGAAGGGCACAGCCGCCTCCATCCACATGGGGTGGCTCCAGGCTCGGCCCTTCCCGCGGCCCCTCTCTCGCCGTGTCCCCTGCCTGTCCTTGCGGTGCCGTCCCGGCTCCCGCAGCCTCCCGCTCGCGGCTCCTCCGAGCTCCCTGTCAGCTCTCTCCCTATTTATAGCTCGGGGCTGTTTCTAGGTCAGGCGGGAGGTGCCGGTGCCCGGGGAGCCAGCCAGGGACCATGGGGGCTGCAGGGACAATGTCACACACCCCACACCTGGCTCAGCTCCCGGTGTCACCATCCTGCTGCTGTGCCCTGGGTACACAGGGGCTGAGCTGGCGCCGGGACCAGCTGGGCCTGGCAGGGCTTCGTGGCATTCCGTGGGGCTTGGCAGGACTTTGTGGGGCTCTGTGGGACCCCACGGGGTCCAGCAGGTCCTCATGGGACTTTGTGGGGCTCAGCAGAGCTCTTTGGGACTCCATGGGGGCTCTGTGGAGCTCTGTGGGCTCCATGGGGCTCAGCGGGGTTCTGTGGGGCCCAGCAGGGCTCCGTGTGACTCCGGGGGGTTCCAGGGGGCTCCGTGGGGGCTGTTAGGTCCCTCTGGGGTGTCCCTGTCCCTCGGTGGCACGTGGGTGACACGCACACCGAGCCATAGTAACACCAGTTGTACCAGGGAGCGCCCGCCCCGAGCTCGTGGTCTTCAAAGCACTCCCGGAATATTAACAACTAATTAAGATTAACGAGATGAAAGGAGCCAGATCAAACATGTTTATCACCTCGTGCAATCCCAAACCATGCAAAGAGCCCCCGCCTCCCCGAGGGACCACGAGTGCTCCTGGGATTTGTGCTCGGAAAGGGAATATCCGGCTCGTGCACCTCGTGGGATGCGCTTGGACAGGGTGGGCAGCGGGAAATGACCCGGAAAGCCCAAAATATCCCCAGCGTGCCGAATCCCCTCGGAATTCAGCGAGAAGGTCGCTTGTCCCTTCGCCATCGCTCGGCCGGAGCGGGAGCCAAGGGGCCGAGCCCCACACGGCCCCGGTCCCACGGCCACCCGCGCCTGTCGCGCTCCGGTGACAGGAGCCAAAGCCGCCGGGGATGCTGCGGGGATGCTGGGAAGGAGCAGCAGAGGGAAGGAGGGAGGGAGGGAAGGCGGGAGCGGAGCACGCCGGGAGCCGCAGCCCGGGCGGGGGGACCCGCTCACCCCTGGGGCTCCGGCGTGTCCCACCCGAGGGCCCACCCGTGTGCCCTCGGTGTCCCCTCGGTCCCTGGGGACAGAGCCCACCCGCGGGGATTCCCAGGAAAGGGGCGGTGGGGCTGGTTCCCGCAGCCGGGGCGGGGGCTCGGAGCGCCCCCAGCTCGGTGTCCCCCGGGCGGGAGCTGCCACCCCGGGCGGGGACAGCCGGGGACAGCCGGGGACAGCCGGGGCTGCTCTCGAGGGCGGGGAGGGGCTGTGGGACAGCCCCGCCGGTGACGGGCACACGCCGAGCCCCTGCCAGGGGTCCGACCCTCGGGGGGCTGCCCGGCGCCCGTGCGGTGCTCCCGGGGCTGCGAGGCACCGAGCGGGGCGGGCACAGCGCCCCGGGGATGGATCCCGGGCTGGGCACAGCGCCCCGGGGATGGATCCCGGGCTGGGCCGGGCAGCACCGGGCGCAGTCAGACCTTGGGAATAGCGCTGAGCCCGGTGACGGCCGCTCAGCCACCGGCACGGAACGGGACCGGAGGGGCTCTTTGGGATGAGCTGCCCGGGGAAAGAAGCACAACGCGTTTCTTCGAGGGGAAGGGGGGGCTGAGCTGGGGGCATGGGGAGAGCCACGGGGCCCGCCCTGGCGCCCCGGTGGTGCCTCAGTACCCCGGTACCCCCACAGCGCCCGGCACCGCCCGCCCGCCGCCTCCGCTCTCTGCCCGTTCTCCTGGCACCACCTAGAGGCTGCGGGAACGGGCACGGGGGGACGGACACACGGCGGGACCGGGAATAGACACGGGGGGACGGGGACAGGGAGACAGACACGGGAGGAGTGACATGGGGAAAAGACATGAGCGCAGACACGAGGGGACAGACAAAGGGGACAAACATGACGGGGCAAACACCTGGGGACAGACATGGGGGACAGACACACTAGTACAGCAGCCACGCGTGGGGCTCACGCACTGCCCCTGGCACAGGGGGGGACAGGGTCAGGGGTGGTGACAGAGCAGGGAGCACCTCTGGCAGCACCTGCTGTCACCTCGGGGGGCCCCCCTCAGTGGGGCTGTGCTGGGGGTGACAGGCGATGGCAGCTGTGTCCCCATGGGATGGAGACAGACTCAGGGACAAGCTGGTGACAGCCAGGGGTGTGTTCAGGGACCGAACACACCCCCACCCCCCAGCGCAGCCCGCCTGAAGCAGGGCAGGACAGGGAGAAGCCTCTGGGCACAAGCCATGGGTGTCCATCCCTCCCTGCAGCCAGCCCGGGGACCCCGGGCCACCACACTGCCACCCCGAGTGCCCCCTGCCTGGCTGAGGGTGCCAGGCCAATGCCACCTGTGGTGTGGCACAGGCTGGGTGCCCCTGGCCAGCTCCGAGCCCGGGCTGGGCTGTGGGACAGGAGCTCTGTGCCAGGCCCTCCTGGTCCCTGGTACCCCCATTCCCCACCTGGACACTGACTCACGGGAACTGAGGCTCCAAAACCTCATGGTTTACACCAAAACAAACCCTACAGCTCCCTGCCACCCGTGAGGAAGGCCAGACTGCCTGGATGGATCCAGCTGGTGCCCTTGAGGCCACCCAGACCTCGCTGGGGACAGCCAGTGCCTGGAGGGAGCAGAGAGGGGCTCTGCTCGGGGCTGGCAGCGTGGCACAGGAGCCAGCAGTGGCTCGGTGCCACCAGGAGCAGTTGGGCACAGCGTGTGCCAGCACTCGCCCCTCGCATCCTGCCGCCCGCCCGGCTCGTTCCGGCTCCGCACATTCTCCTTGGCCGGGGCTCAGCAGCGCCGATGGCAGAGGAGATTTCGGGAAAGGGGGAGGCGAGAGCCGAGGCTGCTGCCCAGAGGGACGGGCCTCGGGGAGCCTGAGGCTCTCCTTGTGAACCCCCCAAGTGCCCTGAGCCCCGGCCCGAGCCGGGCAGGGACGAGCAGAGACTGCCCAGGGCCCCTGCTCAGGTGAGCTGCGATGGCTGGGACGGCTCCAGGATGGATGGGGATGGTTCTGGGATGGCTGGGACGGCTCCAGGATTTGGGATGGTTCTGGGATCGCCTCGCGAGGCCCTGGGTGCACACGCTGCTGCCCACAGCCCCACTGCTCCCATGGGCACTGCAGCACCACTGAGCCGGCACGGCACGTCACGTCACGGCACATCACGGCACGGCACGGTACGGCACGGCACGGCACGGCACGGCACGGGACGCCCAGCGGTTCCCTGCTTGCCTGGGAAGCACATCCCGTGCACGTAGCACCGGCCCCGGGCTCCTCTTTCGGGAGAAGATGCTCCCGCTCCCGAGGAAACTTCGGCGCTGCCCCCCGGGCCGGCTCGGTGCCCGCTCCGTGCCGTGCCGTGCCCTCCCCCGCGTTCACAGCAGCGCCGTGACACCGCCGGGGCTGTCCCGGGCACTCACCTGTGCAGGTGCAGGGGCTGCAGCTCCTCTTTCTGGAAGCAGACGAAGCAGAAGGAATCCATCGCTCGGCTCCGGTGGCCACCGCGCCCGGCCGAGGGTGACCGCAGGGCAGGCAGCGCTGGGGGGCTGCTGGCATCTTCCTCCCGCTGCCAGCGATGGCCGGAGGCTCAGGCTGGCCCTGCCGGGGCCATGGTGCCGGGGAGCCCTCACACGGCCGGGCTGAGCGCCGGGACCGGCCGCTCCCCGGGCACGGAGGCGGCTCCGGGCCGGGCCCCGTCCCGCGTCGCCCTCCGGCCGGGGCCGGTGATGCCCAGCGCCACCGCGGCACCCATGGCACTGCCCGGCCCTCAGCGGGTGCCAGCAGGGACCTGCGGGGGCATCAGCGGCACCGAGGCTCGGGCAGGGTGGGCCGAGGCACCGGCCGAGCCCTGCGGGGCTCAGGGGCTGCCCCGGGGCACCGGACAGCGGGGACGGGGAGGGTCCCTGCAGCAGGTGGGCTCCGGCGGGCTCTGACAGGATCCAGCGCGGTCTGGAAGGACACAGGGCCCGGCAGCCGGACACACGGACGGAGGGGAAAGTTGTGCCGTCGTGGAGCGGCGGCTCCGCGGGGCTCGTCTCACCGGCAGAGCCGCCGCTCGCTCTGACAGCTAAAGCAGCGTGCGAGTATTAATAGCTCCCGACTCCCGCGGCGAGGATGGAAATTAACTCCTCGAATGCCGCCTGCCCGGGCTCCAGCCGCCCTCTCCCGGTGCCCGCTGCTGCCCCCGGGCTGGCCAGCACGGGCTGAGACCGGGCAGACCCAGCCCGGGGCAGCGAGGAGTCCGGGCTGTGTGCCCCCGACACCCCCAGGCTCTGGGCAGCCCTGGCATAGGGGACGTGGCACAATCGGGGGAAATCTCTTAGCCCGGGTGCTCGTGGGTGGCTGTGCCTGCTGGTGGTGGCAGAGGTGCCACCCCTGGGTGTCCCCCCTGCATGGGCACGGTGGGACAGAGCACAGCAGGGAGCCCCGGGGTGCCTGCTGAGAAGTGTCCCTGCCACACTGCAGTGTCCCTTTGTCCCCTACATGAGTGTCCCTCTGTCCCCTGATGAGTGTCCCTGCCCCACTGCAGTGTCCCTTTGCCCCCTGATGAGTGTCCCTGCCCTACAGCAGTGTCCCTTTGCCCCTAGATGAATGTCCTGTCCCAAAATGGACATTGCTGCGGGCAGTGTCCAGCTGCTCCAAGGGGACACACCAGGCCAGGCTGGGTCAGGAGCCCCCAAAGCCACACAGCCCTGATGTGTCCCTGTTCCCCATCCTTTGGGCCTGGCTCAGGGACCAACACATGTCCCCCCAGGTCTGTGGGACCGAATCCTGGTCCCAGCCGATGTCCTGGGCCAGGGGCAAGAGCCACGTCCTTGGGAAGGTGACAGGAGAACAGGGAGAGGTTCCTCAGCCTGGCCTTGGGCTTCATCATCGCTCCTGAATTATTCAGTGAGTGGCTCTGCCTGCTCCGGCCACACCCCCGCTAATGGCAGGAATCGATGCCTTTCTAATTCCTCATGGCCAGAAAGCTCCTGCCTGTGCTGCTCTGGGTCCTGTCCCCCCAGGAGACTCTGATGATCCCAATTTTGTCTCACAGACCCTTGGAATCTCAGAATGGTTTGGGTTGGAAGAAACCTTAAAGCTCATCCCACCCCAGCCCTGCCATGGCAGGGACACCTCCCACTGTCCCAGGCTGCTCCAAGCCCTGCCCAGCCTGGCCTTGGGCACTGCCAGGGATCCAGGGGCAGCCACAGCTGCTCTGGGCACCTGTGCCAGGGCCTGCCCACCCTCACAGGGAACAATTCCTAATTCCCAATATCCCATCCATCCCTGCCCTCTGGCAGTGGGAGCCATTCCCTGTGTCCTGTCCCTCCATGCCTTGTCCCCAGTCCCTCTGCAGCTCTCCTGGAGCCCCTTTAGGCCCTGCAAGTGGCTCTGAGGTGTCCCTGGAGCCTTCTCCTCTCCAGGTGAGCACCCCCAGCTCTCTCAGCCTGGCTCCACTGGGGCTGTGCAGGTGTTTGCAAGGATCCTGTTTCCCTGCTGGTCCTTGGGTGCTGGGGGAAGCAGCACCAGCATCCCCAGGCAGCACTGGGGGAGTCCATGGGCACCCCCAGGCCCCCTGGTCCCCTGATGCCAGGGCCTGGCATCCCCCCCAGGCACCCACTCACCAGGAACAGCTGCAGGAGCAACAAAAATGTTAAAATTTAATGCCTTGGCTAATGAGCTGAGCAGAGTGGAGCAGAAACCTGGAGAAAAAGGGAAGAGGGTGAGAGTGCCCAGTGACTCATGGCTTCCCCCTGCACCTTCTGCTTCCTGGAAAAAGAGGACACGGGACCCTCCTGCCTCACTAAATAAAATCCCACCACAATGTTGGATCAAAGGGCCAGTCACAAATCCATGTGGCTCCTGGTGGGGCTCCACAGGAGCTCCTGGTGAGGGACAGAGCCCTGAGGATGAGATCTTGCCCATGGGAACCCAGGTTCCACCATCCCCTGCAACACCACCTGCAGCTCTGCTGATGTGTCCTGAGCTGTGAGATGTGGCTGGGGCTGTGTGTTCTGTCCTCATCTATCAGAGCTGGGGCAGTTCTCTGCTGTTCATGGGGCAGTTTTTTCTTTATCTCTCCCACACCCATCCTCCCTCCAGGAGATCTCTGCTGTCCATGGCCACTGAGTGTCCCTGCAGGGCTGATCCAATTCCACCATCCCATGGGGAGATGCTCCGCCCAGGGGAGGAGCCAAGCATTCCTACCTGGATCCAATCTGAGCCTGGCACAGCACAGCAGCCTTTGCCCACTGCATTCCCAGAGGAGCAGCTTTCTGCTGCCCTGCATTCCCAGAGGGAGCCCAGGCCCATCTGCAGCAGCCCTGGAGCTGCAGAGGAAAACTCCCCCCTTGTGCAGGATCCCTGCTGCAGCAGAACCACAGCTGGCACTGCAGGAGGGCTGAGCCCCCATGGGATGGGGCTGTGCCACCTCCCTGACACACAGGGTCAGGTTGTATCCTAACTCTGTCAGTATTGTTTTGGGGTTTTTTTTTGGTTTTTTTGGGTTTTTTTTTGTTTTTTTTGGTTTTTTAAAATTTTTATTTTCTTCCCTAATAAAGAACTGTTATTTCTGCTCCCATATCTTTGCTTGAGAGCCCCTTAATTTCAAAATTACAATAATTCAGAGGGAGGGGGTTTACATTTTCCACTTCAAGGGAGGCTCCCGCTGTCCTTAGCAGACACCTGTCCGTTCAAACAGAGACACGGTGTCCCCCAGAACCATGGGATGCTGAGAGCAGGGAGAGGCACAGAAGGGCAGCTCAGGACATCCTGCTGTGCTGTCTGGGTGGATTTGAGGTCTGGGAAGAAGGCTGGGACCGACTGAACTTGGTGTGGGTTCAAAAGAAGCCACAGCCTGAACGAGTCCTTTGTCCCCACCTACAAGAGAGCAGAGGGAGGGAAGTCCCCTGGCTTCCAGCTGCTCCTCTGCCTTGGAGCCGCTGGGAGGGCTGGTTGGGGCACTGGCATGGACTTCCAGGGCTCCATTTCAAATATTCTCGAGCCATCAGATGTAGCCATGATATTTTATGAAAAATCCTTTCCTTAGGATTTTTCCTCCTGAGAAGCTGAGAGGCCTCAGGAACAAAATGTAACCAATGGTTATCTGCTGCTGTGGAATGCAACAGGTGGGTCTGTGATTGGGCTCATGGGGTTGTTTCTAATTAATGGCCAATCACAGTCAGCTGGCTCAGACTCTCTGTCCAAGCCACAAGCTTTTGTTATTCATTCAATTCTTTTTCTATTCTTAGCTAGCCTTCTGATGAAATCCTTTCTTCTATTCGTTTAGTATAGTTTTAATGTAATATATATAATAAAATAATAAATCAGCCTTCTGAAACATGGAGTCAGATCCTCGTCTCTTCCCTCATCCTCGGACTCCTGTGAACACCACCACAACCAGACCCACAAAGCCTGGCTGGAGCTGGGTTTGCTGTGCTCCCCTCCACGAGTCCTTTGGGGACCTGCCCAGTCCCCATGGGCTGGGAGCAGCCACCCTTGAGAGGGCATTGGGAAACCATTCCCAGGGCAATGAGGAGTACCAGAACCCCAGAATAATCCCAGATGAATATTCCCAGAGCAGGAGTGGAGGCAGGAACACCTGGCCAGGACCAGCAGTGGCCACAAAGCCACAGAGGTCCTTCACCCTCTGCAGTGTGCCCAGCTGAGCACCCTGGCAGGACCCAGACCCATCCCTGTCCCCAGGCTCTGCTGGGTTTAGATCATTAATTATCCACTTTTGTACTTTCCTCAGGAATTTGGACTCGGGAATTTTTACCTGCTGGGTTTTTACAGCTTGCTAAATAAGCAAATTACTTGCCAAGGAACTTGGGAGCCGTGGGGCTTTGTGGACAGAACTTTTCCAAGCTGCTTTATTGGACTTCTAAAACACAGTTTAACCCTTTTCATCAAGTTGCTTTGCATGAGGGGGCAGGGCAGTAAAATGCTCATTTCTCCATGGCATTCCCAAAGAGTTGCAGCTCAGTTTGTGGCAGGAACAATAAAGGAGATGGAGCAGAGGGAAGGGATGTGAGGGGAAGCACAGGCAGCTGCGTGAGGCTCAGACTCACCCTGAGGGCAAAACGCTGCAAAACAGGAATAAAGCAATTAAATGAGATGAATATTTGAATGTGGGATTGAAGGGGCTGGAATCAAGGCTGGAGCAGTGCAGGAGACTTGGAGAACAGGCATTTCAGTGCCTGTTTGTAATAAAAATCGAGAGATAAACCATGTGGTAACAAATTATTTTCACAAATCCTGTTCCCTTCATCTCCCCAAACAGCTGTTCAGCTCCATGGCATTTCCATTCCTTCTGTGTTTTTAAAACATCAAGTTACCAAATAAATTCAGTAAAAAGCTGGGTGGCTTCTCCAGCCTGGGGGCTGCTCCAGGCCCAGTCCAAGCCCTGCTGCTCCCTCCTCAGGGATGGAGGAGCCCAGATTGAAACAAGGGCTGGCACAGCCACTGGTTTGGGGGGTTTTAATGCCTTGGCATTAAAATCTTGCTGATTTTCTTTGAGAAACGTCCTTTCCAACATGGGAAAAGCAGGCCTGGGGCCTGGTCTGGCCACATTCCCAGGACACGCTCCTCCTCGTGCTCCAGTGGTGCTGGAGGCTGATGGGGAATTCCCACTTTGTTTTTCCATGGATCAACAACAACAGGAGGTCCCTGACAGGGCCATGTGAGACCTGGGGTTTCCTCTGTGAGGCACAAGGACACTGGGGACACCTGGATGTGTCTAAAGGGGGCCTGGAAGGAAGATGGACACAGACCTTTTGTAAGGGCCTGGAAAGCCAGGACACAGGGAATGGCTCCCACTGCCAGAGGGCAGGGATGGATGGGATATTGGGAATTAGGAATTGTTCCCTGGGAGGGTGGGCAGGCCCTGGCACAGGGTGCCCAGAGCAGCTGTGGCTGCCCCTGGATCCCTGGCAGTGCCCAAGGCCAGGCTGGGCAGGGCTTGGAGCAGCCTGGGACAGTGGGAGGTGTCCCTGCCATGGCAGGGGTACGATGAAATGACATTTAATGTCCCTTGAACCCAAACCTTTCCACGCTTTATGATTCCTTTACCTTGAGACAGAGGCTTCTAAAGCAAAGTCTTGCAAAACTCAGCCTCACATCCCTGAAAGCTGCTCCACGCCCTTGGCCTTTGCAGGAACAAGTGCGATAGGGGAGACGTCTCCCTGCAGGGATCCAGGAGATTGGCAGGAGGTTCCTTCTTTAGGTTCCCTTCAGCGGCTCCATCCCTCCCTCCCTCCCTCCAGGCACCTGGGGCTGTTTTCTTTCAGAGACCCCAAAAAGTCCCTTCCCCACCCCACAGTGGTGGAAGAAGCAGCTCCCAGGCTCAGGAGATCCCTGTCCCTGCTGTCCCCAGCTCCTCAGAGCACGTGTCTGCACCCAGCCCTGCCGGGATGACAAAGGCTGATAATGGGATTATCCTTTTAATGATCACCACGGTAACGAGCCCACAGCTGCACATCCCAGGGGAGCCCTGCAAGGTGCCAGCTCCAGCCTGGGAGCCTCACGGACACCTCAGCTCAGCTTGGGGGGGTGGAGAGGGCTTGGAGGGGGTTTGGAGCAGTCAGAAGAGCTTTGGAGGTGTTGTAATGGTTTCAGAGGTGTTGTAATGGTTTTGGAGGTGTTATGGAGATTTTGGGGGTGTTGGAGAGCTTTTGGAGGTATTGTAATGGTTTTGGAACTGTGGGAGAGATTTTGGGGGTGTTGGAGAGCTTTTGGAGGTGTTGTAATGGTTTTGGAGGTGTGGGAGAGGTTTTGGTGGTGCTGGGAATGTTGGGGAAGTTTTGAAGGGGGTTTGGAAGTGTCAGAAGAGTTTTGGAGAAGTGAGAGGAGTTCTGGAGGTGTTATGGAGATTTGGAGGTGTTTTAATGGTTTTGGATGATGTTGGAGAGCTTTTAGAGGTGTTGGAGAGATTTTGGAGATATTATGGAGATTTTGGAGGTGTTGTAATGGTTCTGGAGGTGTTGTAGTGATTTTGGAGGTGTTGGAGAGATTTTGGTGGTGCTGGGAATATTGGGAAAGTTTTGGAGGGGGTTTGGAAGTGTCAGAAGAGTTTTGGAGAAGTCAGAGGAGCTCTGGAGGTCTTAGAGGTGTTGTAGTGGTTTTGGAAGTTTTGGAGGTGTTATGGAGATTTTTGGAGGTGCTGTAATTGTTTTGAGGGGTTGGAGAGGTTTTGGAGGTGTTGTTATGGTTTTGGAATTGTGGGAGAAGGTTTTGGTGGTGCTGGGAATATTGGGGAAGTTTTGGAGGGGGTTTGGAGGTATCAGAGGAGTTCTGGAAGTGTTGGAGAAAATTTGGAGATGCTGGAGAGATTTTGGGAGTGCTGGAGAGGTCTTGGAGGCATCAGAGTGTTCTGGTGGGGTAGGAAACATTGCAGAGATTTTGGAGAGGTTCTGGAGTGGTTTTTGGAAGGGTTTTGGAGGAGTTTGGGGGATTTTTGAGAGATTTTGAAGGTGCTGGAGGGGTTTTGGAGGTGTTGGGAATGTTGAAGAGGGCTTGAAGAGGTTGCAGGTGTTTCAGAGGTGTCAGAGGGGTTTTGGAAGTGTTAAAGGGGTTTTCAAAAAGTTCTGGAGGAGTCAGAAGGGTTTGAAGGTGTTGGAGGAGTTTTGGAAGCAACAGATTTTGGGAGTGGTGGAAATTTTGCAGAAGTTTGGAGGTGCTGAGGAAGCTTTGGAGATGCTGAAGATCTTTTGGAAATGTTGGGAGATACTTGGAGGTGTTTGAGGGGTTTTGAAGGGGGCAGATTTCAGAAGGTGTTGGAGGGATTTGGGAAGATTCAGCGAGGTTTTAGAGATGTTGGAGAGATCTGGGGAAGGCAGGAGGGGTTTTGCAGGTGCTCAAGGGGTTTTGAAGGTCTTGGAGGAGTTTTGGAGATATCAGAGACATTTTGAGGGTGTTGGAGGGTTTTGGACGAGTCAGAGAAGTTTTGGAGGCATTGGAGGGGTTGAAAATATGAGAGAGGTTTCGGGGAGGTACTGGGGACATTGGTGAGATTTTGGAGAGTTTGGAGCAGGGTTTGAAAATGCTGGAGAGGTTTTGGAGAGGTCAAAGAGATTTTGGAGAGGTTTCAGGGGTTTTGGAGAGGTTCTGGAGGTGATGGAGAGGTTCTGGAAGTGCTGGAGGGGTTGAGGAAGTGTTGGAGAAGTTTTGGAGGTGATGGGAAGGTTTTGGAGGGGTTGAGAGGTTTTGAGGGTGATTGAGAGGTTTTGGAGGGGTTAGAGAAGTTTTGGAGAGGTTGAAGGTGTTGTGGAGGTGATGGAGAGGTTTTGAAGGAATTGGAGAAGTTTTGGAGGGGTAGGAGGGGTTGTGGAGGGGTTGGAGAGGTTTTGGTGGTGATGGAGAGGTTTCAAAGGGGTTGGAGATGTTTTGGACATGATGGAGAGGTTCTGGAGGGATTGGAGGGGTTGGAGGAGTTGTGGAGGGGTTGGAAGGCGTTGTAGGGCATTTTGGAGATCTCGGGGGGGTTTAGGGGTGATGCAGGGGCAGGGTTTGGAGCCTGGGGGTGCACACAATGATCCATGGGCACCTCCAGGCTGTGTCTCCTCAGCTGCTCCTCCCTGGGCAGTCCCACCCCCCAGCCAGGCCCAGGAGCAGCGTTTTCCCTGAGGGATGAGCAGGACTGGGGCTGTTGGGGTCAGTGCTCTGCTGAGAGAGTGGAAATAAAATCCTCCATGACAGAAAATCCTCGTGGAGACCCACGGGACCGCTGAGCCCTAAGCTCCTTGTGGAGCTGGGGACAGCTCCAGCCCCTCAGATGGTGTTTAATCCTCTGAAGGAAGTGCCAGCCTTTGCAATGTCCCCACAGGGCTGCTGTCCCCTCTAAAGCCTGTTAAGCCACCAGGCTGAGCCGCCTCTCGTCCCTGCGGGTGCCACAGGAATTTGGGAGCCATGAGGAACACTTTGATCTGCATCAGCCTCGCTGGTTTGGAGTTCCAGTGAGTGGGAATGTGCTCTTTGCTGATGGAGTAACAAAATTATCTTTTGTTTCTTTAAAAAAGGAATAAGGTTAAAAGTTGGGGTTTTTTTTCATTAATTAGGTAAAAAGACACTTCATAAGACTTTAGAGACTTTAAACGTAAAGATAGCTAATTAGATAGAAGTTAAAATTTTTGTTAAAGTAATTTATTAGAAAAATATTTTTTAAAATTTTTCTAATAAATTACTTAAAGAGTAATTTATTAGAAGAGAATAAAGAAACTAATGGCTTTTTGAAGTGTTTTACTAAGAGTAAGAACTTCTCACCTTAGTTCAGGTTTTTTTTTCTGTAAAAATCTTTATTATTTTGCCTTTTATTAAAACTCTTCTGTTTCCAACACTACCACAAAAGCCATCCTGCTGATTTTATGCCATGTAAAGTAGCTAAACTATCTCAAGTGTAACATAGATCTCCAAGAGGTTTATATTACTCTCATAAGACCTAACTCAAAGAGACCCTTCTATCACCAGTGGTTCCCAGCTCCTTGATTTTGGGAGGCAGCAGCTGGGGCCTGGATCCCAATTTTCCTCACATTCATGCCCTGGATGAATGGATCTGTTGATGTCTTTGCTCCTGGCCAGGTCAGGCAATGGAAGAGTGATGGCCACAAGGAGCTCCAGGATGAGGCAATGCCAGGACATGGGAGCAGCCAAAGGATCCCTGCCATGGAGCTTTGTTGTCCTTGCTGGGGAGGGCTGGGAGGGTTGGGGGTTTGCCTCTCCCTGGTTTGTTTAATTAATTAATTAGTTACACGGGCACAAAGCCAGGGGCCACATCCGGAGCCCTGGGAGCTCCTCATGGGGCGGGAGCTGGGGGGGCAGCGCTGGGGCTGGCGAGGCCCAGGGCTGGATCCAGGGACAGGAGGCTTCTGCAGGCTCAGCTACAGGCTCTGGCCCAGGGCTATTCCTCACCCCATCCAATCCCATCCATCTCCAATCCCAGCCCCAATCCCATCTCCATCCCATCCCACCCTATCCTATCCCCAATCCCATCCCATCCCATCCCAATCCATCTCCAATCCCAATCCCATCTCCCATCCCATCCCATCCCATCCCATTCCATCTCCAATCCCAATCCCATCTCCAATCCCATCTCCAAACCCAATCTCATCTCCCATCCCATCCCCAATCCCCAATCCCCAATCCCATCTGCAATCTCATCCATGTCCAATCCCATCCCATCCCAATCCGCAATCCCACACAAGCCCCGCCCATACTGGGCGTGTCCATACATAACCACGCCCACCAACGCACAGCCCAATCACCTCCCAGTTCCTGCCGCGCGGAAAGCGCCCTCAGCGCATGCGCAAAGCTGCAGGGGCGGGGCCAGGCGCAGCTCCGGCCGTGCCCTTCCCTCAGCGCCCCGCACAGCACCGCGCCCTTTTCCAAGATGGCGGCGGGCAGCGCGCCGCGCCGAGCTGCGCATGCGCCAAGCCGTGACCCGGCTCTGATTGGCTGCGGGCGCCGGTGAGCGCTTCCGGTGGGAGGGCGGGGCGGGCCCGGGATGCGCCTGGCGTACCCCCGGCACCGAAACCGGCCCCGCACCGCGCCGCCGCCGCTCCCGCCCGCCCGCGCTCCCGCCACCCTGCCCGGCGCCCCGGGGCTCCCCGTCCCGCCGCTTGGGGAGGCCCGGGGGCTGGGTGCCGGCAGCTCTCCGGTGCCCGTGGCTGCGCGGCCGGCGGGGGCTCGCCGGTGCATGGGCGGGGGGGCCCCGCCGGGCCACCGCCGGCCATGAGATGAGCGGAGCGCGGCGCCCTGCCTAGAGCCGCCCCGGGGCCGCCGCGGCCATGGTGAGCTGGGGCAGCGGGGACGGGAGCGTGGAGGGAAGGGGGGATGGTCCCGCGGGGCCCGGGCACCGGAGCATGGGGGGCCGAGGGGCGGCGGCACCGCCGGGGCACCGCCGGGACAGGATGGGAAAGGCCGGGAGGGCACAGACCCCTCCTGGCAGCCTCGGTGCCCGGGGGTGCTGGGAATTCCGGGTTTGTGGCGTTAAAGCTGAGGGGTGCCCTGGCAGCTGCGGCTGCCCCGGTCCCTGCCGGTGCCCAGCCCGGCCGGGAGCAGCCTGGCACAGCCCGGCCTGGCACAGCCCAGCCTGGCACAGCCCAGCCTGGCCCTGGACGTGGCACAGGATGAGCCTCAAGGTCCCTTCACACCCAAACCATTCGGTGATTAAATTCTCCGGCGCCAGCTGTGGGTTTGCCCTCACGGCCTCCTTGGGTAAGCCGGAGGAGTGACCTGGATTCTGTTCCGTGCTGGGGACAGCAGCCTTGGCTGTGCCCGCAGGGACAGGGACAACGACAGGGACAACGACAGGGACAGAGCCAAGCGCTGGGATCTGCACAAGGCTCTCCTCCCCTCGGTACGATCCCCAGGAAGGGTCTCAGGAGCGTCTGTGACCGTGTGGGTGCCCACAGAGCCGGGCTGGCAGCGCTGGCAGCTGGGGATTGCCCCAGGGCATCGGGTGCTGCTCGCTGCCACCACCCCAGAGCTGCTGATCTTCTTTTCCCCTTTGCTCTACCCCCAGGGAAACCCTGGTATCCAATATTGGGATCCCACCCTGTATTCCGGTGTTTCTCGGGGTGACCAAGGGCAGGCAGCAGTGGGGAGATGCTTTCAGCAGCCCTGGATCTGCTCCTGTGACCCTGCCCTGGCTCACCCAGAGAGCCCCACTGAGCTCAGGCTGCAGTTCCTGGCTTGGTTCTTACCCCACTCCACCTTAACCTGCCTTTGGTGGTGTAGGATCAGGCTTTGCACCCCTTTTCTTCTGGAATTTGGGATCCTGGTTGTGAATTTCTTCACCCAAAAGCTGAAGTAATCACATTGCTCACTGTGTGATGTGCTCCTGGTCCGTGACTGATGTTTTATTGAAACTTTGGTCTCTGTAACCCCTTTGGTGAGCTCCATTAGGCCCTTGCAGAGGCTTTGCTGCTCCATCTGGGACAGAGTCTTCTCAGTAAAATATATGTATAAATATAATATTTATATATGTAAATACTGGTAGTATTTTATGGCAGTAGCCTGAGGGTGCTCAGGGGGGGCTCCTGACGTGTCTGCCATATGTCCCAGCTCTTTGTGGCTTTAGCTTCAGGCAAAGGGTGATTTTTGAGGTGGATTCTTAGTGACCAGCCCAGGTTCAAAAATGTGAATAAATGGTTTGCAGGGTTTGGCAGGCCAGGCTGTGCACTTCACAGTGCAGGTGGCAAAAATTAGTTCTCCCCTCGCTTCCCTGTGGACACACACATTTCTCCTCCTGAATTACACCTTGTTTTCTTCTTTTTTTCCCTTCAACATCCACTGTTTGGCTGCCTGTGGAAGTTGAGCAGCAGTCCCTGGGCTGTGCTGCAGGATTTACTGTTGTAACTCATCATGTGACTCCTGGGCAAGGTTTTCCTTCTGTTCCCATTTCCCTGGAGCCTACAGATGGGCATGTTCTGCTGCTAGAGCACCCTCCTTCCTGGAAACAGTTGGGAAAGTGTGAAGAGGAGCTGCTGGAAGGCACACGGGGAACAAATAAAACAGAATTAAACTGTGCTCCAGGAGAGCAGGCTGCTGGGAGCAGGTTTTCCTCAGTGGGGCTGAGCTGGGTTCGTGTGGAAGGTAATGAGCAGGGGTGAATTAGAGCTTCATTAAGTGGGCAGGGATTTAGGGAGGGAATGCAGTGGTGCACAGTGAGCTCAGGCACTGCAAATGCTGTGAACAAACTCCTGCTTGCTGGGCTTAGTTGCCACTCATGGCTCAGAAATCCTAATGCCACTCAAAAGTTGGGTTTGGAGGAAGCTTCAGTGTTTCTGTGCTTTCAGAGGTGTCTGCAGAGAGCTCTGTGTGGGGGTTCTTGGGGTGCTCCTGTCTGCTCTCTGTGTGTAAATAGTGTTTGTGCACTGTTTTGGGGCCCCAAAGTCCAGTCTGGGGCTTCCTGAGGGAAGGGAAAGGTGGTGGTGGTGCTGTGGTGTTTCTGCAGGGAAATCAGGATGCTGCAAAATCCAGCTGGGTTTCTCTGGAGTTCATCTCTGAGCACACAGGGCACATCCAACTTCAGGCTTTGCTTCCACACACCAAATTATTGTATTGTTTCCTCCTCACCTTTTAGAGGATTTTATTAACAGCTTCAAATATTGTTGATGGAGCTATCCTTGGAGGGATTTATTTTCTGTCCAAATTAGCCATGTCTTTGTCTCATCACTCTTTCCTTCACTTTTGTTCCTTCCACTGGTGAAAATGACCATCTTTTTGAAGGTGACCATCTTTGAAACCCTGGGAGCCCAGCTGGGATCTCCTGAGCAAACCCCTCACCTGGGAATTGCATGTGCACCTCCCACACGAGGCTGGCATTTCAGTGAATGCCTCTGGGAGATACATTCTTCACTCTATGGGATTTATATCCTGCCAGCAACCAAAGCAGCTCAGGAGCAGGGACTTCCAGGAAATGCTGCTGTGTGAGGTTTGGGATGCAGGGATGCTGCAGAGCTGCAGCCAGCTTCTCCCAGAGCAAATCCCACTTCCCCAGGCTGTCCCTGGGCCTGCAGAGGAGCAGACAATGGAGGTTCCCAGCTCCAGGGAGTCTCGTGGCCCTGTGCTGTGTGAGGCACTGAAATGGAGCAGGCAGTGGGCGTCTGCAGCTTGGCTCTTCCTGAGTTCCCCACAGCAGCATCCTGCCTTTCGTTCCACAGCCTCTCTTCCCACCTTCACTTTAGCAGTGAGTGCTGTTGTTTTCTTGTGCCTGGTGATGGTTGCAGCCTTCCTTCCATTCAGGAAGGAGAGGAGTGTGTGTGGATTGCAGCTTGTCCTGCCAGGTGAGGCTGCTGAGCCCTGGCTTATCCTGGTGCTCGTGGTTGCCAAGGAGCTGCTGCTCAATTGCCAGAACAGCTCCTGTTTGTTCTGTGTCAGCCCTGCTAAGCTGGTGGCCCTGAGGCTGGCTCAGGCTGTGCCTGGCAGCCAGCGCTGCTCTGGGGGCACTCCTGCTCTCTGCAGGTGACCCAGGACATTGGGACAGGAGGGAGCAGCAGCTTCTTGCTCCTGCAGAGCCCCTTGGCCTGGCTGTCCCATCACCCTGGGGACACTTGGACCCTGTGTGGGCTGTGCTGCTGTTCCTGGCCCAGGTGAGCTCAGGGGTGCTGGGGTGAGCTCAGGGATCCTGTGCTCCCTGTCCCTGGTCCAGGTGGGCTCAGAGATGCTGTGCTGCTGTTCCTGGCCCACGTGAGCTCAGGGATGCTGTGCTCCCTGTCCCAGGTGAACTCAGGGGTGCTGTTCTCCCTTTTCCTGGCCCAGGTGAGCTCAGGAATGCTGTGCTGCCTGTCCCAGATGAGCTCAGGGGCGCTGTGCACCCTGTCCCAGGTGAGTTCAGGGATGCTGTGCTCCCTGTCCCTGGTCCAAGTGGGTTCAGAGATGCTGTGCTGCTGTTCCTGGCCCATGTGAGCTCAGGGGTGCTGTGCACCCTGTCCCTGGTCCAAGTGGGTTCAGAGATGCTGTGCTGCTGTTCCTGTCCCAGGTGAGCTCAGGGGTGCTGTGGTGAGCTCAGGGATGCTGTGCTCCCTGTCCCTGGTCCAAGTGGGTTCAGAGATGCTGTGCTGCTGTTCCTGGCCCATGTGAGCTCAGGGGTGCTGTGCACCCTGTCCCAGGTGAGCTCAGGGGCACTGTGCTCCCTGTCCCAGGCCCAGGTGAGCTCAGGGATGCTGTGGTGAGCTCAGGGATGCTGTGCTGCTGTCCCAGGCCCAGGTGAGCTCAGGGATGCTGTGGTGAGTTCAGGGGCACTGTGGTCCCTGTCCCAGGCCCAGGTGAGCTCAGGGATGCTGTGCTCTGGGGAGATGGGGATGCTGCTGCTGCTGCCCAGGCAGGAAGTGCTGGCTCATGGCCAGGTGGGCTCAGCTTCTCAGCAGGGTTTTGTGATGAAGAGGGAGCTGAGGGTGTTGTCCCCTCCCTCTGTCCCCCAGCAATGCCAGCTGAGGTGCAGCATCACAACCACACCCCTAAGCCTGAGGTTCTGTCTGCTCTCAGTGCATCCCCTCCATAAGCAGTTCAATAAAAGCAAACCCTCTCTAGAACCTTTCTGACTCAAAGCAGGGTAGGAACTCGGAAGTTCCGGCCTCAGCTCCAGCATCTGGCTTCCTTTTTTGGCCAGCAAGTCCCAGTGTGACTCTGTGTGCCCCCAGTTATCTCCCCTCTATTAAACCATCAAACTGGGCATGCTGATTAATGCTGATGAACTGTCCCAACTCTGCAGCAAGGCCTGGGTAGCTCTGGGGATGAACCAGGAGTGGGAACTGTAGCAGGAGAGCTCTGATCTCTGCTCAGATGCTTCCTCCAAAAGCAGAGCTTTTTCTCACAAGAAAACAGCTCATTTAGCAGAATGGTTGCACATAATCCCTTTCAGGACCTATAATAATTCCAACACATCCATATTTCAAAGACCTGGGTCGCTAAATGTAGGCTGCAGGAGGACTAAAAGCTATCAAGGTAAAATTGTTGAGCCTCCAGGTTCACTAAATGAGCTTGAAAAGCTCATTTCCACTGGCTGTTGCTGATGGATGGGTGGTGGTGGCTGTAATCATTTCAGCAGAAAAGCATTAAAATCTGGCAGGTACCACAAAGCTCCTGCCATGGGGTTCAGTGCTGTGCAGAGATCACTCCATGCATGGATACCCCAAAACTTCAAGAACTTTGGGTTCCGTTGGGTGAATTAATTGCACATTGTTTGGTGGTGTCATTTAGGAACCAAGTAGCTGCTGTTAATGTTGGATTTATTCTTTAGTGTATGCAAAGTAGAAGGAAATGTAGCTTTGAGATGGATAGGCTGATACCTGCCTGTAGAATGTGCCCTAAAATCCTTCCAAATCATTATCCTCTGTCACACAGCAGATATTTCCTCTTAGGAACTATATTTATATTTGGGTCACTGCTGCCTTGGCTCTCTCTGCATCCCAGGTGCCAACATGACAACCTTCTTCTTTGAGAGAGAGAGAAAAGAAGGTGTCTGCTGCTTTGTTTTATCAAAATAAAATGTTTAGACTCCCATTTATATAAAATAATTTTTGGAATCCCATTTCCAGCATTTATTAAGTGTGCAGCATGTGCCTGATCTCCCTTGTAGGCCTCCTTGTTCCAACCAAAATGTAAATATTGATATTTTGGTAGGAGAAAAGCAATTGTCTTTTCCCCCTACTGATTCTGATGGTCAGGGACTTTCCTACTCGTCCAGGCACCCCCTGGGGTTTATTTGTGGGTTCTGTCCTATGGAATTTTGGGATGATGCAGCTTCTCCCAGGCTGAGAAGCTCCTACAGCTTATGGTGAAGCAGCTCTTTCCCGATCTTACCTTCCCTCCACACACATTTGATTCCTTTCTTTGTCCTTGTTTCTCTTTTCTGTTTACACTCAGGATACTTTCACTCCACCAGAGCTATTCCAGGCTCTTTTAGCAACACCACAAATTCCTTAATTTTTTTTCCTCCCCCTGATCTTCCCTGACCCTTCTCCTATGTGGATCATGCCCAGAATTCCATTTCTTTTCCCATTTCCAACCCTTTGCATTGCACTCCAAATTATCTTTTATTTGTTCCAGCATCTCAAGCTCGTGGCAGGATCTCTGTGTGTATTTTTAGCATTTTGACTTAATATTTATTAGGGCTTTAATTGCAGCATGGAGTTTTTCCCAAGAGGGATTGTCCTGGTTCCTTTTTGTCCCCTCTTTGGAGAAAGGAGTGTGCTCATCTGTTTTGTGTACTGCCTTGTCAGGATGCCAAAGCCAGCATTGGATGCAGCTTTCCAGAGGGGAATGAGGTTTTTTTTTCCCTTTGGAGAGATGTTTTGCCTGAAAAATCTGTGCTCAGCTGGTTCCCTGCTGCTTCATTGAGTAAGAACAGAGCAGGTTTCTTCTGCATTGCAATTCCACCTTTTCTGTGGGATGAGGAGCAGTTTCATCCATGGAGGTTTGGCTCAGTGCTGGTTTCCCTGGGGTTCAAAATCAGGGTCTGGAGAGGATACAGCAAAACCAGCTCCTGGGCATGGCTGCAGTTGTTCCTCACCCCATTCCCTAACCCTTGGGTTGTGGGGGATAAACCTGTATTTTCTACAGTTCCTTGGCTTTCTTTTTGCAAGGGTGAAGGAAACCAAGAGAAGGACAAAGTGCTCCATGGCCTGTAGTGTCAGATGTGGAAATGTGAGGTCAGTGCTCAGGAGGCAATTCCTGCTGCCAGCCCTTCCTCTGATCCCAGGAGCTGCTGGGTTTGGGACTGGGGAAAGCTGCAGCTTTGGCTTTCCAAAACTGCTTTTTCTTGTGTTCTGCTGGTGTTTGAAGGAGCTGGTTGGGTCATGGTGACCCTTTGGGTCCCCCAGGACAAATATGCCCATGTTGGGCCAGCAGAGCCCCCTGATGTGGGCAGGGAGCCTGGAACCCCCCCAGGGGTGGGACCCCCAGAGCTGCAGGGGTGAGCAGCAAGGGGCACTTGTGAAATCCCCCAAAGTGCAGCAGCACTGCAGATGTCAACATCTTGTTTTTCTTTAATTGGACTGGATGTTCTCCCTGCGTGAGCTGTCCTTTGAAAATATTTTAATTAACAAAAATCTTAGTTATTCCCATGGTGTTTCCCATGGTGGTTTCATTATGCACTCTTAACTGCCCAGCACAAGTTTTCATGCTCTTGCCAGGAATGAAATTTAGAGTTTCCCAATCTTTTTTCCTTTTCTCTGACAGGGATTGAGGGTCTGAAAATTCCATATTTTCATGTAGTATAATCACACCTTCTTGGAAATCAGGTCTGGCTGCTGTAATGTATTGGATCAGGTATAATCCTGCCCCAAGTTTGCCCTTGCACTTTGTGTAGCCAGGTGTTGGGACAGCTTTTCCCCATGGTAATGGGCTTAATCCTGCCAGGCAGAAGTGAATGGAGAAAAATCAGCAGGATTTGCTTGCTGGAGTTGTATCTGAGTAGAGGTACCTCTTTAAGAAATCTGCTGAATAATTGGTTTTTTCTTACATTCACTTTCTTTTTTTTGCTTGCCCTGGTGCTTCCCATTTCCAGCTCTGCATATGTGCATAATTCCAGAGCCTCCTTCACTTGGGGCTACAAACAACTGTGATTCAGAGCCTTCCCTGGGTATTATTGGGACTTGTCTGGAGGCTGAGATAAATAAGGGTTTATTTGTGGCTCTGCTGACAGTGAAGGATTTGAGAAGTGTTTTTAAAAATCTCTTCATTGCATCTTGGACTCCTCAGAGCTGCTACACAGCCACGCCAGGTTCTCCACTCCTGTCACTTGGGCATCTTTCCTTGGCTTCTCTCTGGACAAAGGAGCAGCTACGTTTGTAAAAGTGGGGAGGAGCAAGGGTTTGGCATTTTTAAGTGTCAGATTTACACCTGTAAGAGCATGAAGAGTGTTCTCTGTAGTAAGAGTCATTATAGCCACAGGAAGGATGTGGAGCTCTGGGAGAGAATCCAGAGGAGGCCACAGAGATGCCCCAAGGGCTGGAGCCGGGCTGGGAGAGCTGGGGGTGCTCACCTGGAGAGGAGAAGGCTCCAGGGACACCTCAGAGCCCCTTGCAGGGCCTAAAGGGGCTCCAGGAGAGCTGGAGAGGGACTGGGGACAAGGGATGGAGGGACAGGACACAGGGAATGGCTCCCACTGCCAGAGGGCAGGGATGGATGGGATATTGGGAATTAGGAATTGTTCCCTGTGAGGGTGGGCAGGCCCTGGCACAGGTGCCCAGAGCAGCTGTGGCTGCCCCTGGATCCCTGGCAGTGCCCCAGGCCAGGCTGGACTGCCGCACCGTGTTTCTCTGAGCTTTATATGGGTCCAATTCCGGCCAGCAGGAACCCAAAGCCCGGCACAGATTCGGCATAGACAAGGACAAAAGACGAGAAGCGCTCTCTTCCACGTGGGTGCAGGCATCAGTTTATTTGCTTGATACAGGACCTGTGATGGAATCAACCCAGGTGGAAAAGAGGCCCGGCCCTCCTGGCAGGGCAGTTTTATACTCCAGGGAAACAGGGGCAGGGATCAAAGGTCACAGCCAATGAGACACCATTGGGGAGGGACGAGGGCGGGGAGCCACCCATGGGACAGACCACCAGGGGAAGGGATGCATGGGGAGTGGCCAGGTACCATGGAGGGGGGACAGACAATCCGGGTGACCTGACCTACCCAGTAAATTTAAAGACAACTAAATAAACTATCTAGTGCAATACAACACTGGACAGGGCTTGGAGCAGCCTGGGACAGTGGGAGGTGTCCCTGCCATGGCAGGGGTGGGATGGGATGGGTTTTAAGGTCCTTCTGGGCCAAACCATTCCATGATCCTGTGATAGGTGTGTGATTTTAAACAGACTCCAGCTCAGAAGGCTGTACTGGGCACAGTGTGAGTTCATTTGCCACTGCTGCTCATCTCTTGGTCTCTGCACCATTGCAGTGAGATGATGAGAGCATTTTTCTCAACACCTTTTACAAATTCTTTCTATAAGGATTTTTTTATTCCCTTCACAAATACTTTCCTCACCAGCCTACTTGTTTCCAAAGGACTCCTTGGGATCTTTTTCCACCTGCCTGGTTAGAAGTTGGGTCACTTCCCCTAAACCTCTGGAGGAAGTGTTGTCTCAAAGTGAGTGAAGCTGCATTTGGGGCAGCCCTGTGGTCCTGCCTGCTTTGTTTATGTAGAGAAAAGGGAAGAGATTTGTTCCTTGTGCCCGTGCTCCTGGGGCTCCTGCACAGGCACTGCCCCTCAGGGAAGGATGGGATCTCCCTGCAAGGGGTCACAGCCTGGGTTGGGCTGTGGGGCATCCTGGGGAAGGCAGCAAAGGGAGAGTGTGAAGTGAAAGGAACAAAGCAGCTTCAGAGGTGTGAGTTTCTAGACTTCACTGGGGGAATTTTAAGTGAATTCTGAACTGAGGCAAGCAGCCTTGCAGTGTTTTCACTTCTGGAAGCAACTCCTGCCCAGCCCAGCACCCTTGGCAGCTGTGTCTGCCTGAAGAGCAGATTTTGTTTGGCTGGTTTTGCTGATAACCCACAAAATGAGAAGTTATAATCATTGATGGCTTAAAAAGTGATGCCCAACAGCTGAGAGCTGACTGAGCTGAGTGGCTGCTGAGGGAGGGCTGATGGCTGGGGCTGGATCCTCAGGTTTAAGTTGCAGGTCCAAAAAGTGACTCCAGGGCCACCTCTGCCTGCTGTGCTTTGGTGATGTGCAGGGTATTGATCTTGAGGATTCTGCTTTGGGTGCTTCTGCCGTTCTCAGCTGGGTATTGTTATTTTAGCAACTGCTTGTTTGGGAAAATAGTGTGTTGCTGAGCCCTTTCCAGCAGCTAAACCACGAGAAATCAATTAGGAAGTCAGCAGCACGTGACCAGCTGCCTTTCCTGGGTGTCAGGGACTCAGAAATTGCTCTTGGGCTTGTCTTCAGCAAGTGTGACTTGAACCAGCACTGTTCCTAAACCACCCTTTGCTTTTTCCAGCCTGCTGGGATTGTTTTATTCCTTTGCTGGGTTTCTAGAGGACACACTGCCTGCTGGGCTTGGCTATGTGGGTTAAGAGTTACTGGGTTAGAAAGAATCAAGACTCAGACACTTGAGCCTGTTAATCAAAGTTCAACCTTCAAACCTGATGCCTGGTTAAGTGAATCTGCCTGTCCAAGAGGGTTTGAGAAATCAGATCCCTTGGGTATTGAAAAAGGTGCTGATTACTCGTGGAGCAGGCAGTGTTCCAGGTAAGATGATCTCTCGTGCAGAAATCAGGTTGGCACTGCTGGCTTTCCATGGCCTGTTCCACACAGCTCTGCTCAGCCTGGGATCCTGCTGAGTCCTTAGGTGATATTTAAATGAAACACTCTGATTCCTGAAGTGCAGCCAGGTTCCTGAAGGGGAAGGTTGTCCAGGCAGGAGGGCTTTGAGCAGCTCTGGAGCGGCCCTGGGCTTTGGGACCTCAGGGACACAGAGAGGAGCGTGGTGCCTTTGCTCCTCTGCCATTTGCCTTGAGGTACAGCAGCAATCTGTGACTTTTGTCCCACCATTGAAGCAGAAAATCTACTCTAATGAGATTGCAAAGTCTCCATGTTGTTGGTGATGTGCTGAGGTGGTCTCTGAGATGAGAGGGGGGAGTTCTGCAGGCAGAGCTGCCTTGCCACGGCCCCGGGAGCTGAGCTGTGCTGGGAGCACAGAGGGGGGCCCAGTCTGCTTTCAGTTCTGGAAACCACAAAAACATCTCTGAGGTGCAACAAGGAAACTGAGAATGAAGGCTGAGCCCTGTCCTGATAGCATCAGCAGAGCACTACTGGGGAGCACGTATGCTGTGGGCTCCTGGTGTCAGACCCTCTGATAAGAGACCCTGGAATGAGGGTGAACCCCCAAATTCTGCAATTTTTGGTGGAAAGGATTGACTATAATGAGTAACACTGTTTTTGAGCTCCCAGCTTTGCCTCCCTGCAGGAGGATGCCTGCCTCCTTTTCTGGAGAATGTGTTGGGTGTCCTATTACTTTTTAAAAACACTTCATAATTCTGCTTTTCTTGCTAAAAATAATAGTGTACTTCTTCCATGAATTTTACTGCCCTGAGTGACACTGGGCTGTCCCAGGGGTTCTCCAGGGTTTTGTGAGCAGGCTTAAAGTGACCCACAAGCTCTCTGAGAGTGTGATTTGTAATTTACATGTTCATTATTACCATGTCGTGTTAGGGCTGGGGCAGGGAGGGGCCCTGAAACACACCCTGGTAATCCTTCAATGAGTAAATTACTACCTCAGTACCTGGAGATGTTAGTGTTGTTAATACTCACCATACATATGTGCATCATTAAGTTAGGCTTGACCATAAATAATAGAGAAAGAAGAAAATTCAGCAGCTGGAGTGTAGTTGTTTGTATTTTTAGATGTGTGACTGTGCTGTTAATTAACAACTGCAGACACTGGGAGCAGAAGGCTCTGAGGTGGAAGAGGATGGGACATTGCAATTAGCAACGACAGGGTGATGATGAGTTATTTTATACAGGTGCTGTGGATGAAATTTCTTGTTTCTTGTCTACTTTTTAACCCTATGCACTTGCTTGTTGGTAGCAAAATAGCAATTCCAGCTGGGAATGTTTCCATCAGCCAGGATTCTCCTTGTGTGCTCCCCTGCAGTCCCTCCTCTCCTGGAAGAGCTGCCCACAAGCTGATAGTGACTTTAACAGTTAAATGTGATAAAATCTGAATCTGATAGCTGGGAGGAGGCTGGGCTGTGTGTCTTGCACTGGAAATGGCAGGAGAGGAGGGATGGGGATGGGGATGGGGATGGGGATGGGGATGGGGATGGGGATGGGGATGGGGATGAAGAGGCAGGCTCCAGAAGGTGAGGAAGCTGCAGAGGCATCTGGGCAGGGTGTGGGGGTTTGGTGGGCTGGGGGTGCTCAACAGCAGGAGCAGGGACAGCACAGGGACTGCAGGCAGGGATGGATGAGGTGGGAATCAGACCCCAAACCAGGATGGGTGCAGGGGGTGGGAACAGCTCCCCAGCACAACTCCCAGCTGTAAATAAAGAGTAGAGATGGCAGAAGGGGAGTTGGATGTGCTCTGAGGGCTCCTGGGGTGCAGCAGAGCCTGGGCTTTTCTTCCCTGCCACCGGAGGAGGCCTTGGGAGCTTGTGTGGTGGAAAATCCATCCTTCCACATCAGGAAGGTGCTGCCTGAAGGATGAAGTCACCTCTGTAACATTGCAGCTGCAATTAACATCTTACTAAAAAAAGCTCTGGAGAGGGAATGCCTTAAATTTGTCTTGGAGTGGTATCCATTTGCAAACACATTAGGGAAAAAGTGAACAGACCTAACCCTTCTCTCAGTTGTCATTAGCCCCAGTTGCTGTATTTAGAGCATCATTTTTATGATGGGTGCTCTAATGGCAAACATTACAAGGTTAACAGCTTGTGTTTTTATGGCAAAGCAGTAGAGAAAATCTTTGCCCTCAACAAAAAAATCCCTTCAGAGAGCATAAAATGAAATTGAAAACAAAAAAAAAAAAGAGGAAGTGAACTCTAAATGAAAGCACTTGTGGAGAAAATGGCTTTAGAAAGCACTTCCATGTCTTGCAGAATGAGCAGGTGCTTCTTTAAGGGCTGTGGTTGTGTTTGGTGATATGCAAACTAAAATTAGCATTGTATCTGCTCTTCAAGTGCATGTGCAGTGTCTAAAGTGCAACCCAAGGATGGCTGCTCTGATGTTTGCTGGAACTGCATGAGTGACTGGTTCTACCCCAGTGCTTCAGTCATAGTCTACATCTGAGCTTGTGATGGAGTCAGCAGCATGGTACAAAGATTTTGCTTCTCCAGAGCCTCACTGAGGTGCAGCTGCAATATTGAACAGCCTGAAATGCAGGAGGTTGGCAGCTTTTTTCCCCTTAATCAGGAGAAATCAGTTAATGACTCATAGAGCTGAAAATGTAACTGCAGGATAGCCCTGAAATCAGCTGGTGGGGTGGGTCCTTCTTGTGGTGCTTTGGTGGATGGAGAATGTCGTTGGATGTGCAGGTTCTTGGTGGCAAATGTTGTGTTTTCTGTCAGGAGAAGCTGCTGGAGCTCATTTTCCTGGTGCAGGAGGGCACAGAGGGTTGGAGTCCGGAGGTGACTGGAGTGAGTAATCAGCTCCACCCCTCATCTGATAGTGCTGTGGAACACCTTTAGCAAACTAATGAGGGGAAAGGGATGGGAAGGACAGGCTGACAGTGGCTCTCCCACCCTGATGCACCCTGTCCTGCTCTGATCACAGGGGACAGTTCAGGAGGGGCAGAGCTGCTGCTGGCCCTGTCTGTGTGCTGTGGAGCCAGCTCAGCACTTAGAGGCACCAATCCTGGGGACAGTCACCTGTGACACACCTCCCAGAGATGCTGTTTTGACCCAAATTCCAGAGCAAAGTATGGATGTGCTGCTGGAACATGGAAATCTGCAGCTGTGGCTGTGCTGGGTTTAGCCCTGCTTGTATTTAGCCTTGCTTTCACCTCTCACTGCCTTGTTCCCCCAAGGGGGCTGTGACAAGGACATCACCTTTGGCCCCAGGATCTGCTGGATTTGGCAGCCAGGACCCTCCCTGTGGGTCAGAACTCAGCCATGGTGTTGAGGCAGTGGAGCAGGGGTGGATGGTGATGTGGCACATCTGATCTCCCCTGCTTTTTGTGGGCTGCAGAGTTTTCTCTGATGGAGAAAAGCTCACATTACCTGCTCTTCAAGCAGCACTTGGAGAACTGAATATATTTTCCTCTCATTGTTGGCAGAAGAGAGAAATGGTATTTTCTGATGATTGATCCAGCCCTGGGAGGCACTAGGGGTGAGAGGGGTCAGGTTTGACCTCTGAAAGAGTGGGAAGTATTTCTGTTTCAGTGATTGCATATTTAGTAATGCCTCATGGAGGTGAGGCAAGCTGCCAGCCCTGACACAGAAAACTGGGGTAGATTCTGTTACTGATGGCCCACACTTCCCTGAAAAACCTCGGGATATGAAATCAGAGCATGACCCAGAATTTCAGACCAGAACCTGAGCTCAGCACTGCTGGTTCTGCCAGTCCTTCTCCTCAATGCAGAGCAAACAGGGAGCCCTAAAAGAAAGCAAACTGCTTGTTAAGGTGGGAATGATGCTAGGAAATACCCCAGGTACAGCCCCAGGTGCTCCAAACAGCTGGACTTTCATTGGAGTCTCACTGATCAACTTCCCAGGTGTCAGGGCCCAGGTGCAGCCACCTTCCCCTGCAGCTCTGCACAGCAGTGACCTCCTTGTCTCAGTGGCCTCCTTAGCAGAGCCTTGCTGGACAGCTGGGGGATGACCAGGTGCCTCCAGGACACTTCAGGAATACCCAAAGGCAAATGCAGGTCCTTGGTAAGCCCAGCCAGGAGTTAGGAGGGGATCCTGAGCTCGGCTTTGGTTACCTCAGACAGTTTTTCCTTCTGGGCCTTCCTTTGGCCAAACCTCCCAAAGAGCCACAAGAAGTCAAACAAGAGCACAGAACCATCCTGGAGGTCCCACTGTGTCTTTGTGCCTGAGGTGGCCTTGAGTGCTCTCCAGCCTGGGCTTTTCTGCATGAAATCCTCCTGTTCTGCTCTCTGGTTTCTTTTTTTTCCTGCTTTTGACATGTTGGACATCAAGATTGGGGTGTTCTGCTTTGGAAGATTGACTGTGTTCCTAAGGAATGGGATCTTCCAAACCTCAGTGCTGAAGGCAGTGGAGGACAAGGCAGATGCTCAGGATTTATAAGAGCTCCATAATTTATTTCCAAAAGCAGGATATAAATCTTGAATCTTGGAAGAAATGCACTTATGTCAACTGCTGTTGCTGAAGAAGAGTTGCTGAATTAAGTATCCAAAAACATCTGAGCCCTTCCACCCTGTGAAGAGCTGAAAGTTTTCCATGGATTGAGGTGATCTTGCTATTGGATGGTAGAAGGTGGAGTGGGCAGAGCAGTGCTGCTGTTGAAGAATTTGCATCAAATTGAGATTGGAAACTCATCTTTTGGGGGTTTGGCACCAGAAACTGCTGGTGAGACTCACTCTGTGCTGAGCAGCAGAGAAGGAGAGTGCAGGGATTTAGGAAAATACTGGATTTGTATGTGTGGATCTGCTTGGGAGGAGCTTAGGACAGCTTAGCTCCCACAAACGGCAGTGTGGCCATACCCTAAGTCATGAAGGATGCCTTTAATCAGATATTTCTTTTTAAAGTGAGGCTCTTCTCCACAGAGGTGCTGTTACCTGGGAATGGTGACTGGCAGGAGGCTGATCCATGGCTGAGGGGAAGTTTGCAGCCCAAGCAGGAATGGATTAAAGCTGCAAACATTGGATTGGAAACATTGGACTGCTCTGCTTGGGTTCTTGGTTGTTTTAAGCCAATTTCCCACTACCAGCATCTCCTGCTAAAATAGTCCTTGATTTCTAGAGCAGGGCTTTAAAGAGCAAGAAAAAAAAAGGAGCAAGCAGGGCAGGAAGAGGAAAGGTAGGATGGAATTCAGCATTCCTTTGAAAATGGAAATGCTCAGTGTCCTGCAGAGCATCCACTTCCAGCAGCTGTGGAGTTTTTGGTGCTCGTGGGGATTAATCCAGTGAGGAGAGGCTCCTGCTTGGCCCTTGGGAAAACTGCTGTGCATGGAAATGGGAATTAGCAGAAGCCTGGAGTGTTTCTGCAGGATGTCTCACATGCTCTTCTCTGCAGGAGACTGCCAGGCATGGCTTTTGTTTGTGGTTTGGATTTTTTTTTTGAGGTAGAAATTTCAGTTTTATTAAATGTCTAATTTGTTCCTGTGCTTGAAGGTCTGGGCTTGAATCTTGGTGCATTTGGTATTGATAGCAGGGGTTGAAAACGTTGGGGACACAGCTATGGCATGTCTGTGCTGTAGCAGGACTGTTTCTGAGGCTGCTACCTTGCCAGAATAAAATCATCCCAACTTCAGAGCACTCCAAAACTACAGCTGGATGCTAATCTTGATCATTTCTTTAGGATTTAAAACTGTAATTAATGATTTCCAGGAATAAAACCTAAATTGAGGGGGGGGGGTGCTGTTCTTCTTGAATCAGATTGCTGAATACTGGTATATTGGTATGTACTGGTATATTGCTTTTTAGAGTGCTGGAAATTCCTCAATTTTTTGAGCTTCCTGAGCAGCAGGGTGGCACCAAGGCAAAGACAGGAAGAGGTGTCAGGGGTCACAGGATCATGGAATGATTGGGGTTGGAAAAGACCTCCAGGATCATGAAGTCCAACCTGTGGCCCATCCCCACCTTGTCCCCAGCCCAGAGCACAGAGTGCCACCTCCAGCCCTTCCTTGGACACCTCCAGGGGTGGGGGCTCTGCCACCCACCCAATATCAGCCCATTCCAATATCTGATCACCCTTCCTGGGAAGAAATTCCTCCTGATGTCCAAGAGAAATCCTCCCAAAGTTCATGCTCCCAAGACAGGATATTTACAATTTCTAAACATCTGAAAACATCTTGGCCTGAACTTGCTGTTAAGAAAGGAATTTTGTTGTGTTCTTGTCCTTATTAATGGAGCTGAGCAAATGATCCTTCATGTCAAAGCTTTCACCTGCAGTGGACAAATCTTGCTGCTCCTTGACCCCAGTGAGCAGTTTGAGTTTCCAATTATTTGCCCTGGACTGTTCCTGCTCGTGTTGGATTTTGGTGCCCCTGTGCTGTTCTAATGCCACCCTCCTGTGTCAGAGTGGGAGTGAGTTTTATTTCTTTCCTTCAATGTCCTTCCCAGGCATCAGAGGAGGCCTCCCTGCGGGCTCTGGAGAGTCTGATGACGGAGTTTTTCCACAATTGCACAACAAATGAGAGGAAACGTGAGATAGGTGAGTCCTGCCCCTCCAGGGCTGCTCCTGGTGCTGCTCCTGCCCAGCAGAGGGGACTGGGGTGTTCCACACAGCTGTGCCTGCACTCAGCTGGCATCTTCCCCCTCCTGCTTAGGTGGGACAGGTTTCCATAGCTGAGGTTCCAGTGGGTCTCTGTAGCTGATAAACCAGTGAGGTTCCTCTGTCCATTGTTGGGTTGTGTGTCCTGGGAATCCTCTGCCTGGAGATGGAGCAGGGCCTTCAGCATTAGGAATGCAAAGCAAGGCTGTCCCAGTTCTTGTGGAATGACGAGCAGGAATAACAGCAATTCCCTTTGGGTGGGGTTATTAAATACGTCCTGAAAGGCAGCAGATCCTGCCAGGTGCTCTGGGGGAGCTGCTGGTGATTGAAAAGAGTCAGATTCCTTCTATTCCCAAACAGCCACAGGGATGCTCTGAGGGCTGGAACCCCTCTGGAGCCAGGCTGGGAGAGCTGGGGGTGCTCACCTGGAGAGGAGAAGGCTCCAGGGACACCTCAGAGCCCCTTGCAGGGCCTGAAGGGGCTCCAGGAGAGCTGGAGAGGGACTGGGGACAGGGATGGAGGGACAGGACACAGGGAATGGCTCCCACTGCCAGAGGGCAGGGATGGATGGGATATTGGGAATTAGGAATTGTTCCCTGTGAGGGTGGGCAGGCCCTGGCACAGGGTGCCCAGAGCAGCTGTGGCTGCCCCTGGATCCCTGGCAGTGCCCAAGGCCAGGCTGGGCAGGGCTTGGAGCAGCCTGGGACAGTGGGAGGTGTCCCTGCCATGGCAGGGCTGGGGTGGGATGAACTTTAGGGTCCTTCCAACCCAAACCATTCTGGGGTTGTTCTGTTTCTGCCATCTCTGGCCAGAAGTGTCATCAGCATGAAAGGTTTGTCCCTGAAATCCTGTAAAATAAACAGCACAAGGGTTTTGTTGTGGTTTTTCTGAGTGTGATCTCCTGCTGTGGAAAAGGTATCTCTCATTTTCCTGCTTAAATTGCAGGAAAGAAAACAATTATTAAACCTAAAACTTGCTCAGCCTGCAAAGCAGCCCTTGTGGCTTCTCTTTGTCACATTGTCACCTCATGAGAGATGACCAAATCCTCCCTGAGCGTTCAGGGAGGTTTCTGACACCCTGAACTTCACCAAGTCAGCAGCTCTTGAAGTTGCATTAAAAGAAGGTGGGTTTAGAACACTGATCTGAAGTGCTCCTACTCTCTCACAATGACCTGAAATCCCAACATTTGGCTTTTACAGAGAAAATAACAGTGCTCATAATACAATTGCTGTGTTATTTGTTTTAATATTCACCTCTTATCTGCTGCAGTTATTTATGTCAAAACTGATGCGAAAATGACACATCAGTTTTGTTTTCATTAAAGCCTGTGGTTACATTGCTTTAAACACTGTAGAATGTGATTTTATTATATTTTTTGCCCTCCTCCAGGTTGAGTCATTCCCTGAACACAGGGTCTCTTCCCTGCTCAGTTGCTGTGCTATCACTGTACATTGTTATGGCTTTGTTTACAGCTAAAGAACTTTAATGGAATATTTTACATCAAAGTTAAATTAAAACTGAAGTACATTTTTGAGTAATTTATGTACTTTTATGGTTTTTTTTTTTTTGCAGAGGAGCTTTTAAATAACTTTGCCCAGCAGATAGGAGCCTGGAGATTCTGCCTGTACTTCCTGTCCAGCACAAGGAATGATTATGTGATGATGTACAGCCTGACAGTGTTTGAGGTGAGGCCTCAGCTCCTCCACTGCTCTGCCTGGTGCAGTTTTAGCTGGCAATTGATTTTTTGGGGGGAGATGTTTGTCTGAAATGGCATCCCTGGTAAGTACAGTGATGAAGGATGCTTTTATTGCTCTCTGCCAGAGAGGTTGCTTAATGGCAGCCTCAGAGTGGGAGAATGTGAATCTTTGTACACAAATTGAAGAATTCATTTCCTGGCATCTCTAAGCACAAATTACCTTCAGTTTCAGAGGCTGCTTGAGTTTCTGCATGATGCTTTTAAGGTTGTTATTGCTTTTATGCTGTTTTTATGATCAGAAATATGAGGGTGATTACCTGCTCCTGGCTCCTGCAGGCTTTGAGTGCTGAGAGGGAAGGCAAACCTGCTTTTATTTTTGACATTTTGTAGTTGTGGTTGCTGCTCTTGAACTGCATCCTGCAAACTTGTGCTGGCTGAAGAGGTGAGGTCTCTCTTAGCCAGCCACATCCCACTCTTCATCTAGTGACAGAAGAGGAAAATTTGGGTTAAAAGGCTTGATATTGATCTCTGTGTCCCCTGGAATAAGCAAAAGTATTCTGTGGACAGCACTGGTGTGTCACTGATTTCTCAGTGACCAGTGCAGATGTGCTGGGGTTTGGTCAATGTCACTCCTCAGTTTGGGACATTTGTGGCCTCTGTCGTGTCCTTAGCTGGGTGGGCACTCTGAGCTGTGCCCCTAAATCAGAGGGGTTTACAGCCTTTGCACAGGGCCACTTTTCAGATAAAATACATGTTTAGATAAAAACCCTGCTCCTTAAGTTGTTTTGTTTTTACAAATTATCCACATCATTGTTGATTTCTTCTCTTAAATATTCATTTTACTTAGTAAGGATTGCAGAGGGACTCTGGACCCCATCTGCAAATTGAATCTGCTTTACCTTCCCCTCCAAAAGGGGTGATCATGGCAAGTGCCATGGGAATTATTCCTGCTCAGGGCATGGTGTTCCACTGATTTTCCTGACAAGCAAAACAAGTGCAGGGCCAGGAGGTGAATTCAGTGATCCTTGGGATCATCCTACCAGCTCGGGATATTTTATGGATTTTGGTTACTGAGCCTCTGCTTCCCTGGAGGGGGAAAAAGTAGCATTGGAAAACCTAATTGTGCCCAGAATAAAGAAATCCCTGTGCAAGTGCAGAGGGAGGGACCAGCTGGGAGATGAGGATCTCTCCATGGAGGAGCTTGAATTCCCAAAATTAACTGGTGCAGGGCTGGACATTAACTGCTCCTCAGAGCCAAGGTCTGTCCTAGTGTGGTGCTTCCCCAGCTGTCCTTGGCCACTGGATCAGTCAGGGGGGTGTGAACACAAAGATCATTCCCAAAACTGCCCAAGGACATGGACTTCCCAAATTGCTTAGGAAGGTAGCAGTGGATTTAGAATAAAACTCCTCCTGACCTCCTTCCAGATGAATTGTTTTCACCTCCTGCTTTTTTGGAAATGAAAACATCTTCCTAAAAGCATTTACAGGGAGGAAGCTGCTGCTGGCAGGTGGAGGAGCAGGACAGAGCACAGTGGGCATTAAAGGATGGGTGTTAAAAATAAAACATCTTCCAGTTTTATTGGGATTCTGGACTTGCATCAAGGAGCCCTCAGCTGGTTAGGCCATTGTTTTCAAGCAGTACTTGTGGATTTTCTCTGCTAGGAAACACCAAAAACAACTTCTTTGAGGAATTTCTGTATAAATATCCCTGTGTAGCTCTGCACTGGGAGCTGGTGTCTGTGTGCAGTGCATCCTGCTGAGGATTGCATCTCCTTTGACCATTCATCATTTCCAGTTTTGGATATTTGAGGTTTCTTCCAGGCTGTGATTGTGATCTGCAGCATTCTCCTTCTGCAGGCTGAGTGCTGCAGATGGGCACAGACCTTCAGCCTCCTCTCTGGGTTATCCCTAGAGATTCAGCTCCTAATGCTCCAGAGCCCTAAATGGGATCAGGGCAGGGAGGCAAATTGTGACTCTGCTTCCCTTTGGATTTTGTCTGGCTTTAAGTGGACTGAAAGCTCTCTGTGCAGTGGTGCCTTGTCACTGCCAGGGCCTGCTCCAGTGACCTCCCAGCTCAGCTTCAGGAGACCTGGATGGCATCAGAGGCCTGGAAAACCAAAACTCTTTCCCTGATTTTCTTTTCCTGCTTCATCCAAGGCTGTGCTTCCCCCTTTAGAGGGGAAACCCTTGGTGCCCAGGGTTAAAAGATAGAGGAAGTGGTTCTGTGCCTGCCACTATAGCTCTGCTTCACCCAAAACCAGTTAAACCAGTAACTTCAGCTCCATTGTGGCACTGCCAGTCCTGGGTCATGAGTGCAGCAGCTCTGCCAGATGCTCTGTCCCTGCTTTATGTCGTTCAGCCTGGAGAAGAGAAGGCTCTGAGCAGACCTCAGAGCCCCTTGCAGGGCCTAAAGGGGCTCCAGGAGAGCTGCAGAGGGACTGGGGACAAGGGATGGAGGGACAGGACACAGGGAATGGCTCCCACTGCCAGAGAGCAGGGATGGATGGGATATTGGGAATTAGGAATTGTTCCCTGTGAGGGTGGGAGGCCCTGGCACAGGGTGCCCAGAGCAGCTGTGGCTGCCCCTGGATCCCTGGCAGTGCCCAAGGCCAGGCTGGGCAGGGCTTGGAGCAGCCTGGGACAGTGGGAGGTGTCCCTGCCCATGGCAGGGTGGAAACAGGATGGTTTTTAAGGTCCCTTCCAACCCAAACCAGTCTGAGATTCCAGATTCTGTCAGTGTTTCTCTCATGTCCAAGATGAGCTCATTTGGGATGTCCATTCCTTTTGCAGAACCTGATCAATAAGATGTGGCTGGGGTGCCATCCCAGGACAAGATGGAGATCAGGAGCTGCCTGCCCAAGCTGCTGCTGGCCCACCACAAAACTCTGCCTTACTTCATCAGGAACAAGCTCTGCAAAGTCATCGTGGACATCGGCCGCCAGGACTGGCCCATGTTCTACCACGACTTCTTCACCAACATCCTGCAGGTGAGAGCTCTGCCCGTTCATGGAGCCAGTTTTTCCCTCAGAAAAATCTTTTTGTTTCCTTGAGTAGGGGTAAAGAAACCCCTGTTTGATGAAGATCAAGTGGTAAATGTTGCTTTGTAAATTCCTTTTCAATTTTGTTGTAACTCTCAACTTTTTCTGTGTTATGTTTCTCTCCAGTGTTAGAAGTGTTTTGGTGAAGGAACAATACTGTACCACAAGTATTCACTTTGAATTTTAAATATTATGGGCTAGTTCTTGAGAATACAAGGAGTATGGGTTGTTCTTTAAACAAAACAGAAGTCAGTAAAATTACTGATTCTGAAGGGCAGTTTCTCAATGGGGCTGGTGCAGATTTTTCATCCAACAACCGAAGACACCCCAAAATCTCTGGTACCTCATCAATAAGGTCATGGGGTGATGGGATCCCATCCTAAGGGGATGTTGTTGGGGTGTTCAGGAGGGCTCCTGCAGGAAGGCTCAGCTGTGAACTGGGGATCCTGACTGAGTCCATGTCATTAGCTGGAATGTTGGGTGCAGCTCAGCATCCTTACAGGGAATCCTGAGCCAGGCTGCTGCTGGAGCATCACCAGGCTGGTGCAAACCTCTTTTTGTTGGATTATTTTGTCTCCAGCTCCCTTACAATTGTTCCTAATTGGCTTAAAGAGGCTGAGTGTAAACTGAAGTGCTGCACAGGCTTTTTCTGCTGACATAATTACATGATTTGAATGCAGCAAAGCCCACGGCCAAGCCACAAGGCAGTTACTGAAATCCAGGTCCTTGAGTAGCAGGAGTTTATTTAAGGCAAATGGATCTAGTATTAATTGCAAAATTAAAAAAAAACAACCCTGTCTTGGCTGCAGAGCTCATCACTGGCTGGTGTAATCACTTTTCTGACTGTTCTGGAGTGGGACATGCTGCAGTTTTGGCCTCAGTTGTCAGTTTGACAAGAAATACTTGGAGATAACTGTGTCCATGTGGAGTTTTGCCTCTCATTTCACCTGGATGTGAACTGAAAGGCAGCCTGAGCTCTCCTGGCCTCTCTAGCACTCTGGGGTTATCTTAAGGCATTGCAGAGCTCACTTGAGGAATCTCTTTTCCCTTAAGCCTCTCCTTGTGAGCTTAGCAGTGGAGGGAAACGTTTCCATAAATTAATTTATGTGGCAGACACATTCCTAAAATGTTCAGAGAAAGTGGAAGAAAACCAGTAATGCTGAATTCCAGGGCCTTGACAGAAGGCAGAGTAGCACAGGGGCAGAATGATTTGCTGTTAGAATTACAGATGAACCCTGTCTCAGGACTTTCTTCTGAGATCATTTGCAGCATGTTCTTCGTTCTTCAGCATTAAATTGTATCCCAGTACTCTGAGTAGTCTCTAAACCTTTTACTGAGCCACTGGAGGAGTGGAGAAGAAAGGTAAATTGGGATATTGTATTGTCATTGTGAAGAGCCACTAATTCTACATAAGGTACTGCTTCCTTAGAGGTTTAAAATTTGTTTAGCCTGAGGTATCAGTGCCTGGTATTGCTAAAACTCCCTGGCTTTGTCAGAAAATATCCTGAGATGATTTTCAGTCCCTTCACAATTTACCAGCAAGTTGGGTGTTTCACTGAGTTCTTTGCTATCTACTTCAGTGTCTGGGACTTCCTTTTCAAAAGCCAAGATGAAGAGCTCTTAGATGGGCTATTTTCTCCCCAAATATTTCACCAAACTGTGTTTTTAGCAGAGTTAACTCAGCCTGGCCCTCCTTTGGAGGGTCAGGGAATCAGGAGCAAAGTCAGCCTGTATTGCAGAATTATGGCTGCAAGGATTACTTGTAGCAACTGGGATTGGCTTTGGACTTTTCTCTCCCAGAGGGAGCAGTGCATAAATCACTTTGGATGTGTCTGGGCAGCAGTGGAGAGCAGAGCTGTCCTTCAGCTGGAAACAAAACTTTGTCCCACTTGAAGAAGTCTTTAATAACCCCGTGGCTGATGAAGGGACGAGTCAGCTTTTTGTGCAGTCCTGTTCTAGCATGGGGCAGAAATTCCTCTTTTTGGGGGATATTGTCCCTTTGAAGGCAGGAATGATGCATCTAACTCCATGTTCTCAGAAGGTTAATTTATTATTTAATTATACTATATTGTATTAAAGAATACTATACTATAGTAAAGAATACAGAAAGGATACTTACAGAATGCTAAAAAGATAATAATGAAAACTCCTGACTCATTCCAGAGTCCTGACACAGCTTGGCCCTGATTGGCCAAAGAGTGAAAACAACTCACAGCAGAATCCAATCAGGCAATCACCTGTGGGTAAACAATCTCCAAACACATTCCAGACGAGCACAACACAGGAGAAGCAAATGAGATAAGAATTGTTTTCCTTTTCTCTGAGGCCTCTCTCGCTGCCTTTCAGCTTCCCAGGAGAAAAACCCTGGGCAAAGGAATTTTTTCAGAGGATGTGAATGCCACAGAGGGAAATGCAGTTTTCAGTTTGAGATCCAGTGCAGGTGCAAGGGGAGCTCAGATCCCTCAGGTGGCATCTGCTCCTGGCTGCAGCCTGTGGGCTGTGTGGGAAGGGAGGGATTTTTGGGGACCCTGCTGGGCTGTGAGGTGTGAGTTGCTGTCTGAGGTGGTGCTGGGCAGGGGATGCAGCAAACAGAAGGGACAGGCTGTTCTGTGCCCATGCTGGGACACAGAATGTGTGCAATGACATTATGAAAGCTCTCCTGAAACCCCAGGGATTCCCACGGGGCTTGAGCTGTTGCGACATCAGAGATTCAATCTGGGGAAGTCGAACTGGAGTGGCCTCAGTGCTGAAGCTGTTGTAAACTGGGAGTAGTGTTGCTAATCCCTGTGTGTCAGTGCATGTTGTCATCACACTGCTCTCATCACTGTGCTCCTCAGCTGATCCAGTCTCCTGTGACCACTCCCCTGGGGCTGATCATGCTGAAAACCACATCGGAGGAGCTGGCGTGTCCCCGCGAGGACCTGAGCGTGGCCCGCAAGGAGGAGCTGCGCAAGCTGCTCCTGGAGCAGGTGCAGACCGTGCTGGGGCTCCTCACAGGTACATGGCTCTGTTTGTCCTGCTTCAGGGCACATTTTGGACAGAACTTTTAAAGGGGTTCTTCTAGGAAAGCAGATTTAATTGGTTTCTTTTTTCAACCGGTTCGGGAGAAAATACTTTTTTGGAGAAAAGTGGAAAAAAACTTGTTTATTAAACAATAAAACTTAAACAGTATTAAACAATAAAATCTCTAAAAGAGATGACAAACTCAGAAAGTCCCTTCCCTGGGTTGCAGCTTGGCTTATTCAGATTCTTATCAGTCTTTCTAGTGCTGGAAATGCTGTGGCCCTGTGGGCCACAGGTGCGAGCTACCAGTGCTCTTCTGGGTGTTCAGTTCAGAGTAGGTTTAAACAGGTTTAAATAAAAGGGAAAAAAGACCTTACAGTCTAAGGAACTTCTTTGCTTTAGTTAGTTAAAACTAACTAAAACAAAGGAGAGCTCTCTTATCAGTCCCTCTGGTGCTGGAAATGCCAGACCTGGCTGTGGGCACAGGTGTGAGCTGCTGGTGCACTTCCGGGTGTTCAGTTCAGAGTAGGTTTAAACAGGTTTAAAGAAAAGGGAAAAAAACCCTTAGTTTAGTTAGTTAAAACTAACTAAAACAAAGGAGAGCTCTGTCCTGCTGTCTGTTTGTCCACAGACAACACAGTCCAGGAGGAAGAATGTGGAGGAGTGAGTGCAGTGTCTGAAAACAAACTGCTGCTTCTTTTCTTTTCTTCATTTCTGGAACAAGTCCTAAAGGTGTAAAACTTATTATTCAGCATAAACAGAACAAGATCACTGGGGATAAAAGCATCATGTAGTCAACCCAGGACATTGTCACGCCTTGTGCCACTGAGCTGGCTGTCCCCTCAGCACCCACAGCTGGGCTGCCACTCCTGGGGTGATGAGGGCTTTGATGTCAAGATGACTTGGAGGTGTTAGAAAGTCTCTTTTTTTCAGTTTCGAGACTGAAGAGGAAGACAGAAGTTTTTGGTTCTCGTTCTTAGGGTTGTTTATTTGCTCTTATTTAATACATTGTCTTTTTTTGACTTGTTGAGATCTGTTTAACACATTGGTTCATGACACTGACCGCCCTCAGAGTGGTGTGATCTTTTTATACTAAAAGCTATGTGTACATTATTTACATTTAATAATTTTTGAATACTTAGCACTTATGTTAGACAGTTTGTTTTTACTCTAAACTAATTTAAAAGTGTTACTACTACAGCATAAGATGGAGGCTAAGAGGAAGAAGGAGAAAAACAGAACATGTTTACATTTTTTATCTTGTTTTTTGAACTCTTATTCTAAAACTCTAAAATTCTACATTTTCACTTTGTGATAAATTCACTAACATTTTACTCAAGCTCTTGTGGCTTGTAACTTTTTGCACAAAGCTGGTAATTTTTTCCATGGCCTAAAATCGAAGGCACAGGTGTTTTTGACTCCATGCCAAGGTCTCTGAGCTCCCTGCCAGGGTCTCGAGTCCTCCAGGGCAGTCGCAGGAATTTCCTGGGTTCTGACCCTGGGGGTCTGGGGAGCACAATGGGGGTGATGCAGTGGCTGCTGCTGCACTGTGAGCAGTCAACTCTGCCCTGCAGCACTTGGGCCAACTTAATATGAACCAACTGGTGCAGCAGAGCTGCTGCTGAGCCCTCTCCATGGAGAGGGATGGGGATTATCTGCTCTTAGCGAGCCCAAAGCTGTTGTGGAGTGCTTCTGTCCCTCCCAAAGCACTTGAGCTATGTTCTGCCAAAGTTCTCCTGCAGTCTGTGCTGTGTTTGTTGGATCAGTGTGGATCTTTGAGAAGGCACTTCTGAAAGTTCTCTCTTTGGCCAGGTATTTTGGAGAGCATCTGGGATAAGCACAGTGCTACTGCTGCCACTCCACCACCGTCCCCGACCTCAGGAGAAAGTGGTAAGGAAAAGCTTCAAGATGGGATTTCCATGTACTTAAACCTGCAGTATCAGACACAGATTCCTTCCTTTGCTGTCTGACCTCTCCTAATAAACCTCTCCCAGAGCTTTTCACAGGCCAACAAATTCCTGATTGGAAAGAAAAACTCTACACAAAGAAACAAATTGCACTGAGGGGACGCCCCACTGCAGATGTCATTAAAATGTGCCCAGAGAGCTGCTTGTTGTCCTCAGATGGCAGAAACCTCCCTGAAGTTTCAGTGCAAAATGCTCTAATGACAGTGAGTTAAACTCATGGAATTGTTAAGATTGGAAAAGCCCTTTAAAGTCATCAAGTGCAGCTGTTGTTCCAGCACTGCCAAGGCCACCACTAACCCATGTCCCCAGTTGCTACATATGCAAGGCTTTTAAATCCTCTTAGGGATGGTGACCCCCCACTCCCTGGGCAGCTGTGCCAGGGCCTGACCACCCTTCTGTGAAAAAGTTTTCCCAATATCCAATCTGAACCTCTCCTGGTACTTAAGGCTGTTCCCCCTTGTCCTGTCCCTGTTCCCTGGGAGCACAGCCCGACCCCCCGGCTGTCCCCTCCTGTCAGGAGCTGTGCAGAGCCACAAGGTCCCCCCTGAGCCTCCTTTTCTCCAGGCTGAGCCCCTTCCCAGCTCCCTCAGCCCCTCCTGGTGTTCCAGCCCCTCCCCAGCTCAATTCCCTTCCCTGGGGAGGGCCCAGAACTGGGCACAGGACTGGAGGTGCCTCAGCACAGGGGACAGTCCCTGAGTCCCTGCCCTGGTCCTGCTGCCACCCCAGTGCTGGTCCAGGCCAGGTGCCATTGCCCTCTTGCCCACCTGGGCACACTTTTCCACTGAACAACTTTGCAGCCCCTCTGCCCCAAGGCTGTGGCCTTGCATGGGGTTGGCATTGTCCCCTCAGTTCCAGCTGCTGGCATTCCCTGAATTCCAGCTGCTGGCACATCAAAGCCAGTGGAGCAAAACTGAGTTCTGCCTGGGAAAAAGGAAAATGAAGGTAGCCAAGTCTCTGTGAAATGGAACAGGGTTCCCAGAGAAGCTGTGGCTGCTCCAGTTCTGGCAGTGCCCAAGGCCAGGCTGGACAGGGTTTGGAGCAGCCTGGGACAGTGGAAGGTGTCCCTGCCATGGCAGGGGTGGCACTGGATGGGTTTTAAGGTCCCTTCCAACCCAAACTGTTCTGTGATTGGGGAAGTTTTTCTATCTATTCCTGTTAGGTTTTTGTGTGAGTGCTTATCTGATGTTAACCCATTGACATCTCCACCTCTTAGTTACCTCTGAAATGGAGAGCACATTTTTGTGTCCTTGTCCTTGGCACACATTTCCTTGTTCCTGGGGCCTTGAGCAGTTCCCTGGGAGCTGCAGATCACTTCCTTGTGGCCAGATTGCAGCAGGCAGCAGCTCCAGCCTGCTGCCTCTGATAAGCCTTTGGCAGTGTTTTGCTTAGTGCTAAACCTTTCACATTGAAGTTTGAGCAGCATTTTGAGTGCTCCTTTCCTGTACAGGAGCTTAAGATATTTCTATATTTATATACAAACCACAAACTTTAATGGGAAGAAATATTCCTTTGGGTTGGCAGGGGGAGAGTGGATTTTGCTGTAGCTGGGAAGAGTTTGGACAGGAAATATTTACAGAAAAGATCAAAGCTTCTGGTGTCAATTGTTAAGAATGGTGCTGGGGGAAGGAATTGGTGGAACAAATTCTGGGCTGGCTGTCATGGAAGCCTGTTGGAGATGTCCCTCAGTCCCCTGGGGATTGCTGAGGCAGCTTTCATCCACCTGTGTGCTCCCCTCGTGACTGGGGATCAGATTTCCCAAACTGGAAGTCGGCTGCCCCTCTGTGCTGGCCTTTTCCTTTATCCCCTCTCAGGGAAAACAAACAAACTTTTCACACAGTGTTTTCTCAGGATAATTGCTAAGAACCAGGACCACACAAGCAGTGCCTTTAGAAGTTTCATTTTGCCTGTGCAAACTTGTTTGTGTGAAACTTTCTCAGTTTTATTTTTTGTGCTGTGTCTTTGCTGTGTCCATGTTAAAATCGGTTGTGCTTCCACTTCCTGAAGTCACAGAATCACTGAAGTTGGAAAAGACTCTAAGACTGAGTCCAATCCTTAACCAGCCCTGCCAGGGCCACCACTAAACCATGTCCCCAAGTGCCACATCCACATGGCTTTTGGACACTTTCTGAGATGATGTTTCCACCACTTCCAAAGGGAACACCAGGTGCTTCCCTGTGATCCATTCTTGCTCATTTTGTGTTCCCTGAGACTCAATTCCTTTGTACTGGCAACTCTTGAATGTTTTCATTGCTTAAGTGAGGCCACCACCCTTCACTCTTTCCATTCAGGTGAGATTAAAGGTGTTCCAAGAGGCAGAACAAGTGCCTGAGTCCCCATAAATGTTTAATATCGTCCATCAAAGCCCAGCTCTCTTTAGGAACTTGGAAAACCTCTGCTTCCTATTTTTCATTTGCACAGGGAAGTGGAGTGAAATGGTTACTTGCAAGTCTTGCATGAGTTTTAAATAGCACTTGAAGACAACATTAAACTCATTTCTCATATCACTTAAGCAAAGCAACTCAGATAATGTCCCAAGCTGGACAACATTTAAATTATTGCCATGGTGTAGGATTTACTCAGCAAGAGTCTCAGCCTCCAAATGTTGTTTTTGCATGATTTATAGCACATTTCCTGATGAATCCCTCCTTCAGGAATATTCCCTCACCTGTGGCAAACAAATGAGTAGCAGGAGCATTTGTGGCAGAGGCAGTCACTGGGAGTTTCCTGCTTTGGTATGAATGCAGCTGATGCTGTGAATTTGTCACCTGTTTGCAAAGACACTGAAAATCCCTGAACCCCAGAGCTTCAGTGATTTAACTGTGTGCAGGGCACTTGAACCAGCTGCTGTGAGTTACAGGAGTGTAACTGAGAGTTTCTGCTGTGGATGGGTTAAAAGATGAGAATCTTTCATTCTCATTGATTTTTGTGGAGTTGGCTGAAATGAATGTTTAAAAGAATAACAAATAAAAAAATAGTTGGGGTTGGAAGGAACCTTAAAAATCATCCGTGCCATGGCAGGGACACCTCCCACTGTCCCAGGTCACTCCAAGCCCTGCCCAGCCTGGCCTTGGGCACTGCCAGGGATCCAGGGGCAGCCACAGCTGCTCTGGGCACCCTGTGCCAGGGCCTGCCCACCCTCACAGGGAACAATTCCTGATTCCCAAGATCCCATCCAGCCCTGCCCTCTGGCAGTGGGAGCCATTCCCTGTGTCCTGTCCCTCCATCCCTTGTCCCCAGTCCCTCTGCAGCTCTCCTGGAGCCCCTTTAGGCCCTGCAAGGGGCTCTGAGGTGTCCCTGGAGCCTTCTCCTGTCCAGGTGAGCACCCCCAGCTCTGCCAGCCTGGCTCCAGCCCTTGGGGCATCTCCATGGGCTCCCCTGGGCTCTCTCCAGCAGCTCGAGGTCCTGCTGCTGTTGGCCCCAGGGCTGGGGCAGCTCTGCAGGTGGGGTCTCACCTGAGGGGCAGAATCCCCCCTCCTGCTGCCCATAGCAGGGCTCAGCCCAGCCCAGGGGGGTTTCTGGGTGCTCACCGCCAGGACAGGTCCAGCTCTCACCAACCAACACCCCAAATCCTCCCTCAGGGCTGCTTTCAGTCTGTTCCCTGCCCAGCCTGGGTTTGTGTTTGGGATTGCCCCAGCTCTGGTTGAGCTCCAGGCGGTCTGTAAAAGCACAATATGAGCTGTACAGATGTGCCCAGGTGTGGATGTCCCCACAGGAGGTTCAGTGCTAAGATTGAAGGGCAGGATTGTCTTGCTCAGCCAGAGCCATGTGATGCCTTCAGTTTCTGGAGCGCAGGAGAAAGAAGCAATGATAAGGCTTGGCAGGGAATTATGAATTTAGTGATGTAAGACATCAATCTTGGTGAAAAATGAGGACTAAGGAGGGATGTGTTCATCACTTGGGCTCTTGTGTACATTGGAAGTAGCTCAGTAAATCATAGCTGTTATTTTGGCACTGCTGGTGTCAGGATGTTTCACTTCCATAAAAAATCACTCAGATTCTCTAAGACCTTCAGATTCTGTAGCACAGCAAGTGCCAGATTTTTCAAGATGGAAAGGTTATTAAAGATAAAGTACTCAAGGAAGAGAAATGTGTTGAACAACTTGGGGAAGGGGAAGGGTTTTGCAGCAGGTGGAAGCCTGGAGGTTGTGGGCAGCATCTGTGGGAAAGGCAGCCTGGGGGGGCTGGCCCTTGGGTTCCAAAAGCTTTGGAGGAAGCAAAGGCCACCAGGGATAAGGGAGTGTCTGGGTTGTTGGTGGCTTGGTTAGAGGTGGCACATGAAAGGTGAGTGCACGTGGTCCCCTTGTGCTGTGAGGGGGGAGTTCAGCCTGGGCGAGGCAGGATTAACTTCAGAGCTTCTCCACATCATTCTGCAGAGCTCACAGCAGCAGGAATCATTCCCTGCTCTGCTGCTCTGTGGAACTGATGCCTTAAGCCGCTGGAGCAGAGGCTAAACAGAGTTAAGGGGAATAAAGAGGATATTTATTAGAAGAGCCTTTAAAGGCCACACCCTGGCAGTGCCAGAGCCACAGCTGCGGCTGTGCCTGGATGGCTCCAAGATGGAAGCAAAACAGGGCTTGGCCCCAAGATCTCACATTTTTGTAAGTTTTGGTCCATTAGCATATTTGAGCTAATTGTCCAATTAGCCCCAGCCCATGCAGTCCCATCCTTCTTGTTTTTTCTCTCTTCAGCCCGCGTTGTTTATGCTCTTGGGCCTGAGATTTGGATCATTTGTCCTTGGTCCCCAGCTAGAGAAGGAATTGTTGTGTCTCCCTACCCTGTCAAGAGAGAGCTCAACATCCCCTTACATGAAACCCAGACCCACACACCAAAGCAGCACAAAAAAAAAAAAAAACTAAAACCTGAGGTATCAGAGCTAAGGCTCATCTGCACCCTGAGTGGTGGCTGCAGTTCTGCTCTTTCAAAGGCACTAAAGGTGATGGAGAGGTTTGAGTGGCTTCCCTGTAAGTGACAACAGAAGCAAAATCTTATTTCTGTCAAAGAAACTGGGCAGGAGCTGTGTTAGAAGCCTACTAATGCAAAGAAAGTGAAAGCAGGGATTATTTCTGTTTCCTGTTTGGGTGGAAAGTGAAACTAGCAGCTGGCATACCCCAAACAAAGCAGCTTCGTGGTGAAGCTGTGGAACTTTGTCACGAGATATTGCAAATATTAACTTTCTTTGGCTTCAGTTGCAGGCTGGAGGAAGTCATGGAAGATAAATCTTGAGGCTGTGTCAAATTTTTCAGACTCCACCTTTCTGGGGAAGCCTTTGTCATGTGGTTGGAAGGCTAGGGGATGTGATCTGTGCCTGCCATGGCATTTTGTCCCTGGGAAGAGATGCTGGCCTGAGTGAGCTTTTTGGGGACATCACCACAAGTGTCATGGGCCAGGAGAAGCCTCTGTGATGTTCAGTGTAACAGGGATGTGCCAAGCTTACATCAAGGATGTTCAACCTTGTGGGGGGATAGAATTTTATAATAAATTCCTAAAATACACCCCATGGCCTTGCATTTCCTGAAATACCATGAGAGCCCTGCCTGGTGAGGCCAGAGGGGCTGTGTGGGGCCAATTCCCAAACAGGAATCACCAATTCCTCTCAGCCAAATAACCCACTGAATCACAGGATGTGCTGAGGTGGAAAGGATCCACAAGGATGCTCAGAGTCCAGCCCCTGGCCCTGCCCTGGGCTGGGCAGCTGAGGGTTCATGCCCTGCCTGATGCCCCTCTGTGGTATTCACAGGCTCTCTGAACAGAGAGAAGCTGTGAGAGAAGCAGAGAAAAGAATGATCAAAACAATTCTTATTTGCTGCTCCTGTGTTTTTAACCATGTGGAATGTATTGGAAGATTATTTACCTGAAGGGATTGCTTGATAGCATTCTGGTGATGGTGTTTTGATTCATGACCAGTTAGATCCACGTGTGTGTGTGTGGGGACTGTCAGCAGACAGCCACAAGTTTTTCAGTAGTTAGAAGTAAGTATGATGTAGTGTAGTTATAGTGTAATATAATATCACAGAATAATGAGGTTGGAAGAGACCTCTGAGATCATCGAGTCCAACCTGTGCCCCAACACCTCAACTGCAGCACCCGGTGCCATGTCCAGTCTTTTTTCAAACACATCCAGAGATGCTGATTCTGCCACCTCCCTGGGAAGAGCATTCCAGTACTTTATTATTCTTTCCTGAAAATTTCTTCCTCATATCCGACCTGTCCCTTCCCTGACGTAGCTGGAGACTGTGTCCTCTGGTTCTGTCAGGTTCTGTCAGTGCTGCCCAGTGGCAGAGACCGACCCCACCTGTCCCCAACCTGCCTTCAGGAATTGTAGAGAGCAATAAGGTCACCCCTGAGCCTCCTCTTCTCCAGGATAAAGAGCCCCAGCTCCTTCAAACATCCCTCACAGGGTTTGTGTTCCCAGCCCCTCGCCAGCCTTGTTGCCTCCTCTGGACGTGCTCAAGCATCTCAACGTCCTTCCTGAACTGAGGGGCCTGAACTGGACACAGCACTCAAGGTGTGCCCTCACCAGTGCTGAGTACAGGGGCAGAATGACCTCCCTGCTCCTGCTGGCCACACTATTCCTGATCCAGGCCAGGAGCCATTGGCCTTCTTGGCCCCCAGGGCACATTGCTGGCTTGTATTCAACCGGCTGTCAACCAGCACCCCCAGGTCCCTTTCCACCTGAGCACTGTCCAGTCACACTGTCCCCAGCTTGTAGAGCATTCGGCATTCCAAAGCCTTAGAGTCAGATCTCAATCATCTCCTGCCCCCCTAAAAGTAGGAGTAGCCTATTTTTACTGTACCCCTACTTTTACTGTACCCCTACTTTTACTGCACCCCTGCTTTTACTGGACCCCTGCTTTTACTGTACCCCTCCTTTTACTGTACCCCTACTTTTACTGCACCCCTGCTTTTACTGTACCCCTGCTTTTACTGTACCCCTACCTTTACTGTACCCCTACCTTTACTGTACCCCTACCTTTTACTGTACCCCTGCTTTTACTGTACCCCTCTCTCCCCAGGTGACCTCTTGAGTAGCCTCTTGCAGAGCCCCAGCGCGGCCAAACTGCTGAACCAACCCATCCCCATCCTGGACACAGACAGTGAATACATCTGCTCCCTGGCCCTGGAGTGCCTGGCTCACCTCTTCAGCTGGATCCCTTTGTCCACGAGCATCACCCCGTCCCTGCTGACCACCATCTTCCACTTTGCGCGCTTCGGCTGCGACACGCGCGCGCGCAAGATGTCCTCGGTGAACGGCAGCAGCCCGAGCGCGCTGCTGGGCCAGGAGCGGGGCCGCCTGGGCGTGCTGGCCATGGCCTGCATCAACGAGCTCATGTCCAAGAACTGTGTGCCCATGGAGTTTGAGGAGTACCTGCTGCGCATGTTCCAGCAGACCTTCTACCTCCTGCAGAAGATCACCAGGGAGAACAACGCGCACACGGTGAAGAGCCGCCTGGAGGAGCTGGATGAGAGGTAGGACTGGCTCAGGGCATCGTGCTGCCTCTGAAGGACTGGGGGGTTGGGTTTGAGGTGCTGCATGCTGTGTCTGATGGCCTTTCTTTCAGAGCACTGAGCCAGGGCAGCCAGGCAGAGAGGTAGGTGTGCCCAGGTAAGGGCTGGGTGCTGAGGGAGCTGCTGGGCCAGGTTTGTGTCCCCTGCTGTCCCTTCCCTCCCCTGTCCCCATTCGTTGCTGTTTGACTGCAGGTCTGAGGTGGCACCAGAGCTGAAGCTGTTGTCACAGAGCACAGAAGAGGCTCAGTGAGGTAAAGGCACTGCAGTGTCCCCTGTGTCCCCTCTGGTCAGTATCTGCCACTCTGCCCAAAGCACACAATGAGGACACATCCTGTGAGTCATGACCTGGGAGAAAACAGCAGAAGCTTCCTACCCTTCACTGAGCCATGGCCATTTCTGATTCTTTTTTATTTTTGCTTTTTAAACTTATTTTTAAACAGCACCAAACACAGCTTGGGAAGCTCTGTTCAGTGGTGAATGGCTCCACTATCCCCTTATATGAAACTCAGACCCACACACCAAAGCAGCACAAAATCGAAACAAAAAGAAAAAATAAAAAGCTAAAACCTGAGGTTTAGAACTAAGAACTAAGAACTTAGAACTAGAACTTAGAACTAAGGCTCATCTGCATCCTGAGTGGTGGCTGCAGTTCTGCTCCCCACAAGCTTGGCTGGAGGCAGCAGGGAAGCAGCAGCACCTTGGGAAGCTGTGTATTCTTTTTCCAGTGTGTTACTGCCACCTTTTGTTCCCTGGGACAGCTCCACTCTCTTATGTCAGATATTCCTACTTGTAGGGGACAAAGTGAGACTCCTGCTGCTGCTGTTGTGTTGAGTGGCTGAGCCTGGGTGTTGGCAGGGTGGTGCCTTGGTGCTGCCTCTTGTCACAGGGCTGCTGGCAGTGGCAGAGAGGTTGTAACTGTGTGAAAGTGCTGAGTATCTTACTATGGGTACACAAGGGTAGGAGTAAATTTCCACTCAGGAGAGAAAAAGACATTTAGGAAAAAATGGTGGGTTCATTTGTAGAGAGGACTTGCACATTTCTGCTGCAGAATTCTCCTTTTCAGTATCCTTAGATAAAGGCATAACTTTGGGGGGGTAAATCCAGACTCACAGGGAATTCTGCTGCTCATTTTTTGCTAGCTCTGACTTGTGTCACTCTCTGCCCAGAAATGAGATGTGTGGGAGTGGGACACCTTTGCCTGCAAGGCACAGAGAGCCAGGAGTTCCCCTCTGGATTTCAGAAAAGCTCTCCTGGACACCCACAAACCCCTTTTTAACTGTTCTTTGTTTTATGGACACTATCAAGCAGCCTTTGGGGCCAGCCTTCAGTGGAGGGTGTGGAGCTGTGCTGGCCTGGGCAGAGGTGGTGCTGCCATTCCTTAGACCTGTTATCCACAGGGACTGCTGGTGTCTGGAGTGGGAGAATCCTTTTATTCATTGCTGAGGTCTGAAATGGGGATGGAACCAAGAGGTTCTGGAGACTGGGAAAGTCCAGCTGGCTTCTGGGGGAGTGGAGCTTTCTTTTCTCCTTGTCTTCTCTGTGGAAGAGGCCATGAGGATTTTCCTGTTGTCACTTAAGGGCACAGCTGTACTTTTTGTGTCCAAAACTGAAGGACTTAGTGCATGGAAGTGTCATCCTGGCTTGGGCTAACAAAATCCTGAAGGAAAGAGGCACTTGAAGGAGCCCCCTTCAGTAGAGGGGTGTGCTCAGAGCCTGCAGGCCCTGGAGTTCTTCCTTGCCTTCCTCTTGTGCTGCTGGTTATTTTTGTTCTGTTAAAAATCAGTCTGAACACTTTGGACAGTCCAGGAAAAAATTCAGATTGCCTTTTGCTTCATTTGTGTTTGGCTTTGAAGATCCCAAAAGATGGGAAGTGGCTGGTAGGGATCCAGGCAGTGGCTCAGTGGTGGAGAAGGGGGCTGGGGGCCAAGGAAGAATTTCACTGGTCTCAGATCAGAGCCTGTTTAGAAAATAAAAATTAAAAGGATGGAGATGTTTGAGTTTGGACTTCTTTTTTTAAATTCTTTTTTCCCCTTGGCTTTGATTTTTGAAGTGTTTGATCTGTGCTCAGGTGTGCTCAGTGATCTCCTGTCAAGTAGGCAGTGCCAAATAAAGAAGGAACTTCATCTTTTTTGCATGTTCAAAGCAGTGTGTGGTTTTGAAGGCTCACAACAACCCCCAGTGCTGCAGCTCTGTCATCTGGCGGTGCTGCTGGGCGTGAGGGAGTTCTTGTTAGAAAGAGTGGGGATTCCCAAAAAAAACCCAAATCCCCAGAGTTTGCAGCAGTGCAGAGCAGGCAGTAGAGTAAAACCACCCTGCTCATTCCTGTCTGAAACTCTGCTGAGCCCAACTTTTTATTTAAAGTACAAACTTGAAGTAGTTTCATGCATTTCAGAGCTCTGGGCATGAGGGAGGGCTGGCACTGCCTGTGTGTGGTGCTGCCATCCCTCCTGGGGCTGTGGAGTGTTTAACCCTTGCTGCACAGATGCATCTGGAGCTGAAGCTCCTGCTCTGCAGGGTGGGTTTGTTCCCCAATAAAAGCTCACCCCACTGGGGGCTTTGATGTTTTTCCCCCAAGAACTCTCCCTGCTGCACTGAGGTGGTGCCATTGCTGCATTCCCTGAAGATTTGGTGGCAGATTCCTTTTGGGAACTACATTTTGTACATTCCCTGAGGAGCCCCATGCTTTAGAGGAAGATTTCTGTTTCATTTTTCAGTTCAGGCACAAGCCTGGGCTCAGCTCAGAAACTCTTGGATGGCTGATCTCCACTGCAGGAGGAATTTTCCTTTCCAGCTCTCATCTCCCTGGCTCTCCCACCCCCTCCTGTAAATGTAACCCCTGTGTTGCTGATTCCTGCATTAACTTCCTGCTTCCAGCTGAATTCCTCAGGGGTACAGTTCATTTCACTAATCCTGTCTCCATCACCACAATGACCTTTGCTAGCAAATTATTTCTGCAGGGTGGAGGGGGTTGTGTTCACTTGCAGGCCTGGTTGAACTCAATATTTATCTGAATATTAAAGTTGCTTTTGACTAGATTGTCTTTTCTGCTGTTTCAGGTGTTAATGGAGTGAAGGGTTGCCCATCCTGTAGGTAATTGTTGCAGGGCTTTATATTTAATTGTTCTACTGATGGTTAATTGTAACTTTGCTTTGAATGAGAAGATTTTGAGTGGCTTTTAGCACTATTTCAATGCAGTTGCTTTCCCTTGGGGCCCTTTGGCTGTTTTTTTCAGTGCTTTCTCCTTTCCCTTGCAGCTACATTGAGAAGTTCACAGATTTCCTCCGGCTCTTTGTGAGCGTCCACCTGCGAAGGATCGAATCCTACTCCCAGTTCCCTGTGGTTGAATTCCTGGCCCTGTTGTTCAAATACACTTTTCATCAGGTACAGCCCCACATCCTCATTTTCCCCAATCTGTTCTGTTGTCCAGGGCCAGCTTGTTTGCCCCAGTAAACCCAAAAAAGGAGAATTTAACTGGTCTTACTGGCACTCCCCAGTGGTGCTGGGGACTTGGAGATTGCTGCGTGTGCTCTTGGATTTAGAGGTCACAGGTGGTCACCCTGCAACAGCAACTTGTCTGATGTTTAACTTTGCTTCTGCTTTATTTTTTTTCTAGTCTTTGGAATGGACAATGCATGGAAAAGTCTCTCAGACTTGCTTGGTTTGTGTTTGGGGATTTTATTCCTTGTCCTCAATCTGGCTTTCTTGTAGCTTTTAGTTTTTGTATTAAAACCCCCAAGCCCTGTGGCTTTAGGTTGGTTTTATCTTGCTGTAGAGGCAGTCAGTGCAACTCAGCCCCATTTACACAGGAACAATGACAAGGAAACAGCTTCATAATATCACAGAATCATGGAATGGTTTGGGTTGGAAGGGACCTTAAAACCCATCCAGTTCCACCCCTGCCATGGGCAGGGACACCTTCCACTGCTCCAGCCCTGCCCATCCTGGCCTTGGGCACTGCCAGGGATCCAGGGGCAGCCACAGCTGCTCTGGGCACCCTGTGCCAGGGCCTGCCCACCCTCACAGGGAACAATTCCTAATTCCCAAGATCCCATCCATCCCTGCCCTGCCCATTCCCTGTGTCCTGTCCCTCCATGCCTTGTCCCCAGTCCCTCTGCAGCTCTCCTGGAGCCCCTTTAGGCACTGGAGTACTGGAAACTGGTGTAGCCAGCCATGAAATGGGTTAGCACTGAGACCAGCCTTGTAATTCCTGCGTTCCTGCCCTTGTACAAAAGCTCTTGATCATCTTTGGACAGCTCTGAATCTCTCCAGTGACATCCTAGAACTGTTTCAGTAAGGCAAGAAGCTCTTCCCATGGATTGAAGTGGATGTTAACTCCTGTTTTCATTCTGTGAAATCCATTTTGCCATAGCTTGTGGTACTCATTGGGAATTTTGGTGTCTTTCAGCCTACACATGAAGGTTATTTTTCTTGCTTGGACATCTGGACACTCTTCTTGGACTATCTGACCAGCAAAATCAAAAGTCGCCTGGCAGACAAGGAAGCAGTGCTCAACAGGTGAGGGCTGGGGGCTGCCAGGGTGGCACAGCTGGAATCATGGCATGGGCTGGGGTGAGGGACCTTAAAACTCATCCCATTCCACCCCTTCCATGGGCAGGGACACCTCCCACTGTCCCAGGTTGCTCCAAGCCCTGCCCAGCCTGGCCTTGGGCACTGCCAGGGATCCAGGGGCAGCCACAGCTGCTCTGGGCACCTGTGCCAGGGCCTGCCCACCCTCACAGGGAAGGATTTTTTCCTTCAAAGTGATTTATGTGGTCACCATGGAAGAGCTGTGAGAAATAAGCTACTGCTTACAGCAGCCTCTTGTGTGGTTGAGTCCTTTCTTTTTCTAAAATCATGAAGTATAAAAAGCATAAACCTCAATGGTTCACACTCATTCACAAGAACTCAGGCTGAGCAGGTTTGGGTAGACAAACTGGCACTTACATATGTTGTGTGTGAACCTTGCAGGCAGAGGAAGGAAGCTTTGTAGTATGAAATAGAACTGGAGCACATTTTAGCACAAATTAGAGGAGGAAACTACAACACAAGTTGCTTACTTAGTGTTCACACAGCTCATACAACTAATTAATGAATTAGGAAACAAATTTTATTTAATTAGGATTTAAAATTTCCTCTTTAAATAGAGGATGTGTTTCTGAGAAATACAGATGAGACTGGAACTCAGAAGTTGTACTTGCTTACCACTGTGTGTGTTAGTTACAAGAGTGGCTGGCAGCTCTTCCTTGGCAGATGCTGACCCTGAAAGGAGTGGGTTTTGTTTGAGAAGAGTCTCTTTGCTGCCACTTTAAAAATCTGGTGAATGTCCTGGTGAGTTGTTTGGGTTTTTGAGGTCCATGGTTTGTGCCATGTTTAGTTCTGCTGAGTGCAGAAGGAAGATTCTTTCCCTTGAGCACCCTGAATAGCACCAGTTGTTTTTTTAAAGCCAGCCTGGCATCATAACCACAAGGAAAAGTGGAACTGCTGTAGAGCAGACAGCTCTTCCTTTCAGCATGGAAACTGTGGGGTTTGAATTTCTCAAGAAGTAGATTTTGGGTTGGAACTTCATTATTTGCTCCTAACGTGCATGTTGTGTGTGTTGTCTTGGTGTCACCCAGTGATGGAGAAAATTGTAACAAAAAGCTGTCTCTGGGTCTGTCAGACTACAAAACCCTAAATAAAGCTTGGGAGTGCTTGGGGCTGTGCTGTTTGTCCTCAGTGGCAGCTCTGACATCTCCACATCCCTGCACACCCTGAGCCGTGGGAACCCTGAGCTGGTCAGTCTGGGAGTGGTGACACCACAGGGCCACAGAGGACATTTCCTGTTGTGTGCTTCAGAAACTTTGCATTTTGTCACAGTGCCCCTTTCACCACTGCAGAAGTTGCCAAATGCAAGGTTACACCACCTTGCCCAGAGCTTGCAGCTGCCTGGCTGGTGGCACAGCTGACTGTCACATCTGAAACTTGGCTTGCGTCATGCTCTGCGTCTGTTACTCTTTTTTAATGCCTGTTTTTATAACCTGATTTTCCCTAGAAAAAAAAAAAAACAGGATTTTTTAATGAGACCCCAGCTGTTTTGTGAAGGAGGTTTTTCAAGGAGAAATCAGCTTGAAATCCCTGAAGTTTGGTGTTGTGGCACCAGGAGTGGTTGGGTGCTCTGCTGGGTTTGCAGAGCAGCAGGTTGGCATTATTTCTGTTGGCTCTCTGCTGTGCTCTGTCCCAGCTGCCTGGCTCCCAGAGGTGCAGGGACATTTCAGTGACATGCTACAGTGCAAGTAGAAAAAGGGCTGCCTTTGTTTCAGGGGAGAAGGGCCTGAATTTCAGTGTGGGGGAGGAGACAGCAGCACAGACATCTCAGGGGTCTCTGAGGTCAGGATGACCCCAAGATGTGTTAGAAAATCTCTTTTTCCCAGCCTGGACCGAAGAAGGAGTCAGGATTCTTCTGTTCTGGTTCTCAAGGTTGTTTATTCTTTGTTATCTCTAACATTCTTTCCCTGGCCTGCTGAGGTCTGTTCAGCAGGTCAGTCAGTGGCACACTGAGCACCCTCAGGGCAGTGATATCTTTTTATGCTAAAAATTACCTGTACTTTATTTACAATAATTTTCCTGTACCTATCACCTATGTTAGACAGTGTGTCTCTACTCTAAACCAATCATAAAGTGTCACCATCCTAGCAGAAGATGGAGGCTAAGAAGAAGGGGAAAGGACAAGGCATGCCCAAATCCCTCCATCTTGGGACCCCAAGCTCCTCTTCTAAAAACCTCAAAATTCTGCTTTTCACCCTGTGACAAACTATCTATCATTCTACTTAAACTTTCGTGGCTTGTAAATCCTCATACAAAATTGGTATTTTTTTCCATGGGTTAAAATCAAAGGCACAGGGGTCTTGGGCTCTGTGCCAAGGTCTCTGAGCCCCCTGGCAGGGGCTCGAGCCATCCAGGGCAGCCAGAGGAATTTCCTGGGTTCTGACACAGACAGGCTCAAGGCAGCAACAGCTGCCCTGGTTCCTCTGTTCCTCGTTCAGTGCCCAGAGCAGAGCAGCAGAGGCTGCTGAGGACAGCCCAGGCTGCACGAGGCTCTTGGTGCCTCCTGTTTGTGGACACCTAGTGTTGTTCCTGGCAGGCTGCTCCTGCTTTTCCTGTTTTGAACTCTGGGGCTGTTTCTATTGCTGACAATCCTCCCTTTCCCTTCCAGAGGCAGAGGGATATTGGGTATTGCCACAGCTACCTTGTGACCTGAAATGAGCTGATACCTTGAACCCCAGCCTCTGCTTGCTGTAACTGCTCTGTTTTAGATTTCCCTTGCTGGAAGGGTTTTACCCAACCTTGTGTGTGTCTCCCTGGTGGCTGCAGGTACGAAGATGCCTTGGTTCTGTTGCTGACAGAGGTGCTGAACCGGATCCAGTTCAGGTATAACCAGGCACAGCTGGAGGAGCTGGATGACGAGACCCTGGATGATGATGTAAGCTGGACAGGACAGGGAACCCCTGCACTGCTGCCACCTGCAGTGGCTTTTCCAGACCTTGCACTCTGGAGTATGAGCTAAACAGCTGCTTCTCCCCTCCCTTCTCTGTGGGGTTTGAGCTGTAAAACAGCTTCAGATGCTTTTCACCAAAAGTCACACTGAGATGTAACCTTTGAGTTTAACTTGGTTCTTATTGGGGGAAAAAATTAGATCCTTGTGTTCTGATTGTCAGAGGTGTTAGATGTCCATGTCTAGACACCTTTGGAATTTAAAGTGTTTAATTAGTTTGGAATTAATTTGCTGATCACTTGGGAATTTAAATGCTAAAATATCTCTGAAGCAAAAGCTTGAAGCTGTGTCTTGTTGGTGCTTCTGTTTAAGCTTATTTCTCCAAAGTTGGTATTGAAAAATCACCTTGTAGCTGATAAATGTCAAAGTGGAGTGGTGGCCAAAGTAGGTGGGGCCAGAGCCCTGGAAGGGCAGGTGAGCTGTCACAAGAGGGGAGGTAAAGGAGCAGAGGGAATTTTATCACAAATGGCATCAGACAGATTTTTAAATTCTGGGGTGTTGAGGGCTGGTCACATCACAGCCTCTGAGCTTGATAGCAGCACCATTTCATAAACAAAATAAATTATTTTCTGGATTCATTTGACACTTGTGTCATCTGGATAATTAGCTGCCATACCCCTGTAAAGACCATGTTGGTATTTGGATGCCTTTCCATGGTAATAATGTCATGATGCCTTTCCATGATAATAATGTCACAAATAAAGGTATAAATTATCTAGAGCAGCCCTGATGAAGTTGTCCTTATGCTTCCAAAACAGGGTGGCAAATAATGATACTTGTGAAACTTCAAACTTTTGGTATAAAACTTGAAAAGGGTTTTAGTTCATTATTTAAGGACAAAATGAAGTCAGGACAGGGTGCTGTTGTTTATGCTGCTGTGTGTGTTTGTTATTCCATTTTTCCCTTCTCATATTAATAGCAGGTTTGGGCTATGATGGTAACAGGCAGCTTTTTTCTCAGTCACCTGTGTAGCTGAGCATGGAAAGAGTCTTTAACTGTTAAAATAATTGTTTAATTCACCTTTAAATTTAATGTAATTGTTTAATTCACCTGTCAAGTTCTTGCTGCTCTTTCCCCTCCCTCCTCTGGCACTGTCCCCCTGGTTTTATCAATTCTGTATGCAAACAGAACAAATCCTATATGAAAATAAGTTCCAGTGGAGTGTACAAGTTACAACTCTCTAAGATCCTGTTTGTGGGGGGGTTTTCTCTCTCCTGTCCCTCCCTTCCCAGGGGAACACAGAGCTTTAGGGACCCAGGGAAGGGCAGTGCTCACCCCATGTCCTTCTGTTTGCAGCAGCAAACGGAGTGGCAGCGGTACTTGCGCCAGAGCTTGGAGGTGGTGGCCAAAGTCATGGAGCTCCTGCCAACTCACGCCTTCTCCACACTCGTAAGTCCTGCCCCAGGCCAAAGTGCCACGTGGAATCAGCACCAACTGCTGTAGATTTTTTTTGACAGATGCCGCAGTGCCAAAAAAAAAAAGGGAAATTCAGGGTTGGACGCAAAACTTGCATTCAAAACTTGGCAAACTTTGCAAAGGGAGATTAGAAATTGAAGAGAAAAAATTGTTTCTTTGGCTTTGTTGCATTTCTTGGTGTGTTTTGCAGAGAGTGGTTCACTAAGTCCAGCTTGGAGGACACTCTTTAGGAATTCCCATCTCTCAAAGTGTAAACATTTGGCAGCAGCCCCTCTAGGCTGTTTCTCTGGGCCTTTATCTCGGAGGCAGGGCTGTGAATTGGGCAGATAAGTGTCATTATTAGGGCTTTAAAGAGAGTGGAATCTTTATTTTAATTAAAGGCCAGATAAAAATGCTGGAGAGAGGCCTTGGACTATTGGGAAGCAGATCTGATCTGGATGAGTGCTTCTCTTCAGCTGCTGTCACTATCTTTGGTGGTGTCAAAGTTGTCTGGGCTTGTAGCATCCTAAAAATTTTGAGGAGGAGATCTTGGAGATTGAAGTGTGGCCCAGAATTCAGAGCAGTCCAGGTGGGGTTTTGCTGGGTGAGGAGAAAGGGAAATAACAGCAGTGGGATCTCAGCAAATGCATTAATCCTGCTGGGAACACTGCACACCTCGACCTCAGAACTGTATTCCCAAGAAGCAGAAAAAACTGGGCTGCTGCAGAGGCAGGAGATGCCTGACCTGAAGTGCCTTTGTAGTTGCTGTTTTTCTTTAGGCAGGGAAGCAGAAGCCTGTCACTAGCAGGAGGGAACAAAGCAGAGGCTGCAGCCTTGCCGTGAGTCAGCGGGAGGCACCAAGGAGCAGAGCAGTGTGCAGGGAGCAGATGGATCAGATGGAGCAGAGCATGTGGCTTCCTTGGAGTAACACGTCCACATGAGGAAGGCTCTGTGGTTTTTTAAACTCCCCTCAGGCAGTTATGCAAAAACACTCCACTGTTAATTAGGCACAGCATGCTGGAAGCTGGTGGGGAGTGCTTTCCTGAGCCCTGCGTTGTTCCTTCTGGGGGACTGGGGAATGTGGGAGGCTCTCCAGCAGTTCCCAGTGCTTTTCCCAGTGCCTGCAGGGCTGGTGGGTGCAGTGGTTAGTTTAAGGGTTTTAGCAGTGGCAAATAATTAAAGCAGTGGACAGCAGCTGCCATGACTCCATCCCATGCTGGGCAAGGAAAGGCTGCAGCTCCTTCTTCTGATGGGTGGCAGAACTTCCATCAAACCAACCACCAATTTCAGCCATTTTCCCCAGCAGAAATTAAATAGAGCTGTGCCAGGCTGGAAGGGTTGACAAAGATTCTTCAGCTGAAGTATGAGCAGGACCTGGCATGTTTGCTGTCACTGCTGAGTGATAGAGCTGGGCTGACACTCTGCTCCCACACTGGGGTGCATGAGGACTGTGGTGTTTATTCCTTTGGCTGTTCTTCCCATGCAATTTCACTGCTGCAGCCTGCAGCTTGCTGTCAGAGTGCTGCACTTCTTCCCTTCTGTATCCTGCTAGAGGCACTGAACTCAACTTTCTGGTTGCATAATATTTTGGGAGAGTTTTAAGGATCGCCTTTTGAGAAGGTGATACTTGCAGGTGAAGTGGGTGAGCTCAGACCTCCTGCACTTCAGACTCTGCCACTCCTCTGCTCCTTGGCCTGGGTTGTGCCTCCAGCTGTGTATTCCTGGTGCTGTGCCCTCACTTGCACTGTCAGACCATTATCTTGTCAGGCTGATTGCTGGGGTTACAGGCAAAGGAGAGCTGCCACAGGGAAGTGCCTTCAGGGGAGTGATCTTTGTTTTCCTAACAGCTGTCAGGACCTGGGAAGTTGTGGGATGCAGGATCAGCCCAGAGCCCATCCTGTCCTTCCAAATGTCTGTGTGAAGGCACTGGGGAGAAATGAGAGCACTCTGCTCTGGCAGAGCAATCAGTCATTGGCTGTTACTGTCTGCCAAGCCCCAGGATCACAATCAGTTCTTCTCTCTTCCAGTTTCCCGTTCTGCAGGATAACCTGGAAGTGTATCTGGGGCTCCAGCAGTTCGTGGTCACTTCAGGAACAGGTAACAACCACCCTCTAACGCTGTGCTCCTCCCTCTTTCATCTCTGCAAAACCACTGCAGACCTGCTTTGGTGTTGTTTTTTCTGTACTCACTTGATCCAAACCTGTGTGGTGTCTCATGGCTCAGTAATTAAACTCCAGCAGCAGAGAGACATCTCATAATATGATTTATTCTAATTGTCTTGGTTCTTCCCTTGTTCTGGTATTTGAAATGAAGATACCAGAGGTATTAAGAGCAGGTGTGCAGCACCAAATACTACAGCTCCTTCCTGAGAAACAAGGGAGGCAGCAGTGGTGAGATCTGCCTGAGGGCAGGCTGTAGTTTAAGGTAGTACTGAAATTCCCTGCTGTGACCAGGAAAGGAATCTGTCACATCTCCAATACTGCTGGACATGGCAGAATGGTGACTGTTGTATAGCCAGTGCTAGAAAAAATATTCCCAGTTTTAGGATCATTTCAGCCCTAGGATAAGCAATGTGGGGGGGTTTAGTGCTGTGGCACCAACTTGTGTTGGAAGCTGTCCTGGGGGCTGGATCAGCAGCAGCAGCTCAGATGCAGCTCTGGATTGAGCCCTGGCTGGTGGCACAGAATCCCAGAATGGGTCTGGTAGGGACCAGAGTGATCCAACTTCCCTGCTCATCCCAGAGCACGTGGCACAGGATTGTGTGTTTGTATTGATGGCACAACATGGAGAGGTTGCTGCTGAAAGCTTGATCTGAGATTAGATACAGTCAGTGGAAAGAAAATCTGATTTTCTTCAAAAGGTGGTGTTGGAGAACATATTTGCTTTTTTAGTAGAAGCTCTGGAACGTTTGAACCCAGGTGTCCACACCTGAGCAGCAGCAGGAGGATTGTGTGGGGCTGGAAAACCTCATTAGCAGATTGTTTCTTGTACCTGAGAAACATGGAAGTGCACAGCACACCTCACACCAGAAGTGAACTCACAAATTCTCTGTCCCAAATCTGCTGCTGGATCACTGGAGCTGCAGCCAGCAGAGGGAGTGTGGAAAACCACCTTCTCCACATGGAAAACCACCTTCTCCATGTGGAAAACCACCTTCTCCATGTGGAAAACCACCTTCTCCACGTGGAAAACCACCTTACCACCTTCTCCACATGGAAAACCACCTTACCACCTTCGCCACATGGAAAACCATCTTCTCCACGTGGAAAACCACCTTACCACCTTCGCCACATGGAAAACCATCTTCTCCACGTGGAAAACCACCTTACCACCTTCGCCACATGGAAAACCACCTTCTCCATGTGGAAAACCACCTTCTCCATGTGGAAAACACCTTCTCCACATGGGAAACCACCCTCTCCATGAGAAAACCACCTACTCCACGTGGAAAACCACCTTCTCTCTGTGGAAAACCACTTTCTCCATGAGAAAACCACCTTCTCCACATGGAAAACCACCTTCTCTCTGTGGAAAACCACTTTCTCCACGTGGGAAACCACCTTCTCCGTGTGGAAAACCACCTTCTCTGTGTGGAAAACACCTTCTCCACGTGGAAAACCATCTTCTCCATGTGGAAAACGCCTTCTCCACGTGGAAAACACCTTCTCCATGAGAAAACCACCTTCTCTGTGTGGAAAACCACCTTCTCCATGAGAAAACCACCTTCTGCATGTGGAAAACACCTTCTCCACGTGGAAAACCATCTTCTCCAGAGCTGGGAATGCTCTTGATGGCAGCAGAAAACAGAAAGGCACCTGTTTGTGGAGGAATTAACTCCATAAAGAAGGAAATAAAGGTGTAAAAGGCTGAAATAGTAATTTACATCTTTATTAGCCCTAGAAGCGTTGTCAGAAGAGCTGAGCTTCCTTTCCAGAGTGCTGCAGTGCCTGGGCCAGTGCTGCCATCTGACCTGTGACCCAGAGCTACTTTCACAATGGAATTAGAACAAACTTGGCCTTTCCTGTCACTTTGTCACCAGGTTTCCCATCCCAGGAGCAGCAGGGATCCATCCCAGAGCCGCGGCGCTCTCCCCTTGCGCGAGCAGCAATTTCCAGCTCTGGGGGCAGCCGTTAGAGAAACTCAGCTTTGTGGCTGTGTGGCTGACAGGCTGTGGTGTCCCTGCAGGTCACAGGCTGAACATCACAGCAGAGAATGACTGCAGGAGGCTGCACTGCTCGCTGAGGGACCTGAGCTCGCTGCTGCAGGCCGTGGGCCGCCTGGCCGAGTACTTCACCGGGGACGTGTTCGCCGCCAGGTTCAACGACGCGCTCACCGTGGTGGAGAGGTGGGTGCAGCTGTGCCTCTAAGGGAGGCCACCAGGATCAGGCTAAGAAGGGTTTATTGCTTAGGGAATGTCATCTCAAAGCCATGGGGTTTATAAGGCAGCAAGCAGTTGGCCATAGTCTAAGATGGTCTCAAGTTCTTTGTGATAAACTCTAGAAAGTTTATAAATTTCTAATCCAATGGACAGTGACCACAGAGCGTGTTTGGCTTTTCTGACCTGTCGCCTTTACTTCTTTCTACTGCAGTGTATCCACATTATCAATGTGGATACTTTTGCCCAATAAGGTCTGATTACATGGACACACTTATGTCTCTATTATAACATCTAAACTCTCAGCTAATTCTATACAATCACATTACTACATTACTGCCCTATGAAACCCTTCATCATCTTATCTAATACAGTTTCTTACTTACTTAAGGCATATTCTTACTTACAGCTATAGAAACATAAGTTTTTGAATTTTATGATTTTTCTGTTCAGTGTACCTTGCTTTCACAGCAATCTAGGCTTCTTCTAAGGCTGTAAATCAAACCCTCTTGTGTCTGTGAAAATTTCTATCTCTCCAATTCCCACCTACAGCCACTGCCACTCTGCAGGCACAGGGACATACAGGGCTTCCTTCTGCCTCCCCCTGGCCTGAGGAGATGGAGGTGTAAGGAGCTGGATGGGCAAAATGTGAATTGTGAAGTGTGTGCTGGGCTGAGCACCTGTTGTGGGCTGCAGGGGTTGGGGTTCTGCCCCTGGCCCTCTGTTCAGGTGAGATCCCACCTGCAGAGCTGCCTCCAGCCCTGGGGCCCAGCACAGGAAGGATGTGGAGCTGCTGGAGAGTCCAGAGGAGGCCACAGTGCTGCTCCAAGGGCTAGAGCCCCTCTGGAGCCAGGCTGAGAGAATTGGGATTGGTTCAGACTGGAAAAGAAACAGCTCAGGGGTGACCTGATTACCCCTTCCAGTTCTGAAGGAGCCATCATTTACAAGGGCCAGCATGGAGGGCATGGCTTCCCACTGCCAGAGGGCAGGGATGGATGGGATATTGGGAAGGAATTGTTCCCTGTGAGGGTGGGCAGGCCCTGGCACAGGGTGCCCAGAGCAGCTGTGGCTGCCCCTGGATCCCTGGCAGTGCCCAAGGCCAGGTTGGTTGGGGTTTGGAGCTACCTGGGATGGTGGAAGGTGTCCCTGCCATGGCAGGGGTGGAATGAAGTAAACTCAGCCACTTGAAGGCATTGAGGGACTTGTGTTCCAGCATCTGCATTTGTGAGGCAATGAAATAACACATAGAGTTTGATTAGAATTGTGTCTTTCAAAACTAAACCACCAAAACCTCCTTTGATGATTGGACTTTGTGATCTTCAAGGTCTTTTCCAACCTTGATGATCCCATGATTATTCTCTTAAATGAAAAGACCTGTGAAAGCTGAAGGGACAGTTGTTTTATTATCCTCTCCTAGATACTTAATTAGCACATAGTTACAAATGGGAGAATTTCAGGCTTTTACACCGGTTTTGTGTTTTCATTTCTGTGCAGGAGCTTCTGACTTGTTCCATCTTACCCCAAACAGTGCAGTAAGCTCTGAATTATTTTAAGCTAAATGGTCAAAATCTCATTTGTGTATTTGCTGAATATCCACTCAGACTGGGGAAGAGCTGCACTAGCTCAGGTGCTGGAGCAGATGTGTACAATCCCTTTGCACTGCCATGTGTGTTTGCACCTGCAGGTTGGTGAAAGTGACGTTGTATGGATCCCAAATCAAACTGTACAACATCGAAACCGCCGTTCCCTCCGTGCTGAAACCTGACCTCATCGATGTGTGAGTGGGGCTGCACCAAACTGGGCACTCACAGGGTGGGCAAGGCTTGGAGCTGCTGCTCAGACCCCTCCTTGGCTGATCCTCTGGGAAACAGCCTCTCCAGCTCTTGGCAGCTCCCCAGGAAAGCACCTTTTTCAGCTGATGGAAGTCAAGGCTGCTGCCAGCATTTTGGACCAGTCTTTGCTCTAATGGAAGTACCCAGGTCGTTTAAGGGAAAACATCTTTGTGCTGAGAAGGAAAAATGTCCCTTAAATCAGCTCTGAGTGCAAACTGGGATTGTGCCTTGTCTGGTGGCTGTAAAAGCAGGGTAATTAATGAGGAAATAAGTGTTACAACAGTGATATTTTAAAGAAATGGATCCACTGTGTAATGTGTAGTTTATTTATAAATCCAGTTGATGGATTCTTTTGCTACCAAAGTCAGATCTGTGGCTCAGGTAAAAGAGGTTTTTCCCACTTAAGGGTTTCAAATCCTTGTCTTCCAAGACAAACATAACCCTTGCAGCTGTGCAAGCCATTTCTGTGAGAAACAGCTGCCATCCAGGCACTGCCATTCAGTGTGAAATTCTGTGCTGGTCACAGATCACCTCCCTCTGTGACAGACTTTTAGGGACCCTCCCTTGCTGAGGCTGTGCACACAAACCTGTTCCCTGCCAGCTGGAGCTCTGTGAGCAGAATTTAAGGTTTGAGCACTTGTTCTGGTTTGTAATTGCACCTTCAGCAGCTCCTTGAAGACCCCCTCTAGATTTCACCATATCATTGTATAACTAATGGGATTTCTCCTATTAATCCCAAGTTAATGGCACTGAAATTAGTGCAGATGATGCTGTTGTAATGCTTTTCTGGTTTACAATAACTGGGGAGGTGTTTTCCATGATCTGTCAGAAAGGGTTCACCCTTCTCCCTGTCCCTGAAGAAACCTGTGATCCATTTTCTAATGCTTGCCTGAGAAAGCAGTACTGTCCCACACTTGGGGGCCACCTCTCTGAAATTGAGGGACACCCTGACTCAACCCTCACCTGACAGAAGTGTGATTATCAGCTCTGGTTACAGTCAGGTACCAGTTGGTGATAACTTGGCTTTATCAATTCCCACCTTTGCCTTGGTGGGTCCAGAACCAAAACCAAAACAGAGTAAGGATTTTTACAAACCCTGCTGCCTGAAACAGCACTCCTGTGTCCTGTTGCACTGCTCACTGTGTCCCCTGGTGTCCCCAGGCACGCCCAGTCCCTGGCAGCCCTGCAGGCCTACGCTCACTGGCTGGCCCAGTTCTACAGCGAGGTGCACCGGCAGAACCCCGAGCAGTTCATCTCCCTGGTGTCCACAGCACTGGAGGCCATCACCCCGCTCATCAGCTCCAAGGTACTGCCCCCCCGGGGGCTGGGGGCTGCACTCTGCTCAGCTGGGGTGGGCTGGGGGCTGGGCTGTGTCCCAGAGCCATGGGAAGTGTCCTAACAGCACTGGGAGTCAGGCTAATACAAGCATAAGCAACTTAAAGGCTTTTAAACTCAGTCTAATGATTTTATGGCTTGAAAGCAGGGAAGTCTCTCTCATAGTATTAAGGGAACTCAGCTATGCTCTGGTTTACAAATAAATCATAGAATTGTTTAGGAAAAGCTCTCTAAGATCAAGTCCAGCCATTCCTCCAGTACTGCCAAGGCTACCACTGTCCCATGTCCCCAAATGCCACATCCACACAGCTCTTAAATCCCTCCAGGGATGGGGACTCCACACTGCCTTGAGCACCCTATGCCTGACCACCCTTTCCATTAAGAACTTTTCCCAAAATCCAATCTAAACCTTCCCTGGCACGTTTCCTCTCATCCTGTCCCTGTTCCCTGGGATCAGAGCCTGCATCCCCCAGGTCCTGGCGGCTCAGTGAGCTGAGCCTGGCTGTGTGTGCTGGTGGGACTGACCACCCCTGTCTGTCTCAGGTGCAGGAGAAGCTGCTGCTGTCTGCGTGCCACCTGCTGGTGTCCCTGGCCACCACGGTGCGCCCGGTGTTCCTGATCAGCATCCCGGCCGTGCAGAAGGTGTTCAACAGGATCACTGACACCTCTGCCCAGCGCCTCCCCGACAAGGTCAGTTCACCCAGAGCTGTCCCACGTGGAAACCAGGTGTCCTTGGGAATATGTGCCTCAGGTGCTGAGGGATTGTCTTGGTTTGAACAGACAGGTGTCTGCTAAGGAAGGCAGGAGCCTCCCCTGAGATGGAAAATGTAAACCCCCTCCCTCCAAATTGCTCTAAATTTTAAATTAAGGAGCTCTCAGGCAAAAAATATGGGAGCAGAAATAACAGTTCTTTAATAGGGAAGAAAATAAAGAGATAAACAATGCAGTAAACAACACTGACAGAGTCAGAACACAGCCTGACACCCTGTGGGTCAGGGTGTTGGCAGCAGTCCCATTGGAATTGTGGCTCAGCCCTCCTGCAGTGTCAGGGGTGGTTCTGCTGGAGCAGGGATCCTGGAGAAGTAGGGTGTAGTCTTCCTGTAAAGATCCAGGGGAAGGAGAGGCAGCTGCTGTTCCTCTGGGAAATCCAGTGGAGAAGCCATGCTGGTGTTCCAGAATCTCAGATTATATCCAGGTAGGAATGCTTGGCTCCTCTCTCTGGGCTCACATCTCCCAGTGGGATGCTGTAGTGGTTATCAGCCATGCAGGGACATTCAATATCTGTTATCAGCAGATGTCTCCACGGTTGTGGAAGAGATAAGGAAAACTGCCCACTTAACAGAAGACAGCTGCCATACAGATGGTAAATAGAATACAATTTGCTTGATAATCCAGGACAGAGATAACCTCAAAAATCAGCAACCTTCTCTATATTGTGGATATCCACAAATTACAGTGATATTGTATGTAATTAATGATCTATTTGGGGAAACAGCACAAGGAAAAAACACAATTGCACCTCTTAGATCTGATTCTTCTCTCATTTGTTGACACCATTCCCAGTTCTGCATCAGCTTCACAGTACAGGCACGTTGATTCTGACCTACACAAAGAGTTTTTTGTGGAACTCGAGTATTTATATTGCAGAAGCAATGTAAATAATATAAATGTATTCTGTTGTGTGCTGGCAAGGAAGCACAAAGTGCTGCACAAGTGCAGAAGCTCAGCATGTAAACCAGACAAGGAGTAATGAAAGTAAAATCATTTTGTTTTTATAAACATCAGAGATTTACTGCTGCAGGGAAGGGCTGACAGAGCTGGGAGCTGCTTCCAGGCCTTAAATCCTGGAGCTTTGCTTCTCTGTGTCTTTGCAGGGCTGGTTGTTTTCACTTGGGCTCGTGTTCTGCTGTTGAACAGTGAGCACCTCTGGTGTCTTGGACAGCCATAAAATATCATTTCACTCCAGGCTTGTGCTCTTGCAAAAGTTAACTTGGGAAAAAGGTTAAAACTTTGTCTCTTTGATTAATGTCGCCCAGAGAAGTTGTGCCTGCCCCATCTCTAGAAGTGCTCAAGGGCAGGCTGGACTTGAGCAGAATGATCTGGTGGAAGGTGTCCCTGCCTGGGACAGGGGGTTGGAAGTTTGTGACCTTTAAGGTCCTTTCAACCCAAACCATTCCATGATTCAATGGTTTTGCTGTCAGTCCAACCCTGCTGCTGTCTGGGCTCTTGTGGGTGGTTTCTGCTGCCACCTCTCACTGTGGGTACCAGGAGTTCAGGGTTGATACCCACCTGTGTGGGTGTTTTGGGAGCTGCAATCCATCCTCAGTGTCCAAGCAGCTCTGCAGAGCTCACCCCACACACCAGAGATGCACAAAGCAGGAGTAGAACACAATGAGCTTTACCCTCCCTTCCCACCCAAGCCATTCCACCACTTGTCATGGTTTGGAAAGCCAGGAGTCTGCTAAGGAAGGCAGGAGCCTCGCCTGAAATGGGGAATGTAAACCCTCCCCACCCCTCTGAATTGCTATAAATTTTAAATTAAAAGGCTCTCAGGCAAAAATATGGGATCAGGAAATAACAGTTCTTTAATAGGGAAGAAAAAAATAAAAGGATAAAATAAACAATGCAGTACACTAAAACAACTCTGACAGAGTCAGAACCCAACCTGACACCCTGTGGGTCAGGGTGTTAGTTGCAGTCCCATTGGAATTGTGGCTGCAGCCCTCCTGAAGTGTCAGGGGTCGTTCTGCTGGAGCAGGGATCCTGTAGAAAAGGGTGTAGTCTTCCTGTGAAGATCCAGTGGAAGAAGAGACAGCTGTTCCTCTGGGAAATCCAGGGAGAAAGCTGATGCTGGTGTCTCAAAACCTCAGGATTATATCTGGGTAGCAATGCTTGGCTCCTCCCTCTGGGTGGAGCATCTCACACTGGGTCGTTCTTATCAGCCATGCAGTGACATTCAATAGCTGTTATCAGCAGATGTCCCCTCCCAAGGGAGGAGTGGGTGTGATCACCCAGAGAGAGATAAGGCAAACTGCCCACTTGGCAAAGACAGCTGCCATACAGATGGTAACAGAATACATCTTGCCTTGCAACCTGGAACGCCATTCTTCCCACCCAAACCATTCAGTAGCTGTGATTGCTGTCCCTGCCAGGCCCAGGTGCTGGTGTGCAGAGCTCTGTCCAACGTGCTGCTGCTGCCCTGGCCCAACCTGCCTGAGAGTGAGCAGCAGTGGGCTGTGCGCTCCACCAACCACGCCAGCCTCGTGTCCGCCCTCACCCGCGACTACCGGCAGCTCAAGGCCACGGCCAGCCTGCCCCAGAGGAAGGTGCAGCTGGAGGACAGTAAGTACCAGTGTCCTGCTCACTCCTGCTGCACTGGGGAGTGTCATGAAGCTGATTTGACAGTGGTTATTTTGGCTGAGAAATTGTTTCGCATACGGGGAGGGTGGGGAAGGAGCGGGCTGGGTTTTCTTTCTGTTTTTAGAGGTTTTTCTGCTCTGTACAAGACACTCTTATCCCAGGTCACCTGTAAACTCTTCCATTAGAGTGCTGTCTTCCTGGGGTCAGGATTGGGATAAAAGTTGAAATAGTAAGGATTGCATTGGGAATACTGAACAGCCTCTTATGTACTATTAGAAAACTGACTGGAAGCAGCGTTAGCAAAGATTGTGGCTGTAAAAAGGGAAGGGGGAAAAGAAGAATTTCTTCCTTGGGAAGTACTGGAGAGGGTTTGTTTATATAGGAGGAATGCAAGGAAACTTCTGGCAAGGGGGCAAGGAAACTGCTGTATATGCTTTGGGCCTGGTTTGGGGTGATTTTGGGTTTTTTCATTGAGGATCATTTTAGAAATCATTCAGAAATCTGCAGTGTTACACATCAGTTGTTTTAATTACTCTGTGTGTGAGCTTTATTTCTCTTCCTCTTACCTGTGAGCAATTTTGGCACATGCAAGAAGCATCACTCCTCTTGTTTTGCAGCCAAAGTGATCATCCACCAGACACTGAGCGTTCTGGAAGACATTGTGGAAAGTGTCTCTGGAGAATCCACCAAGTCCCGGCAGATCTGTTATCAGTCGCTGCAAGAATCCGTGCAGGTCTCACTAGCCCTCTTCCCAGCTTTCATTCATCAGTCAGGTATAACCTCAGGCCAGGGGTCATGCTGTGAGTAGCTTTCTGAGCTCCTGGTGACACCCAGAGCAGCAGCAGAGTTGTGGTGTGGGTGTGGAGTGTGTGGGTTTGCTGTGCCTGGGTGTGCTGGGAGAGCTGGGCTGCAGGGACATCCCTGCCAGCCAGGAGCCAGGCAGGATTGTCACAGTTTCAAAGAGGAGCTGGGCCTGAGCATAAAAAAAAAAGCTTTAAAATACCCTCTCTGGCTGTATTTACCATTAAGAGGAATAGTTGGCATCAGATTGGGTCAAATGATGTGGGATTTGGGGGTTTCTTTCCCTGAGATGGAACCAGGACTGTCACTTGGCAGCCTGCTTGCATTTTGTGTCACATCAGGTGCTTCCTCCTGTTCCCCTTGGAGCTGGGTGGGATTTTCTCAGTGGTGGGGGTTGAGGGGAGACAAAAGCAGTGAAATGCAGAAGATCCAAGGCAGCAACAAAGGTGCTGTGACTCCAGGGAGCTGTTGTCTTCAGAACAGCCTCATCAATTGCAATTTATTGGCTATCCAAGGCTGTGTGATGAGGGAGGAGTTGAGCAGCTCCAGCTTGGTTATCCAGTGTTTATTGGGATGGCTGAAGGATCAGCTGGGTGCTGATCAGCTCACTGCACCACCACGTGCTCACTTCTGAGGATAGAAGGGTCTTCTCAGTTCCTGCCAAAAAAACAAGCTGGATTCTGTCTCCTCCACCCCAAGCTCTGTGGGTGTTTTGGATTTCCTGGTGTTTCCTGTTAACCCTGTATGAGCAGTGAGAGCTGGAGATGGGCCTGGAGCTGCCCCTGAGCTTTGTCCCAGCACTCTGAGCACACTGAGGCCTTGCTGGCAGGATTTTGGTTGTTCTGAGGGCTTGGGTGCTGCCTGTGCTGGTCATCCCTGGCAGGTTTTGGAAGGGGATGAACAATATTGAAGCCCTGTAGGAACCAGCTGATGGTTTCAGTTTCTCAGACAGCCCTGTTGGTAAATTCCCAAGAGTAAATGGGGTTCCCTGAACAGGAGGAGCAAACTTCAGACTTAAACACAAAAGACTTACTGATGCACTTGGATGTTTCCTTAACATGTTCTTGTTGCTTTTCTCCTCTCAGATGTGACAGATGAGATGCTGAGCTTCTTCCTCACCCTCTTCCAAGGCCTGAGGGTGCAGATGGGAGTGCCTTTCACTGAGCAGATCATACAGACCTTCCTGAACATGTTCACCAGGTACTGCCCAGCCTTGGTCACTTCTTTCTTGCCCCTCAGGATGGTTTATCTGAGGAGCTGCTCAGCCAGCTGGTCCCTGTCCCTAAAGTGGGCTGTCTGCAGCCTTTGTGGCCAAACTTTTGTCACATCCCAGGGCTGAATGTGAGGAAAACACTTCCAACTCTGGAGAGACCCAGTGCATGTCCATCAGTCACAGCTGCCACTGTGCAATCCCAGCTCTCCCACAGACTTGCTGGCTGTGTGGGGTGTTGAACTGGACTCTCACATTCCCTCTTAGTTCCTGCCCAAGGTCTCAGTGTCCCCTCACTCATCTTTTGGTGGGGAGGGAGGGGTCTGTCAACCCTCAGTCAAACCTCCCTTCTGTGCCTTCATGTACCTGGCCTGTATTAATGGAGCATTTTAGAGGCTATTTTCTACTATTTTCCTGTAAACCAGGTGAGCCCTTGGATCCCTGGGAGTGTTCCTAATGCCTGTTTGTGTCCCAGGGAGCAGCTGGCAGAGAGCATCCTGCACGAGGGCAGCACGGGCTGCCGGGTGGTGGAGAAGTTCCTGAAGATCCTGCAGGTGGTGGTGCAGGAGCCAGGCCAGGTGTTCAAACCCTTCCTGCCCAGTGTGATCTCCCTGTGCATGGAGCAGGTCTATCCCATCATTGCAGAGGTATTCAGCTCCCAGGGCAGGGCAGGGCAGGGAGGCATTGCTGGGGGTGTGACAGTGTTCACAGGGGTCCCAGGATGAGGGAAGAGACGAGGATCTGACTCCATGTGTCAGAAGGCTGATTTATTATGATATATATTATATTAAAACTATACTAAAAGAATAGAAGAAAGGATTTCATCAGAAGGCTAGCTAAGAATAGAAAAAGAAGAATGAATAACAAAGGCTCTGTCTTGGACAGAGAGTCCGAGCCAGCTGACTGTGATTGGTCATTAATTAGAAACAACCACATGAGACCAATCACAGATGCACCTGTTGCATTCCACAGCAGCAGATAATCATTGTTTACATTTTGTTCCTGAGGCCTCTCAGCTTCTCAGGAGAAAAAATCCCAAGGAAAGGATTTTTCAGAAAATATCATGGCTACAGGGGGGTGGTGATGCCTTATGGAGCTGTAACGGAGGCTAGATGGAGTTATGAGGAATAAAGTGGATTTTTATTGAAGTGCCTTCAAAGGCCACACCCTGGCAATAGCAGAGCTCAGGTCCTGTCTGGGCATGGGAAGAGGTGGGAGCTCTCCTGAGACTGCTTTTAAACTACTTGGAAGTCCAGGTCAGGATTTGGGGGTTCTGTGCCACAGCCTTTGTGTGGTTGGAATGGAGCTACCACCCCCCTGATACTGGGAACTGGGAATGGGAGGGATCCCAGCTCCAGTCAGACAAAGGCTGGATGTGTTCCCTGCTCTGACAGTGAGGGAGAGCAGAGAGCACCCCGTGCCAGTCAGGTGTGTCTGGGGGAGCAGGGACAGTGAGGGGTGTCTGGGGAGCAGGGACAGTGAGGGGTGTCTGGGGGAGCAGTGACAGTGAGGGGTGTCTGGGGGAGCAGGGACAGTGAGGGGTGTCTGGGGGAGCAGGGACAGTGAGGGGTGTCTGGGGGAGCAGTGACAGTGAGGGGTGTCTGGGGGAGCAGGGACAGTGAGGGGTGTCTGGGGGAGCAGGGACAGTGAGGGGTGTCTGGGGAGCAGCAGTTGGGACCCTCAGTGGCACAGGGAGTGCCTGCAGCATTCCCAGCTGGGCAGCTGCAGGTGTCTGCTGTTCCCAGCTCACTGCCACTGGGAGTCTCCATCTCTCTTTGGACCCATCCTCCACAGTCATAGCTCTGCCTGGGGGGCTCTAAGATGGAAACAAAAGGGCTTGGTCACAAGAGCTCACATTTTTATAAGTTTTAGTCCATTTGCATACAGGAGCCAACTGTCCAATTAATAACTTCAAATTATGAAGTTTCATCCTCCTTGCTTGCCCACCCTTCTCTTTTCACATTGTTTATGCTTTGGGCCTGAAGTTTGAAAAGATTGTCCTTGAGTCTCCTGCTAGAATAGGATTGTTTTGTCTTCACCACCCTATGAAAAGATCCCAGTAACACTTAATATAAAGCTAAAAGCTGCACAGAAAAACAGAACAGAAAAACTTAAACCCCAAGGTATCAGTGGCAGCAGTGAAGCTTTGAATTTCCACGAGCTGCAAGTGTGGAGAGAAAACACCCTGGGGGGGAGCAGTCAGTGGGATTGGAAACAGAGTGGGTGGAGGATTTTGTCAGGGATTTCAAGAGAAGCTAAAATTAGGGAGGAGGTCAAAGCAGGAGGTACAACTCAGTCAGGGATGTGTTTTCAGCATGATCCTACAGCTGCTGGGGCTGGTGCTCCCTTAGAAGTGCTTTGATGTGTGGGTGGGACCAGGGGTGGGTGGGACCAGGGGTGGGTGGGATCCCAGCAGAGGAGCCTGCCCTGAGCTCTGTCCCCTCTCCTGGCAGCGCTCATCCCCTGATGTGAAGGCAGAGCTGTTTGAGCTGCTCTTCCGGGTGCTGCACCACAACTGGAGGTACTTCTTCAAATCCAGTGTGCTGGCCAGTGTGCAGAGGGGAGTGGCAGAGGAGCAGATGGAGAATGAAGCCCAGTTCAGTGCCATCATGCAGGTAACTCACCTTTCCCACCACTGCCCAGAGCCTGTCCTGCAGGGGAGCACTGAACAGGGAATCACACAATCATCAAGGTTGGAAAAGCCCTCTGAGATTGAGTCCACTCGTTCCCCCAGCCTGCCAAGGCCACCACTAAACCTGTCCCCAGGTGCCACATCCACATGGCTTTTAAATCCCTGCAGGGATGGGGACTCCACCACTGCCCCAAGCAGCTGTGCCAGTGCCTGACCACCCTTTCTATGAAGAAAATTTTCCCAGTATCCGACCTAAACCTCCCCTGGCACAGCTTGAGGCTGTTCCCTCTCCTCCTGTCCCCTCCTGTCAGGAGCTGTGCAGAGCCACAAGGTCCCCCTGAGCCTCCTTTTCTCCAGGCTGAGCCCCTTCCCAGCTCCCTCAGCCCCTCCTGGTGCTCCTGACCCTTCCCCAGCTCTGTTTCCCTCTCTGGACCCCTCCAGCCCCTCAATGTCTTTGTTCTTGTGAAGGGCCCACCTGGGCACATGTGGGTGATGGGTTTAGATGAGCTTGAGGGAGCTTTTGCCTCCCCAAACTGCTGAAAATGAAAGTGCTGAGGAGTGACCCAGCTGCTGAGCTCACAAGGCACAGAGCCATGCAGGCATGAGGAAGGAATGTTAATTTTTTTGCAAGCCTCATCCTGCAATAAAAATACATTACTGCCACTGACCCATTTAATTCTGAGTGTTGTGATTGGCACTGGGGAGAGCTGCCAGTGCTGGAAAGTTTTCCTGAGTGGGGAAAAACTTCCCAACTCCCAGTGCTGGGAAGTTTTCCTTTTGCTTTCCATGGACTTGTTGAGTGCTGTACCACAATCCCTGGTGGGGAAGGCTCAGGGGTAACACCTGACAGGCTTTGTCCTGAGGAATAGAGAATCATGGAATGGTTTGGGTTGAAAGGGACCTGAATCCCATCCCACCCCCTGCCATGGCAGGGACACCTTCCCCTATCCCAGGTCACTCCAAGCCCTGTCCAGCCTGGCCTTGGGCACTGCCAGGGATCCAGGGGCAGCCACAGCTGCTCTGGGCACCCTGTGCCAGGGCCTGCCCACCCTGCCAGGGAACAATTCCTAATTCCCAAGATCCCATCCATCCCTGCCCTGTGGCAGTGGGAGCCATTCCCTGTGTCCTGTCCCTCCATCCCTTGTCCCCAGTCCCTCTGCAGCTCTCCTGGAGCCCCTTGAGGAGAGTGTGTGCACAGAGCCAGCTCCAACCTTCTCACGTTGGGATATTGGCATTTTTAAGAATAACAGGCTGTGTTCCATGTGTTACTTCAGTCAGAGCTGGCCTGATGAGTTCCCTTGCAATTCCTACATCTCCTTAGTCTGCAGGTGGGAGGACTTTGGGAGAGTTTCCCCCTGGTGGAGTGCCTGGTCCCCTGTGGTGCACCTGTGGAGAGGGAGCTCTTGCACTGACATAACCTGGGCCATGTTATGTCAGAGAACTCTGGCCTTTCCCTTCTCCTGCCACCTTTTGGTGTCACTGCAGCCCAGGCTGGTTCCTGTGCAGGGCTGTCCAAGCATCTCTTTCACCTGGAGCTGTGTAACACTTCCAACCTCTCTTGAATGCCTCATTCCGGAAGATATTTATGTAATCATCTCAGTTCAGGCTGGGTGACAATACTGCACTGCTTGTTTTGCTCCTTGGCTCTTGTTGCTCTGATACAAAACTCCCATTTCATGCTCTGTAGGTGTTCCCACAGCCAGGGCTTTGTGTGGGGGATATTAATAGTTTGCATGCTGATTTCCACCTGGGATCTTAGGCCAGAACTGGCTCAGTCTTGATGGGATCTGGGTCATTTTTGTCCATTTGACAGTAAATGGGTCATGTGAGAGAATAAACTCTTCTGCTCACAATGCCTTGAAGAGGAGGTGTTAAAATCCTGCTGCCTGTCTCTGTACAGAGCTGACCTCACCCACCTTCATCCCCTGCCCAGTGCTTTGGAGCTGTTCAGGGTGGAAAAGATGTTTGATCACACACTGTGCAGCCCTGCCAGGCCAGCTCAGGCTCCAGCAGGTTTTGTTCTGGGCTCTTCACTACACAGGCTCCCAGGGCCTAAATCCCGAATCATCTCCAAATCCTAAATCAGGGCAGTGACGCTGCTTGGGCTCCTGGCTGAGACTGAGAGCCCCCCTGGGCTGTGTCCTGGTCTGTTCCCTGTGCTGTGGTGCCTTAGGTGACACCCTGAGGAGCAGCCCTGCCCTTCCTGAGCAGCCTGGCTGCCCAGGGAGCTGGGCTCAGCATCCCTGGCCCTCTCCAGTGCCAGCTTGGCCTGCCTGCTCCCAGTGGAGCCAGCTCTGCAGGGATATGCCCATGGTCCCACCAAAATGTCATCCCCATGGACCTGCTGGCAGCAGAGCTGATCTCAACTGCCTGTCTCTCGTGATCTTGCTGCACTGAGGCTGCCAGGGGTTTCTCATGGTGTCAGGGTGAAAATGCTGTTGTTTTTCCTGGCAACTCTGATGTTTGTGGTGCTCTCCATGCCCTTCCTCCCTCTGTGCTTTGTTCCCAGGCGTTTGGCCAGTCTTTCCTGCAGCCTGACATTCACCTGTTCAAACAGAACCTTTTCTACCTGGAGACACTGAACACCAAGCAGAAGCTGTACCACAAGGTGGGTCCTGCCTGGCCTCTGCTCTCTGGGCATGGGAAGAGGTGGGAGCTCTCCTGGGACTGCTTTTAAACTACTTGGAAGTCCAGGTCAGGATTTGGGGGTTCTGTGCCACAGCCTTTGTGTGGTTGGAATGGAGCTACCACCCCCCTGATACTGGGAACTGGGAATGGGAGGGATCCCAGCTCCAGTCAGACAAAGGCTGGATGTGTTCCCTGCTCTGACAGTGAGGGAGAGCAGAGAGCACCCAGTGCCAGTGAGGGGTGTCTGGGGGAGCAGGGACAGTGAGGGGTGTCTGGGGAGCAGGGACAGTGAGGGGTGTCTGGGGAGCAGGGACAGTTGGGACCCTCAGTGGCACAGGGAGTGCCTGCAGCATTCCCAGCTGGGCAGGTGCAGGTGTCTGCTGTTCCCAGCTCACTGCCACTGGGAGTCTCCATCCCCATGGACCCAGGTCCTGTAACCTCCCCTAGCTGCTGCCATGGGGGATGAAATCTGGAATCCAGGGAATCTGCTCAGCCTGGGAAAGCAGAGCTTGCAGTTTCTCATCTGTGGTCACACCTCAGTGGGGGGCAGCCCTTTGTGTTCACAGGTGCCTGGGGCAGATTTCAGGCCCTTGGCCACATTCCCTGGCTCCCTAGAGCACTGTGCAGGGAACACCTGGCTGGAATTGGAGTGGGACTTGATGCTGGTGGCTTTGCCAATGCTTAAAACTTGGGTCAGAGCATGGAATTGTGGAATGGTTTGGGCTGAGTGGGACTGTAAAGATGATTTATTTTTAAATAAATTTCCCCTTGGGCAGGGACACCTTCCACTGTCCCAGGCTGCTCCAAGCCCTGTCCAGCCTGGCCTTGGGCACTGCCAGGGATCCAGGGGCAGCCACAGCTGCTCTGGGCACCTGTGCCAGGGCCTGCCCACCCTCACAGTGAACAATTCCTAATTCCAATATCCCATCCAGCCCTGCCCTCTGGCAGTGGGAGCCATTCCCTGTGTCCTGTCCCTCCATCCCTTGTCCCCAGTCCCTCTGCAGCTCTCCTGGAGCCCCTTTAGGCCCTGCAAGGGGCTCTGAGGTGTCCCTGGAACCCCAAACCATGAGGTAAGTGTGGCCAAATTCAACATTAACTTTCAAGCTGACACTAAATGATCTTATTTTGGCCATTTTTGGTCTGGCTTGGCTTAGAAGATCGTCTCAGTGCTCACCAGAGTTTGCAGATGCCACTGAATCCATGGCCGCTCTGTCCTTGCTGGATTTGTCCTCCTGTGGGAGGAGTGATGTCCCCTGACCCTGTGCCACTCTCCCTGTGCAGAAGATCTTCAGGACCACGATGCTGTTCCAGTTTGTGAACGTGCTGCTGCAGGTACTGGTGCACAAGTCCCACGACCTGCTGCAGGAGGAGATCGGCATTGCCACCTACAACATGGCCTCGGTGGACTTCGATGGCTTCTACTCCGCCTTCCTGCCCGAGTTCCTGGCCAGCTGTGACGGTGTGGACTCCAACCAGAAGAACGTGCTGGGGAGGAACTTCAAAATGGACAGGGTGAGGAGGGGCCTGCAGCATTGTGGTGTTGCCAGGATGCACTGGAGGCCATTTTCCAGGGAAAGAGGAGTGTCTTGGTTGGAAAGCCAGGAGTCTGCTAAGGAAGGCAGGAGACTCCCCTGAAATGGAGAAAATGAACCACCCCCATTCCAAATTGCTCTAAATTTTAAATTAAGGGGCTCTCAGGCAACAAAAATTATGGGAGCTGGAAATAACAGTTCTTTACTAGGGAAGAAAATAAAAGGATAAAATAAACAATGCAGTAAACTAAACCAACACTGACAGAGTCAGAACCCAACCTGACACCCTGTGGGTCAGGGTGTTGGCAGCAGTCCCATTGGAATTGTGGCTCAGCCCTCCTGCAGTGTCAGGGGTGGCTCTGCTGGAGCAGGGATCCTGGAGAAGTAGGGTGTAGTCTTCCTCTGAAGATCCAGTGGAAGAAGAGGCAGCTGCTGTTCCTCTGGGAAATCCAGTGCAGAAGCCGTGCTGGTGTTCCAGGATCTCCAGATTATATCTGGGTAGCAATGCCTGGCTCCTCCCTCTGGGCTCACATCTCCCAGTGGGATGCTGTAGTTCTTATCAGCCATGCAGGGACATCCAATAGCTGTTATCAGCAGATGTCCCCTCCCAAGGGAGGAGTGGGTGTGATCACCCAGAGAGAGATAAGGCAAACTGCCCACTTGGCAAAGACAACTGCCATACAGATGGTAATAGAATACATCTTGCCTTGCGACCTGGAACAGGAAGTCCTTTCTCAAGGTCTGGGTATCAGCTCAGAGGTGGCCTTTGGGGGTCTACGGACTTGCAGGGTCCTGGTTGCTGGATGCTTTAGTTTTGGAGAAATCCAGCAAAGTTTGCAAATTTCTAGCTTGGCACCGTGTTATTGGCAAGTGCAAGTGGACGCAATTGGAGGCCATTTTCCAGGGAAAGAGAAATCCTTCCCCAGGGTCTGGGTATCAGCTCAGAGGTGGCATTTGGGGCTCTAAGACTTGCAGGGTCCTGGTTGCTGGCATCCAGAACATGCTGGCAATGTCTCCAGGCAGTGCCTTTTGTTCCCAGCACTTCATGCTCAGCAATCCCCAGCCAAAGGGTTCTCAGTGCAGTGGCAGAGCTGCCATCACCCCTCAGGCTGCAGGCTGCTGTGGGAGTCAGGGAAGGTGGTTCCTGGAGGAAGGTTTCACTGGACTGGGCTGATGTCCTTGTCTAAACCTTGCTTCAGCTGCTGACCAGATGTTTGAGGGTCACAGTAAGGACAGCAGAGTACCTGCACAGTCTCAGAATTCCTGCAAACACCTCATGTGTGGGGAGGAAATGTGTGGAATATCATGGCAGAACAGGGAAGGAAATGTGTGGAATACCATGGCAGAGCAGCAGGTTCTGGCTTCCATTACTGAGGGTTGTCCATTGAGTGCTCCCTGTCCTGAGAGAGGGGATGGGAATTTGGGACCCAGGGTGAGGGTGGGAATGGAATCCTGGGGGAATTGCTTGGCTCTGGAAGGTGATTGTTCCTCAGGAATATCAGCTCTTGTTAGGGAGTGTGTGACACCCAGGAGCCCTGGCAGGAGAGCAGCAAGGAATTAGTGCTGAATCTGGCCATGGAGCCAGGCTGGGAGAACTGGGGGAGAGATGGATCCAGGGACACCTCAGAGCCCCTTGCAGGGCCTAAAGGGGCTCCAGGAGAGCTGCAGAGGGGCTGGGGATAAGGGATGGAGGGACAGGACACAGGGAATGGCTCCCACTGCCAGAGGGCAGGGATGGATGGGATATTGGGAATTAGGAATTGTTCCCTGTGAGGGTGGGCAGGCCCTGGCACAGGGTGCCCAGAGCAGCTGGGGCTGCCCCTGGATCCCTGGAGTGCCCAAGGCCAGGCTGGACAGGGCTTGGAGCAGCCTGGGACAGTGGGAGGTGTCCCTGCCATGGCAGGGGTGGCACTGGATGAGTTTTAGGGCCCTTCCCAGCCCAGACTATTCCATGATCCCATGCCCATTCCTCTGGGGTCTCGCTGCACAAGCTGAGATGGCAGCAGAGCCTGGATCCCTGCAGTGAGCTCTGAAACCACCTCTGCCCCTGAGCCTGGAGTTCCCTGACTGAGTCAGGGTGGATCTGTTCACCTGTGAACACCCACTGGCTGCCTGCCCCTCTCGGTGTCCCTCCGTTCCCAGCAGTTTTTGTTCTCTCCCTTGCAGGACCTGCCCTCGTTCACACAGAACGTGCACAGGCTGGTGAACGACCTGCGCTATTACAGACTGTGCAACGACAGCCTGCCCCCGGGCACTGTGAAGTTATAGTGACTGCCCTGCAGTGAGCGCCGCCCTCGGGCACAGCCCCGCGCTCCGGTCCCGCTCTGCCCCCGGGCCGGGCCGGGCCGGCGCTGCCTTCACCGCGCTCCGCCGCTTCCTTTGAGTGCTCCCTGCCCAGCCCGAGGCCGCCGCTGGAGCCGGCAGGATGTGTCTTAATGCCCACCCCGGGGCATCCCGGCTGTCGGGAAATCCCTCTCCCGGGGCGTTCCCTCTGCTCCTGTAGCACTTTGTTGCATCTGGAGGTGTCTGGAGAGATCATGTCCGTATCAAACACGAGGCAGAAGCGCCAAAGACCACTTCAGACATTCGTACCTTCGTGTCATTCCACCTTCCTGCCCCGCCCAGCTCTCGGAGGAGGAGTCTCCTGACGTTGGGACTGGTTTGGCACTTCTGTCACTCCCTTTGTTTTTAAATTGCCTTGAAAACCTCCCCGATGTTGGCGGGGATTTAGAGACTTTTTTTGTTTTTTTTTTAAACGTAAACGTTTTCTCATCATTCCATTGTGATACTAAAACAACATGCTTAATGGGAATAAAGTGCTTACTTTGTTGTTTTAAATAACTTGGGGCTGGGTTAGTTTCCCTCTAGGTCATTTTGTATAAATGAACATGCAGTGATCCACAGCTTTTCCCAGGATCAGGAATGAGGAGCAGCCAACAAGGATCCCAACAAGTCCAGCAGCTCCTGGAAGCTGCAGATCAGTGCTGGCCTCTTCTGCTGTCTCCTCGTTGTTCTCCTCCTGTATTTTCTGTCACATGTTGTGGTGATCCATTCATTCCCTCCAGCACACGTGTCTGAATCGATCATGAGGTGCCTGCAGGAAGAAAAGGAAGAAATCCCCCATTCCCAGGGAGCCTGGAGCTGAGGGTCACCCTCTGCCCAGTGAGCCAGTGGTGGCATCTGTCTGGTAAAATCCCAGACTCCAGTCAGGCAGGAGCAGATTGTGTGGGGCTTGTGGATCTCTGATCATGCAGCTGGGAATGATTTATTTCCCTGAGGTCTCTGGTCAGGAAGCAGTATTAGATCAGTCCTAATTTTTATATTAAATAAATTGGAGAGGCATGGAGTGACAGGACAAGGGGAAATGGCTTTAGGCTGAATGAGAGCAGGGCTGGATGGAATATTGGGAATTAAGAATTGTTCCCTGGCAGGGTGGGCAGGCCCTGGCACAGGGTGCCCAGAGCAGCTGTGGCTGCCCCTGGATCCCTGGCAGTGCCCAAGGCCAGGCTGGGCAGGGCTTGGAGCAGCCTGGGCTGGTGGAAGGTGTTCCTGCCATGGCAGGGGTGGGATAAGCTTTGAGGTCCCTTCCAACCCAAACCATTCCTTGATTTATGGAATCAGTCTTAATTCCCTGTGGTTAAGTGGGCAGCTGCAGTGGCAGGAGCAGCCCCAGGCTCTGGGAAGGGAGCACTCCTGCAGATGTTCTGGGAATGTTTGGAGATGTGGCTGTGCTGTGGCTGCACCTGGACTGCTGGGAGGTGCCAGGGGTGAGCTGGAGTGTGGCAGCACTTCCTCCGTGGTTCCTGTGATTCAGTTTTGTGGACAAGCCCCTTCCCTGTGCCCGTTTGTCATGGGAGATGCTGGATGCTGTTTGGATGATCTGTGCCATCCCTGCATCCAGGCTCTGAGCTGGCACCAGCTGGATCTTTGTGCTCCCTGCCCTGGAGCAGAGTCCAGATGCCCAGGATGTGCCTCACCTGCTCCAGGCCGTGCAGGTGAGGGCAGAGCTGCCTCCAAGGGGTGAGGGAAGGGGGCTGATGGTCTGTGCCCAGCCTTCCTGACTCCCTGCCAGCCACACCTGGAGCAGCACTTGGAGTGCCCCGTGTCCGTGTCTCCCCTGTCCCCTCATTGTTCCTGCTGGTAACGGTGCAGGAGCACCCAGTGCAGAGTCCAGCTCTGGGCCTGCTCCTGAGCTCCTCCTGGGCACCCTCAGCAGCTCTGCCCTGCCCTGGGGGGCACGGAAGCTGGCAGCCACCTCCTCCACCACTTCCCTTTGTGGCTGAAGGGATTTCATCCCAGCACAGTTCTCCAGGCTCAAGCTCCTTCTCTTTCTTGTCTTCACACAGGATGAAAGTAGATTTCCTCTTGGTCAATGCCAGCAGCTGCCAGGTGGCCAAAGCCCAGGCTCCAATCTGCCCCCCCTTGTCCTAAAACCCTCTTTCCCCTTTGCCACCCTTCTGCCCCATTCCCCCTGGCCTGGCAGACCCTGCAGAGGGGCCTTTCCCCAACCCCAGCCCCTTGTTTGGGGCCAGAAAGTCTCTTTTCCACAGCCTGTTGAATCCGTTTGCCCATGGGGTGTTTTTTGCCATGGTGCTGAGCAGAGCAGGTGCCCAGAGCCCCCGATGCTGTGGCAGGGGCTCTGTGCCCCCATCCCTGTGCCTTGGGAAGGCAGGGTGGTAACGGGGACAGGGGGATCGAGCCCAGACCTCACTTGTTTCTTCAGGACACTCCTCAGTCCTTCAGATCAGCACAGATTTGGGAAGCAGGCTCCAAGCAGCCAGGCTGTTCCCTGAACCTGCCAGGCTGCTCTCCCATGAGCTGAGTGCAGGGAAGCCCAGCACAGAGTGATTTCCCAAAATGGGGTCTGGAATGGGCCTTGGAGAAGTGATCAGAGGGGTCCCACCTGGCACTTCTCTGTCCCCAGGGCCTTGCAGCCCTTCCCCAGCACCTGCTGTGTCCAGGCCAGGTCTGTGCCCCGCAGGGGACCCAGCCCTGGCTGCCCTTGTGCCCCAGCTCAGCCTGGCATGGGCTGACCCGGCCTCTCCTGCTGCTGAATCGAGGGCAAAGCACGAGGCAGGTTTGGGTCCTGGCAGGGTCTGGCTTCCCTCGGGGTGGGCGTGGGCTGTGCTCCCACCCTGGCAGGGTTTGGGCTTCCAAGCCGGGATGTTCCGTGCCAGGATGCTCCGTGCTGGAATGCTCTGCGTGGGGAGGATGCTCCGTCCCGGGATGTCCCGAGCAGGCGCGGCGGCCTTTAAGGGGAGGGACGGAATCCTGACCCGTCCCCGGGCCCTTAAAGCCTCCGCAGAGCGACCGAGCCCGGCTCCGACCCGCCGGGGCCGCCATGGGCTCCCTGGGGCGCTGCCTGGCCCGGAGCCTCCCGCGGGGACAGCCGGGCCTGAGCCCCCCCGCGCCCCGCTGCTACGGCTCCGGTGAGACACGGCCCGTCCCTGTCCTGTCCCTGGGGACCCTGTCCCCACCCTCATCCTGCCCCTGGGGACCGTGTCCCCACCCTCCTCCTGTCCCTGGGGACCCTGTCCCCACCCTCATCCTGCCCCTGGGGACCCTGTCTCCACCCCTGCTCTAGAGGACCCGGTCCCCATCCCTGGGGGCCCTCAGCCCCATCCTGCCCCTGGGGACCCTTTGCTCATCCCTGTCCCTGCCCTTGGTGACCCTTTCCTCATCCTCATCCTGTCCCCAGTCCCCTACTTGTGCTGCCCCTCAGAGCTCCCGTTCCCACGCTGTCCCCTCGGTGCCCCATCCCCCTGCAGTGTCCCCGTCCCCCCGTGCCGGGCGGGTGGCGGCTCACGGGCTCCTGTCACCCCTTCGTGGGGCGAGTCGGTGCCAGGCCCTGCTGTCCCCAGCCCCGTGTGCCGCTATGGGACAGAGCCCGGAGCTGGCGCTCCCTGAAGGTCCCAAGGGCGGTGCTGGAGGGACCCTGGTGCGGGGGACAGGGACAGGGCAGGGCCCTGGCAGAGCCGAGCCGTGCCCAGCAGTGCCCGGGTGAGCTCACGGGCTCGCTTTGTCCGGCTCTGTCCCCGCCCGCACCGGGGGGACGCGGGACCCACCCGCTCCGGCAGCCCGGGACGGGTCCCCGAAGGGATTGGCAGTGAAATGTCCTCTCCCTTCCTCCTCTCTCCCTCTCCCTTCCCCTCCTTCCTGTCCCCTCTGTCCCTCCAGCGGACGGGATGCGCTGTCCCCTGGGGCTTCTGTCCCCTCCTGCGGCGCAGCCGCGGCAGGGCCAGCAGCGGGGCGAGACCCTGCCGTCCCTCGGGTGACAGCGGGACGGGACCCTGCCGTCCCTCGGGTGACAGCGGGACGGGACCTTGCCGTCCCTCGGTCACCGATTTTCCCCTCCAGCAGCGGAGCGCTGTGACCGGGCGGGGGAAGGTCCCCGGGGCCAGGCAGGGGACAGTCCCCGACACTGGGACACGGCACAGACATGGCTGGCTTAAAAGCTATTTCCTGGCCACGGACTTGTCCCCAGCACCCATCAGGGCTTTGTGACACGTCCCCTGGGACCCCAGCAGCCTGAGAGGCACAGCTTGGCCAGGGGACACGCCCCGGGATGGGATGGGGACAGCGATGGGGACAGCGATGGGGACAGCGATGGGGGCAGGTTCCCATGGGCAGCCTCGGGGCCGAGTACAGCCCGTGGTGCGGCGGGGACAGCTCGGGGCCCTGCTGGCACCGTGCCGGTGTCGGGTGGGCTCCGGTGTCCCGCGGTGGTGACAGTGACCCGCGCAGCCCCCGCGGCGCTGCAGGAGAGGACGCTGCTGGTGGCCAAGCCGGACGCGGTGCAGCGGCGCCTGCTCGGGGACATCATCCAGCGCTTCGAGCGCCGCGGCTTCAAGCTGGTGGCCATGAAGCTGCTCCAGGTAGCCGGGCCCGCGGGGACGCTGCTCCGGGAGCGGGGGTGGCCGGGGACACCGCCCGGGTGTCACTGTCACCGCCGCTGCCCCAGGCGGACCGGAGGCTCGTGGAGCAGCACTACGAGCAGCTGCGGCTGAAGCCCTTCTACCCCGCGCTGGTCGCCTACATGACCTCGGGGCCGGTGGTGGCCATGGTGAGGGGACAGCCCGGGGGTCCCGGGGGGCGCGGGGGACTCAGCTGTCCCCGTCCCTGTCCCTGTCCCTGTCCCTGTCCCTGTCTCGCAGGTGTGGGAGGGCTACAACGTGGTGCGGTGCACGCGGGCCATGGTCGGGGACAGCAGCGCCGTGGGGACAATCCGCGGGGACCTCAGCGTGCACATCACCAGGTAGGGCCGCGGGGGCAGGACCCCGGGGCCGTGGCACTGTCCCCATCCCTGTCCCCTCGCAGGAACGTGGTCCATGCCAGCGACTCCACCGAGACGGCCCAGAGGGAGATCGGCTTCTGGTTCCGGCGGGACGAGCTGGTGGCCTGGGACAGCAGGGACAGGGACAACATCTACGGGCTCTAGGGCCGGGCCCCGGCCGGGGGCACCCCCGCCCCCAATAAACCCCGGTGTCCCCAGCTCTGACTCCGGTCCCCTCCTTCGGATGTCACCAGGAAGCTCTGGGAGGCACCGGGATGTCCCCAGAGGGCACTGGGATGGTACTGGGAGGCTCTGGGATGGTACTGGGAGGCTCTGGGATGTCCCTGCAGAGGCACTGAGAAGCTCTGGGAGGCACTGGGATGTCACTGGGAGACGGGTGACACTGGGAAGCTCTGGGATGCACTGAGGTAACACCAGAGGGAACTGGGGGTGTCACAGGGAGGCTCTGGGAGGCACTGGGTGATCATGGAGGGCACTGGGATGTCCCCAGAGGGCACTGGGGTGGTACTGGGAGGCACTGGGATGGTGCTGGGAAGCTCTGGGAGGCACTGGGATGGTACAGAGAAACCCCAGAAGACCCTGGGCTGTCCCTGGGGAGTACTGGGCTGTACTGGGAAGCTCTGGGAGGCACTGGGATGTCCCCAGAGGCACAGGGGCGGTACTGGGAAGCTCTGGGATGTCACTGGTATGTGCGTGGAAGGTACTGGTTGGTACTGGAAGCTTTGTGGGCCCTGGGATGTCCCTGGGAGACTCTGAGAAGCTCGGGGTGTCCATGGACTATTCCTGGGGGGCACTGGATCGGTACTGGGAGGCCCTGTGAGAAGCTGGGATAGTGCTGGGAAGCTCTGGGATGGACTGGGATGTCCCTGGGAGCACTGGAACTGTACTGGGAGGCCGTGTGAGGAACTAGGCTGTGCCCGGGGGGCTGCAGAGGTCTGCAGGTGACGGGAAGAGACTGGGCTGGGGTCTGAGCTGTAAAACTGGGGGCTCCATGCGACACTGGGAACCACTGGGAACCACTGGGACACCGCTGGGTGGCACTGGGACATAACTGGGAACCACTGAGACACCGCTGGGTGGCACTGGGACATAACTGGGAAGCACTGAGACACCGCTGGGTGGCACTGGGACATAACTGGGAACCACTGAGACACCACTGGGCGGCACCAGGGGCCACTGGGACGCTTGGGAAAGCGCTGGGACATCACTGGCACGGTGGATATCACTGGAAGCACTGGGACAGCTCTGGGACAGCACTGGGAGCACTGGGACAGCGCTGGGATATCTCTCTGGGATATCTCTGGGATATTCACTGGGATATCTCTGGGATATTTCACTGGGATATCTCTCTGGGATATCTCACTGGGATGTCTCTCTGGGATATCTCACTGGGATATCTCTGGGATATCTCACTGGGATATCTCTGGGATATCTCACTGGGATGTCTCTCTGGGATATCTCTCTGGGATATCTCACTGGGATATCTCACTGGGATATCTCTCTGGGATATCTCACTGGGATATCTCTCTGGGATATCTCTGGGATATCTCTCTGGGATATCTCACTGGGATATCTCTCTGGTATATCTCACCGGGATATCTCACCGGGATATCTCTCTGGGATATCTCACTGGGATATCTCTCTGGGATATCTCTGGGATATCTCTCTGGGATATCTCACTGGGATATCTCTCTGGTATATCTCACCGGGATATCTCACTGGGATATCTCTCTGGGATATCTCACTGGGATATCTCTCTGGGATATCTCTGGGATATCTCTCTGGGATCTCACTGAGGGCCCTGGGACGGCTCCGGTCTTCCCGCGCTGCAGTTCCCTCCGTGGCCGCTCGGTGTCGCTGTGTCCCGGAGCGCTCCCCGTTGCCAGGCGACGGCGGTGGCGCCCGCGCAGGCGCAGTGAGCAGCGCCGCCCCCGCCATGGCCGAGGCCGCCATGGCCGCGCGGGTGCCCCCGGACGAGGACGGGGACGAGTGTCTGCCGCAGTACCGGCACCTGCTCAGCCCCGACCTGCTCCAGTGAGTGCCGGCGCTCCGGGGGGCCGCGGGGCCGCCTCCCGGCGGCCCGGCTCTGACCGTGCCTCTGTCCCACAGGGGCCAGGTGGCCTTCATCACCGGCGGCGGCTCCGGCATCGGCTTCCGCATCGCCGAGATCTTCATGAGGTGCGGGAGCCCCTGCCCTGGGACCGGCCTCCTTCCCTTCTTCTCTCCCCTGTTACCTTCTTCTCTCCCCTGTTACCTTCTTCTTTCCTCTGACCGTGCCTCTCTCCCCTGTTACCTTCTTCTTTCCCCTGTTACCTTCTTCTCTTTCCCCCTCTTCCCTTCTTTCCCCGCACTTTCCTCTTCTCCTTCTCTTCTCCTTCTCTTCTTTTCCCTTCTCCTTCTCCTTCTCCTTCTCCTTCTCCTTTCCTTCTGTTCACTCCCTTCTCTTCTCTCCCCCGTCCCGTCCTTTCCCCGCCGCGGCACCAGGCCCTGGCAGAGCCCTCAGGGAGGCTCCGGGGACCGGGCCCTGCCTCTCCCCGTCCTGCGGGCCTGGAGCAGCAGCGATTCCTGCAGGGAGCGCCCGAGCTGATCCCGCGGTGCTGCTGGGGAGCCCGGCCCGTCTCACCTGCCCCTTCCCCGCAGGCACGGCTGCCGCACCGTCATTGCCAGCAGGAGCCTGCAGCGGGTGGCCGAGGTGAGTGCGGGCTCCAGCCGCCTGCGAGCCCCCCAAATCCTTCTGCTCTCTGCCAGTGGAGCCAGGAGCCCTGGGAATGGTGCAGCAGGAGGAGTGGCTTCCCATTGCCTCACAGTGCCTCTCAGTGCTCCCATTGCCTCCCATTGCCTCCCATTGCCGCCCATTGCCTCCCAGTGCTTCCCAGTGCCTCCCAGTGCCTCCCAGTGCTTCCCATTGCCTCCCAGTCCTTCCCATTGCCTCCCAGTGCCTCCCATTGCCTCCCAGTGCTTTCCAGTGCCTCCCATTACCTCCCAGTGCCTTCCATTGCTTCCCAGTGCCTCCCATTGCCTCCCATTGCCTCCGAGTCCTTCCCAGTGCTTCCCATTGCCTCCGAGTCCTTCCCAGTCCTTCCCAGTGCCTCCCATTGCCTCCCAACCTGCCAGCCGCGGGCACTCTGGCAGTGCTGGGCAGGGTGGGTGCAGGTTTGGGGCTGCACCCAGCACAGCTCCGTTAACCTGGAACCTGCTTTGTGGGGGCTATTCCATGATCATGATGGCTTTTTGTAGGGGAGAGGGACAGAAATGAGCTGTAGGGGAGGTTTGTCAGCAGGGCAGAGCCCAGGGTTGGACTGAGCAGACACCAGGGGCTGTGTGGCTTGTGTGTTGCACAGGTATCCTGTGTTTTGGGGCAGAGGGGACAGTGCAGGTGTGCTTGCCTGTCATTTCCCACCCCTCATGCTCATGTGCCACAAGAAGCTGGCTCAGCAGGTTTTTAGTCCTCAGGGGCCAGAGTCTTCTGAGGCCACAGAATGTGCAGTCCAGGACTCCAGCTGCTCGTGCTCCTGTGTGTTGTTGGGGCTCAGGACCTCTCACAGAGCCCAAAACAGAAGTTGGAGCAGCTCTGGGTGTTGTGTGGAGTTGCTGCTGAGCTTGTGTGTCCCCTGTGCTTAATTTGCTGTGGAAAATCATACTCTTAATGAGCCGTAGGGGTGGCATGTGACAAACCCTGGGCTGCAGAGCTGCTGTGTTTCACAGCCTGACACCTGGCTGCTCTGTCCTTGCCCTTTTGCCCACTGACTTTTTGGACCTAAAGGACAGTTGTGCCTGGGCTCATGCCAGAAAAGCCTTGCTGGGGTCCAGCCTTTGTACTTGCCCTGCAGAGATGTTGCCTGGGCTGTGCTGTGTCCGTGGCAGCCCACGCAGGTACCTGGGCTTAGCCAGCCCAGCGTGCTGGCTTACACCATGCAGGAGCTTTCCCTGGCTACCCCAGGGCTAGCACGGTGCAGCCAGGCTCTCTCAGGTGGTTTTTTTTGTCCTTTCAGGCCTCGAAGAAGCTGGTGGCAGCCACAGGGCAGCAGTGCCTGCCCCTGTGCATGGACGTGCGGCAGCCACAGACCATTGAGGCAGCAGTGGACGAGGCACTGCAGGAGTTCCAGAGGATTGACATCCTCATTAACGGTGAGGCTGCACAGGGCACTGGTTTGGCAGCAGTTTGGGCTCCCTGATGCCATGATGGAATGTGCTCCCCCAAAACTGAGCCTTGCCTGAGGGGTTTGGCTCTTGTAGTCCATCAACAGGGTGCTGGTGCAGCCCCAGAGGATGGGAAAGACCTGGAACTCTTGGACTAAGTTCAGAGGCCAGGGAGATGCTCAAGGGCTGGACCCCCTCTGCACTATCCCTCCTGCTGCACTATTCCCAGGGCTCCTGGCTGTTTGGGCTCACTGCTGGGCAGGGTGTTTTCCTGGGGGCTCAGAGGAAGCAGAGATCCGTGTGTGGTGCTTGGCCATCCCTGTTTGTCTGGGTGTGGATCATCCCTGCTCCCCTCGTGCTGCTGCTGCTGGGCACCCAGAGCCACCAGTTTATCCCTTAGCAGGGCTGTCTCCATGTGCTCTCCAGCATGCAGACATTGTCCCTCACCCTCCCTGTCCCAGAAGGGCCCTGACACCTGTCCCAGCCCTGTCTTGCCTGTCCCTGTGGTTCAGGTGCTGCAGGGAACTTCCTGTGCCCAGCCAGTGCCCTGTCCTTCAACGCCTTCAGGACAGTGATAGACATCGACACCATGGGCACCTTCAACACCTCCAAAGTCCTCTTTGAGAAATATTTCCGGGTAAGTGGCACAGAGCCAGGGGACTCTGAGGAGAGGCTCTTGTAGGCAGAGGGTAGTGTCAAACCACACTTGGGAAATCAGGGAACTGCAAGGACCCAGAGCCTCCCTGCACAGATCCACTCTGTTCCCTTCCTGGGATCCCAGCCCTGAACTGGGGCTCCTCCTGTCCCTTGCCCTGGGGCTTTGTGCTGTTGCAGCACCTTTCCATGCTCTGCCACCTGGAGAAGCTGATCTCCTGCTCCCTTTCCAGCTCTGCCACTTTCCCTTGGCTTTTCCTTCTACCCTGCATGTCCCACCTCTCCAGCAGGGCCCTGCTGGCTGCCCCACCCCTGAGATTCATCAGAGCTGCCCCAGTGATGGTTTGGCAGTGCCTGTGGGTGACTGTCGCTCCAAGCCCAGCTCTCCTGTCCCTCAGAGCCCTCTGTGACCCTTTGTGCTGCTCCCTGCCTAACTCCACATCTCCTTTCCTTCCCCAGGACCACGGCGGGGTCATCGTTAACATCACGGCCACCCTGAGCTACCGAGGGCAGGCCCTGCAGGTGCACGCTGGGGCTGCCAAGGCTGCCATAGGTACCTCCACACACCCTGCTGGGGCTCTGAGCCACGTGGGGCCAGGAAAGAAGCCAGTCCTTCCTAAATACTGGCATGGAACGTACTGTGACCGTGTTCACAGGGGTCCCAGGATGAGGGGAGAGACGAGGATCTGACTCCATGTTTCAGAAGGCTTGGTTTATTATTTTATGATATATATTACATTAAAACTATACTAAAAGAATAGAAGAAAAGGATTTCCTCAGAAAGCCAGCTAAGAATAGAATAGGAAGGAATGATAACAAAGGCTTGTGGCTCTGACAGAGAGCCCAAGCCAGCTGGGCTGTGATTGGCCATTAATTACAAACATCCAACATGGGCCAATCACAGATGCACCTGTTGCATTCCACAGCAGCAGATAATCATTGTTTACATTTTGTTCCTGAGGCCTCTCAGCTTCTCAGGAGAAAAAATCCTAAGGAAAGGATTTTTTATAGAAGATGTCTGTGACAAGATACCTTGGGGAGGGGCAAGGGGGGTGAATTGGTGTGGTTACGGCATGCCTGGGTTTGGGATGAGGCTCTTCTCCCCTCAGCGCTCTTTGCTCTCAGCCAGACTGTTCTGTGGCATTTTTTCCCCCTCCCAAGAAGTTTCTGCTGTGTTTGGGTGTTTCTCCCTGTTTCTCAGTGCTGTTGCAATCCCTCCCCAGATGCCATGACCCGTCACCTTGCAGTGGAGTGGGGACCCAACAACATCCGTGTGAACAGCCTGGCCCCCGGCCCCATCTCGGGCACCGAGGGCTTCCGACGCCTGGGTGAGGCAGCCTGGGCTCACAGCCCTGCCCTGGCACTGCCCTGGCACTGCCCTGCTGGGAGGGGACTGGGAGGGACCCCCAGTGCCACACAGATTGTGGGGGATTGCTGCTGTGCCGTGCCTTGGCTGGCACAGCTCTGTGGGAACAGCCCTTCCCACATCCCCGGTACCTCCCAGGGCACTGGTTTGGCAGCAGTTTGGGCTCCATGATGCCATGATGGAATGGGCAACCCCCAAAACTCAGCCCTGCCTCACGGTTGGCTCTTGTAGCCCATCAGCAGAGTGCTAGTGCAGCTCCAGAGGATGGGAAAGACCTGGAGCTCTTAGAGTGGGTCCAGAGGCCATGGAGATGCTCCAAGGGTTAGAGCCCCTCTGCTCTGGAGCCATGGAGACCTCAGAATCCCTTCCAGGGCCTGAAAGGGCTCCAGGAGTGCTGTGCAGGGCTTCACACAGCCAGAGGGCAGGGATGGATGGGATATTGGGAATTAGGAATTGTTCCCTGGCAGGGTGGGCAGGCCCTGGCACAGGGTGCCCAGAGCAGCTGTGGCTGCGCCTGGATCCCTGGCAGTGCCCAAGGCCAGGCTGGATGGGGCTTGGAGTGACCTGGGATAGTGGGAGGTGTCCCTGCTCATGGCAGGGGAGGAGAAGGAGAGATCCCTTCCAACCCCAGCCATTCCATGGTTCTAAAGCTTTCTGAGGTCCTTGAGGTCGCTGGGTCAGTACAAAATCCCTGCTGGGCTTGGGCTCCCCTCATTTAAATCTTCCCAGTTTTTTATCCCAGGGCTGTGCCAGGATCTCATCCCAGTTCCCTGGAGCACTCAGCCAGCCCCATGGGCAGTGCTGCATTGCCTGGCCAGCCGTGGTGGTGGACATTCCTCCCATGGTCCAAACTGACTCTTTCCTGCTCCTTTTAGGTGGGAAATTTGCAGAGAAGTCCAACCAGTTCTCGGCGATCCCGCTGCAGCGCGCGGGGAACAAGACGGAGATCGCGCACAGCGCCCTGTACCTGGCCAGCCCCCTCTCGTCCTACGTCACCGGCACCACCCTGGTCGTGGATGGGGGCAGCTGGCTCACCTCCCCCAACAGCTTCTCTGCCTTGCTGGGTATTGCCTCCTCCTCTGCTAAACTCTAGGTGACTGCATTTCCCCCTCGTGGGATTGGAGCAGAGCTCCTCAGGGAATCCCTGCTTTTCCCTGGGGCACGGGGCCTGTGAGGAGCAGCTGAGGGAGCTGGGAAGGGGCTCAGCCTGGAGAAAAGGAGGCTCAGGGGAGACCTTGTGGCTCTGCACAACTCCTGACAGGAGGGGACAGCCGGAGGGGTCGGGCTCTGTGCCCAGGAAACAGGGACAGGACAAGGGGAAACAGCCCCAAGCTGTGCAGGGGAGGTTTAGGTTGGGTATTAGAGAAAATTTCTTCATGGAAGGGATTGGTCAGGTGATATAATGGTCTCCTTGAGCCAGGTCTTATAAGCTCTTGGAGATCTATATCACACCCGAGATAGCTCAGCCACCTCAGATGGCATAAAATCAGCAGGATGGCTTCTGTGGTAGTGTTGGAAACAGAAAAGTTTTAAGAAAAGGCAAAATAACAAAGCTCTTTACAGAGAAAAACTGAGCCAGGTGCAAGAGGCTCTTGCCCCTGGTAAAACACCTCACAAAAGCAATTAGTTCCTTTGTCTTCTTTTTCCAGTAATTTGCTCAGGCAGGACTTTTTGGCTCCTGTCCAACTGGCAATCCTTAAGTTTGAGGTGAAGTCCCCCAGGTCCTATGAGGTGTCTTTACCTAATCGAGCAGAGAAACTTCTGGGCTTTTTTCCTTTTTAAATTTGTCACTTGGTCAACAGGGGGCACATTCCTACAGTCAGCCCTGGCACAGCTGCCCAGGGCAGTGGGGGAGTCCCCATCCCTGGAGGGATTTAAAAACCGTGTGGATGTGGCACTTGGGGACATGTTTTAGTGGTGGCCTTGGCAGTGCTGGGGGAATGGTTGGATTTAATGGTCTTAGAGGGCTTTTCCAACTTAAATGATGATTCTTAACCATGATTCTCCTGGGGCATGGCTGCTGTAGCAGTGGGTACAGTGTCCTCATGGCCAGTCCTTGGGATGAGCAGAACCTACTGGATTTTCCCTTTGAGCCTGGCTTGTGACATGGTGTCTTGTGGACACTTGTCCAGACACCTCTGCCCATTTTCTGTGCCCCAGCAGCAGGATTGAGCACAGAGAATCCCAAGAGCCTCTTCCTTTCATGGATTCCTGCAGCCTGGCGGGGAAGGGGTGTCCTGCCTTCCTCTCCTCCCTGCCTGTGTCCCACCTGGCAGCCTCCAGGAGCTGGGCAGGCCCCAGCAGGGCTCTGTCCCCACCTCCACCCTCTCTTGCAGATGTCTGGGCTGCAGGAGCAAACCAACCCCACTAACGGACAGCCTGGGACTGACCGACGGACAGACGTGACCTGGGACACCGTGTGGGGACGTGTCCCAGAGCCAGTGCTGACACCACAGCCTCTGGTGACACTGCCAGTCCCGTGTCTGCCTGGGGGACAGAGCTCTGGGGTGCTGGGAGGGGACCAAGCCCACCCTGTGCCATTGCTGCCTTCTGAGCTGGTGTGGCTGTGGGTGCAGAGACAGCTTGGAGGGCTGAGATGGTCACTGGCCCTTTGTGGCTCCCTCCAAGCTGCTCCTGTGGCCTTTCCCAAGCCCCAGGCAGTGCCACCCACAGGTACCCATCCTCTTCCTCCCCTCTCTTAGCCTAAGAGCTGCACAGCAGCCCCAGCAGCAGCAGCTCCTTTTGGGAGGGGGAGCAGCTCAGCCTGGCTGGGGTTGGGGTCACCCAGCGTGGTGGGCTCAGTTCTGCTTTGGCATCTCCTGGGAGGGGAAGCCCTGGCAGGGGGAGGTGGCTGTGTCCCCTGAGGGCTCCTGGCTGGGACAGTGGTCCTGGAGGCTGCCAGGGATGCAGCTGGGGTGCCCCTCTCCCGGGAGCAGAGGTGGTGTGAGGGCAGATCCCCCAGGTCCAGCTCTGCACCTCAGCACTGCAGGTGACCAGCGCTCTGTCCACACCCATCTGTCTGTCACACCAGTGGCACGCTGTGTCCTGCCAGGCACTCAGGCTGAGGCTAAGTGAAGGGCTAGAGCTGGAATGCAGGACTTTGCTCCTGCTGGGCTGCGCGGATGGCACTGCTGGAGCCAGCCCTGGTGCCCTGGGGGACACACACTGCTCGTGTGCACCCTCCTGCTGCTGCTGGTAGTTTTAGGCTCACCCTGGATTCAATGAAGCTTGTTCTTCCACTTAATTGTATTTCCTACTCGATTGTAGACTTGCCAGGTTTTACTCCTTCCTCCAGGCCACAAATAAAGAACTTGCCCCCTGAAGCAGTGATGCCTGTCTCTGCTGCATGAGCACCAGTGCCCTGCCCAGCTGACTGGTCCATACTGGGCACTAAGGGAGGGGAAGAGCCACTGCTCCACTGCCAGGGCTTTGTGTGGCTCCAGTCCTGGGCTCTGTGGTGCTCCAGGTCACAGGGCTTGGGGACCTGCCAGCTGCTCAGCCCCAGGGCTCTGGGAAGGTGGTTCCAGCAGCAGACGTGGTGGGAGGTGCTGAGGGCTTTGGTGAGAGGCTCAGCCCTTCAGGGGGATGGGGATGCAGTGCTTGGGCTGGGATCTGGGTGCATCCTTTGCCTGGGCTCTTGGGATTTGCCTCTGGCTGCAGTATTGCTCTTGCTGGATCGCAGATGTGTTTTCTCCTGGAGAAGGTACTTTGTGTGGTGTGTGCTGGCCCTTCTGCCCAGCTGCAGCCTTGTCTGTGACCTGCAGCCCTGCTCTGGGAGGCTCCATGGATTTCACTGTTCCACCATCCCCAGGTGACTTGGGCACTGTCAGGGCTGTCCTGGCTCCGTGGCCGCCCCAGGAGGAGGGAGCTGAGTTTGGCCTCGTGTCCCCAGCACAGGGCAAGGAGAGAGCTCTGGGCCCAGCCTGGAGCTGCAGGAGCCTGTGCAGGGCTGCAGAGCCGCCTCTCACAGCATTGGGCTGTCACCTGCAGCCCTGCAGGCACCTCCTTCCCTGCCAGCCCCATCCAGGGCTGTCACCTGCAGCCCTGCAGGCACCTCCTTCCCTGCCAGCCCCATCCAGGGCTGTCACCTGCAGCCCTGCAGGCACCTCGCTCCCTGTCAGCCCCATCCACGCAGGAACCCACAGCTTGAGCTGTCTGGAAACTGGGAATTGTATTGCCCAGGGGATTTTGCAGGGGATGCCTGAGGCAGGTGCAGCTGTGCTTCCCCCCATGGGACTGAGCCAGGAGCCCCCTCCTGCCTTGCTCACCTTTAGGAATGGCTGTGCTGAGGAAGAGCATTTGGAGTGGGGGCTCCCATCCTTCCAGCACTGGGCTGACTGGACAGGGGTGACATCGTCCCTGGGGATGCTGCTGAGCTCTGGCTCTTGGGGCTGAGTGTGCTCAGGGACACATTGTGGCCCAACCAGGCTGCTCCTGAGATGTCACACACATCCGTGGCCTGGGCAGGGTCACTGGGGCCAGGGATGCTCTTGCTCATCAAGTTTGCTGCTAATTATACCCAGGGGCTGTAATTCCACCTGCTGGGCCAGCTCAGGGATGTGTTAGCAGGGCCATCCTAGTGCTCCAGCAGAAACTGTGGCTACCCCGAGCCTGCAGGCTTGTGAGCCCTAAGCACGGGCACTAATTAATTAATTAATTAACCCATTGACATGGTCCCAGGGGTGTCCCGGGGCTCAGTTCCCCCTGGCTCAGCTCAGGCATCCCGGGGCACACAGTGCTGCCCTACTGGGGCTGGGGGTCCTGGAGCACGGCTCATCTCCCTGGAGGGATTTGGGGCTCACACCTGGAGCAGCTGGGCAGTCCTGTTGCACAGCTCCCCCCACAGGGGTTTGGGGTCCTGGAGCGCAGTTTGGGGTCTCGGAGCGCGGTTTGGGGTCCCGGAGCACGGTTTGGGGTACCGTAGCACGGTTTGGGATCCCGGAGCACGGTTTGGGGTCCCAGGGCACAGTTTGAGGTCTCGGAGCGCGGTTTGGGGTCTCGGAGCACAGTTTGGGGTGCCGTAGCACGGTTTGAGGTCCCAGAGCACGGTCTGGGGTCTCGGAGCGCGGTTTCTCAGCAGGGGGATTTGGGGTTCCCCATTCACGGCGCCCCCCTGGTCCCACGTGCTCGCGCTCCGCCTGGCCCCGCCCCTCTCCGCCGGCCCCGCCCCCGCCGCGCGCGAGCCGGGAAGGGGCGTGGCCTCGGCACGGGCTCGCGCCGCGGAGGGGCGGGGCCAACCGGACCGGCAGGCGAGTGACGTCACCGCCCCGGCTACTGCGGCGGCGGCCGGGCTGGAGCTGCCGCTTGTCCGCGGGCGGCCCCGGAGCGGCGGCGCGGGCGGGCGGGCCGCGGGGCTGTTCCTCGGTGCCGCCGCCGCCTCCCCTTATCCCCGGTCCCGGGCAGGACTCGCGGCCCCGGCTCTCGGAGCCGCCGCTCCCCGGGCAGGGCGGGACCGGCGGGGCCGCCCCCGGTGTCGGCGGGCGGGGCCGGCGTTCCTCGCACAAAGCCGTGAGTGCCGCGGAGACCGCACCGGCACCGGCACCGCCCCGATGTGAGCGGGGCATGGCCGCGGGGCATGGCCCGGGGCGGGCGGCGGCGGGCGCGGAGCGCCGACGGTGAAGATGGAGCCGCGTCCGCCTGCGACCGAGCCCCCGCTGCCCCGGGGGCCGGGACCGGGGCCCGAGCCGGAGCTGGACCTGGAACCGGAGCTGGAACCGGAACCGGAGCTGGAACCAGAGCTGAAACCAGGACCGGGGCCAGTGCTGGACCTAGAACCCGAGCTGGACCTGGAACCGGAGCCGGACCTGGACTTGCAACGGGAACTGGAGCCGGAGCTGGAGCCAGAACCGGAGCCAGAGCTGGACCTGGAGCCGGACCTGGAGCCGGACCTGGACTTACAACGGGAACCGGAGCCGGAGCTGGAACGGGAGGAGGCAGACCTGAGCCCGGAGCCCGAGCTGGACCTGGAGCCGGACCCGGAGCTGGAACAGGAGGCAGAGCTGGGCCCGGAGCTCGATCTGGACCTCTGGGCACTTGATGCCGCCGCTGCCGGCGCGGGGCCGCCGCCCTGGTGCCCGGGGGAGGCCGGGGACAGCCCGGGCCCGGAGGGCTCCGCCGAGCCCCCGCCCGAGGAGGAGCCGCGCCTCCGGCCGGTCTTCGACGCCCTGGACCGCGACGGCGATGGCTTCGTGCGTGTGGAGGAGTTCGTGCAGTTCGCCACGGCCTACGGCGCCGAGCAGGTGAGCACCGGGCACCGCACCTGCCCACCGTGGGCCCCGGTGCCGCCTCCGGGCCGGGGCACCGGGGGGCGGCACCGCTTGGTGCCCGGTGGCCCCGCCGCCCGAGGGTGATGGTGATGGTGGCTTCTGTCCGGGCTGCGGCCCTTGCGGAGCGCCCGTGTCCCCAAGGACAGCGCTGGCATCGCCCCGGGTGAAGGGCACGCTGGCCCGAGCGGCTCCCGCTGCGCCCGGGAGGAGCCGGAGCCGCCGGGAGCCCGCAGCTCTTTGTTCTCCATCGCTGCCGCCTCGGGGCTCGGCTGGGCACGGGGACATCCCGGGGCTGCTCCGTGCCCCCCGTGCTGACCACGGTCACCCCATAACGGGAGCATCCCTACCCTGGCAGCGGCTTGGAGCGATCCTTCAGGGCCTTTCCAGCCCAGGCCATTCCCTGGCTCCCGGCTGCCTCGCTTGTCGGGCTTTGACAGCCTCAATGTGTATTTTCCCCTTTTCTGCTGCCCTGTGCCCTGGCCAGCCGGTGTTCCCCTGCAGCAGATCCCAGCGATGTAATTTGAAGCTGCCTGGGCTGACCCAAAATGGAGCAAGCTCCGGCAGCGCTCACCAGGGCACGGAGATGGATTTGTTGGTGTTTCGTGCATTGGCCTGGGCTGGCATCGCTACCAGGAAAAGAAGATTTATTTTTTTTAAGGAGCGCAGGTATTGCTGTGAAGTTTCCCTGTGCCTGCCCAGGTCTGCTCTCGTTCTCCATCCCTGGCTGCTGCGCGGGTATTTAAGTGCCATGACAAAGCAAATCATGTGTGAAGGAGGCTTTCGGTGGAGGAGGGCTTTTTATCCCTGTCCTCCTGCTAGAAACACCTCTCAAAGATAAAACAAAGGCATTTATTTCAGAAAAACAGCCCTGCAGAGTGGAGACAGGGCACTTCTTTGTGTTGCTGAGGGGGCACTGTGTATGCAGAGGGTCTCAGGGTGTGAGCTCAAGTACCTTGGCTGCTCCTGCCTCTGCCGGCAGAGAGGTTTTATTCCTAAATCCTCCCTTCTGCCCTGCCCTGCCAGGCTCCCTGTGCCACCGTGCCAGGCTCCCTGTGCCACCGCCGTGTCCCACTGCTGTCCCCAGCAGAGGAGGCAGGAGCAGACAGTCCATGGAGGCTCCTGCACACGGTGCCACCTCCCTGAGGACTGTGTGCCTTCGTGTCCCTTGGCAGGAGCAGCCCAAGGACGTGGGAAATGGGGACAGGAGGTGGCAGGGACGTGGCAGGGACATGGCAGGTGGCTCTGGGGGTGCAGCTCAGCCCAGCAGTGCCTGGTGCCGGCGTGGGGATGGGGCCAGAGCTCTGGAGGGGCCTCACTGAGCCGGGAAAACACCTCAGAGCGTGGTCTGGGGAGTGGCTGTGGGCTGCTAAGGTCACTCTGAAGCTCAGGGGTGTCCCTGGAGTGTTTGTGCCATTGGGTGGTGTCTGTCCACATGGATCCAGCTGGGAAGGGGCTCTCTGCAGCTCCCTGTTCCCTCCTGCTGAGCACAGCCTGTGCTGCCCTAAATGATGCTTTGCAAAGCCATTTCTCTTCAGCAGGAGGCTGGCACGGGCAGCTCCTGGCACGCAGGACAGCTGGGGGCCGAGCACCTTGGGCAGGTTGGTGTGGCAGTGCCTGGGCCAGCAGGTCCTGGGCACTGCAGGGGACTGGCACAGGAGGGAAGGGGATGTCTGTGTGTGCAGGAGGTCACACTTGGTGTGAGTCTGCAGCTTGGAAAGGACCAGGGCACGCTGAGGGAGGAGGAGAAGGGGTTGGTGATTGTGTCTGTAAGCTCCCAGCAGATCATGTTTGTTCCTCTGTGATTACCCAGGCAGCCATCACACCCCGACCCCTCTCTCACAGCACCCCAGGCGTGGTTGTGGCACAACCTTTATTGACACCTTGAGGGTCCCATTTAGTCCCACAAGAATCACTGAGTCCAGCCCCTGGCCCTGCACAGACCCCCCAACAATCTCACCCTGGGCATCCCTGTCCAAGCTCTCCTGGAGCTCTGGCAGCCTCGGGGCTGTGCCCATTCCCTGGGGAGCCTGGGCAGTGCCAGCACCCTCTGGGGGAAGAACCTTTCCCAAAATCCAGCTTGAGCCCCCTGATGTGTGGAGCAATAAAGGGAGGAGTTCTGGAGGAGTTCCTTGACCTATTTTTTGTGAAGCAGCTGAACTTGGGCCCAAAGTGGGGCTTCTGGAAAACGGAGATCCAGCTCAGGTGGGAGTTAAAGGGCAGGAACATCCCCAGTGGGTAAAACAGCGTTCAGGGGACTAAATTGGCCCCTGAAGGTGTAAGCAAAGCCTGTGCCACAGCCATGCCCGGGTGCTGGCAGAGAGGGGTCGGGGTGTGGTGGCTGCCTGGGTAATCACAGAGGGCAGCTCATGAGGAACAAATTCCAGGCCCTTGCTGGAGGTGCCTCCTTCCTTTCCTCCTGCCCTCCTTCCCGCTGCCCGCAGGGTGGAACAAATGGCTAAATTGAAGCAGGAGCAGCAGCTGATTCCCGGGGCTGGAGAGGGCTGCAGGAGAGGCTGTGTGTGTGTGTATCCACATGCATGAGGAGCTGGAGAGCAGCAAGTGTTGTCTTTAGCGCCCAGTCAAACACCAGAGGCATTCATGGGCTGCTGAGTGAGCACTGTCAGCTCGCTTGGCTGCAACAATTATTAGCTAAATGTCAAAGGGAAGGCACCAGCTGGCGTTTACTCCATAAACACCGTGGGATTGGGGGTTTCTGCTCGGGTGAATTGGGTGTTTTGCTCTCCACGGGGATGAAAAATGGGATTGGGATGGGGTTTTGCTTAAGCAGCTTGGGGTGTTGGAGGGCTGACTGGGAGAGCTCTGTGGCCGTGCTGCTGGCATGGGGAGGAGATCAGGGCAGAGATGAAGGCAGTTTGTTTTGATGTGCACAGATAACAGCTGATAGGGATCGAGCTCTTGCCAGGACCTTCACCTTCCAAGGGGTGATGGGAGGGGGGTGCTGGGGGTGACACCTGAGCCAAGGGAAGGGACAGCCTTGGGACAGTCCCCCCACAGCCTCTCCCAGGGGGGGTTTGTCCAACACAGATTGTTTTGCTCCCATGGACCCCTGATATGCTCCATGGATTTACAAACAAGATGTGGGACAGAAGGGTCTTGAGGACAGCTTATTTTCCTTGAGAACCACTTGATTTTTCCTCGAAACCCCCTGGACTGCTCCCAAACCACCTGGGAGGCAGCTGCCAGGGGTGCTGTGTTGTTATTGTCTCCTTCCTCCCCCTTTTCCCTGCATTTCTCTGGGATCTGCTGCTCCCTGGAGCCACTGGCTGGGACAGAGGGATGGAGTAAGGTTGGCTTAAACAGCGAGCAGGGAGCTGGGGACACAATTGATGTCACTTTTATGTCACCTTGTCAAGCAGGAGGGGCTGTGTCTCGCAATTCTGGGGTTGCACAGAACCTAAAGCCATTGTGCAACCACTTTTGGTTTGCATTTTTATTCCAGAATTAAATTTTCCCGTAGCCCTGCATTGTGTCTGGCTGGCTGAGGTGACAGAGCCCAAGGCTCTACTCCCTGGATTTATTTCCAGCAGGCTCAGAGGAGAATGGATTGTTTGTGAGGCTGAGGACAAGCGTCCTGCTGGCACCTTGGGTTGTTTTTCCTTTTCTGTTTTGATCTAACAGACAATTGGAGAAGGAAAAGCCTCTTGCACCACATGATCTCACTGCCTTGGCTCAATGAAGAGAAATCCCAGAGTTTGTCTCACTCACTTCCAGAGGCTCCTGTTCCAAGGGATCTTCAGCCTTTTTTTTTCCCCTCTGGATGACCAGTTTGAGCTTCATTCCAGTGTGATTTATTTTGCTTTCTTTAACATTTCCATCCCTCAATACCTGTCCTGCCACCACATCAGCTCATCCTCAGCTGAGCTCTCCATATTCAGCTTTTAACTTTCCCTCTGGGGATGGCTCCTGAGGGGTTTTATCAGGTTTTTGTACTTTTCTCAGCCTTTTGGAATGGGGTGCCTGGCCTGAGCTGAGAGCTGCAGAACAAATCCCATTTTGGGGCTGGCAGGGATCACTCCAGGCAGCAGCTGCAAGGAATCCTGCGCTTGCTTTTTATTCTTGAATAAAACAATCTGAAAAGCTGGCAGTTATTTCCTGTAATGAAGTCTGGAGAGTGTCAAACTGCAGCTTTTTAGAGGTTCCCCCTGTGGTGATGCCAGGCTGCTGTTCCTGCTCCCCTCTGGTGGATCCTGGGGAGGTGGGTACTGAATCCAGGGCTTCCTCCTTCCATCTCCCTTGGCCAGGCTGACCTGGCAGCTGATTTGGGATCTCCTCCTTCTTCCCCTTGGTTTTCTCCCACTTCCCTGTGAAATCTAATGATCTCTGTCACAAGGAAACCCCTTTTTTTATTTTTTGTTTTTTGGGTTTTTTTTTTTTCCATTTTCTCATGGTTCTTACCCAGTTTAAGCAGAGGAAATGCTGCTTTTATGAAGAGATTTCTAAAATTACCTCTCATGCTTTCACAGGCCAGTGAGGCTTAAATTGTCTCCAACTGTGCTGCTGCTGCTGCTGCACCTTCCAGAGGCTTTAATTGCTGTTTAACTGTGTGGAATATCCTGGCCTGGAAGGAGCAGCAAGTCCAGCTCCTGGAATTTGGTTCCTGCTGTGGAGAGGGGCTGGGATGGCACTGGGGGATGCTCTGGGTGTGCAGGAGGTGCCTGTGGACACCCCTGTGTGCTTTGGAACAGCGACAGATCTGGAATATTTTGCTTGCTTTGACCAAGGGCCCAGTTTTTCCCCCCCCCAAAGAAAATCATGGCAGGGAATTTGTGGGTTTGGGAGATTGGGTGGGAGCCCTTTCCTCTCCTCCTCCCTCCTCTCCTCCCTCTTCAAAGGGCTTTTACCACCATCAATAAATAACAGGTCTGTGTGCTCCAGGAGCTCCAAGACAGGAGGTTTTCTTTCTCCCTCAGAGAGGAAAAGGCTTCCAAGCCAACATATTTTGTGTAATTTTGGGCGAGGTGGTGGCTGCTTCGCAAATTCCATTTTCAGCTCGCTTGATTCACTTATAAATATCCCAAAAGCCTCCAAGGAAGAGATGATTCCTGTGCTCCTGGGTTTTTTTAGCTGCTCCTGCCTGGGTTTGGCTTTAAGCTCCTGGGAGTGGTGGGGAGGGCTGGGAGCAGATCAGAGCTGGGCAGAGCTCTGGTGATGTGTTTGTGGCTGGGATCAGATGGAGGGATGCTTATCCTGGAGGGATGGAGCCTGCAGGACTGTGAATGCTCAAAGGCTGGGTTTGTCTGTGTGGGCTGGCAGGAGGGTGCTGGTGGGAATTTTATCCCAGCTCCCAGTTTATTAAATCAACCTTTTCATTCTGCCTGGCTCCTGCAGGTTGAGAGTGCGGTGAATGTGTGTGGGGGGGTGGATTTCTGGGAGAGGGACTGGGGACAAGGGATGGAGGGACAGGACACAGGGAATGGCTCCCACTGCCAGAGGGCAGGGCTGGATGGGATATTGGGAATTAGGAATTGTTCCCTGGCAGGGTGGGCAGGCCCTGGCACAGGTGCCCAGAGCAGCTGTGGCTGCCCCTGGATCCCTGGCAGTGCCCAAGGAGAGATTGGAGCAGCCTGGGACAGTGGGAGGTGTCCCTGCCCATGGCATGGATGTGGAACTGGATGGGATTTAGGGTCCCTTCCAACCCCAGCCATGCTGGGATTTGTTGTGATCAAGGTTGGTTGTGTTCATTCCTGCCAATAAAGGAGCACTGGTTACCCAGGACGAGCCTCGGCCCCACCTCTGCGGGGCTGCCACGTGCTGTGCCCGAGGGAGCAGCCTGGGGGTCCCAGGGTGGGACAGGAGCCCCAGCAGCAGCCAAGGGACCATCTCAGGGTTTTCAGGGATGGGCTGGAAAGACCTTCAGCCCTGCCCATCCCACCCCTGCCATGGCAGGGACACCTCCCACTGTCCCAGGCTGCTCCAAGCCCTGTCCAGCCTGGCCTTGGGCACTGCCAGGGATCCAGGGGCAGCCACAGCTGCTCTGGGCACCCTGTGCCAGGGCCTGCCCACCCTGCCAGGGCAGAATCTCTCTGTAATATCCAATGTAAATCTCTCAGTTCAAACCCTTCCCCCTTGTCCTGTCACTGTCTGCCTGTGTGAAATTCCTTCTCCCTCTCCTTTATAACCCCCTGTAAATACTGAGAGAGGAGAGGTGCATTCGCAAGAAGCTTCCTCCCAGGAGCAGAGTATTTCCTGAGGCTGTGATTGATTAAAATTGGATTGGGGTCACCGTAATTTAACTGGAATATGATAGTGCACCACAAGACAGGGCTCATTTGGAGCTGCTCTTGCCCACAGAGCCCTCTCCCAAAGCATTCCCAGGCCGCTGATAGCATTATGTAATTCAGCCCAGACAATAATTGATAATCATTACAACTGCCCACAGAATTCCTCTGCACTTTATTCCTGTTTGACTTTCGTTTGCTGCTCATTGTCAGAGGAATGATCTGCTTGGAACCCAGAGGCTTTTTTTTTTTTTTCTTAATTCCTGGCTTTGGAATTTTGCAAAACAAATGATTTCCCTTTAGCCTCAGCTGCTTGGACAGGGAGAGCTCCTGCTGGGCCACTCTCAGCATCCCCTCTGCCATGGCAGCAGCGTTTTTCCTAGAATGGAGCCTGAAGAACAATGAAGGAACATTGTTCCAGCTCTGGGGATCTGCTGGCAGCGAAGCATGGCTTGGTTCTCCCTGTTCCTCGTGCCTGGCTCCATCTTTCCATAATTCCTGTGTGGGTTCCTGGCCCTGCTGAGCCCCGGGGGAGCAGTGGGAGCCCTTCCCTCTGTGTGCTTGTGTGAATTCAGGCACCTGTGGAGAATGGAGGGACAAAGCTGCCAGACTGGTTCTGCTGGGCTGGGAGTCAGGGAGGCTCTGGGGAGCTCTGGGATCATGGAATCCAGCTGCTCCATCACTGCCAGGGCCACCCCTGAAACGTGTCCCAGTGCCACAGCCACATCTTTGTGAGCTCTTCAGGGATGGGGACCCCGCGCTGCCCTGGGCGGCTGTGCCAGTGCCTGACCACCCTTCCCATGAGGGAATATTCCCAATATCCACCCCAAACCTCCCCTGGCACAGCTTGGGGCCGTTCCCCCTTGTCCTGTCCCTGTTCCCTGGGAGCAGAGCCCGACCCCCCGGCTGTCCCCTCCTGTCAGGAGCTGTGCAGAGCCACAAGGTCCCCCTGAGCCTCCTTTTCTCCAGGCTGAGCCCCTTTCCAGCTCCCTCAGCCCCTCCTGGTGCTCCAGCCCCTTCCCAGCTCTGTTCCCCTCTCTGGACCCCTCCAGCCCCTCAATATCTTTGTTCTTGTGAGGGGCCCACCTGGGCACATGTGGGTGAGGGGTTTAGATGAGCTTGAGGGAGCTTTTGCCTCCCCAGACTGCTGATAATGAGAGTGCTGAGGAGTGAGAGCCCTGTTCCCTCCCCTGCACCCCTCCAGGTGTGTTTGGTCAGGAGGGCCCGGAGCAGACCCTGGGGCTGTCCCAGGCCCTGTCCCCATGGGCAGGTGTCTGTGGGCACAGAGGGACTCTGCCCTTGGGGATTTGTGCATTTGGTACCTGCAGTGGCTCTCCCACCTGCCAGAAGCATTCCCAGCTGCTCTCAGAGTGGAGTCCATGCTCTGGCTGTGCTCTGGGCTGCTCTCCTGACAAGGTTTTGGGACATGTGCAGTGCAGCTGGTGCTGAGCCCAGTGTGCAGGACGTGGTGCTTCCCTCATTGTCCCAAGCCAGGCAGAGTCCCTAAAGCTCCTCTCCACTTTCCTTTTCCACTTTCAGATCTCTGCAGCTCTCAGTCCCCTTCCACACGTGGGGTGGTGCTGGGGCTGATGCTTTAGGTCCAGGCCTGAGGCCTCCCAGCAGAGGCTGGACTGCAGCCACAGGGGGAGGAACATCAGGGATTTCCTCAGGCTGCTCTCAGAATCACTGGTTGTTCATATCCTTGTGTGTCTGTGCTTTGGATCTTCCAATATTTGTGTGGGAAGGGACTGCAAAGCCCATCCAGTGCCACCCCTGCCATGGGCAGGGACAGCTCCCACTGTCCCAGCTGGCTCCCAGCCCTGCCCAGCCTGGCCTTGGGCACTGCCAGGGATCCAGGGGCAGCCACAGCTGCTCTGGACACCCTGTGCCAGGGCCTGCCCACCCTGCCAGGGAACAATTCCTAATTCCCAATATCCCATCCATCCCTGCCCTCTGGCAGTGGGAGCCATTCCCTGTGTCCTGACCCTCCATCCCTTGTCCCCAGTCCCTCTGCAGCTCTCCTGGAGCCCCTTTAGGCCCTGCAAGGGGCTCTGAGGTGTCCCTGGAGCTTCTCCTCTCCAGGTGAGCAGCCCCAGCTCTGCCAGCCTGGCTCCAGAGGGGCTCCAGCCCTGGAGCAGCTCCATGGGCTCCTCTGGAATGACTGCAGCTCCATGTCCTTATGCTGGAGGCCTTGCATGTGCTGGTGGCAGAGACAGCTCCAGGCTGAAAGAGAGCTCTGTATTCACAGGGGAGTCCCAGTTCCCATCAGTGGTACCTGGCAGGAACCTTGTTCTGGGATCCCAAATCTTCCAAGGCCAAGGAGCAGCCCTGAAGGTGCCATGGAGCCATGGCAGTGCCAGCCTGGGCTCCCTGCATGGCTCACAGCTCTGCAGGAATGCTCTCCTCTCCCCAGTTTTGGGTTCTGATGAGGCTTCCCCTTCCCTGTAGGGCTTTTGCTGGAGTTGGTGTGGGGCAGAGTGATTTATTAATGGTCCTGTGGGTTGTGGGGGAGGGAGGAGGAGAGGACATGACCGAGGAGAGCCACGGGGACAATTCCTGCCAAGTGCCCCTAGTGCTGAGCTGAATGCTTGGTGATGGCTCCATGGGGAGAGCAGCTGGAAGAGCCCAAATCCCTGTGAGTGGTGGTGAATCCTTCCCTGGCACACAGCTCTCCTGCTTCTGGGGCTGGGCTGGGCTTTTCCTCCAGGGAACTGAGGATGGGAGAGCCTGTCTTGGTTTGAAAAGCCAGGTGTCTGCTAAGGACGACAGGAGCCTCCCCTGACATGGAAAATGCAAATCCCCTCTCTGGATTATTGTAATTTTGAAATCAAAGGGCTCTCAGGCAAAGATATGGGAGCAGGAATAACAGTTCTTTACTAGGGAAGAGAATAAAAATGAAATGAAATAAAATAAAATATAAAATAAAATATAATAAAAAATAAAATAAAATAAAACAATACTGACAGAGTTACAATACAACCTGTTCCCCTGTGTGTCAGGGGGGTGGCACAGCCCCATCCCATGGGGGCTCAGCCCTCCTGCAGTGCCAGCTGTGGTTCTGCTGGAGCAGGGATCCTGCACAAGGGGGGAGTTTTCCTCTGCAGCTCCAGGGCTGCTGGAGATGGGCCTGGGCTCCCTCTGGGAATGCAGGGCAGCAGAAAGCTGCTCCTCTGGGAATGCAGTGGGCAAAGGCTGCTGTGCTGGGCCAGGCTCAGATTGGATCCAGGTAGGAATGCTTGGCTCCTCCCCTGGGCGCAGCATCTCCCCATGGGATGCTGGAATTGGATCAGCCCTGCAGGGACACTCAGTGGCCACGGACAGCAGAGATCTCCTGGAGGGAGGATGGCTGTGGGAGAGATAAAGAAAAAACTGCCCCAAGAACAGCAGAGAACTGCCCCAGCTCTGACAGATTAAACAGAACACACAGCCCCAGCCACATCTTCCAACCTGAGGCAGACCCCAGTGGGTCAGGGATGGGCTCCTCATGGCTGTGGGCTTGGTTCAGGCACTTCATTCCTGATTTTGGTCAGGATTTTTCCCTCTCTAGGGAGAAAACAGCTCCTAAAGCAGGGAATTGTGGAGGCTGCTGGGAGACTTCTCCCCATCCAGCTCCTTCCAGGGCCACAGCAAATCCCCTTTTCCCAGGAATGCCAGTGACTAAAGTGCCTTTGCTGCCTGTTCCCACATTCTGTGATCCTGTTGAAGCTGAAGCACTGAGGGACAGTGGTGTTTGCTGGGAATTTGTGTGCTGGGCACACACACATGAATTCCTGAGTTCCTTTGTGTGTCCTGGTGTGTCCCAGCTCTACATGGCATGGGCTGGTGACAGCTCTGGGGATGTCCTGTGTCTTGTCAGTGTCCCAGGGGGGGTTACAGCTTTGTTTCCAGGCTGTTTCCCTGTTTGGCAGCGTGGTGAGCAGCCTCAGAGCATCCCAATTTATTTATTTTTAATATTATTTTTAATAACACATTGTCGATTTCCAGAAGAAAGAGCCCCTGTTCCCTCTGTGCAGTGTCCCGTGGTGAAATGCCAGGGCTGTTATGCTGTGTTTGAGTCACTGCTGCTGCTGGAAGGGCTCCTCAGCCTGTTCCTGCTTCCTCCTGTCCCCTGAGGAGGAGGAGGAGGAGGAGAGGCAGAGGGAGAGGAGCCGCTGTGGGAGCTGCGTCATCTGGCAGGGCCTGGCTGTGGAAAATCCATTTTCCAGAGTGCAGGGGGAAGCTGGGCTCCAGCAGGATGTGCACAAGTCCAAGGAGCCCAAAGCTTTTCGAGAGAAGCAGCTGCTGGGGGCAGGAGGCAAAGGGTGAGGCTGCTGTGGGCACAGGGGCTGCTCTGCCATCCCGTATCCCAAACAAACACAGCACAAAATCCCCACAAACACAGAAACCAGGGGCTCTGCTTGGAGGAGGTTTCTCTGCACTGAAAGTCCCTGATGGGGGTGACATCCAGCCCCAGCCTGGCTGTAGAGCTGGTGGGGATGTCCTGTGTGCTGTCAGTGTCCCAGGGCTGCCCGTGGCTGGGCAGGGATGAAGAGGCAGCTGTTGCCTCCCTTTTGCCTGGCCACATTCCCTGTTTTTTCCAGGGGAGTGGCTGCTCTTCACCCTGCTCACTGGATGTGGGTGTGTGAGGAGTTTACAGCTGGGGGGAAAAACAAAATTTGGATATCCTTGTGGAATTTTTCCCTGTGCTTGCTACATGGATGCAGCAAGCAGCTAATCCTCTCTGGCTGCTTGGAGCTCTGGGACTACTGTCCTGGCAGGGAGGGTGCACAGAGCAGAGGAAGGTTTGTGGAACCTTCCCTGAAGGGTCCATGGGGAATTTTTGGAAGCTTTGGTTTTGAACAGGAGCGTGCTGGGTGTGCAATAGGGGCATTCTGGAGACCGTGGTTTGGAGCAGGAGGGTTCTTGGTGTGCAGCAGAGAATTCTCTTGTGCTCTGAGCTGCTCCTCCAGGCCGTGTGAGTGTCCGTCCCGTGGTGGCACCGTGCGTGAGGGAGGTGGCACAGGGGTGGTCCCTGTGCAGCCTGGCACACACCTGCAGAGCCATGGAGCAGATCCCCTGTCTGGGGAGGTGCCATTGGCTCTTTGCTTGCTGTGCTGATGCCTTCATGGCCACAGCTTCCAGTCCCTCAGGTCCTGGGCTTCCCAAACTATGCACGGCATCTCAGCCTCTTCTGCCTTGCTCCAGGAATCTACCTCTGAGCCTTTGATCCCTTCTGGGCTCTTTTTCCCCTCTCTGGCAGTCTGCTGTGTGTCCTTCACACAAACAGCCCTTTCTGGAGCTGCCTGAGGAGGTGCCAAAGGGAGGGGAATAACCTGAAGCTGCTCAAAAAAATAGAAATGAGTCTTTATGCTTTGCTGGGCTCTGGTTCAGGCTTGTTTGTAGTACAATAAACTCAGTTTTGCCAGGGTGGCAGGCACAGCCGGGCTGGGCCAGGCAGGTTCCTTCTCTCCTGCTCAGCTGCTGCTGTTTGCAGCTCCAGCTCACTGCCCCAGAGGTTCCCTGAGTGCCCCAAAATCCCAGAATTTACAGCTGGGAGGAGCAGCTCCCTGCCCCAGCACAGGAGGGACCTGGAGCTGCTGGAGAGAGCCCAGGGGAGCCCAAGGGCTGGAGCCCCTCTGCTCTGGGAGAGCTGGGGGTGCTCCCCTGGACAGGAGAAGGCTCCAGGGACACCTCAGAGCCCCTTGCAGGGCCTAAAGGGGCTCCAGGAGAGCTGCAGAGGGACTGGGGACAAGGGATGGAGGGACAGGACACAGGGAATGGCTCCCACTGCCAGAGGGCAGGGCTGGATGGGATATTGGGAATTAGGAATTGTTCCCTGGCAGGGTGGGCAGGCCCTGGCACAGGGTGCCCAGAGCAGCTGTGGCTGCCCCTGGATCCCTGGCAGTGCCCAAGGCCAGGCTGGACAGGGCTTGGAGTGACCTGGGACAGTGGGAGGTGTCCCTGCCATGGCAGGGGTGGCACTGGATGGGATTTAAGGTCCTTTCCCACCCAGATAATTCAGTGATTCTCTGATTGTAATCCCAGATAATTCAGTGATTCTCTGGCTGTGATCCATGTATGAGTTGCAGCCTGTACACTGTGCTTTGGGGAGGGTGAGTGTGCCAGGCCATGGGAGGATTCAGTCTGGGATGTGCCATGGGTGTTTTGTGCTTTTTTCCAACCTGGAGGGGAGCACAGGGAAGCAAACCCCAGAAATCTTGGATTCACACACTTAGAAATCCTGGATTTCTGAGCCTGGGCAGCCTGCGGAACCAAGCAGCCCCATCACAGGAACCCTGGGTTTGCTGCAGGGCACTTGGCCACACCAGGCAAAACATTCAGCATCTGAAAATGCCTCATCCTTGCTATGTGACCTCCTGGGGTGTTTGATTGTGTTGGGTTTTTGGGTTTTTTTTTTTTTTTGTTCAGATCAGCTCCAAAGCCTGGGAGGCTCCTGTCCCTGTTCTGCAGGACAGCCCAGGGTGGCTCTGGGTGGCACTGGGCTCTGTCCCCAGGGTGCCTCCACCCAGGTGTTGTTTTATCTGAGCAGCAGCCAGGCTCTAAAGCTTTTTTCTTTCTTGATTTAACCCAGCCTCCTGCCCCTGAGCCGTGTTTGGAAGGGTGAGAACAGGTTTCCCTTGTCATCAGAGGAACAGAAGCTAGAAACAAAGGCTTGGAGGGTGGAGGAAGAGCCCTCTTGAAGTTCATTAAATAAATAAATGTTTAGAGCAGAGCGTGGTGGCTGCTGAAGCCTTTGAGCACTTAGAGGGAGACAGGAAATCTGGAACACTTGAGACAAACAATTACATTTGGATTAAAACCATCTCAGCATAACTTATATTCCTGTTAATGTTTCCAAACCATCCTTGAAGTGGTTTGTTTAAATAAGTTTTTATGCTTCAGTGGCAACAATTGAGGGATAATTTGGAAATGTCACATTTGGCATTTGAGAACACACTTAAATACCACAAACTGAGGCTCCTGAAGCCCTGCTGAGCATGGAGGTGTTCCTGCCTCCAGAAATCCATGGGCTCAGTCCAGAAAGGTCCTGTACAGACCAGAGGAATTTCTACCAGCAGGGAAAATCTCGGGTTTCTGTGGTTAAGATGACCCCAAGGTGTTAGAAACTCTCTTTTTCCCTTTGAGATTCCTCAGTTCTGCTTTCCAAGGTTGTTTATTTTCTCTTACCTGTTCCATTCTTTCTCTGACCTGCTGAGATCTGTCCTGCAGGTTGGGTTGTGGCACAGTCCCTGCCCTTGGGGTGGTGTTGGCTTTTTATACCAAAAACTACCTGTACATTACAATAATTTTCCAGTACCTATCACCCATGTTAGACAGTCTGTCTCTACTCTAAACCAATCCAGAAGTGTCACCATCCCAGCAGAAGATGGAGGACAGGACACACCCAGATTCCTCCATCTTGCCTCTTGAACCCCCATTCTAATTCCCCAAAATTCTTTTTCACCCTGTGACAAATTCACTATCATTCTATTCAAACTCTTGTGGCTTGTAACTCCTCACACAAAGTTGGTAATTGTTTCCATGGGCTAAAATCAAAGGCACAGGTGGTTTTGGTGTTTGTCACTCCGTGCCAAGGTCCCTGAGCCCCCTGCCAGGGTCTCGAGTCCTCCAGGGCAGCCAGAGGCATGTCCTGGGTTCCAACAGGAAAATACCCCAAAATTCCAGGTGTGGGATCTCCACAGTTCACTCCAGGCTCTGCTCTGGGGCCTGGCTGGGTCTGTTTGTCCTGGTTTCTCATGAGTGTGGCCAGGAAGGATGTGGGTCCTCAGGCTTCTTTGGCTGCCAGCTCTTTGAAACATATTCTGGCTTTTTTTTTTCCTGTTTCCTGGTGAATTTGGAGTGTTTGAAGGAAAGTCTTCTCCTCTGTAGGCTCCTGATGAGCGGAGGGGATGTGGTCCTCAGCATCAGCTTTGGGCTGGTTCTGGCTCACAGCTGGCTTGGAGATCTCTTCCTGCCCCTTCCAAAAGGGGGAAAAGAGGGAATTCTCTGCTGTCCATTCTGTATTTGTATTTTCCACTGTGGCATTCCCTGCAGAAGGAGCCTGGGAGAGGCTTTGGGGTAAGACTGGGGGAGAAACTGCCCCAAGGAGGAGATGAACAGCAAAAGCTGTGGCAGGCTGAGAAGCTTTTCTCTTGGATTCCTGGGAAAAGGAGGATTTGTTAGGCAGGAGGGTTTGTTAGCCAAGGATCTGGTCTTCCTGGGAAGAGGGTCTGTCTTCCCCTTGGGAACTAGCTCACTTTATTCCTTCTCTGTCTTGGTTTGTGGGTGATCTCTCTCCCATTCCTCTGCTTTTAATACTTGCAGGTTTATCCTTACCATAATTTATTATGGCTTATTTATTATTTATTTATTATTTTAAAATTTATTATTTATTTATTACTTGCAGGTTTATCCTTACCTTAATTATTCCCCTGCTAAACACAGGAGGTTTATTCCCCTTCTACCTTAAATAGGAGCTCTGATTATTTCTTCTGTGGCAGGAAAAGATGAGAACAAACCAGGCTGGGGCTTCCTTTGTCTCCTGCTCAGGAAGGTGTCTGGATCCTGCAGTGCTGGAGCCTGGGGATGAAGGGATGGGAGGGATGAGCTGATCTCTGGGCCAGGTTAGGAAGGGATGTTGCAGAAAACATCTTCACCAGGCTTGCTTGTGGTGGACTTTAAATATAGAGACTGAGCAGGCTGGATCTGCCTGCTGAGCTCCTCCTGGAGCTTTGGGAAAGGCTGGGAGAGCAAAATCCTGGCAGCAGCCCTGGGTCAGCACTGCCACTTGTGAAATAAATAATGCAGTTCTTGTACTGCTTACTCACAATTGGCCAGGGCTGCTCCCTGGAACGAGATCCTCCCCTCGGGGGTGTTTTAAAGGTTACTTAATTAGGTGTAATTGCAGCAGAATAGAAACCTGCTTTGAGGTTCTGAGTGCTCTGTGGAGTGCCAGCTCCTTCAGCAAGTGAGGAGGCAGGAGCTGTGAGCGGGGCTGGAGGCAGAGCTGCCGCCTCCCCCGGGCCTGCCTGTTCGTGGCCATGAAGCCACAGCAGTGCAGGGCTGGGAGGCTGTTCTGGCTTTGGGAATGGTGCAGCTGTGCTTCCCATCCCTGCAGCAGTGTGGGGAGCTGTGCTCACCCTGTCAGGCTGGTAGTGCTCCCTCAGCAGCCAGCACAGGGCAGGGATGTGCTCTGAGCCCACAGAAACGCTGTGTTAGCAGGGATCAGAGCATTTCAGCTGATGCCACTGCAGCCCATGGGGTCAGGGAGTGGGGGATCTGAGGAGAGCTCTGTGGGGACTGAGCTGTGTCTTTGGCACAGCCCCTTTGGTTTGGCTGCAGGAGCTGCAGCAGTTCCAGCCTGTTTCCCAAAAGTGAAAAAAGGATTCTCTGCCTTCTGTCGTCAGCATTTAAAAATATGACACGTTTTTCTTTGAAAGGACTGGTTTAGCCCTGAGAGGCAAGGTGGGTTTTTAGGGAGCTGTGGCTCATCCTTTGTGTTAAACACAGAGGGTGGAGGTGCTGCATCCACCTTTGTGTAACCATGAGAGGTTTTACACAGGGTGTTCTCACTCAGGTGAATTCCTGTGGGCCTGCCTAAGCAGAGAGGAGAGCAGCAGCTGTGAGCCCTCCCTCCTTTGTAGTGCTAAAAATCCCTCAGTTTGGCACTTCTGGCAATGCAGTGCTCATCCTTCTCTCTGCCTGAGTTCAGGGATTGTCTCACAATACAGAGATACAGGATGTTCAGAGCAGATCTGGGCTTCTGGCAGGCAGGGGAGAGTAATTAAAGTTACATGAGAAGTACTTGGATTTTCATGTCCTGCCACAGCCAAGCAGGACACCAGGACCTTTTTCCTTTTTTCCTTTCTTTTCCTTTTTTCCTTTTTTTCTTTTTCCCCTTTTTTCCCCCCCTTTTTCCCCTTTTTCCCCCCTTTTTCCCCCTTTTTCCCCCTTTTTTCCCCCTTCCTCCCCTTTCCCCCCCCCCCCCCCTTTTTCCCCTTTTTCCCCTTTTCCGCCTTTTCCTTCATCTGCTGGGTATTTGAGGTGTTTATCAGGAATCTGTCAGTACTCATTCCTCCTCTTTGCCCCCCAGACTCTGTAGATAAAAGCATCCCTGAGGGTGATTTTATTCCCAGGGCAGGACATGGAAGCACCATCCCCTATGAGACTCCACATGTTTGATGCTCTGAGCTCCACCAGCTCTTCTTGGGGCGTGCCTGGCTGCTGGGCTGGTAAAAATCTCCCAACCCCTCCCCCTCCAGGGAATGTATTTTTGGGATCTGCTTCAGCCCTGACCTGTGCCAGGATATGGGTGAAAGCTGCTGGCAGGCTCAGGGCTTGCAGGGCTGCCCAGCAGAGCCCTGAATTCCCTCAGGGATCACACCTGAAACAAGCCCAGTGGATATTCTGTCCTGCTGAATCCATCTGCTGTGTGCTGCAGACATGGAGCATCCCTAAGGATGGAGAGGAGAGGCCCAGAGCTTCCTTTTCCTTTTCTAAACAGGGAATTCACAGCTGGGGAATCCTTCACCTCCCTGGGAAACTTCCACTGCCAAGCCTTTGTGTGTGAGCTGGAATGTGGAGCTGTCACTGCTGGAGCTCAGGGTCATATTTGCTGAGCTCAGTTCAGTGCACCAAAGCAAGGAAATTCTTTTTGTGCTGTGAGGGGCCCATGGCATCACAGTGTGGGCTCTGAATCCTTGGGTTTGGAGCTGGAGCAGCCTGGAGCGTGCAGAGGATGCAGGGATGTGGGGTGGGGATGCTGCAAGGAGTCCTTGTGGTGCTCCTGAGGTGCCACTGACCTCCCCTCCTTGTCCCCACCTGCCCCATGTCCTTTTCTGGGAGGAATCCCCTGGTCTGGCTGTGTCCCTGGCACAGGGGTGGCCAGAGCCCCCTTGGCACATGCCACCCCCTGTCACAGATATGTTTTATAAAAAATCCTTTTGCCAGGACTTTTTCTCCTGAGAAGCTGAGAGGCCTCAGAAATGAAATATAAACAATAATTATCTGCTGCTGTGGAATGTGGCAGGTGCATCTTTGATTGGTCTCATGTGAATTGTTTCTACTTGATGACCAATCCCAGTCCAGCTGTGTCAGGGGTCTGATCAGTCACAAGATTTTATTGTCATTATTTTCCTTGCTAGCCTTCTGATGAAATCCTTTTTTTCTATTCTTTAGTATAGTTGTAACATATATAAATCTATAATATATACCATATTGATAATATATATCTATAATATATATAAATATAATATATCATATAATATATAAATATATAATATATAATATATATATATTGATAGAGTATATAGTATATATATATATTATAATATTATATATTATATGGCTAAAAATATATAATAATCTATAATATATAAAATAAGTATGTTATATTTATTTATAATAAATAAATAATATTTATTTATTTATAAATAAATATAATATATATAATAAAATAATAATAATTAGCCTTCTGAAGATGGAGTCAAGATTCTCATCTCTTCCCTCGTGCTGGGGACCCTCGAACACCACCACAACCCCAGCTGTGCTCCTGCTGCTGAGGCTGTGCTCAGCTCCAGGCAGCCTGGCTGGCTTCAAGCAGTTTAAAGCTCTCACTTTCCAGCAGGATTTAAGTCAGCTACTTAAACCACCTCATCCTCTTTCACTCTTTAATGCTCTGTGTTTCAGCTGCTCGGGCTCCAAGGAGGGTTTGTGCCCAGCCACAGGCACACACAGGAAGCAAACCCTTTATTTGAAGTGTTTCTTGCTGGCCAAAAGCAGGATTGTGGCTTCTGTCTCGTGGCTTGAGCTCGGTGCTCAGCTTGGTGGAGTGTTCCTGTTTGGTGCTGTGCCAGTAGGAGTGTGCTGGGAGCTGCTGTGCTCAGGCTTCAGCTGAAACCTCAAATCTGTGAGCTCAGAGCTGCTCACATTCACTGCAGGCACCTAAAGCAGTTTGAGCCTCAGTGCTGTGGTTTTCCCAGCTGCCTGATAAGGTGCTGGGTTTAGCCCAGTCATCAAAATGAACAAATGAAGAAAACAATCCCAGGCTGCTCCAAGCCCTGCCCAGCCTGGCCTGGGGCACTGCCAGGGATCCAGGGGCAGCCACAGCTGCTCTGGGCACCCTGTGCCAGGGCCTGCCCACCCTCACAGGGAACAATTCCTGATTCCCAATATCCCATCCATCCCTGCCCTCTGGCAGTGGGAGCCATTCCCTGTGTCCTGTCCCTCCATGCCTTGTCCCCAGTCCCTCTGCAGCTCTCCTGGAGCCCCTTTAGGCCCTGGCAGGGGCTCTGAGGTGTCCCTGGAGCCTTCTCCTGTCCAGGTGAGCACCCCCAGCTCTGCCAGCCTGGCTCCAGAGCAGAGGGGCTCCAGCTCCATTGCTGGGTGATGCTTGGTGAGAGGAGGAGTCCAGGGGCTGTGGGGACCTGGCAGGCACAGCAAATATTCTTGTTTTCTGTCTGTGGGTTCTTTGGAACACTCACCTCAGCCTGGTGGTGGTGTCTCAAGGGGTAATGGGGATTTTAAGCCTGGCCAGCAAATACAGGCAGGTTTGGATCAGCACAGACTGATCCAGCTTCTTCACTGCGTGCCTTTTGTTGTTTGCATCCATGATGTCTGGGTTGGGAAGTTTTCAGAACCATTTCCCCTCATTTCCCCCTGCCCACAGCCCAATTTTAACACCTTTTTGTTTTTTCTCCTTTGCATGGAGCAGATACCTCCCTGAGTGTCCTGCTGAGCTCTGGGTGGGTGAGGTGCCCTGCTGTGCCATTGGCACCAGGGTCTGAAGCCCTCTGTGGTCCTGAGGAGCTGAAAACCACAGAAATTGTAATTTAGAGTGTGTCATGCTAATCCCTTATAGGCTTATCAAGTCTGATTAAATGTCACTTGCCCTTCTGTTATCTCTGTACACAGATAACAAATTAAGTGACAGCTTCATCCAGGCAGCTGCCAGATGCATTAACTGGAACTGACACATTCCTACGAGTTGTTTTTATTAGTCTCAAATACCTTTGTTTAACATACAAGAAACCTGACTCACCCAAGATGATGAGTGCCATGTGAGTTTAGGAGGTCTGTCTGCCAAAAAAGAGTGCTCTAGAAAACTGGAGAAGGTGTTTGTGTTGTCTTCTCCCATTCACAGAATCTCAGGTGAGCTTGGAAAGAGCTCTGAGATTGTTGAGTCCAACCTGTGACCCATCCCTGCCTTGCCACCAGCTCAGAGCCCTGGGTGCCACTTCCAGCCTTTCCTTGGACACCTGCAGGGATGGAGACTCCAAACCTCTCTGGGCAGCCCCTGGCAGTGCCTGGCCACCCTTTCTGGGAAGAAAGAAAGAAGAAAGGGGGAAATTCCTCCTGATGTCCAGCTTGAGCTGGAGGCAGCTGGCAGGTGGGCACAGCAGTGCCCTGGGGGATTTGGGTTTCCTCTTGTGGCACTTGCAAGAGGCACAGCCTGCAATTCAGTGACAGGACCAGGGAACAGCTGGAGCTGGGCCAGAGCAGGTTTAGGTTGGATTTCAGGGAAAGGTTCTTCTCCCAGAGGGTGCTGTGGGAATGGGCACAGCCCCAAGGCTGCCAGAGCTCCAGGAGAGCTTGGGCAGCAGTGCCAGGGGTGCCCATGGTGGGGTTGTTGGGGTGTCTATGCCAGGGCTTGGACTGGATGATCCCTGTGGGACCTTTCCCACTCAGGATATTCTGTGATTCCATGTTTTATGGTCTCAGCCCTGTGGGTTCCTCCATGCCAGCAGAATTTTTGCTGCTCCTGTGGGAATGTGGGATGACCAAAGCACGTGGAGCCGTGGGTGAACAGCTCTGAGTATGCTGTAGATGAGATTTTCCTGTAGAAACACATAGCAGGCTTTCAGAAAACCAAAAAGAGCTCAAAGCAACGCCCCAGTGCTGCTGCAGGGTGAGCAGGGCAGCTCTGAGCTCCATGGGCTGAGTTCTTTGAGACCTGTGTGAAAGGAGAGGTTTGGTGATTCACCAGCTCCTTCCCCAAGAACAAACTGAAACCCCAAACTGAAACTGCACAAATGCAGCCCTGGAGACTCCCTCCTGTGCATGAGGAAGAGGAGGAGGAGGAGGATGTGCGTGGCAGGTGAGGGCAGCTCTGTGGGCAGCTCTGCAGTATGGAGCTCACCTCTCACCTCACCAGCTCCCTCCTGGGATTGTTCCTCAGCTGAAGGATGTGCTGCAAAAATAGGCAAAAGTGCCTCAAAAGCTCTTAAAACAAAGGATAAATGTCTGGATCAGCTTGAGAAGCATCTGATGGAAAGGATTTTCTGCTCATGGCAGAAGGAAGGAAGGAAGGAAGGAAGGAACCAAATGCACCTTTTTGAGACCCTTTGGTTCTGCCCTTTTCCTGTTCTCTTTGAACAGCCCAGACCATCCTCAGCAGGTCTCAGAGTGCTCCTTGCTGCAGCACCCCCATCCCAACCCTGGCCTGATGTGATTCCCCTCCCCCCAAGGCATTGTCTAATTGGGAAAATGTTTCAATTATACGGCCTAAATTTGTAACATGGAGCAGTTCATTATCATCAAATCCCCTTAATTGGGCCCTCCTACCAGGCAGCCTATTACAGAATTTCCCAATTAAGACAGGACCTCTTTAAAACCCATAAAAATAAACAAATCCCTGGCAAAGCAGGTCCGTGTTACAGGAGACACTGCCTGAAATGCTGCTTCAAGGCTAAACAATAGTTTCGACACCAACCAAGTCCTAATTAACCCCTTTGTACTGATTACTTATGTTCCCTTCAAGGAGAACAGACACAGTTTGGGGTCAGCTCAAGAAATTCACTGTTATTGTCTCAAGTCTTTCTGATAAAGAGGAAAAAGTTGGTTGCAAGGTGTTTCTGTGCTGGAAGCTGCTGTTTCCTGCAAGGATTCCATAGCTAACTCTGCTTTTTTTGGTTGCAGGTTAAGGACCTAACAAAATACTTGGATCCCAGTGGATTGGGAGTTATCAGCTTTGAAGATTTCCATCGGGGCATCAGAGCCATCAGAAATGGAGGTGAGTTTCCTGCTGTGCTGTGAGTGAGGATGGGAACTGGCCAAATTTAACACCATGGTTGAGCTGAGAAGATGGTTCAAAGAGAAGGAAAAGCTGGGGGAAAACCATCTGGGTTTGGTTTTCTGAGAGTTCCTGCCCTGTGCTGGGTGGAGGGGAAGGGGGAGAGGTTGGGGGCATTTAATAGGGGTTGAAAAAGGTGATTGAGCAGTCGTGGTGGTGGTTCCATGTTTTGTTGTTAATCAGGAAAATTCCTTCCTACAAAGAAACTTCACTGGGAAATCATTTCCTCCTGGTTTGGTGTCTCCCACCTGTGTTTTTGGGGGGGATCTTGCTCTGGTGGAGTGGCTGCCATGCTGCTGGAGGTGTCTGTGAAATCACTGGGAAATCATCTCCTCCTGGTTTGGTGTCTCTCACCTGTGTTTTTGGGGGATCTTGCTCTGGTGGAGTGGCTGCCATGCTGCTGGAGGTGTCTGTGGGCTGCTGGCTGTGACATCTTCCAAACACTGCCACTGAGCATGGGATGGTTTGGGTTGGAAGGGCCTTAACACTCAGCTCATACCAACCACCTGCCATGGGCAGGGCATTTTGCACTGGAATGGGAATTACCATGCATTTACCAATTTACTGAGGAATTTACCAATGCATTTGTAACCTTCACTCCAAGTGTTTGGAGGATCAACATGCTCAGATGGTTTTTAGCAAGCAGCACATGAAACCAGAACTTGGAACTCCCTGGCTGGAGTCAGGATGATCTTCCAACAGGCCGATGCCAATCCCCACATGGCTCCTGAGGGCTTCCTGCAAGTGCTTGCAGAGCAGCAGCTTGGTGAAATGTGAAGTATCTTTCTGGCTGGTTGCCATTTGAACCCCTTTACTGCAGAAAAGGGTTTTTTTTTTCAGTTGTGTTTTCAGTTTGGGATTTCTCTCAGAGTGTCAGAGGGTCATTTTGGGCCAGGCAGGCTGTTATGGGCAGGGTGTGGGATATCTGGAAATCTCCCTTGTGAGCAGCTGGAGTTCTGAATGTGCAAATGTGAATTATCATCCTTGCACAATAGTCAGCTCTGTCAGAGATGCTTATCTGGGATTCCAGCCCTGCCCATGGGCTGTGCTGCAAGGGTGGCAAAGAACCATCCTTCCCATACAAACTCTGCTGTTCCAGGAGTAAAAACCCCTCAAAGCAAAGGTTTCTCCTGTTCTTCTGTCAGTTGTCCATTGCTCTTCCTTCTCCCCAGTTCCACCCCCACTTTATTTATTTATTTACTTATTTACTGCAGGAGTGCTGAGGCCCTGGCACAGGGTGCCCAGAGCAGCTGTGGCTGCCCCTGCATCCCTGGCAGTGCCCAAGGCCAGGTTGGACAGGGCTTGGAGCAGCCTGGGACAGTGGAAGGTGTTGGAGTTGGAATGGGATTCAAAAGTTACCAAAAATAGAGTAAGGGGTGCCCAAATGCTGCAAAAATGCAGCTGCAGAAAAGGTGATTGTGGATTGGGACTCTCCAGACCTTGGGCTCCTCTTACTTAGAATCCTGGAAGCACAGAATATCCTGAGCTGGGAAGGACTGAGGGGAGCTGATCCAGTCCCACTCCTGCCCTGCACAGACCCTCTAAAAATCCCATCCTGTGCATCCCTGGCAGTGCTGTCCAAACCCTTGGAGCTTTGAGCTCCCTTCCCACCCAAACCCCTCCAGGATGATTTGAGCTCAGGGCTGCAGTGTTTTATGGCAGCTCCCAAGTTTCCTGAGCAATTCCCAGCTGCCAGGAAGCAGGAGGAGCTGCAGCACACTATTAATTTGTAATAAATTGCCACTGGAGTAGAGCATTTGTGAAAGCCCAGGCTCGTGTTTCTCCTCAATAATTCATCACTTTGGTGTTGTGTTCTATTAATTGAATGGGAAAAGCAGATCCAGGCAAAGCTTTTAGGGGCTCTATTTATTAAATTTGAAAGAGATTGATATGTGTTTATTACAGTGGTTAGGAAGGGCTGAGCTCTCTAACAACACGTGGCATTAACTGGTTATAAAAGAAGCCCAGGGCAGGGAGCAGAGGAGGTTCTTTGAGTCTCACAGCTGAGCATTGCTCACATTGAAGCCACCTGAAGGATTTGCTGCTGCTCTTGAGACAGTCAATATTGATCATCCCTTTGTAACCAAAGCAGAGGTCATGCTGCTGCTGGGTGTGCCTTTTAACAAGGTTTGTTAATTAGCTGGGCCTATTTTTAGTCAGGGAATGCTCTGCTGGATTTCTTGGTGCTCTGAAATTCTTGGGTCAGTTATAAAAGAGAGAGCTGGTGTCAGCTTAGACCTTTTGGTGAAGTCCTCACCTTTTGGTGTCTGTGTTAATGCAGGGTTTATTTCTGAGGATGTCCCACTCTTCTCTGCCTCTCCCCTCTGTGGAGAGCAGCTGGGATTTGCCTGGAGCTTGGCAAACTGAAGGTGCAGTTACAAACCCAGCCAATTTTCCTCTGTCAGCTGCATTTCTCACAACTGCTTCATGTCCACTTGGCCTTTCCATGCAGGATGCTGAACTGTCTGTCTGTCCCTGTGCCAGGGCCTGTCCCACTGCCCTCCAGCCTGGAGCAGGAGCCACTGAAGCCCTCACACAAAGCCCCAGGGCCACCTCTGCACTGCCCTGGGCCAGCTCTGTGTCTGTCTGGCCAGGTGATGCTGACTGAGAGGGGGCAGAGCAGAGGAACTGGGATTTGAGGCTTTAAGGAGAGGTTTTAGCCCCTCCTGGCTGCCTCCTGCCCTCCCACACTGAGGGCTGGATGGGAAAGCCTGGTTCTCATGGGTGTCGTTTTTTGTAGGTTCTGGTGGATGTAGGCTTTTGTAGGTTCTCATGGATGTGGTTTTTGTAGGTTCTCATGGCTGTAGTTTTTTGTAGGTTCTCGTGGGTGTAGTTTTTGTAGGTTCTCGTGGGTGTAGATTTTTTTATAGGTTCTCGTGGATGTAGGTTTTGTAGGTTCTTGTGGGTGTAGATTTTTGTAGGTTCTCGTGGCTGTAGTTTTTTGTAGGTTCTGGTGGATGTAGTTTTTGTAGGTTCTTGTGGCTGTAGATTTTTTGTAGGTTCTCGTGGATGTAGGTTTTGTAGGTTCTCGTGGATGTAGATTTTTGTAGGTTCTCATGGCTGTAGTTTTTGTAGGTTCTAATGGGTCTAGATTTTGTAGGTTCTCATGGATGTAGGTTTTGTAGGTTCTCATGGATGTAGTTTTTGTAGGTTCTCGTGGATGTAGATTTTGTAGGTTCTCATGGTTGTAGATTTTTTTGTAGGTTCTCATGGCTGTAGTTTTTGTAGGTTCTCATGGGTGTAGTTCTTGTAGGTTCTAATGGATCTAGATTTTGTAGGTTCTCAAGGTTCTCATGGCTGTAGTTTTTTGTAGGTTCTCGTGGATGTAGGGATTTTTGTTAAGCCTGCAGTGCGGATGGCCAGGGAGTGCTTCCAGAGTAATTTGCCAGTAAATTTAGCAGTAAATTTGGGTAAATCACCCAAATACCAGTAAATCCAGAGGCTTTCCCTGCTCTGGGAGGTGCTGAGCCTGTGGCTCTCAGGTGCCTGAGCTCTGTTCTCAGCCCTGGGGCTGCTGGGACAGGCTCAGCTCCCCGTGGTCTCTGTGTTCCTGCTCGTGGCTGCTGGGTCCCCTTGTCCTTCCCTGCTGATTATTTATGTTCCCTTCAAGGAGAACAGACACAGTTTGGGGTCAGCTCAAGAAATTCACTGTTATTGTCTCAAGTCTTTCTGATAAAGAGGAAAAAGTTGGTTGCAAGGTGTTTCTGTGCTGGAAGCTGCTGTTTCCTGCAAGGATTCCATAGGTAACTCTGCTTTTTTTGGTTGCAGGGAAAGGACTTAGATAGCCTTACAAAAAAGACTAAAGAATAGGCCAAGAAACACCTGTAGTGTATTGTAATTAGGAAACACTTGGCTTCTGATTGTGATGGAGTGAATTTTAACATCTGTATTGTATTACCCTTCACATGAGACTAAAAATGGAATAAAAAAATTTTAAATGCCTCTCAGCATTTAAATTGTTTTAAAAATTTAATTTTAAAAATTTAAAATTTTAAAATAAAAAAATAAAGTTTTAAATTAAAAAAATTGAATTAAAAAAATTAATTTTTTTTTTAATTGAATAAAATTTTTAAAATGCTTCTCAGCATTTTAAAAATTTTTAAAATGCCCCATCTCTGGGTCAGGAGAAGGCTTAGTCTGACAGGATCCCCTTGTCCTTCCCTGCTCCTCAGGGAGAGGCTTGCCTGCTTTTCTAATCTATGCTATTATAATCAGAAGCTAATTATTTCTTAATTATTATACATTATAAGCATTTCTTGGTCTGGGTTTGGTTTGGTACACTATACTGTAAATGTCTTAAGCTAATCATTTAAAATCACTCTTCATGGGTCTTACTACAATGTATCTTTTATAGTTCTGTTTCTCTAAAGTATCTAGTTTTATTTGTAAGGTTATTTTTTGAAACTTGTTTCTAGTTCTATTTCTTAATAATGTCTGTCTTATTCTATGGCATTTCTAAGGTAGTATTTTTTATTTCAAGGTTTGTATACACATGTATACTATGTGAACCTTCTGTCAGGCTTTAAAAATTCTCTACAAATTCATTTCCCACATCTCCCTCTTTTTCTTGAATGGAAAAAAAATATTTCCAACAACCATCAGTGAGATGCAAGGGAAAAGAAACAGAGGGAGCCTGAGTGACTGCTGCATCATCACAGTGAGGAGCTCCAGCTCCTGGAGGATCTCCTCAGGGAGAAACAGGAGCCAGGGGCCACATCCCAGCCCCTTGGAAAGGTCAGCCTGGCAGGAAGGAACCTGTTTGTGTGCAAGGAGCTGCTCGGGATGGGGCAGTGAGGTTCCAGGGGCTGGAATCACAAACTGAGGTGCCTGGAGCAAGGAGCAGCTCTGCTTCTCTGGGTCCTGGGTGCAGGAGCAGCTGGAGAGGGGGTTGGTGGCAAACAGGATCAGGCACAGCTGGGCCAGGCACACAGCCAGGCCTGTGCTCACCCACAGAGCCCTTCCCTTGTCCAGTACTGAAAACCTTCAGAGCTTCAGACACCTGGTGTTTCTGCAGGGGCCTCTCTGAACATCTCTGTGCTCACACTGCAGCTCACAAGGGTAAGGAACAAGTTGTGTCATGCACACACGTCCTAGGAGCTAAAACATCTGGAACATCTGTCTTGCAGGGAGCAGCCTGCAGGGAGGGGGCTGTGGGAGGTGCACACAGGGCACTGCTGGACGTGGCAGGCAGTTTAGGGACCCCTGTGGCAGGCAGGGAAAGGTGCATTCCTGGAGCTCCCAGCCTCACCCAGCCCCTCTGCCTTGGCTTCTGATCCCTGTGCACTGAGAACAGACACTGCATCCACGGAGGGATGGATGTGTCCAGGAGCTCAGGGAGGGCCCCAGGATGGAAATAGTCACAGCTCTTTTTTGTTACTATTGTTTATTTTTTAAATGCTTCAACTAAAAGCCCACTGGATTTGGGGAAATGGAAAATCCAGCTTGAGAGCCAACACCCAAACCTGGAAACTCTAAGAGAGTTCCTGTTTGCAAGGAGGGAGACCTGGGAGACCCCTGGCAGTGCCAGCTTTGGAGAAGCTGGGTCACAAATCCACTGTGCCAAGGGAAAGATACTCCAGGGGCTGAGTAATAGGAGCAGGAGGAGCACCTTCAGCTCCCCAGAGGCACTTCCAGAGGCTGGCTGGAGAGAAAAGCCTGGAGCTGGGAAGCTGGAGCAGGCAGGGCAGGATGCTGAAGAGCAAATACAGGGCTGGGGGTCAGGCTGTGGCTCTGCCTGGAGCCTGGGGGGGGAGCACCACACTGTTCCTAACTGGAACTGGCAGAGCCTTTGTGGGGCTGCAGCTCTCCAGTCCCCATCCAGGAGCATCCCTGGGAGGATCTCAGGGGGCATTTCCAGGGTTTCTGCTCTCTGATCCTGAGAGCATCCCTAGGAGGATCTCAGGGAGCATTTCCAGGGTTTCTGCTCTCTGATCCTGAGAACATCTCTGTGAGGATCTCAGGGGGCATTTCCAGGGTTTCTGCTCTCTGATCCTGGAGCATCTCTGTGAGGATCTCAGGGGGTCTTCCCCAGGTTTCTGCAGCCCTGTCCAGGAAGGTTGGTGAGCTCCTGGCAGCTGAGTGTCAGCTGGGAATTTCCTGAGAGGAAAGGCCACATGCAGCCCTTCTCTGAATGAGGGATATGAGTGTTGTACCTTGTGGGAAAAACAGAACCCAATCCACCAGTTTTTTGGCATTTTTTAAATAACACACAGGTGAAATTGAAAGAAAATCCCCCTGTTTTAATAAGAAGCCCTGAGCTTCTCACCTTTACTATTTTTCCCACAATACCTTAAAGGCATAGAGCCAGGAGGGAGCTGCACATCAGCTCCCAAAACCAGATCCATGGAGCTTTCCCACGTGCTGGCTTGTGCCACATTCCCTGCTCCCACTGCTCTGGCTGTGCCTCGGGATGTGGCAGTGCTCAGATGTCACCTCAGAGCCCAGTGTGCCCAGAAGCCACTCAGTGCCACTGCAGGCAGCACGTGGTGGCACAGGATGGCTGCCCTGGTGACCTGGATCCCGCTGGCTCCTGGGGGCATCCCAGGGTGTTGGGTACCCAGTAAGGTAACCCCTGTTTGCTTTGTGTGGAGGTTTTTCCCCCCTCTGTAGGATCTGCATTGCAGATGGGTTTTGCTACGCAAAAGGAAAGCTTCCCTTGCCCAGGGATAATAGCAGAAGGCAAAGCTTGCATTCCCCTCCACTCCCAATCCTGCAGTTATTTCTGTCTGTGGGCATCCTCAGCACCCTCTGCCCCTCCTGGCTGCTGCTGGTGCCCTGGGTTTGCAACAGGGGGTGGCCAGGCCCAGGTGAATATTGCAGCTTTGGCTTCTGAGGAGGAAAGCCTTGCCCAGGGCTCAGCAGATGGAAGCAGAGCCCGTGTGCCCGTTTGACTAAACTCAGGGAGTAGCTGGCACCGCTCTGAGCACTTCCTACGTTCCCCTGGGATCTGCTGATCCCTGGATTCATGCAGCACTGCTGCAGTGGAGACCTCCCTGCTGCTCCTGCTGCTCCTAACCCTGGCTGAAGCAGCATCCACAGGGACACAGCTCCTTTGATGGCTGAAGGTAGGACAGATGCCTCTTTGTGTACAGCTGGCGTGCAGGGAACGGGGGGTGCTGTGAATGGGAAATCAAGATTGATTCATGAGCGAGAATAAAACCCAAATTGCTCTCATTATGTCTTCTGCTTTTTTATTTTTGCCTTTGCATCTTGCTGTGCTCTGGCAGATCCATATGGATGTGCTATACATACTGCTGGTGGGGATAAGGACTTCAGGAAGATGAGTGTTAATTCTGCCTCTGAAAGGAGTGGAGATTTAAATGGCTCTTTAAAATTTATCTGGATACTTGAAAAAAATATAATCCCTGTGCTGTTCTTGGGAGCTGGGGATTCTGCTCATCTCTGTGGTGCAGGAGGAGGCTTGTAGCTTGTCAGGATTGTGCTTGTCAGGTTTGGGGTCCATGTGCCTGTCTGTGCCCCCTTCTGCCAGGGACTGGAGCAGCCAAGGCTCTCTTGAAATTAATTTGGATTTTTTTCCCTTGAAATAGTGGTGCTTAGAGGGTTATATTGGAAACCACTGGGCCTTCCCATAAAAATGTATGAGGGCTTCACTGGGGTTCTTTAGCCCAGGGAAAAGGAGGTTCAAGGAGATCTTCTGACTCTGCACAACACCTGACAGGAGGGTGGACACAGGTGGGGGGTCAGGCTCTGCTCCCAGGGAACAGGGACAGGAGGTTAAGGAACAGCCTCAAGCTGTGCCAGGGGAGGGTCAAGTTGGACATCAGGAGGAATTTCCTCATGGAAAGGGTGGCCAGGCCTTGGCAGGGGCTGCCCAGGTGGGTGTTGTAGTCCCCATCCCTGGAGATGTCCAGGGAAAGCCTGGATGTGGCACAAGGTGGGCACTGGGCACAGATTGGACCTGATGATCTCAGAGGTCTTTCCAGACTCAATGATTCTGAGGTTCTGTTGAGTCTGTAACTCTGTCTGCAGGGAATGGGGAATTAGGAGCATGAGGGATGGATCTGAGCTGCTTTGGGGCTGCTCTGTGGTCCCAAGGACCTGGGTCTGTCTCCATCCCTCTCCTGACAGGAGGGTTGGGTGTGACCAGGGCACAGAGACCCCTCTGTGAGGGGCTGATGCTCTGTGGAGATGCAAACAGCAGGAGCACCAAGCAGGTGTGAACCCAGCCCAGCTGGAGGCTCTTCAGGGAAGAGCAGGACACAGGTCCAGCCCCAGGGCAGGGGCACTGATTGAGCTGGGTGCTCCTCTCCTCCAGCCCCAGTGTCCCTGGAGAAGAAAAGTCCCTCTTCTGCTCCCAGGAGCCCCAAAACGCTCCTGTGTGTGTGGAGAACTTTCTCTCCAGGTGTGCAACCCCCAGGACCAGCAGATCCTGGCTGCAGCCCTCTTCCCCATGGCAGGGTGAGCAGGGAGGCTTGGATGAGCAGGGCTCATTTTCATTTTCTGTTCCCCCTGGAAGCTGGAGCAATTGCTGGGAGAGGAACCACAGTCACACCATTCTCGAGCTCTTTTAAGTCCCTCTTTCTGCTCTAATACAGACATAGAATCATTGAGGTTGGAAAAGTCCTCCAGAATGAGTGAATCCAACCAGTAATGGATTTGCTCTAATAACAATAGAGCAGAGCAAGGACTCGGGTGCTGGTGGGGGGGACACTCCTGGCTCAGCAGAGCAGTTTCTTCACTTGCATTTCTCTTTTGATTTCCATAAACATTTGTTTGTAGTGAATTCATCAGTGTGGCAGCTGGGTGAAGGGTGACAGGGGGGAGAGGCTGCTGGGTGCTCCATGCATGGCTCAGAGGGAGCTGTGCTTCCCCAAAGCAGCCTGGCACATGACATACTGCATTGACCTACTTTTGGGAGAGGAGCACAAGTGTTGGGAGAGCTGTGTCTGTAGGCAGTTCTGGGATGAGAGCAGCAAGGAATGGCTCAAACACACTGCTGGAAAATGCTGTGAAGGCTCTGGGGGCCAGGAATGGGAGATTGGCATGGGAATGTCTTGGTTTGAAAAGCCAGGTGTCTGCTAAGGATGGCAGGAGCCTCCCTTGAAGTGGGAAATGTAAACCCCCTCCCTCTGAATTATTGTAATTTTGAAATTAAGGGGCTCTCAGACAAAGATATGGGAGTAGGAATAACAGTTCTTTATTAGGGAAGAAAATAAAAATAAAATAAAAATGCAGTAATACAAAACAACCCTGCCAGAGTCAGAGCATGCCCTGCCCCCTGTGTGTCAGGGGGTGGCACAGCCCCATCCCATGGGGGCTCAGCCCTCCTGCAGTGCCAGCTGTGGTTCTGCTGGAGCAGGGATCCTGCACAAGGGGGGAGTTTTCCTCTGCAGCTCCAGGGCTGCTGGAGATGGGCCTGGGCTCCCTCTGGGAATGCAGGGCAGCAGAAAGCTGCTCCTCTGGGAATGCAGTGGGCAAAGGCTGCTGTGCTGGGCCAGGCTCAGATTGGATCCAGGTAGGAATGCTTGGCTCCTCCCCTGGGCGCAGCATCTCCCCATGGGATGCTGGAATTGGATCAGCCCTGCAGGGACACTCAGTGGCCATGGACAGCAGAGATCTCCTGGAGGGAGGATTGGCTGTGGGAGAGATAAAGAAAAAACTGCCCCATGGACAGCAGAGAACTGCCCCAGCTCTGACAGATTAAACAGAATAAACACCCCCAGCCACATCTTCCATCCTAAGGCATAATCTCTGCCCCTCTGAGAATTCCTTCTTTAGGAATCTCTCCCCATTCATGAATTCCTGCTTTGGAGCATATGCCTGAGAAATCTGGCTGTGTCAGGTCACTGTTGTGGAGGGTAACAGGTCTGAAATACATCCTCAGTTCTGAGGGAATTCTGGTTCAAATCTGGGATTAAAGCTGGAATTAAATCCCCAAAGCATCACTGTTGGTTCAGCGTTCCTTGGGAGAGAAAAGCATTGCTGTGTAGCCAGATCTCCTGGAAATCAAAGCTAATTCCAGAGTGAAGAGACTTCCACATGTCCTGAAGTGAAGCAAACCTGTGGTGGCTTTTTGACCCACAGACCATAATCCAACCTGATAAAGACAAATCTGATGCCCAAAAGAAAGCAAATTTTTCTGGGAAAGGAGCATAAAACTCACTGCAGGGATTACCTGTTTTCCCAGGAAGATGAAAATAGGGAGCAGTGCTTTATTGGAGCTTTGGAGTAGTTATTAGTGTGAAAAACACGTTCACTCTCCTGTGGAAATTTAAAAGATTTAATGAAGGACAATAGGAGACCAGGGCCATGGAGCAAAGGTTATTATGGCACTCAGCCAGGAGCACCCTGTTGTCCTCGGGGATATCCCTTAAATACCTTTAATTCCATCAGCTCTTTGCATATTCATAGACTCTATGCATAGTAAACTTTCCCCCAAACTAGTTTACATGTTCCAAGAACTGTTTAGCATATCTCCTCCTTGGATCCACCTTTTTTTAGAGCATGGGTATTCCTTGGCTGTGATTTTAGTCCTTTTTTTATCACCTCCAATTTTTGGGCCTTGATCCACACTGCCTTCAGAGGGTGAGTGCTGATGGTTGGCAGATCCGTCCAGGTGTCCTCATCCTGTGTTCATTGGGTGTTATCCCATCCAAGCAGGCATTTTAACACAAACATACTTCTATCAGCTGTTTCACTAAGCTTAATTAACAACAGAAATACAAACTCTATCTTTATAACAAAGTTACTTAAACATTACAAATATAAAATCCATTTTAATATTTGCAAAAAGCCAGTATTATAATATGTATCTACAACATTAGCATGCTCTTCTCTGGACATGATGACTAAAGAGAAAAGAGAGGCAGGTTCTGTTAAATAACATTTCTGCTTTTCCATCTCCTGCCTGTGTTTCTTCAGTGCAGGATTCCCTTCCTGGGCTGTGCTGTTTTCCTCCACATCTGGAGCTGGGAATGCTTTTGGGAGCTGGGCTCGCCTGCGGTTTGGGGAGTGCGTGGGAGGAGGCTGGGCTGGGTGTAGCTGGGCTGCGTTTAGCTGGGCAGGGCAGGGCAGGGCAGGGCTGGTGCCTCCATGTGGGTGTGGGGGGTGGTTTCTGTCCTGCCTGTTCTGCTGTCTCAGTTTTGGATGTTAGTCCCGAGTGAGGGATTGTCAGTGCTTGGATCAGCCCGGCAAGGTGGGGAATGTGTCCTTCCTCCCGAGCAGGAGCACCTGGACAGGGCTCAGGAGATGCCTGGCCCAGACTGGGGGAAGGAAAAGAGCCCTGCAGAGCTCTCAGCTGTTTCTCCTGAGGAATCCAGTCAATCCAGAGTTATTAACAAAGGGATAATTACTCACCCAGGACTTCTGCTCCTCCCTGCCCAGCTCTGTCACAGCCTGGGGGCTGGTGAGTGCACTGGGTGACCTGGCACCCCTGTTGTGAAAAACGCCAATCATTGTTTTTAAAATTTTGAAAGTTTAATATTAATAAAATGGTTATAAATATAGTAATATAATCAGAGTAATAAAAATTTGGACAATTAGGATTTAGGACAATATGAGACAAAAAAACCCAAAGAGTTACAGACAGTCTGGGTACCTTTTCTGGGCAAAATAAGCCTGAAAAAGGACACTTGTTAGCAGAGGATTAACCCTTAAAAGCAACAGCCTGTTGCATATTCATACATCATACACGATGCATACATTTCATTTAAATAAAGGATTCTGTCTGGTCAATGTCAACTTCTGAATCTTAATGGCATCTTCAGGGCTGACCAAGGTGGGAAGAAGTTCGTTTCTTCTGATAAGAGAGCAATGAATTCTTTTTCTCTGAAAGATTTAGGTGTCCTGTGGCTGCTATTTCGGTGTGAGTCTTCTCTTTAAAAAAATATCTTACATGGCAAAGTTTCTATTTTAACATTATATTATAACCTAAAACTATATTTAACATATTACTTAAGAAAATTAATACAGCATAACTTTTTAATATAACACATATTAATTTTAATATTTGTGGAAAGCCAATCATAAATACGCATTTTTCACACCTGTGACGCCCTGACCGGCTGATGTGGCAAAAGCTTTTTTCTCCAGAGCGTTTCCTTGGACAGGAGAGGCCGTGTGTGATGTGGATTTTTGGGAAACCAGGGCTGATTGGGGAGCAGCAGGTGGGATGGTTCCAGTGGGCATCCACACACTGGGAAAAACCAATTTTCCCAATTCTCTGGTGTTCTGGCTGAGCTCAGCTCACATCATCTCCCCACCATTCTGCCTGTCCCAGGCTGTGTCCCCTCCTGGCCTGGTCCATGTGTCCCTCAATGTCTTTCTCCTTCATGATCCTCTTTTCCAAGCTCTTACAGTCCAAACTGCTCCTGTAAATCACTGGGCAGTTTATTCCTCCTTAGAACAGGAGGAACTTCTGCTAACGAGGCAATAGGAAGTTTTATTAATGTAGTTAATCATTCCAGAGAGCTCAGCAGAGATGATGTGACAGCTTCTAATAAAACTACTCCTGATGAGGGTGGGCAATGGCTTGCTTGGATCCTGTTTCCACGTTTGGAATCCATGATCTTGGAGGTCTTCTCCAACCGGAGCAATTCTGTTTGTCACCTCTCAGCCCCTCTGTGCCTTCCTGGAGCCCTGCATTGAAAAGGTCCAATTCCTCCCTGTGCTCCTTCCCCTGCAGGGGAGGGGTCAGGCACAGACAATGGCTGGGAAAAGGATCAAAACCTAATTTTACAGAACCCCCCTCCATGATTTTGTTTTATTTTGGGTGATGTTTCCTATACAGAAGCCAGTTGGAGCAAAAGCACTTTAAAGAATGCATCTCCCCGTCCTTCAGTGACAGGTGGCACGTGGTTTGGCTCTGCTTCCATAGGATTTTCTGGCAATGTTGGAGTTAGGGGATTATTAGGGATATTTTCTGGCAATACTGGGGACAAACAGGGAGGGGGATTCAAACATGCACCTTCAGGAGCATTTTCCTGTCACTCTGCATAGCTTTTAGGGGATTTTGGAGGACTGTGACTCCAAACTGTTTTACTATGGCCAAGCAGCAGGAGGGCACAGGGGCTGCTCAACCCTCCCTGTAACACACAGGACATTTTTGAGCAGCACAGTCCTCATTTCCAAGGGATGGCTCAGAACTGTGGAGCAGCACCTTGGGGAGAATTCTTCCTGCAGGTGTAGTTTAGTGCCTCTCCTCTTAGGTATTTTCTGTCCCCAGTTTCCCCTTAACCCAGGCTGGGTTCTGATCAGGACATAGAGGGCAAGTCTGACATCAGAGGCTTTATAAATAATTTTAGAAATAATTTTCATTGGTGATTTTGCAGCTCTGTTGTTGAGGTTGGAGCCTAGGCAGGAGCAGGGGGTGTCTGTAGTGCCTGCCCAGGCTCACAGCTCTCCTGTCCATCACATCTTTTCCAGAGGCACCTGGGTGGTTCTGATCCAAACCACTCCCCAGGGCTCAGTGGCAGCTTTGGAAAGGCTTGCCATTAATTGTGCTCAGTTTTTGGTGTGGCTAGTGGCAGAAATGGCAAGTGAGACCTGACTGCCAAATACTAATGCCTGCACATTGATGAAGTGCTGTAGGTATTGAAAGTGTTTGCTTTGATCCTTGTGGGTCTGGAAGCTGTGCCTGGACCACTCAGGCATTGCTCTGAAAATGAAATTCAGCCATGCTTGGAGGTGAGAATATTGTGAGCATTTCCTGGGCCTGGGGTTGGAAGCTCTGAGCTGGGGGGGATTGAAGTGGGTTTAACCCTTATCTTCATTTCTCCATGTGGGAGCTTTGAGCTGGAAGGCTGAAGCCTTCAGGATGGAATGGGGACATCCAGTCAGTTCCAGCCTGTGGAACTGCCTGATTTCTGCCTGTGTTATTTGGGGTGTCACCACCTTGGGTCCATTTGAGCTCCTGAGTCAGGGTTCTCTTTAATTTTATTTTGCTTGTGGGACAATCTTCTATAAAGAGAAGATAAAATACAGAGATAAAAAGATAAAATATATAAAATAATAGATAAAATAGAAAATATGTATATGTTTATAATATATAAAGATAAATATATTAATATTAAATTATAAAATATATTATTATTAAAATATAAAACATATAAAAGAAATTATATAAAGATAAAAATAAAAGATATCTAAAGATAAGATTGTCCTCTGTGAGCTCCTGGGTGTGGAGCATCTCAAGGAGTTTCTGCTTCAGGGTTCTCAAACCCTTGACAGGAGAGTGGCCCTGGGTGTCCCCAAGGTTGTGTCAGCACTGCTGTGCTCCTGGGAGCTGACTTGGGATGTTCTGCTGGTTCCAGGAGCTCCTTGTCGAGGTCCTGCCTCAGTGTGTTCACAGGGCAGGCAGTGCAGGGCCACGGGGAGTGGTGAGCTTTGCAGTGCTGGGTTAATGGTTGGGCTTGATGATCTTGGAGCTCTTCCAGCCTTCAGGATTCTGTGATCTCTGTCTGAAAAATCCAGCTTAGTGGGAATTTGGAAGTAGAAGGAGTGAAGGAGCTGGAGGACATCAGGAGGTCTCCTCACCAGCAGTAAGTGCTATTTTGGAGTCTCAGTATCTCCATCAAAGCTCTAAGCCACTGCTGGCCCTAGGCAGCACCTCGTTTTCCACACCTCCAGCAGTGAGCCTTTGTTCCTGCACAAGCCTGCAGGAATCTCAGCTGGGCTTGGTGACTGAACACTCTGAAAAGATCACTCAGATGGCTGGGAATTAAAAATGAGACCCCATGTTTTAAGCTCAGCACAAATTCCAGGTGTTAAACTCAGCACCCAGTTTCAGGTGTTAAACTCAACTCAGCACCCAATTCCAGGTGTTAAGCTCAACACAAATTCCAGGTGTTAAACTCAACTCAGCACAAATTCCAGGTGTTAAACTGAGCACCCAATTCCAGGTGTTAAACTCAACTCAGCACCCAATTCCAGGTGTTAAACTCAGCACAAATTCCAGGTGTTAAACTCAGCACCAAGTTCCAGGTGTTAAACTCAACTCAGCACCCAATTCCAGGTGTTAAGCTCAACACAAATTCCAGGTGTTAAACTCAACTCAGCACAAATTCTAGGTGTTAACTCAGCACAAATTCTAGGTGTAAACTCAGCACAGATTCCAGGTGCCAGGCGTGGCCTCCTGCTGTCTCTGGGGCAGATGCTTACCAGGCCTCTGGGATGAAGGGAGGACAGCTGGATTTGTGCCTCCAAAGGGCCTCCACTGCATGAAGGGAATTCCTTTCCATGCTGTGTCTGGAGGAGGTGCAGGGCCTGTGCCATGGGAAGGGGATCAAAGGGAATGTGTGATGAGCCCTGGTCAGTGAGAGTGATTGTCACATTCACATTTTCTGAAAAATCCCTTCGCCCAGGATTTTTCTCCTGGGAAGCTGAGAAGCCTCAGAGAAAAAGGAAAACAAATTCTTATCTCATTTGTTTCTCCATTGTGCTCATGTGGAATATGTTTGGAGATTGTTTACCCACAGGTGATTGTTTCATTGGATTCTGCTGTGAGTTGTTTTCACTCTTTGGCCAAACAGGGCCAAGCTGTGTCAGGACTCTGGAAAGAGTCAGGAGTTTTCATTATTATCTTTTTAGCCTTCTGTAAGCATCCTTTCTGTATTCTTTAGTATAGTTTAGTATAGCATTCTTTAATATAATATGGTATCATAAAACAATAAATTCGCCTTCTGCAAACATGGAGTCAGATTCATCATTCCTGCCTTTGTCTGGGGGCAACCCAAATGCAGTAAGTGATGCTCAGGACATGAGAGGCTGCTGAAGAGCATTAGCCAGGCTTGTGTAAGCAACCTTCATTGTGCCACTGCCTCCCTGGGAGCCTGGGCTGTCTTTGCTCCCTCCCCTGGGGCATTTTTGGCAAATGATAGTTTGCAGTAAGTGCTCCTCCTCTGTTGGCCCCTCTCTGGGGGAAGCTGAGCTACAGGAAAGCATGGGGCAGAAAGCTGCTCTTTTCTGGGAGCAGCAGATTATAAATGTGCTCCTGGGCCACTCTGGGGAAGGAAAATGTGGGTGGGTGGGATTGGTGCTGGCTTTATCCCACAGGGATCACTCCTGGCTGCTGGAGCACGAGACCCTGATCTGCCTCTGGAAATACTGGATAGTGGCTTCCCCTGTGCAGGATCCTCCTGAATTCCTGCAAGCCTTAAATCCTTGGCTGTGTGTCTGTTGTTTTCCAGCAGCATTCCCAGTAAGGGAACTGGATTTCTATCACTTGTTCTCCCTTAAGCCAACCAGAACTTCATCCTGCTCCTTTCTGGGGTCTGTTTTGTTCTGTGCAACTCAGGCAGGTTCCAAGCCTTATTCCCACACTGATCAATGCAGGTCTGTGAGCTCACAAAATCCATCCTGTTGGAATCCCTCGGGGCTGGAGGCTCTGTGGCTTGCAGCAGTGTGTACAGTGTGTTGGTAGATGATTTAAATGCTCCTGAAAGGCTCTTTTTCTAGGTCACTCCTATATGAAGCTGATAAAACTGGCTCTGTGTGACCCATGCTGTACCCACAGCTCTTCACTCAAGGTGCCTTTCCACTGCCATCCTGCCTTCTGGAAGCAGTTTTTAGAATCTATTTCAGGAGCTTTATCCCAGAACTGCTGTTCCTGAGGGTTCTTGGGAGAGCCCAGGTGACTCTGACGCACCTGAGAGCTCTGAAGCTCAACAAGGCATGGGAAGAGGTCTCACCCACCCCCATGGAGAGCCCATGGAATTATTCAGGTTGGGAAAGCCCTCTGAGATCATTGAGACCAACCATTCCCCCAGCACTGCCAAGGCCACCACTGACCCGTGTCCCCAAGTGCCACATCCACGCTGCTTTTAAATGGTGGCTTCCAGTGACAGGACAAGAGGAAGCAGCCTCAGGCTATGCCAGGGGAGGATTAGGTTGGATATTGGGAATATTCCTTCATGGAAGGGGTGGTCAGGCACTAGCACAGCTGCCAGGGCAGTGGTGGATTCACCATTAAAAGTCATGTGTATGTGGCACTTGGGGACATAGATTAATGGTACCCTTGGCAGTGCTGGGAGAACAGTTGGACTTGATGACCTTAGAGGGCTTTTCCAGCCTGAGTGATTCCATGATTCTGTGGTGGTTTGGCAGTAAAGCTGCCTGGAAGGTCTCTCAGAGCCTGATTTTTACCTTTCAGGTTTTTGGATGTTTATGGATATGACTGGCCTGGCAGTGGGAGTGATGGATAGAGCTGGAAGTGCAGGAGAAGCTGGTCATGGGCACTCTGAGGAGAAAAGGCAGTCCCTGATGCCACCCCCAGCCCTGGGCACAAGATGGGTTTGAGCAGAGTAGGGCGGAGGTGACCCCAAGTGTTGTGACCACATCAGCTCAGTGAGGAAGGATAAAGAGAAATCAGGGATGGGTGTAAGCAAGGAAAAGCTGCTTTGTGTGTGAGGGGCAGGGAGAAGGGCACGTGAAGCAGAGCAGGGGTCAGCTGGGACTTGACTTTAATGCCCAGGGTGGAGAGCAGAGGGAATGTGAGGGTCTGAGCTCAGCCTGTGCCACAGATTGGGGCTGTTCAGTGCTGCTGCTGGTGGCCCACAGCCACCCCTGGCTCTCTTTCTGGTGTGGGGGGAGCAAACCCCTCCAGCTGTCACCACGTGGCTCCCTCTGCACCTGAGGACAGTGCTCTCCACGTGGGGAGTGCCACTCCACACCAAAGGTCTCCAGTTTTTTGGCTCCCGAGGTTTTTTGGCTCTTTTGGGCAGGAATTTGTGAGCCTAATGCAGGCCGTTGTGCTGGCAGACTTGCAGGCTCTCCATGGCAACTCTCCCTATACACAAAGCACCATATGGCTTTTTTTGGAGGGAGAGGGAATAAATCCAGCAGAAAATCAACCTTTGTTTGTGGTGCTGTTTGTCTTTGCTCTCTGTGACTCATGGGGAGGTGGAAACATAGAATGCTGGCTCCTGAGCATGGCTTGTGCAGGCCATGCCAGCACCAGGGTGCAGGTGACCTCTCAGATGGCCTTTCCTGGATTTTTACACTGGAATTTGCTGTGAAAATAAACCCATGGTACACAGAGACCCTCTCTTTGGGCTGGGCTCTCTGCACACAGATGGAGCAACAAGGATCCCGTTCATGCCCAGCATGTTCATTCCCTGAAGGGCTGGGAAGGCTCCAGAGCTCCTGGTTTGGGCAGGAGCTGGGCAGGAGGCAGGTGATGGATGGCAGGAGCTGCCTGTGCCTGTGCTCTGCCCACGCTTCATACCCCTGATTCCAAAAGGAAGCTTTCACTTGCCTGCAAATCCTCCCTTTTCAAGGCCCTCTGGAAGAAACGAGGGGAATAAATATCTTTATATGTGTCTGTAGAAGAGTAGGAAGTGTTTGTGTGTCTACTTGGAGGGGGAGGAAGAGAAATGATGAGGGAATAAGGAGAAGGGAGCAGCCTGTGCCTTTGGGATGTGGTTCCAGGGGCTGCTGTGGGGTGCAGCAGGATCTCTGGAGATGGCCTGGAGCTGACCACTGCCCATGTATGCTGCTGGGCAGGAGAGGTGGCTGCAACACAAATTGCCTTCCAGGAGCACTGTTTAGTTTTCGTTTTGCCCCCAGACGTGGGCAAAGGCTCCTCTTGGTGGCACCCACTGAGGTGAGCAGGTCACTGTCCCCATCCCCTCCCTGCTGTCAGCCACCAGGCTCAAATCCCAGGATAGCACCAGGGGTGATTATTGGGAAAACTCCTTCAGATTGTAGGCTCAGGCTCACGGGTGGGCAGAGGGACATTTGGGGACAGGGACAATGCCATCTTCAGATTATAGAATCATGGAGGCTGGGAAAGACCTCCAAGGTCATCAAATCCAAGATCCTCCTGTGCTACCCCAACAGTCAGAGCAGGAGTGGCCTTGCCCTGAGCAGGGTGCAGTCAGCAGCTGCATTTCCAGCTGTATCCCAGGGCCCTGCTCTGGCTTTGCAGCTGGAGGAGAGCTCAGAGCAGCACCACTGCTGCTGCCATAGTGGGACAGCAGTGGGATATTGCAGTGACCAAGAGCACCTTTCCCCTGCTGCAGCCCTGACCCTGTGGGGCACAGCGTTGGGTCTGGCACTGGAAATTTGGGTCACTCCTGGAGTGGATTCACAGCCTGACCCTGGGAGTCAGACCCTGGTGAGGGGATGGATCATTCTCGGTGCCACGTGTTCAGCTTCTCCCACCCCAGGGAACCCCTCAGGTTGGTGGCTGCAGTATCTCCTGGAGGCTTCAGTATCTCCTGGTGGCTCCAGTATCTCCTGGAGGCTCCAGTATCTCCTGGAGGCTCCAGTATCTCCTGGTGGCTGCAGTATCTCCTGGAGGCTCCAGTATCTCCTGGTGGCTGCAGTATCTCCTGGTGGCTGCAGTATCTCCTGTGTGCCCACCTGAGCGTGCATTTAATGGTCAGCTGAGAGGCCCTGGGGATGCCGTTTAGGTGGGAGGTGTTGCTGCAGGCCTGTGCCCTAATCAGAGATTCTCAGAATGCTTTGGGTTGGAAGAGACTATAAAATTCATCTCATTCCATGGGCAGGGACACCTTCCACTGTCCCAGGCTGCTCCGAGCCCCATCCAGCCTGGCCTTGGGCACTGCCAGGGATCCAGGGGCAGCCACAGCTGCTCTGGGCACCCTGTGCCAGGGCCTGCCCACCCTGCCAGGGAACAATTCCTAATTCCCAATATCCCAATATCCATCCCTGCCCTCTGGCAGTGGAAGCCATTCCCTGTGTCCTGTCACACCAGCCTCTTGTCCCAGGTCCCTCTCCAGCTCTCCTGGAGCCCTTTGGGCCCTGGAAGGTGTCCCTAGATCCTTCTCTTCTCCAGGCTGAGCACCCCCCAATGCCTTGACAAACCCCCAATCCCTTGACCTTTTACCAGATGTCTGAAATGACCACAATGTGATTCCTTAATGAAAAAATTGCCTTTCTTGACACCCGGAGAGGGGCCCAGAGCAGGAGCTCTGCCTGTGAGAGGCTGACACTGTCCCATCTGGGCAGCCTCAGCAGGACAAGCTCTGTGTCCCTTTGTGGGGCCGGGGAGGGGGCTCTGAAGGGCACAGAAAGGTGACCCTTGTCCCCCAATAAATCCTTATGCATTCCCTGGGTGCACGGCCAGGTGCCTCCTCCTCCTCTCCCCCGCCCGCTTCCTCGGCAGCCATGGCAGCTCCGAGGCGTGTGGGCTGTTTATTTTGGGACTGCAGCACTGCTCCCGATCCGGAGCCTCCCGCCCGGGATCTAGGCCGTGTGCCGGATCGGCCATTAGCTGCTGCCTGAGGGAGCACGGGGAATTCTCGCTCCTTTCCTCGCTGCAAGGGCCGGGAGCAATGCCGCGGACGGGGCTGTGGGCTGGGGAGGGGAATTCATGGCGAGGCTCTCTCCACAGGAATTCATGAGGAGCCTGCAAAGCTCCTGGTTTTGTGTGGAGGCTCCTGATGCATGTGGCCACGGGAGGAGCAGAATTTGTGTGGAGGCTCTCTCACTGCAAAGCTCCTGGTTTTGTGTGGAGGCTCCACAGGAATTCATGTGGACGCTGCACAGCTTCTTGTTTTGTGTGAATGCTCCTGATGCATGTGGCCACAGGAGGAGCTGAATTCATGTGGAGGCTCTCTCCACAGGAATTCATGTGGAGGCTGCAAAGCTCCTGGTTTTGTGTGAACGCTCCTGATGCATGTGGCCACGGGAAGAGCAGAATTCCTGTGGAGGCTCAGAATTCATGTGGAGGCTCTCTCACTGCAAAGCTCCTGTGGTTTGTGTGGAAGATCTCTCGCTGCAAAGCTCCTATTTTTGTGTGGAGGCTCTTGATGCATGTGGCCACGGGTGGAGCAGAATTCGTGTGGAGGCTCTCTCACTGCAAAGCTCCTATTTTTGTGTGGAGGCTCTCTCTCTGCAAAGCTCCTGTTTTTGTGCTCCTGATGCATGTGGCCGCGGGAGGAGCAGAATTCATGTGGAGGCTCTCTCGCTGAAATCTCCTGTGTTTGTGTGGAGGTTCTCTCGCTGAAATCTCCTGTGTTTGTGTGGACGTTCTCTCGCTGCAAAGCTCCTGTGTTTGTGTGGAGGCTCTCTCGCTGAAATCTCCTGGTTTTGTGCGGTCGCTCCTGCTGCGGGCGGCCGCGGGAGGAGCAGGCGCCGCACCGCGGAGCTGCAGCCTGCCTTCCCCGCCGTTCCCATGGCACTTGGATGTCACACACACACACATCCCAGGCATTCCCTGCCCACAGCGGGATTAAAGCCCTCTGGGAGAGGAATGAGAGGATGCAGGGAACGGAGATAGGGAAAGGAATGGAGGGGTAGGGATGAAGCCAGGAGCCGGCCCCATTGGAGCAGCAAGGGCTGTGTAAGATCTGAGGCAGGGAGAAGCGCGGCCATTGCCCTCAGCCCTGGTGCAGGTGGCATGCCTGGGAGCACAGGCCCCTCCTGAGGGCTGGAGGCACCGGTCCGTGCACGCAGAAGCTCCTGTCCCACCGCTGTCACACCTCCCAAACCCACCCTAGGCGTGAGGGTGCAGATTTCCCTCTGGGTGATTGCAGCTGTGTGTTTTTTCCCCCTGCAGACCCTGACAGCCAGCTGTATGATATGGGATATACCCCCGAGGAAGAAGCCCCGGCCTGCCCCGATGAGTTTGATGATTTCGTCACGTTTGAGGCAAGTATGAGCTCTGTTCGTTCCCATAAGTGTTGGCTGCACGTGGAGTGGGATTTGGGCATGGAGGCTGTGTTTGGGAGAGGGCAGTGTGCTGTGACAGGGCTCAGGGATGCTGAACATGTGAACACAAGTTCAGTCTCTGGGTGATGAGCCCAGAGAACCTGCACCAAACATTTGGTGCTGTTTAAGTTAAAATTGGTCTTGATAAAACTGAAAGAACAGAGCACAGTGCCCTGGATGAAAAGGGAGACCCTTCCTGTGGTGAAACACTGGTGACACTGGAAGGGGACCTGCTGCTCTTGGGTTTGTCCTCCTGCTGGAGTTTCTGAGCTTCTAAAAACCTCCTGAGCTTGGTTTTGAGATGTACCAGCCAGGAGCCTGCCTGAGAGGCACAGCAGAGCAGTGGGATGCTGACATTTGGTGCTGTTTGGCCAGTAAAAGGCACAGCAGAGGACAAAAATCATAATTTTCTCTCTATTCTTGGGCTTGATGAAGGCTGTTTCTCTGATTTGGGTTGTTTTCCTCTAGTTAAAGCCTCCATGCCTTGGTTCCCTCCTGCATTCCTTACCACAGGAGCACAGTTGCACAATTGCAGCAGTGATCCTGCTGTTCCCAGCTGGAAAGGACAGACCTCTTGTCTGTGCCTGGGGGTTTTGGGCTTGGCTTGGAAAGCTTCACCCATTCCTGCTCTGTGCCTTCCAGCCTGGAGCAGGAGGTGCTGCAGGAGCCTTGGGAGCCAAGGGGTGCCTGGGTCTCTGTCCCACGTGGGGACTGAATCACTCCCCTCTGCTTTTTCTTTTCCAAACTTGCCTCTTCAGGGATGTGACACCTGTGTCATGGTAGCCTGGATGTTTTTGGGGCTGTCCTGTGGAGGACCAGGAGCTGGGCTCTGATCCTTGTGAACCCCTTTCCACTCAGGATATTTTATGATTCTTTGTGATTTTTATCACATTCTTTGTTGCTGGTAATGAGACTCCTGACCTGCTTTGTATTTGCATGCAAATGTATTTATTTATATTTCTGTGTATTTTTACTTGATATAGTCTGTAGTACATAATTTTGGACTTGTGATTTCTTGATAAAAGGCTAATGGTAGCCTGTGTGTTGGGCAGCTGGTCCTAAAATCATGGAATGATTTGGGTTGAAGGGACCTTGAAGATCATCCAGTGCCACTCCCTGCTGTGGGCAGGGACACTTTCTACTACCCAGGCTGCTCCAAGCCCTTTCCAGCCTGGCCTTGGGCACTTCCAGGGATCCAGGGGCAGCCACAGCTTCTCCAGGCAAGGCTGAATATTGGTTTATTGGTTTATTTTTCTTTTTTGAGAGGTAGTTCCAAGCCCCAGGAACAGCTGAGGAGAAGTGGGATAGGAGGGCAGGCAGGAGATGGATTTCCATGGTTTTTAGGTGGTGCAGGGTCACAAATGTGCATTTTAACGCTGGACTGAGCAGCGTGGAGGCTGTGACAGGAAAAGGCTTTCACTTTTTGCTCCTCAGACCTGTGTCAAGGGAGCATCTTGCCTGAGATTCCGAGCAGGGATGTTTTCCAAGGGCTAATTTAACATAGATGAGCTCTGTCAGTGCTGGGAGCTATTCTGGGCAGCAATACCAACAAGGCAGGTGTGTGCCACACTGGGATGAAATACTTCTGCTGCTGGGCCAGCCTTTCCTTGTAAAGACAAGGTGACCCAAAGGAAAAAGGTGATGAGTCCTAAAAACTCCTTTTCCAAAAGATCTGAGTGGATTTTTATACTGAATTCACATCTAAGGGGACAGCTCTACATTTAACATGCCGGGGAAGAATTATCCTTGTTGTCTTGGATACGTGATTTGAAATCATTTCCAGCCTGCCAGGATTTTGTAGAGGTTCTGCAAATGAGAACATGCTCAAGAAATACCACTCAGCCTTGGGAGTGTAAAAATAAACTGGAGTCTTGGGGAGAGGGGGTTTTTGTTCTCTTCTGGCTGAGCCGTGAGCTCCCAACGTGCCTTTCATCCCACACGTCCTGGAGTGCTGTGCCTTGGAAAGCTGGAGCTGGCCCAGGGAGGGAGAAGCTGTGGCACAGAGCATCCTGCTGGGAGCAGCAAAGGTGTGTTCCTCGTGGGAGCACTGGGAAAAGAGCTGGAGAGGGCTCCAGCATTCCCTTCTTCCTTAGGTGCAGCAGGGAATCAGCCAGGCAGAGAACACAATAAACAGCTGTTCCCAATAACCTGTAGTCCCTCTTGGATTCTCCAGAAGAGGTGAGGGGGGAAAATCACCCTTCAAAACGAAACCATCACCTTTCTTCAGAGGAAACTTCTCACTGCACCAAGCAGCAGTTTGGGCTCTGGGGTATCCCTGTGTCAGCCCTGGGAAGATGCTGCAGCAGGACACTCAGCTAAACACACCCCAAAACACACCTGGGATACCTCAGGCACTGCCTGAGCCCCTCTGGCTGTGGCAGGGCCGTGGGGTGAAGTGGCACAGCTGGGATTTCTCCTCCCCTGTCACATCAGAGCTGAAGGAGTTGCTGCATTTGCAGAAGTGCTGGGGGCAGTTTGTGGTTATTGAGTGGAGCACTGGCTGTGGTCCCTCTTAAACAGCCCAAAATCCCAGTGGCTGGAGTGCTCAGCTCTTCCAAGGGCTGGGGTCTGACAGGAGCTTTTATCATCAGTGTTTGTTCAAACAAGTGTAAACAAGTGCTTTAAGCAGTCTCCAGGAAAATGTCTTCTCTTTGTTAATAAGGTTGCTCTGCTTGATGAGTCATGTCCTCTTCTGGTGACTGTCATCAGGAGAGCTCAGCATCCATGGAAAGCCCTGAGAGCCCAGAGCTGGGGACTTTGACCCAGTGTTTGCTCTCCAGAGAGAGCCACCAACACCTGCTTCCCCCAGGAGAAGGCTTTGGAAGGGGACAAGGTGTGAACTCAGGAATTTGTAATGTTGGATACTGCCCCAGTGTTGGATACTGCACCAGAGCGACTTGTGTGGCTCTGGATGTGCCATGGATCTCCTGGCTCCTCTTGCACCATTCCAGGAGTGGCTCTGGAGGTGCCATGGATCTCCTGGCTCCTCTTGCACCATTCCAGGAGTGGCTCTGGATGTGCCATGGATCTCCTGGCTCCTCTTGCACCATTCCAGGAGTGGCTCTGGAGGTGCCATGGATCTCCTGGCTCCTGTGGCACCATTCCAGGAGTGTCCAGCAGACAGGGCTGTCTGTTAAGGTGCTTCCAGAGAGGATTTCTGCTCCCATGGCTCCACTGAGACAGCAGCTCCTGCAGCCACGTGGCTTCTCATGCCTCCAGCTGGGCTTGCAGTGGGCTCATCCCAATCCATGCAGCTCTTCTGTGACACATTCAAGAGGAACCTCATCCCTGGGCACCCAGCTGGAGCAGGGAGAGCATCACCTGCCTGGGATCACCTCCCAGTGTGTTCCTCCTGCCTCAGGTGCAAGTGTGCTGGTTGCTGGGTGAGAAACCACCAAAAGCTAATGACAGCCTTCCTGCTTTGTCAGAGTCACGTTGAAGGGAGCTTGGAGCTTTTCCATCTGGACACCTGAGCCCTGTTTTCCCCCAGGCTGGGCTGGCACAGCTTGGCTGCTGACTGCCTGGAAGGTGGGAGTTCTCCTTGCCTCCCCTGAGAGCTCCTGTGGTGCTTGTGACTCAGTGCTGAGGCACAGGACTCGTTTGGAATGCTCTGGGGGACATGGAGGGGAATTTGGAGTTCATTTTCTTGGGATCAGGGAATCATTTAGGCTGGAAAGGAACTCCAAGCTCAACCATCAGCCCAGCACCACAGGGATACCCACTGTGCCTTGCCCTAGGGTGAGGGCTCTGCCTCTCTGCTCTGCTCCTGGGGCAGGTGAGCTCCCTTGGGCAGTGCAGAGTGGGAAGGATGACTCTAGAAAAAGGAAAATGTGGCATTAAAATGCTGGGATTGGGCTGGGATGGGCATGGAGCTGTATGACTTCAGGTGGGCTGGAGGAGAGGCACAGCCAGTGCCCTGTAAAGGCTGCCTGGGAGCACCATGAATACCCCAAATGGGGATTTTTAGCCCTGGAACTCGTGTTTTGGGCCAGCAGGGTCAGAGGAAGGCTCTGGTTGAGCTCTGCAGGACAGGGCAGCGTCAGTCCTGCGGCTGCAGTGCCTTGTGCAGGACTGTTGCCATCTGCTGGGCAGCTGCCGTGGCTCCTGCTGGAAGCAGCCAGGAAAACACATTCTGCACAGCCACAAGAGGGGAATTTGGCTTTCCCTGGATGCCTGCACCGGCCCAGGCACGTCCCCTCTGGCTATTTGTCTAGCAGGGAGTTGTACAGCAGGGAAGGAGCGGATCTGGGGAGGAAAATGGTGCTTGGGCACGTCCCAAGTTTTGTGTATTTTGGGAGTAGGAGCTACTCCTGGCTCTCCCAGCCTGCCTGCCTACAGGTGCAGCTGGGAGAACTCCAGCTCAGAGTATTCTGTGACATTCTGTGCAACACTGAGCAGCAGATTTAGGGCCAACACATCAACTCTGTGAAACTTTAACTCCGTTAAAGCCAGGATTGTTTTCCATGTTGAGCAATTGAGCTTAAGGCTTCTTTGAGGGCAAAAATCCACATTGCTGTGTTTCTCCAGCTGCTCAGAGCTTCTGCAAAGGGGGCCAGGGACTTGCAGGACCCCAGCTGTGTGTTGTAACACAGAAGCTGTTGTGGGAGCACATGGGGACCTGCGCCCAGAGGCATCACTGTCATTCCTGGTGCCTTGTGCTTTGCAGGGAGCCCACGTGGGGTGGCTGTAGGATGTCGTAGTTGAGATGGTCACAATACAAAGCCACACTCCGTTTTCAGAAGGCTTCAAACCTGTTTATATTTTAGCATGCATGCTTTTTATACATTCTTACAAACCTCCTAAGTTTACACTTTACTCATTGGTCAGGAAAGACAAACAAAGTGCTCATTGGAATAGACAGTTGCAGATTTCTCTTATTTTTCCTTCTTTCTTGGTTTCTATGTCAACGACCTTGGTAGAAAATTCTTCCGGGGCAAACATGGATCCTCTTACCAAGCTTCTCTCTGGCTCACAGGAGTCACTGTAAAACCTCTTCCACAGGAGGAGGCTGCTGCAGGCTCCTTGTGTCCTCTCCTAGTAGCCCTGTGGACCTTCTGAGCCCTCCTTTCCTAGTGCAGAATTGCCAGGAGGATACTTTCCTTCCCGAAGGCAGAGCTGGGCCTGGTGAGCACAGAGCCTTTGGGAGGGCCCTGCTTTGCAATCTGTGGCATTTTAGGTTGAGGTTTTTTTCCTCCTCTTCCTCTCCATACCACTGTTAGCACAGGGTGCATGTCTGGCAGGGTCCAGCCAGGCTGAAAAGATGGAGTTGAGCTTTGGGAGCTCCTCTGAGCTGTGCAAGGGGCTCAAAGCACCAGTACAGGCCTGGGTTCAGCTGTTCCCTGGCTGTCCTAACCCAGGTGTGAAGGGCTCCTGGTTGGGATGGGGACATGGAGGTGAGAGCTCAGGTTTTCTGTACCAGAGCCATTTCCACCCTCTGGAATGGCCTCAGTAGGCCTCTGCTCACAGGGCTGACCCAAAAGCACCATGAATGAAATGGTCACAAACCCCAGTCCAGGGGCTGGCTGCTGCAATTGGTGATCATTTTGTCCTGAGCAGCTGGTAGGCTTGAAATCTTGCAGGTTGGAACTGCAGGGCTGTGGAATGTGACAGATGCAGTTCAGTGCCTGTTCACCTGTCCTTGGGGAAGAACATGGAGCCCTGAGCAATGTCCCCATTGTCCCCAAAGCCTTTCTGCAGTGAGAGATGAAGGGCCATGAGCCCTGTGGACAGCAAGTGAACAGTCCCATATTATCCTTGTATTCACAGAATCCTGGAATGCTTTGTGTTGGAAAAAACCTTAAAGCCCATCCAGTGCCACCCCCTGCCATGGGCAGGGACAGCTCCCACTGTCCCAGGCTGCTCCAAGCCCCATCCAGCCTGGCCTTGGGCACTGCCAGGGATCCAGGGGCAGCCACAGCTGCTCTGGGCACCCTGTGCCAGGGCCTGCCCACCCTCACAGGGAACAATTCCTAATTCCCAATATCCCATCCATCCCTGCCCTCTGACAGTGGGAGCCATTCCCTGTGTCCTGTCCCTCCATCCCTTGTCCCCAGTCCCTCTGCAGCTCTCCTGGAGCCCCTTTAGGCCCTGCAAGGGGCTCTGAGGTGTCCCTGGAGCCTTCTCCTCTCCAGGTGAGCACCCCCAGCTCTGCCAGCCTGGCTCCAGAGCAGAGGGGCTCCAGCTCTCCCAAATCAGTCCATGGTGATAATTTGATATCTTAAAGCCTGAAAATACCAAGGAAATTAATTTATTGTGTAGATTCCGAGCTGTGTAGAGGGAAGGGTGGGAGTATAAATGGGACAAGGATGTCCCTGAAGGCAGGACCCAAGTGCAGGGCTACGGTGAGAAATTTCTGTGCTGGTCGGAAAAGATCCCATTTGAAGTGTTTGTCCAGTAGGAAATAGGCTGGAAGGAGTTTGGAAAACAAAGTCCTTGGAGCCTTATCTTGAACCACAAGCAGAGTGTGTGAGATTGGGAACGTGGGAAGTGGGCTGTGGGACACGGGAGGGCTGGGAGGTGACGGGGGAGCAGTGCAAGCAGAGGTGTCAATAAGAGTTTGAGAAGTAAAAAGGGCAGGGATTGGGGTTTCCTAATTCGTTTCAGTGACTGATTTTGGGCTCTCCTGGGAGTTCAGATGTTCTCCGAGGTCCTGAGGCACAAGCAGAGGAGCACAGGGGCTGTGACCTGCTGTGTGAGGAGCCGGCAGGGGCAGAGCTCGGGTTAAAGCATAACTCCTTGCTGCCGTGCTGGGAGCAGCAGTCTGGGCTGGCCTGGGTCAGCTCAGCTCCTATCAGGGTCCGGACACTGCGGGCAGCGCTGCTTAGCACTGCCCTCTGCTCCGAGCCTCAGGAGGGATCGGCCCGCAGCGCAGCGAGGATAACCCAGAGAGCAGGGGAAAACCTGCTTTGGGAAGGTAATGGAAGGAAATCTGCGGGTTTGTGCTGGGTAGGCAGCGCTGAGGAAGCTTGATGTACGTGTGGTTTCTGCGGAGAGGAAACAGAAAACCTTAGGAAACCCTCAGAACTTGTGGGTGAGAGCGGTGCCGAGGCCTCCGTGTGCCACGGAGAGGGGAAAATCCCATGGATCAGCTCTCCCACAGGGCTGGGCTCCTGTTTGCAGGGGGCAGGCTGGCATTGGGGTGGTTATAACCTTCTTTGGGGTCAGCACTGTCACTGCCTGCCAGAGACCATCCTCTGAGTCACCAAAAGTGCTCTGACCTGCCCCTGGTGAGCAATCCAAGCCTTATACATCCCTCTGTTCGTGGCTATAAGGAAGGAATTCGTCACTTAACGCTTAATTATTCACCAGAAACACCAGGAAGGCCGAGATAAACCTCGACAGATCGCTTTCAGATTCAATCTTTTTCTTTGGGGATGGATTCCTGGGAAGTGTGAGCACTTCCAGCAGGGCTCCCAAAACGAGCTTTTATTTTGGAATCCAGGGGAGCGGGAGGAGGCTGCGCTCACCGGCCGGGAAGTGTGCCGGAGATCTGCTCCTTATCGGCAGCTCGGGAACAAAAGGCGCTCTGTTGGGACTCCAGCTCGCTCCTTAAGCCTCCCGGCTCCCCTGGACTTTGCTTCCCTCCTGCCTTGCAGAAGCAGCTCCCGGAGCTGGCTCTGGCTCCGGACAGGATGTCTCCACAGGTGGGTTTTTGCGAGCTGACACAAAGTGAAGAAGGGTTAAATTTCTAGAGGGACCGGGTTCAGCACTGGAGGTGCCGGGAAGGGGCAGGTTGGGAATGCACCTGACTTACTACATGGGCAGATATACCTGATTTTTTTCATGGGAATGGTTTAGATTAAAAGATTTAGATGGGATATGGATGAAATATACAGGGCAGGAGAATTTTCTCCTTTTAACGCCTATATTAAAAAGTGATTAGCTCAGGATGAGAAAGCCGGACAGGTCTTTTCCGTCTCCTTTCCCCGCATGGCTCAGAGGAGGAGGATCTGGGCAGCTTTGTCCACGAGGAACAGAGCTGGGGGTCCGATCCTCGTGACAGCTTCAGGCGAGACCCCGGTGCTTCTCTTCGCTTTTCCCTGCTTCCCGGCTCCGGGTCACCGCTCTGGACGACCTCTGCAGTCAGGGTGAGGGGCACCAAGGTCTCTTAACACCTCTGCAGGCTCAGCACTCTGTTCCTCACGTTCAGGAATCACTGTAATTTCTTAATTTTACAATTGGCTCGTTATTTTGGGGTTTTTATGATATATTGGACGTCCCATAATACACTGGTTATAAAATTTACATATTATAATGCCCCCCTCCTCTCTGTGTTTTCTCTGCCTGGTAAGACAGACGGTTTAGCCTCAGGCTAAGTTTTCTCAATACAAAAGAAAGGCCATCAGCCCAGCCCTGGCCAGGGTCTCCGTGATACAAAGAAGAACTATTAACTCTGACGACTTGTAATTAACATAACAAGTAACACTGCCGCAGCAACCTGGGTTTACAGATCTTGTAGCTGTCTTTTTTTTCTACAGAAATAGAATTTAACAAAAATCTTGTTCATAGCATTGGGAAGGAATTATTCCCTAGCAGGATGGGGAGGCCCTGGCACAGGGTGCCCAGAGAAGCTGTGGCTGCCCCTGGATCCCTGACAGTGTCAAAAGCCAGGCTGGATGGGGCTTGGAACAGCCTGGGACAGTGGAAAGTGTCCCTATCCATGGCAGAGGTGGGACTGGGCAGAACTTAAATGTCCCTTCTAACCCAAACCATTCCACAATACTGTGATTCCATGGGCTGTGGTGTAACTTCACGCTCCTCTCTGCCAGGCTCTCCCTGGGGAGCTGGGCCAGCAGGGACGGTTCCTGCTGGTTTTTGGGGTGCTGGGGACAGCCTGCCACCTGTGGTGTTTTGTGAGTTGGTTTGGGGTTTGGTTTTGGGCTGGGTGAGTTTTCAGTTTGCCCAAAGAGATGCAGCACATTTCTCTTGCCCAGCCTTGATGGAGTGTAACAACCCCAACTCCAGGGGCTGAGCTGTGTGAGCTGCCTTCAGCCAGGGCTGAGCAGAGGCTCCCTGGCTCCCCTGAAAAGCTGGCATTGCCCGGGTGTGTGGGAAGAGGGCAATTTTGGGATCCAAAGTGGCATTCCAGAGGCTGAGCTGCCCTGGGGCCAGCTGCATTCGTGTGGGACTATAAGCACAACTGTGTCCCTTCTCCCTGGCTCCCAGCCTGGCACTGTCACCGCTGTCAGGGCCACAGGGTGTCCTTGGAGGGGGATTTTTGTAGCTGATCTATCTCCTCTGCATCCTGTGCGCAGTCAGGGCTGGATTCTTCAGGAACAGGCTCACAACTGCTGGGAAAACAGAGTTGTTTTTATTTTTCCTTGTCACTCACCTCCCCTCCCAGCCTTCCGAGTGTTTGTGTTCAAGGACAGCAGAGCTTTGGGATGCCAGGACAGCTCCAGGGACAGCCCTGCCTGGAAGGAACCTCCCTGGGAGCCAGACTTTGCCCTCCTTTCCAAGGCAACGCCTTGGCTGAGCTTGTGCTGAACCTTCTGTCCCTGCCTGGACCTTGCAGGTGATTCCCAAGAATCCCTCTCCTCACACTGCAGCAGCTTTTTTTAAAATCCATATGGTTTTATAGCACTCTACAACATCTAATCAAGTAATCTTTACTCCCAGATGTCATCAGGTGCCTGGGATGGATGAGCTGCTGCTGGAAAAGGCTCCTAAAGGCACCTCACCTGTCTGATCAGGGCATGTTACATCATCCCAGTGCTGACTTCACCATTAATTTCCTTTTAGAAGCAGGAGTGCTCACCTGGGCTCTCAGATCCCTGGAGTTTCCCTGAGCAGGCAGAGATGCCTCTGGGTGGCCCCTCTCCTGTCAGCCAGGTGTGGCTCTGGGGAAATACCTACTGCAGGAGCTGGATTTGGGATTGGTACCTCCATCAAACCCTGATCCTGTTCCAGCTCAGAACTCTGTGTGTGCTTGAGTCTCAGTTTTAGTGTCTGAGCTCTGCCTGAAGCACCTCAGGGTGTGTTTTATTCAATAAAAACATCAAAATGCACCAATATTGGTGACACCAGCCCTGCTCTGAACGTGGCACTGATGTTCCTGGCAAGTCCTCTGGGGTGGGTGGAGCCCAACCTGGCTGTCCTGAGCCCGTGGATGTTTTTAAGTGTGTATTTGGCTTTTTTTTAAGCTGGGAAAAATGTTTACTTTCTGCTCACAGGAGGGCAAAGCTGGCTGAAGGAGACCCGTGGCAGGGGGGTTTGAAGGGTCAGTGCACAAACCAGCTGCTCCTGAGGCCATAAATAAGAACTTTCTGTACCTACACACTTGCCCAGGGACAGAGATTTGGCTCTGTCAGGCATTTGGCAATATCTGAACCCCCTTGGTTTGCCTATCTCCTCCTGGCATCTCTTCTTGAGGTTTAGTTACTGATTCTGTGGTGAAATGAGCAGCAAAGTTCTCCACGCTTGTGCTCAGGGGAAGGACTTTGTTTACAGTTTCAGCTGCTTCTTAACTCATTGTCCACACAGGTTTAATTTTAATAGGGCTCTCTTGCTTTTGAAACCTCATCTCGGCTGGTATCAGGACAAAGTCAATTTTTAGGTAATAAATTGATGCATATCTTTAGTGGCTGAAGGACAATGGTTGATGTGCTGTGCTGGTGGCTTCTCCTACTCCAAAAGAGTTGCTCCTAAATCCAGCCTGTCCATGCATGCATTTCCCACCAATAAGGTGTTTTGGAACAATTTGATAGAGAAATCATAGAATCATGGAATGGTTTGGGTTGGAAGGGACCTTAAAGGTCCTCTTGTTCCAACATCTGACTAAGGGCACTGTTCTGCTCCTGGTTTACTTCATGTTGAGAGGGCAGCAGTAACCACAGCAGGGTTTCTAATCAAATTACTTGTGAATTGGAGGTTTTTTGGCTTCTTTCAATAGTTGTCTTTACTCTGTGCTTATTATAATACTTCAATTTGCTCATTATAATACTTCACCTATGTTTAAATGTAAGCTTTTCCAGTGAGAAGGAGTGGGGCGGGGTTGATATTTTAAAAGCAGCCTTTATTTTGTAGTGTGCAAGCAAAATTCTTTCCAGTTTGGCATGAAATCTTTTTCAAACAGGCAGAAGGGAGGGGAATGTGCTGCTGGGGGTGGCTGCTGTCACCTCTTGGGCTCTCTCTGTCCGTGACCAAGCCAAGGCAGGTCAAGCCTCTGCTTCCCCTTGTCCCTCCTGCTGGAGCATTAATGGTGTTTCTAGAAAGTGCAGCATAAATCCAGTAAAGCACTTAAGCAAGTCCCAGCTTTAGGTGTGTAAGTAGTTTTGGTGGATTGATGCTTTTTTAGGTGGGTGGGGGCTTTAGAGGTTTTTGTTTCTCTCTGCAAGACAGGCACAGGCTCTGCCTGGTGGAGTTCCCTGGAGCAGCCCCTGACTTCAGCTCTGGGCGGGTTTGTGTTGTGTTTAATTTCAGGGAGGTGTCCTGGAGGTGCTGATGTCCAAGAGGAGCTCCTGGCTGTGTCCATCCTGCTGAGTGTGGTGGGCACAGTACTGGGAGAGCAAAGCAGGGCTGGACTGAGTCACTTGGCTGCTCCCAGTGGTCACATGGAGTGGGAATTGCTGGTGTCAGCTCTCTCTCCATCCCTTCAGGGTTTTCTATCCCTTTTTGCCCCTGGAAGTGTCCAAGGTCAAGCTGGTTGGGGCTTGGAGCAACCTGGGGTGGTGGAATAGGCAGGGAGTGGAATGAGATGGGCTTTAAAGTCCCTTCCAACCCAAACCACTCCATGATTTTGTGAATACAGTGCTTTGAGAAACGTGATTTTCTCCAAAATCCTTGGAAAAAGCCCTGAAAGCTGTTTTGTGTGCCCTGGCAGGGGAAAAGGGTTTTGCTTCAGTCGTGCTCACATTCAAGCTGCTGCTGTTTTGCTCTGCTGCTGTGCTGGAGGGGCAGCTGGGCACATGGGATCCCACCAGGTGAACTTCAGGAGGAGCAGAAGGCTTCCCATGGGCAGCTCTTCACCTGGAGGCCTGGCAGGAGGGCTCCCACCCCTCTGCCCAGCCCCTCCAGTGACAGGGGATCAGCTGGAGCTCAGCACCAGCACTGCAATCCCAAAATTCCTTGATTTGCTCTGAGACATGCTGGAGAAATCCCCAAATCTTAGGAGAGGGGCTGGCACTGTGAGGGGAACAGGAGCTTTGGCTTTTGGGGGGTTCTGCTGCTGCTCCTGTGGTTCTCCAGAGATCAGGATCAGAAGGGATTGTCCCTGCCTGTGTGGGGGAGCAAACAGGCAGGACTGAAGCTGAACCTGCCTTGGGTGCAGAACTGGAAAACTCAGTTCTCCTTGCTCTATCAGAGTCTCTTAAAGCACAAACCCTGCTGCTTTCCCAGAGCCTGCTCAGTGCTGGATTTGAGGTGCTGCTCCAGTAAAGTCTGGGGATTTGAGTCCCTGCAAATCAGAAGCTGTAATGAAGATTTAGAAACAGTTTATTTGCTGTTGAGGGATGGAAGGTTTTACCAGACAGGACCAAAAAAAGGTGCTCCAAGGGCTGATTGGGAGTTTTGAATGGTGGTTTTTGCAGGGAATTCAGATTAATAATAACACGTCCTCTTGGAATGGGGTGGGAGAAAGCAGCAGTGATGGGAACTGCTGAGTCAGCAGTGGGTAATCCCGCCTGCCCTGGCCAAATCCATCCTGGCTCACAACAAAACCTCTCTACAACTCTTATTTAGTCCCTGTTTCTGTGATCTGCTTCCCAAGCCCTACAAAGGCTGAGGTGCACCCTGTGGTGCCCACAGAGCAGCACCTGGGCCTGGGGTGATTCCAGAAGTTGGATTCCTGTGCTCAGAAATGCATCACAGCCGAAATTCTGCCACGAACCTGCTCAGCTTTAAGATCTTATTGTTTTGCTTCTTGTGTATTTGTTTTAAGCAGGCAAATGAGGTGACTGACAGTGCCTACATGGGCTCAGAGAGCACCTACAGCGAGTGTGAGACCTTCACAGATGAGGACACCAGCACCCTGGTGCAGCACGAGATGCACGACGAGGTGGAGACCGACAGCGCCATCGACTCCGCCGTGCACTCGGAATTCACGGATCCCATCGAGGAGCCGGAGCATGGGTGAGGAGAAACCCCACACAGGGCATGGGGGAGACACAGCCCAGGGTTTCACACCCAGTTTGTCTTGCTGGAATTTGGGTTGTTCTTCTGATGCCTTCTGCAGGCTGACCTAGAGCAGAGGCCAGACAGAGTTAAAGAGTAAAGTAGGGATTTATTAGGAGGGCTCGATGGATGCACCTTGGACAGCACAAGAGCCCAGCCAGAGCTGCACCCAAGATGAACCAAAATGGCCCCAAAATGCACGATCGATCACGGGGTCTCTCACTTTTATAAGTTCTGGTCCTTTTGCATATTGGAGTTAATAGTTCAATTACAGTTTTAGGTTATGAAGTCCCACCCTTCTTGTTTTTCTCTCCCCAGCCCACGTTTTTTGTGCTCTTGGGCCTGAGATTTGGATCATTTGTCCTTGGTCCCCAGCTAGAGAAGGAATTGTTTAGTCTCCCTACTCTGTGAAGAGAGCTCACCATCCCCTAATAGAAATCCCAGACCCACACACTAAAGCTGTACAGATTCTGAAAAATACAAAAGCTAAAACCTGAGGCATCATTTTGTGTTTGTAACAACGTGCAAGACCAAAATAGCTCTTCTGGAGGAATAAGGAGAATAATTAGGCTGGTTTGTGTAGGCTGGTTTGGAGCCCAGCCTGGCAATCTCTTTGAGTTAATCGTTGCTTGCCTTGGGAGATCTTCTGTACCCTCATTAGCATCTTTAACCTCTAAAATAACTTCTTAGGTGATGCAAACACCTGAAAGACTTGCAGTTTTTAATCTATCACTTAAGCCAGAAACACAACATATAATTTTCCAGTCAGGAGGGGAACTCGTTCTATTTTTGTTTTCCCTAAAAACATGTGTGTGCCCTTTGATGTGCAACCACCTCCTGTAATAACTGGTTTGAAACCTCTGCCTGGAGCACAGAAATGTGAGCCAAGATCCCTTTCCCTGGGTCTGAACTGCTGCTGGCAAAACTGCTCCTGGGCCCACCCCATTTTTGGAGGAAAAGTGGGGTTTGGGGTGAAGCTGGGATGCTGGCAGGCAGGAAGGCAGGGAAGAAGTCCTTTAGGATCAGAATCACAGAATAGTTTGGGTTGAAAGGGACCTTAAAGCTCATCTCATTCCACCTTCTGCCATAGGTAGGGACACCTTTCACTAGACCAGGTTTCTCCAAGACCCATCCTGGACATGTCCAGGATTGGGGCAGCCACAGCTTCCCTGGAAAATCTGTGCCAGTGCCAGGTTAGTGCCCCAAGAACACCAATCTACACCAAACCTCTGGAATCATCTTTGTTTAAGGTCTGTAACACACAGGATGAGGTTTGTCCCAGAACACAAGGCCTAGAGTTGGTGCTCCAGGGAGTGCTTACAGCTCCTACTGCTTTTTGGGAGCTCCAAGCTTCCTTCTCACTCCAAAATCCCATCTGGGGACATCAGAGAGGCAGCGAGCAGCACCAGGCCTGGGGCTGAAAGGGTGCTGTGGATTAGAGCAGAAATGGGATTATCCAGCTGGACTCTTCTCACTGCAGCAGGCCAGCTCAGTGACAGTTAAATTGGGAGATAATCAGCTGAGAGCTCCCTGCCAGCAGCACGGGGTCCCTGCAGGGCCATGGCAGCCTGCGTGCGCTCCCGCCCGCTGGGGAAGGCAGCCTGCCTCGGATTCACCTGCCTGTAGGTACAGAACTGCCCAGGGAAATGGGGGAGAGGATTCACCTGCCTGTAGGTACAGAACTGCCTGGGAAATGGGGGAGAGGATTCACCTGCCTGTAGGTACAGAACTGCCCAGGGAAATGGGGGAGAGGATTCACCTGCCTGTAGGTACAGAAGTGCCCGGGGAAATGGGGACAGAGCAGCTGTTCCTCATGCTTGCCAAGGCTAGGGTCAGCAGGACCCCAGAGAAGGATGGGATTGTTGGAGGGAGTCCAGAGGAGCCCATGGGGATGCTCCAAGGGCTGGAGCCAGGCTGGGAGAGCTGGAGGTGCTCAGCTGGAGAGGAGAAGGCTCCAGGGACACCTCAGAGCCCCTTGCAGGGCCTAAAGGGGCTCCAGGAGAGCTGCAGAGGGACTGGGGACAAGGGATGGAGGGACAGCACACAGGGAATGGCTCCCACTGCCAGAGGGCAGGGATGGATATGGGATATTGGGAATTAGGAATTGTTCCCTGGGAGGGTGGGCAGGCCCTGGCACAGGGTGCCCAGAGCAGCTGTGGCTGCCCCTGGATCCCTGGCAGTGCCCAAGGCCAGGCTGGGCAGGGCTGGGAGCAGCCTGGGACAGTGGGAGGTGTCCCTGCCCATGGCAGGGGTGGCACTGGATGGGCTTTAGGGTCCTTCCAACCCAAACCATTCTGTGATTCCCTGTTAGCCCAGCTGTTGGCTTGGGAAGGTCAGATGTCCTTTGTGTGCCCTGTCCAAGCACAGTGGGGCCTTTTCCCAGATTGTTCAATGTGTGCAAATTCCAGGCAGCCAAAACCTTAGTTTGATTTATAGATTTGAAAGGTTTGAAATGGGAATCTGTGGGAGTGCTGAGGGCTGGTTTTGGTGCCATCAGACCCCACACAGGAGGACACCTCTGGTGCTCAGGGACAGCCAGGGAGTGCAGTCCCCCCCAGTGCAGCTGCTGGGCAGAATCAGAGTTTCAGCATCACTTCTCAGGAGCTCTCAGAGCTCAACATACCTGAAATGGTTTGAGCTTAAGGCTTGTTTAGGCTGTGTGTAGTGAAGATAGTTGGACTCTGGATCCTGAAGCTGCCTGAGCCTCATGATGGGAATAGGAAATATAATTTATGGCCCAGGTTGAGGGTTTCCAGGTGCCTGATCAGATCTGCTTCTGTACAGTGCTTATCAAACCACAACCCCAAATTTAGAGTTCTGGGCTTGGGTTTTGCTTCTGAATTAGCAATTCCACCCCCTGGCTTCTATTCCTGGAGAGATTTCCACTGCTTTTGGTGAAGATCTGACTCACCACAGGGATGGATGGGTTCCAGTGGATCCCACTGTGGAATATTGGTGCTTCTCAAGGGCAGCAGGAGTATGTGCAGATGCCCACAAGCTGGGCTGGATTTATTTGTGGTTAAATAGACATCTGGAGGCTTGACATGTTTTTATTAGCAGGATGAGGGCAAATCCTTCAGATGGAGCAGGTTTTTTGTCATAAATGGCTTATCTGTAATCTTTTTTTCTTTCTGGTCTAGTCCAGCAATCTGTTCATACCCCATTTCCCTCTGCTAGCAAGTGCATGGAGATAAGGGCATAGCCAATATCAATTTTTTGTAATAAAGCAATATAATTATGATTTTTAGGCTAGAATTTTTGAGAACAGAGCGTTGTTAAACCCCAATATCCCATCCATCCCTGCCCTCTGGCAGTGGGAGCCATTCCCTGTGTCCTGTCCCTCCATCCCTTGTCCCAGTCCCTGTTCCCAGCTCTCCTGGAGCCCCTTTAGGCCCTGGCAGGGGCTCTGAGGTGTCCCTGGAGCCTTCTCCTCTCCCTCTCCCTCTCCCTTTCCCTCTCCCTCTCCTCTCCTGTGAGCTGTGGCTCACAGCCCTGTGGCTGCTTTCACAGCCCAGTTGTTGCAAATCACTCCTGCCTTTTTTCCAGCTTAATTTGAAAACTTCCATAGTCCTGGGCAGGAAGGGGGCTTGGCTTGGTGGGCAGGCCCTGGCACAGGGTGCCCAGAGAAGCTGTGGCTGCCTCTGGATCCCTGGAAGAGTCCAAGGCCAGGTTGGATGGGGCTTGGAGCCACCTGGGGCAGTGAAAGGTGTCCCTGCACATGGCAGGGGCTGGAATGGGATGAGCTTTAAGGTCCTTCCAGCCCAAACCATTCTGGGATTCCCTGTCTTCCAGGTACTCTTCCAGGGACAATGAGCTCTGTGCTGAGCTGTGCCCTCAGGAGCAGGGGACATCCCAGGAGCTGTGCTGGGTGTGTTCAGGGTTTGCACTGAGGCTCAACATGCTGCAGCCTTCTGGCTCTGGTGTTAAAAACACATGGAGCAGCATTCCCCACTCCAGCATTGTCACACACACTGTTTTCCCAGCAGGAGCAGGGAAAGGGCTCCTTTGTCTTGCAGGGGGTCTGTCCCAGCTGCCTGAGCCCTCCCCAGCACCAATCCCCCAGGGTTATGGGGTTAAAGCCTTGAGAGGATTAGGCAGCAACAAGCAAGTGTGAGCCTGGCACGGGCTGCTGTGGAACTCACAGCATTTCAGATGGGGCTGGGACATGCCCAGCTCTTTCTCTGCCATGCCAATCACAGAAATTGGTATTTTAGTCAAGCAAGGGCTTGTCACCAGCCCTGGACACTGTCCTGCAAGTCTGAGTGTCCCCAAGTCCTGTATTGCAGCTGCCAGTGGAAAAACTTGGTTTATTGGGGTAAAAAATCACCATAAACTACCCAGTGGTGCCTGGGCTGTTTCTGTCCTGTCCTACTCTGCCAAAATGGGCACATCACTCCCTTGGACATCACTCCCTTGGTGGGGTGGGTTGACCCTGGCTGGACACCAGGAACCTCCCAAAGCTGCTCCGTCCCTGCCCTCCAGAGATAGACAGGAAAAGAAAATATAACAAAGGGTTCATGAGCTAAGGACAGGGAGAAATCACTCATCAAATACCACCATGGGCAAAACAGACTTGAACTGGGGACATTAATTGAATTTATTGCTGAAAAAATCAGAGCAGGATAATGAGAAGTAAAATCAGACCTTAAAAGATCATTCACCCTCTATCATCCCTCCTTCCCCGTTTCCCCTCCTTCCCCCAGTGGCACAGGGAGATGGGAGTGGGGGTTGTGGTCAGTTCATCACAAATTGTTCCAGCCACTTCTCAGGGAGAGGAGTCAGAGTCCTGCCCCTGCCCCAGTGTGGGGTTCCTTGCACAGGAGACAGCTCTCCCTGAGCCTGTCCAGCCTGAGTCCATCCCATGGGTTCTCCAGGAACTGCTGCCCCATGTGTCACTCTGCTGTGGGGTCACTCCTTCAGGCACAGCCTGGGTCCCTCACATGGTCACAGATCCAACCAGGACCCTGCTCCAGTGTGGGCTCCATGGATCTGCAGGTTCCTGCAGGACCCTGTCCCAGCACAGCTTCCCATGGGCTCGCAGCCCCTCTCAGGCACCCGCTGCTCCAGGCCTGGGCTCCTGCAGGGGCTGCAGGTGCATCTCTGCTCCTCCCTGCCCTCCATGGGCTGCTGGGACACAGCTGCCTCCCCATGGGCACAGAATCTCAGGGTCATCCCAGGAATCTCAGGGCAATCTCAGCTCTGGTGCCTGGAGCAGCTCTTGGCCCTGTCCTGCCCTGCAGAGCTGTTCCTCTCCAGTGTCCTCACCCCACTCTCTCTGCACTCAGTTCACTGCCCCATCCCTTTTTTGTGTTTTCCTTCTCAAATCCCAGAGGTGCCATTCCTGGTGGACCCAACAGCAGCAGGTCCACCTTGGAGCCACCAGGGATGGGCTCTGCTGGACATGGGGGAGGATTCCAGGGATGGGCTCTGCTGGACATGGGGGAGGATTCCAGGGGTGAGCTTCTCACACTCCCCTGCCAAGTCCAAACCCCATACTCAGAAGGAGGATGTCCTGGATGCGATGGAAAGGCTGCTGTGACCCCTCTCTAACATCTGTCTGTCTGTTCCCCCAGGTCCCACCCCCACGAGCTGGCCCTGGGCTCCGAGCTCAGCCACTCCATTGTCACCGTCATCAGCGGGGAGGAGCATTTCGAGGATTACGGGGAGGGCAACGAGGCCGACCTGTTCCCAGACCCTTTGTGTAATGGGGAAAGCAGCTTTGGCAGCTCCTCCTTCCTCTCTCCCAGGTAATGCCCAGCCCTGGTGCTGCTTCACTCTGCTCTGTGGGACAGGGGTTTCCTTGGGATTTGCCAGCCAGGGGGCCTGGCAGACTCTGGATCCAATGGGATAATGGGCTTGGAAGTGGAGGAGGAATTCCCCCCCTCGGTGGTTCCCCTCCCTGCTCAGTGCCTGTCCTGTGACACCCAGCAGGAGGTGGAAGAGCTGTCTGCATTTCCAGTGTCCCATTCCCACTCCTGTTAGGGATGTGGCTCCTCACTGAACCTTCCAGGAGAGAAAATCACCTGCAGCTTTACCCCTGATCCTGCAGGATGACTCTAATGGTTTTTTCCTCTTTTATTATTTTGGGCTTTGATGCAATGTTTTGGTTGGATTTGCATGAGCTGCAGCAGCATTCCTTCTCTAGGGATATGTAGAGCAGGAAGCAGGCTGTAGTATTTCCTCCTTGCTTTAGGGTCTGAAACCAGGAAAAAGTCCATTTTCCAGCCTGAGCAGGATGGGCTGAGGAGCTGGTATGGTGGTACACACCCTATCAATACTTACTTTCTAAAGAAAATTAGTAAAAGCTGGAATATCATCAGTGCTGCAGCCCACAAAGTGTCTGGGATGACAGGTAACACTGGGAATGTGTTCCTGCATTGGAGGCACATCTCTGCACAGGGCAGGATTCCCTGCCAGCCACACACCTGTGCTGAAGACAAAAATATACTTCTTTCTCTTTGGAATGACACCCCTGTGCCTTTCTGCAGCCATGTAAGCTTCTCAAAACTTTGTTTTTCCCCGTCTTCCTGTTTTCTCCCAGCTTCCCAAATCTCTTCACGGAGTTTCGACAATTCTGGGTGCACAGGGCTGGCAGGGAAGAGCAGGTCAGGGCTCATTTCTTTTTGGCTGGTGCAGCAGCAATGTTGGAGATGTTAATGGCAAATGGGAGAGTTGCTGTAAAGAATTCCCAACCTTTCCCTTTAGGAAAGCAGTGCTCCAGCCCTGGGATACCCTGCACAGTCTCTGATCTGTGCTTGTCCTTGGCTTGCTCCGTGCAGGAATGTGGGGCTGGCTGTGCTGGTGCTGTGGCACAGGAAGAACTCTGATTAAAACCCACCTTTGGTGTTCATTTTTCCCTGAGGATGAGCTGCCAGCCTCATCCAGAAGGCTCCTGGCAAGAAAACACCCAGCTAAAGAAGCTTTTCAATCTCTTGAACTTTTTCTTTAACATCAGACTAGAGCTCCCAGTGTTCCAGTCTTGCTCTGCCAGGGCAGCATCTCTGCTCTGCTCTGTCTCTGGATCTGATCCACACCTTATCCCATCTTCCCTCTGCAGGGAGGGGCTCCCTGGGCACGTGGCCACACCGGTTGTGGTGGTTTGTGCTGGAGACTCTCTGCTGGGGCTTGCTGGGGAGGGAGGCTGGAGATAAACCCTGCAAAGCCTCTGGAGTCAGGAATGTGGGGCTGTTGGAGCTGAAGAATTTCCTCATGCCTCTCAGGCCTAGCTTCCCCTTGGATTATTGCTGTGTGTGTGAAGTCCTGCCCTAAACATTCCCTGAGCCTGTGCAGCTCTTCTGACTTTGGGTAGGAAGGGACAGGACACAGGGAATGGCTCCCACTGCCAGAGGGCAGGGATGGATGGGATATTGGGAATTAGGAATTGTTCCCTGGGAGGGTGGGCAGGCCCTGGCACAGGGTGCCCAGAGCAGCTGTGGCTGCCCCTGGATCCCTGGCAGTGCCCAAGGCCAGGCTGGACAGGGCTTGGAGCAGCCTGGGACAGTGGAAGGTGTCCCTGCCATGGCAGGGGGTGGGGTGGGATGGGCTCTAATGTCCTTTCCCACCTAAATCATTTCATGCCTGAGCAGCTCCAATGTGTTTAAACACACCTGAGGGGACACAGGCTGTCCCTGGTTCAGGCTCAATGGGTTTTTTGGCTGTATTTTGAATACAGAGCACAGCATCACTTCTAAAGGGCCACATCACCACAGACCCTTTCCATGCTACAAGAGTCTCTAAATGGGAATCATTTCTAGAAATTCTCCTGCCACAACTCCAGAAGATGAACACAAACCCCAAGAGCCTTCAGGGATCTCTGTGGGGTGCAGTGCTTCCCTGCCCTGTCCTTGTATTCTTGTTTGTGATTCCTCCTCTTGAGCCTTCCCTTGCATATCCATCCAGCATGAAAAGCCTCTTTGCAGCTCTCAGTGGGAAATAAAAGGAAGAGCTCCTTGAGCCCATCCCAGCCCCCAGGAAGCACCAAGGACCTGGGGAAGATAAATGTTGCTCCAGGAGATGGAGAGAGGCCCAGGGAGGCTCTGTATTGTAGAGCCACAGAATGTGCCGAGCTGGAGGGGACCCATCAGCATCCTGGGGTGGGTGGGGACAGCCCAGGGCTGAGCTCTCACCCACTCCAGGGGCAGGGAGCCAGGGCAGCCAGAGGCCAGAAGGATCTGCACACACCCCAGGAGCTGCCAGGCTGGCCTGGGGCTTCTCCTCCACACTTCTCTTCTCATGTTAATTAATGCTGGTTAAATTTGGGTTCCCACCTGGCCCAGGCTGCACCACCTGGGAAGGGAATGCACCCAAGAGCACCCAGAAAAGGGACATCCCCCAGGTGCCACACAACTGCTGTCACCTCTTCCCTGCACAAACCCTGAGCCACCGACCTGTCTGCTGCTGGGAGAAGGTTATCCTGGGGCCAGACCTGCCCTGAGGGGCAGGGAGAGTGGTTTGCAATTGAATTTTTTTTTCCAGGAATGGGAAGAGATGATAATTTGGCATTTGCTGGTGTCCAGCCTATCTGAGGGGGCTGGGGAATACTGTACAGACAGCACAGCCTCCAGGCCTGACCCTGGGCAGGGGGCTGAGCCAGGGCACCCTCAGGATGCCCCAGGCCAGGAGTTTCTGGTGTGTTTGTGTATCCCAGGATTCACTGCCCCTTCCTGATGCCTGTTGGGTTTATCTTGCTTGTGTTTGCTCACACCTTTACCTGTCTCTCTTATGGAACTGCTTGGGTTTTTCACTATTTAACCTTTCTCTGATTCACATCCGTGGCTTCCAGAAGCACGTTGTCCTACAGGAAGGATTTGTGGAGTCTGGCCCCAAATGAACACAGACCATTTGCTTTTGAGAAATCCTCTCTGTCCTGCCCAAATCATGAGGAAGTGTCTTCCAGCTTCCCAAGCTGTGAAAGTCCTACAGGCCCCCATGGCCCTTCCCAAATGGCATTCCCTGCAGGAGCACAGCACTGCTGCTTGGCTCCTCTGGGCTGTGCTTTGGAGGAGTGAGGTGTTAAACTGCTCCTGTCTATTTCATCTTGGCTTAAAAGTGAAAATTTTCCAGTGAAAATCTGACTCTGTGCTTTACTAAGGCAGGCCTGCAGCAGCACAGCTGCTCTACTCTTAAAGCGTCCCATTGAAAAATGGAGCACTGACCAAAGGATCATAGAATCCCACAAAATCTTCAGTGGGAATAGACCCACCAGGATCATCCAGCCCAGCTCCTGGCCCCACACAGACACCCCAACAATCCCACCCTGTGCTTGAGAATTGTCCAAGTACTGCTGGAGCTCTGGCAGCCTCGGGGCTGTGCCCATTCCCTGGGGAGCCTGGGCAGTGCCCAGCACCCTCTGGGGAAAAACCCTTTCCTAAAATCCAGCCTAAATTCCCCTTAGATTCATCCCTGGCTCACAGCACCCAGTCCTGCAGTGTGCAAGTTCGTTCTGCACTTACTGAGGCAAACCAGGAGCCTCCTGAGACAGATTGCCTGGAAAAGCCTTGTTGGAAAATAAACTTTGCAGTGGTGTAGGTTTGTGGGAAGCACTTACCTCACCTGCCCTGGGCTCTTGGGGATTGAGATTGGCTCAGGGGTTTGGAAATGTGGGCCAAGCTCAGCTGCTGGGAGTCTCTGGGAGGAGGGTGATGGAAGTGTTGCTAATTATCAACTATATAAATTCTATTGAGCAATTACAAATTATCAATTAGCTGCATATTGTTATACACTAGTCTAAATTAGAAATTTTCTATATACTATTATCAGCAACCCCACATTGGCTTTAATTTGACTTCGAAAACCATGGTGGGAGGCTACCCAACCTGCCCTGAGTTTTTAATTCAAATTTCATACCTCCCACCAAAAATTCCCCTACCTTGAGGTACCCTCAGCTTGTGGAAGCCACGGCTGCAGCTGCTCCCTGTGCCTTCTGTGCTGTTGACATGCTGCAGCACTGCTCCTCTGTGCCTTCTGTGCTGTTGATGAAGATTTTACTGATAGCTTATGAGTTTTACTGTAGCCAGTGCCACAAACAAATCAACCGCCTCGAGGATCTTTCTGCTCGCCTGAATGATCTTGAAATGAATAGGTAACTGGATGTGCATGGCCATCCCAGCCTGGGAAGGATGTTCTGCCTGGGGAGGCTCTCCTTGTCTGGCACAGCTTTTCCCTCTCTGGTCCTGGTGGGAGGGGATGAGTTTCACCTGGCCACAGGAGCCTCTGCAGGTGCTTGAGGAGTGGGGAGCTCATGGAGGGTGAGCAGGAGGTGCTTTTGATGCAGGCAGGGGGCTGGCAGACAAGGAGAGCATTCCCTGCCCTTTGCATGCCTGTGCATGGTGGGTTCCACAGGAGCTGGCCGTGTGTCACTATCGGACACGAAACAACACGAGCACACACACTGCTGTTCTCAAGGTGAAAAAAGGAAAGTTTATTTTCTGACTCCAGCATTTATAGATTTCTGTGCCAGTGGATTGGATGGTGAAAGTGCCACCTCTCCAATGACACTGGACAAACTAACAGTCTATCAAATTTTTCTTCTTTTATGAAAGAATGCAAACCAATAAGTTACTTACAGAAAGTGTGTGAGAAAGCTTGTTACAAGAATGTCAGCATCAGAAGGCTTAGAAAATCTTAAAAAATCAGAGTGACAGCCGTGTACAGTATTTCTGTCACCAAGGAAAGACTGGGAGTGGTGTGCAAGGGCAGCCTGGAAGGGCAGGAACAGCCCATCCTCCTGCTGCAGGAACAACCTAAAGGCATCAGCCTGCTCCACAAGGAGCAGTAAAGTCTTGTCTCACCCAGCTTCACCCACAGCCTGCCCACCCCGGTGTCACCATGGGCTGGGGAGATGTGACAGACACCAGGGACAACAGCAGGTTTTGAATGGAGTTTTGGAGGTCTCCCAGGCAGCAGCTGGATGTGTTGTTTGACAAGTGGAGAGAGATTTCTGCCTGTTGATTTGTTCATTCAGAGCTGGTTGCAGCCCTCTGGGTGGAAGGATGGTGGCATTGGTGATAAATCTTTCTTCTCGTGGCTGTTGTGGCTATCCAGACCTGGGTTTTGTCATGTTCTTGGTCTCTATATGTCCTTTGCAGGGACAGTGTGATCTGGGAGCTCTCCTGATCTATGGGAGGAGAACTGGAAAACAAACAGGAGCTTGAATTTCATTCTTTTTAATGAGAATAAAGGTCTCTCCCTTTATTTTTCTTGGCTAAATAGTTGTCTTTGCTGTTGGAGGCCTTGAGGGTCAGTGATGAGTCTCAGGTTAAGCAGGTATTAAGGAGAACACTGGTTTTCCCTGGAAGCCCCACTCTACTTCAGGTTTTCTCACCACATCTACCTGCAAAGCTGAACTAACACCTCAGAGCCTCCTGTGATGGGTGGGATTTCCTGTGGAGCTTCTCTGTCCCGTGGTCATGGTGGGAATTCCACAGGCTTTGATTTGCCCTGTGAGTAGGTGCAATTCCTCCATCTGTGTTCAGGGCTTCCCAAGTACAGATTTACTGGGAATATGTTTCAAGGGCCTGTGTGGAAGGGGCAGTGCCCCCTCATTGTGTGCTGTGGATGGGAAGTGTCCTGTGCAGCGTGTGGGACGTGCAGGACCTGCTGCTCCTCCCTGCATCACCACTGACGTGAGGCCCTCGGAGAGGGGACAAGTCCTGGAGCAGCAGGAACTGGACCAAAATCTGGGACAAGCCTGAAGACACCTCCTCCAGGGGATTCTGGCAGCTGGGATGAAGCCCAAAGCACCCCAGAACAGCCTCACTCATAAGAACTGTGGACACATAGACAGTGTTTTATCCTTGGAATAAGCTGGGGAGCTTGTTCCCAGCATTGGGGTGCTGCTTCCCGAGCCCACAGCCTGGGAAAGCAGGGAAGACTCCTCCAGGAGCTTGGCATGAAGTGCTTTGTGCCTCTGTTTTGTTCCAGTGCCCTTGCTGGTGTCTCAGCCTTTGGACACTGCAGGTGCCATCGCTTCCCCAGGAGATTTTTCCAGAGGAAAATATTTTCCCCCCAGTGCTGGGGCCATTCCTTACAATTCCTGGCAAACACCAGGGCCTGACCTCCTCCCCTTGGGCGCCGAGCAGCCTTGAAGCCCGGCCAGCAGCAGCTCTTGTGCTCCCTGGAAGTCTGGGATTTGAGGATGCACTTTGACCCGAGGGCTGGTCACCCTGACAACAGCCCCCAGTCAGGTTTGGGGCTTGCTTTTCAAAGCAAATTGTCCTAAGCTATTTTTAATCCCTCCTTCGAAGAACTCGTGTTGCAGCTCCAGGCAGGAGTGGACTTCCAGAGGATTTTATTTGTTATTTTTTCCTAAAACTGAGCTAAGCACCAGGGAATGCACTTGCTGCTTCTTGGATTGGAGCTGTTCCTGCTGCCATTGCTGAGTGAGGATTTGGTGTGGCCCGGTGGCATCTTGTGACACCAGCGTGGGTGGAAGATGAGGAATGAGATCCAAGCCCTGTCCACTTCCCCAGCACCAGTCAGGACCAGAAGACTGGAAGGAGCATCTCGGCAAGGAGCTGGTTCTGGAAAAGGCTGGATTTTCTCAGCAGGAAGAGCCTGTAGCCTGTCCCCTGCAGGTGGGACATGGTGACACAGCCCTTGGCTGCTCGTCCTGTGGTGACACTGATCCCTGACCGCCGTGGCATGGTGGCAGCTGGCTCGGACATGGATCCAAGGAGTGATCCCTGTCGGTTATCCATGAGAAGGAGAGAGAGCTCATCCCCCTCCCCAGCCACTGCAGCAGTGCCATGCTCAAAATCCAGACAGAGACACCACCAACAGCTCCTGAAGCCTCTGGGCCAGGAGCAGGCAGCACTTCCCTGGTGATCCAGAGCCCAGCAGTGGCATGGTGGCTGTGGAAGGGCAGAAGGAGGGATTGGTCCAGTGGGATCATGGCAGAAGGATGGATGTGCCGGTGGTCCCCAGTCCAGGGGAGCTCTGGGGGTGGCAGGGGAGGCCTGGGTGCCCTGGGGTACCCTGGGGTGCAGGACATGTGGCTCAGTCTGCCATCAGCACCGGGCTGGAGCCCCCCCAGGCTCCCTGCTATTCTTAGCTCTTTCCTTGGAGATCGGTTTTCAGGCAGGGATCAGCAGGAGAGCAGAGCCTGGCGGGGGGCAGCGAGCTCTTCTCCAGCATTATTCCATGTGCTTTGTTATTCCTTGTTGTTCTACACGGGAGTGGCCCCTCTCCTGCCCTTTCCAGGGGTTTGGGGGTGCATGCCAAGGGCTCGCTGCCAGAGCAGAGGATGTGCCCCAGAGTCCATGCAGTTTCCTGTTTCCCTGGCTCTCCGCTGTCAGCTTTTCTAACTCTTTCCTGTTTTTTCTTCATTTTGCAGCCCCAATAAAAGACTTTCCAGCAAGAAGGTGGCAAGGTAAGCTCATACTCCTGTTGTTGTTTGCTTGATCCGTGTGAGCTCCTGGCTCCATGGAAGGAAAACTCAAAAAAGTTTGGAGAGTTGTATTCCTGGATATATTCCATAGTGCTGGGGAAAAGTGGGTTTAATTCTGGGATCTTTTTTCTGGAATGAGGGTTTCTCACTCGTACACACAGCTGGGGGCTGCTGGCAACCTGATTCCTTCCAGGAAAAAATGGGGAGACTTTTCCTCATGCTCTGTCCTGGCAGTGCCATAGCAGGGGGCACATGGAGGAGGGAAGGAGTCTCTAGAAGGACATATTCCTCTGGGATATGTCCCAGTCTGGGATCCCTTCCAGTATTACTATGTCTGTAGAGTTCTTCAGGACCAGACCAGTCAGTACCCCCACCTGGAGGGATTCTCCAGCACCCCAAAAATTCCAGCTGCCTCAGACAGCTCTTGGTCCTGTTTTACTTCAGTCCATGTCCCCCTCAGCACTTGGCTTTGTGGGAGCAGCTCCCCTGCTCAGTCAGGGCTCTGGGGCACCTGGGTGGGCTGCAGGTAGCTCTGGTTGAATGTTTAACCCTGGTTTAGCCCTGGTTTAAGCCCAGGTTTAATGCTGTGCTGCTTCTGTCCTGCACAACCACCTCGTGTGATGTCAGCCACCTTTTCTGTGTGGGCATTGTGACCCCTGACTGCACAGGGATATTGGATATATTGGATATATCTGGGCAGTTTGCTGTGGAGCTCTGGAGCAGAGGGTCCTTCCCTCCCCTCTCAGTGTCACCTGGTGCTCACCTTTCCTCCTCTCCCAGCTCCCCCATGCCTCCTGTTCCCATGCCATCCGGATTTTAAGGATAAACTGGCTCTTACCTCTCTGTTCTGCCTCTGCCACGCTCAGGAGGGAGATTTCCCTCTGCACTTGTTGGATTTCTCCTTGCTGGTTTCCCAGCAGGACAGGGACACTGTGGAGGAACGGGCAGCTCAGTTTGGGAATGTTGCTGTTCCTGATACTCTCTCTCCCTGTGCTGACCCAAGCAGCTTCCCTGCATCTCTTCCTCCCGCTGTGCTCTCACACCTTTCCCTTCTCTGTTTTTCCTGCACTCAGCAATCTCCCCTGGCACGGTTCCCCTCCTGGAAAGGAAGCAGATCCTTGATATTACATTTCCTACTTCCACTCATCTTACTTTCTAGAGCTTTGTTAAAAACACTGGCAGGAAGGAGGGCTGAGGGGAGCAGCCTGTCCCCAGGTTTCCTGTTTTAGGACTCGTTTTTGTCCCGTGCCTAGCACAGATAATTTTGGGAGGATTTGAGTTAAACTTTTGGGAACAGAGATACCCTATCTTATGGGGGATTGAGCCCTCCTGGCCCTTTGCTTTTCTGAGGCAAGGATGTGTGGGCTTGTGTAAATATTAGTTAATTCAAGAGCAGTCAGGTTTGGTTTGTGATAAGGAGGGAGATAACAGGGTTTTGCCCAGCCAGATCCTTAAGCTCAGCCCAAAGCAAATCCTTTGTTGCAGATACTGTAATTAGTGAATAATCCCAAAACATTTGCTTTTAGAAAATTGATTTTATTTTGGTAAGGGCTCTTTCCTCATTTTTCTTCTCCGGATTCTGCTCGTGCCAAGAAATCTCAGCTGCTTAAGCCCTGTTGTGCTTGGCACCATTTAAATGACAAATGTGCCTGAGACTTTAAAATCTAAATATAAACTGAGGGTGAGGATGCAAAATCAGGCTGTGGTCTCTTGGTAAATGCCAGTTGTGCTTAGTGAGTCCTGGCATGAACACACTGTGCAGTGGGAGGAATTTGAGAGCCAATGGTACAAATTCCTGGGAAAAACAGAGTTTTAAAGAGACCTCCGTGGTTTTGTCATCCATCCTCTGCTCAAAGCAGGAGAGCAGAGTGTTCTTCTCCTGCCTGGGGTGCCAGGGCTGGAACACACCCCCTCTCCAGGGCAGCCATGCCAAGGGAGCAACCCCTTCTCAGTGTCCTTTAGCTTGTCACAAAACTGGGACACCAAGCAGCCCCTCCTCAGGGTGTCCTTTAGCTTGTCACAAAGTTGGGGACACTGAGCAGCCCCTCTTCAGAGTGTCCTTTAGTTTGTCACAAAGTTGGGGACACCGAGCAGCCCCTCTCCAGAGTGTCCTTTAGCTTGTCACAAAGTTGGGGACACCAAGCAGCCCCTCTCCAGAGTGTCCTTTAGCTTGTCACAAAGTTGGGGACACCAAGCAGCCCCTCTCCAGAGTATCTTTTATTTGTCACAAAGCTGGGACACCGCTGTCACGAGGCCTCGTTAATGATTAGCTCATTAACTGAGTTGGGGGGTCACAACAGCCTCAGGGGGGTTTGCCCCCCTCCCTCCCCTTACACCCCACTTCTTCCCAGCCTTATCAGCACTGGGAGTACTCTGGCCTTTGCTGGATAATCCACGGCCTTGGCACTGGGCTAAAGAAGGAAAGTGGGAAGAGGGAGCTCTTATCTCTCCCCATTCCAAAGAGCAATGATCCCGGTGTGAAGTCCCGGCAGTGTGTCCACGTTGGAGCGCTGGGTTTCCCGGGAGAGCTCCGTGGTGAGGGGATGGCCAGCACTCGGAGAGCAGATCCTCTGGAGGGGCTGGGGAAGGCGGGAGGTGGCGGCGGGGCCGGCCGCTGTCACCTGGTGTCGCCACGGTGCCGGTGCTGGGGCTGATGCCGGTGCTGCTGGGGGTCGGGGTGGTTTGTCTCTGTTTCAGGCAGCTGCACCAGACGAGCTCGCTGGCCGTGGGGGTGATGGAGGAATCCTACCGGGAGAGCCTGGAGTGCACCGACGAGGACATCACCGACAAGGTGGGGCCTCCTCCCCTCCGGGATCCTGCTGGTGCTGTGCTGGTGCCCTGAGCTTTGCTGAGATGTTGAGAGGAAGGGGTTCTAGGGTAACATCTGTGGTACCCTGCAGTGCTCCAGTGTTCCCAGGCAGGATCAGGCTGAAGCTCCTCCCTTCAGATGAGCCCTCCCCATGGAGGGGATGGAGGAGCAGAGCAGCACTGCAGGTGCTCTGCAGGGTCAGGAGGTGACACTGGATCTTCTCCAGGGCCAGTGGCTTCCCCCAGAGTGCTGGGAGGAGGAATGGGCTGTTCACAGGCAGCATTTTCACTTCTCCTTCACACAAGAAGATATTCTCAGGTTCTGCTTTTCTGAGGCAGCCCACCCAATGTGAAACAGAAACTTCCTCTCCTTGACACATTCTGCTCGTGCTGTCAGGGTAGAGTTGATTTTGTGCTGATGCTGATGGGTTTTCCTGGGGTATTACAAGAAAAGAGTTGTAGGATAAGATGGGAGCACAGGAAAGATTTTGTTTGAGTATTCCTAGTTAACAGGGAAAAGAAGCTAAGATTGTGTAGATGTCTACTGAAATCCTGAAACTCCTTGGAAATGGCCTTTTAGCTCTGGAATATGAATGTCCTGAGGAGCTTGGTTTGGAAGAGAAATGTGTTTGTGTGTAGCTGCACTCAGAAATAATTATAATGCAGGGAAAACCTTTAAAAAAGAAATAAAAATCAACATTTTTTCCAAGGGGAAGTTGAATAAAATAGTTGGGTTCCTTAAGGCATTTGACTTGGGAAACCTTTGATGGAAAAGGCACTGCTGGGAAAGGCCTTGTGTGTCTGCATGGCCTCTTTAGTACTGCCATGTCTCCTGCCCTTCTCCCACAGCCAGAGTTTGGCTTTTCTAGACATGCTCCTCATTTCTTCTCCCCCTGGATTGTTTTATATGGAATTTGAATGAATTAAATGCAAATACAGCTGGAATAAACCCTGTAGAGGTACAGGGAGCAAATCCTCACCTCAGGTCCTTCCCCACCAGCTGACATTGATCCCTCCATCATCTGTAAATTCAGGGTTTCCATCCTGTTCCAGGCAGTGGGGAGTTACCCAGCCTCAGGGCTGCACATGGAACTCTGGGGATCCACCAGGATCTTTCCCTCCAGATTCCTTTTAGGATGCCATCAGGAAGGGGTTGAAGAGAGGAAAGAGTGAAGTGTTTGACCCAAACTGGTCCATGGGAACCATCAAAACCTGGGAAACTGTGTGGAAAAGGATGTTTTAAAGGGATGCTTTGAATCAAGGCACAAGTGCCCAATTCCAGTGGGAGCCCTGCTTGTCTGGGGATGCTGTGGGGGCTGCCCAGAGGCTGATCCCTGTCCCTGCTGGCAGGTGGTGTTCCTGGAGAAGCGGGTGACAGAGCTGGAGAAGGACACGGCTGCCAACGGGGAGCAGCACAGCCGCCTCCGGCAGGAGAACCTGCAGCTGGTGCACAGGTGAGAGCCTCACCTGGGGGGCCTTTCCCCCTCCTCCTGCTTCAGCTCCCTTCCCAAATCCAAACCACAGCCCTTTCCAGGGATATTGACTCCATCCCAGCTGGGAACAGGATACAGTGACGTGGAGATTTTATATTTTATGGGCTCAAGCTCTCTGGAGCTCCAGGACTCGGCTTTTGGTGATTTTTACATGTGGCTTATAATTGCTGGAGCTGTGCCAGGGGGAGTCAGGGTGGAGATCAGGGAAAAGTTCTTCCCCCAGAGGGTGCTGGCACTGCCCAGGCTCCCCAGGGAATGGGCACAGCCCCGAGGCTGCCAGAGCTCCAGGAGTGCTTGGACAATGCTCTCAGGGATGCCCAGGGTGGGATTGTTGGGATGTCTGTGCAGGGCTGAGAGTTGAAATCCATGATCCTTGTGGCTCCCTTCCCTACTCAGGATGGGGTTTTGTTGTTTGTCTTTTGGGTTGTTTTTCTTTTAATGTGCTTCCCTGCTCCATGTGTCCCTCCCAAAAGGTCTCTGGAACTCTAGGTCTTGACTTTAAAAAAAAAATTATGTTTATGTTTATGTTTGTATTTATATGTATCTTTATATGTGTATTTATATTTATATTTGTATTTGTACTTATATTTATGCCATTGTTATAGTTATATAATGGTTATGTTTATATCATATCATATTTATGTTTACTATATTTTCCTGCCCCACATGCCCCTTCCAAAAGGTCCCTGGAACTCCAAGGCTTGCCTCCTGCTGGATCCAGGCCGGGGTGCAGCCCTTTGGATCCCACATGATGTAATCCCTGTGTGTGCTAATCTGCCAGGCTCCTCTCTCCCAGCATAGCTTTACCCTGGGCAGATAAACGCAGCAGAGTTTATCTATAGGGCTGTAATTCTGTTAAGTAACAGTCGTGTCAGGGAACTGAGCCACTCAAACAAAGGTTTCCCTAAGCCCTGATAAACTTGGGAGTGAGGGAAATGTTTTCACTTCAGCAGCTTGGCCTGGAAGTGTCAGCTGGCTCTGGGTGAGCTGGGTGCTGGGGAGGGTGGGATCAGCTGGGCAAAGCCTTCTCCTGGGCAAAGCCACTGCAGAAATTCCAGCTCCCAGCCCCATCCCTGCAAGTGCTCATGGCCAGGTTGGACAGGGCTTGGAGCAACCTGGGATAGTGGAGCCAGGCTGGGAGAGCTGGGGGTGCTCACCTGGAGAGGAGAAGGCTCCAGGGACACCTCAGAGCCCCTTGCAGGGCCTAAAGGGGCTCCAGGAGAGCTGCAGAGGGACTGGGGACAAGGGATGGAGGGACAGGACACAGGGAATGGCTCCCACTGCCAGAGGGCAGGGATGGATGGGATATTGGGAATTAGGAATTGTTCCCTGGCAGGGTGGGCAGGCCCTGGCACAGGGTGCCCAGAGCAGCTGTGGCTGCCCCTGGATCCCTGGCAGTGCCCAAGGCCAGGCTGGACAGGGCTTGGAGCACCTGGAATGGTGGAGGTGTCCCTGCTATGGCAGGGGTGGGATGAGATGGGCTTTAAGGTCCCTCTCAGCCCAAACCCTTCTGGGATTCTGTGATCTGCAGTTCTGCTGACACACAGGGAAGGGTGACCTGCAGATCCCCTGGTTTTTGTTGGGATCACAAGAGAGTGAAAGGAAGAAGGATTGAGGCCGTTGCCTTTTCTCTGAGCAATGAGACCACTTCCTGCTGGAAACAGCTGAAGGAGGATTTCTCTGCCATGGCTACTGCAGGTGGAACCACAAACCCTGGGATTTGTGTTTGGCTTAGAAGCTCTTAAAGGTCTTTTGCAACCTCAGTGACTCTGAGATTCCCATGAAGAGATGTGTATGTGTATGGCTGCACTTGGAAATAATTCTAATGCATAGAAGACATTTAAAAAGAATTAAAAATAGACTTCTTTCCCAGGCTGGAAATTGAATAGCATGCTTGTGTTCCTTAAGGCACCTGACTTGGGAAACCTGTGATGGAAGAGGTGCTGCTTCTCCTGCTGCATCTGCTGGGATGCAGTGAAGCTGTTTGAGATGGTGATTGGTGTGTTTTCCCTGGAAGTTTGTTCTGTTTTACCATCTGCTTCTCCCAGCTCACCTGAGGGGTGGGAAAGGGGCTGGGAGGAGAGTCTGGTCCCTGCCTTGGGATGGCAGCCTGCTCCTCAGGGCAGTCTCATCCCCTCTTTGTCCTCTCTGCAGAGCAAACGCACTCGAGGAGCAGCTGAAGGAGCAGGAGCTGAGGGCTGACCAGACCCTGCTGGAGGAGATCAAGAAGCAGAGGGAGCTGCTCAGCAAAATGGAGAGGGAGAAGAGCATTGAGATCGAGAACCTGCAGGCCAGGTGGGGCTGGGGGAGCAGCTCTCCTGGAGCCACCCCAGAATCTGTGCCCAGGCAGCCTTGGGGGGACACAGGGAGGCAGGCAGGGAGTTTGATTGGTTCAAGGTGTGACTGAAATCACCACAAACCCTGAGTTTTGGTTATTTCCACCTTTGGCCCACAGACCTAATCTTGGATTCTTCATTTGAGCTGCTCTGATGCATTTTAAGTTTAGCTCCCACCCTTTATCCACGTGCTTGCCCTGCAGCGTGGGGATGAAGAGGGGATTTGTTAATGCTTCTTCCCATAAATGATCCCTTGGGGTACTTCTAATGCCCAGATGTTTTCCACCATGATGGAAACAGGCAAATACCTGGGAAAGAGGCAGAGTGTCCCAGCCAGGGTGCTTTGTGCTGCCTGGTGGATTCCACAGGAAGAAGTGGGGTGGGAGAGGTGTCAGTTATTTGACAGGGTTTTTCCAGCTTTCCCAGGGTGTTTTGCTGTTGTTCATCCCATGCAGTCCATGGAAGGTGAAGACAGTGGGGTTTTCCCTGGGAATACAAGCCCAAAGCCCTCCCTGACCCCATTCTGTTGTCTCTGCTGCTGAGGCTTGTCCAGGGACAGAAAAACCCTTGGAACAAGGAATAGCACTGGAGCTGGTGGATGTCAGGGTTGTGTAGATGCCCCTCTCTTTCCCCTGGCAGCAGAAATATCTCAGGGTTTGCCTTGAACAGATGAATCCCTGCTGGCTTCCCTTTGGTTTCATATTCCTGGGGATGTTTTCTGCCCTGTGTGGGATGCTGGGATGAGTCTCACACCCGTTCCCTCTGCAGGCTGCAGCAGCTGGATGATGAGAACAGCGAGCTGAGGTCCTGTGTCCCCTGCCTGAGAGCCAACATCGAGAGGCTTGAGGAGGTGAGGCCAGAGGTGCCTGGTTTTGGGATGAAATCCTGGTTTTGGGATGAAATTCTGGCTTTGGGATGAATTTTCATGAACACAAGATCTATTTAATGTGACAAATCAATTGCTTCTATTTTCCAGTCTCTGCAGACCCCACTTTGGACAACACTATCCCACACAGTTATCTTTGCAGTTTCCCACTGTTCAGCCTGGAAGCTGGGAATAAACCCCTGATAAATCTCTGTGGCAGTGGCTGCTCAGGAGGGGACTCGTGCCCTCTTGTGGAAGCTTGTCCCCATCCCTGTCCCCATCCCTGTGGCCAGTCCAGTGCAGGGGAGGAGGAGGAGCACGGATGCTCCATCTCCATGTCCTGGGATTTGTCAGTTGAGTTTCCAAAGATCTGTGTCACCTCCCAGCCCCTCTCACTGTCACCCTGCTCAGGACCCAAGGCCCTGCAGGGCTGGGGCTTCCTGAGGCTCCTTGGGATGGGCAGGAGCCTCACCTTCAGGGATGGTCTGGGTTACAGGTGGGACACCTGGAACAGGGGCTGCATTTTGTCTCTGCCAAGCTTGGGGCAGAATTAAGGTTAAAATTGAACTGAGATCAAACCTCCTCTCCCAGCTGAAGGGCCTGAGGCATTTTATTCATGTTTAATCCCATGGGAGAGCTCTGCAGCTCCATCCTCCTGATGTGGTCTTCATCTGCCAGGGCCTTGTGAGCACAGCTGAGGCTGGGGGCAGGAAAACCCCCGTGGCTCTGGGGATAAATTCCCAGCCATGGGAAGTTGGTTTTGATCCATGCAGAGCCATTCTCCTTTCCTCCACAGTGAATGGCTGAAGGAGGAGCAGGAGCTGCACTCACTGCCCCTCCCTGCCCAGGAGAAGCCTGGCTGACGAGCTGCTCTCCTATCCAGTGCCCAAAAATCAGCATTTTGTTGTCAGTGTTGCCTTTCCTGCTTGGTGCTGCTCCATGGAGCAGGACACCCCCGAGCTGTGGAGTCTTTGCTTCTTTTCTGCCAGGGCCAGGATTAAATCATAAGAAGATCTTTCTTGTTGGGACTCAGATGTTTATTAGTTCTTGTCTCTGTCACAGTCTCACAATACCCTGAGTTCTGCAGCACTTTGCTCCAACAAACTAAAAATGGAGACCCATCTCTCTTTCTCTCTCTACAAGGCCTTTTAAGGATAAACTGTCCAACTAAGAAATGACACCTAAATTATTTTTACTTTTAACCCAATAACCAACCACCCCTGATCCGCAATGGGGACTTTTTATCCAATTACACAAAACCACCCAAACCCGTGGAGGAGAAGGTGAAGAAGAAGGAGCAGCCCCCACCCTAAAACCTCCATCTTGCTTATATATATTGCTATATTCTAAACCCTTAAACTCTGAGTTTCCCACCCTGTGATATCACACACTTCTGTTCAAACTCCACACCCACAATCCCAGTTCTGTCATTCCATTCTGGAAGCTTCTCCACAGCCTCAGGTCAATGCAGTGTTCTCCTGGGGGTCAGTGCCTGTCAGCACAGAAAGTCTGAAATTCCCAGCAGCCAGGGTTCCAACACTGAGCCAGCATCTGGAGCTCCCCCATGGAGCTGCTCCTCAGCGCTGTGTGCCATGGGCCATCCATCACCAGCACTGCAGGGGTCCTGTGGCATTTGTGGAGTTCTGAAAGCCAAAACCTTTCCCATGGGACTGGAAGCTGTGACCCCGGGGAGACTTGGAAGGGCAACAATGGTAAAACTTGTGGGTTAAGGGAAAAGGCAATTTATTAAGTAAAGCAAAAGCTGCCCGCAGAAGCAAAGAACACAAGGAGTTAATCACTGCCTCCCAAGGCAGACAGGTGCTCAGGCATCTCCTGGAAAGCAGGGCTCCATCATCAAGCAGGGAGCCTAATGGTGACTTGGGAAGACAAATGCCATCATTCCAAGCACCCCCTTTTTCTCATTCTTCCCCCAGTTTATATTGATGAACATGTTGTCATTTAGTATTAAATATCCATTTTGAGTTTTGGGATCAGCTGTCCCAGCTGTGTCCCCTCCCAGCTCCTTGTGCACCTCCAGAATCCTTGATGGTGGGGTGGAGTGAGAAGCAGAAGAAGCTGGTGACAGGCAGAAGGTGCTGCTCTAGGGGCTGTTGGCATCTTCACCTGCATCCCAAACATTCAGCCAAGGCTTTGGGGAGGAGAGGGAACAGAGCTGGCCTGTGTGTTTTACATCCTGGCTTCAGCTGGTCTATTCCTTCTTGGATCAGCCCTCAATTCAAACCTTTCATGTCTGAAACCAAGAGGGAGGTAAAGATCTCAGATTCAGGACTTGTCTGAAATCCAGACATAAGGAGCTTTATGATTTAATGTCTCTCCTTGGCCTGGAGCCCCGTGCTGGCCCCAGCCCATCCCACATCAGCATCGGGCTTCCCAGAAAACAGCACAAGGGTGGATATTCATGTGGATTCACTCTGGAGCCATCCCTGAGTGCCTCCCTCAGTGCTGCCAGGCTCTGAGCAGATGAATCCCAGCAGGCAGAGCCTCCTGGTGCCTCAGGAGAGGAGCATTCCCTGCAGAGCCAGCACCCAGCTGGGTCCCAGGGCCTCTCACTGGGCTGTTCGTGTCCTTGCAGGAGAAGCAGAAGCTGCTGGATGAGATTGAGGACCTCACTGTGCAGCTCACAGAGGAGCAGGAGAAAAAGAGGAAGATGGGGGACAAGCTGAGTCAGGAGAGGCACCAGTTCCAGAAGGAAAAGGAGTCGACGCAGGAGGTGAGTGGAGCCTGGGCCTGCCCCAGCCCTGTCCCCAAAATGTGGGAATCTGGCCTTGGCAGCCTCTCCAGAAATGGGTGCCTGGAGCAGGGAGTGCTGCCAGGGCAGTGGGAAGGGGTTCAGGAGCTGAGCTGCAGCACCCCAGTCACTTGTGCTGCTCTGGAGTTCATCCAGCATTGTCCCTGCAGGGGCTGTGCCGCCCTGGCCCCTGCCCTTCCTGCCTGGAAGGAGCAGTGCAGAGGCACCTGGAGCCAGCAGGCAGGAGCAGAGGGGTTAGAACTGAGTGCTTGGGGCTGGATCACACCCTCCCAGTGCTCCCATCATCTGTGCCTGCTGATTCCAGCTGGGGGCCCAAGCTGGGCTGGCTGTGGTGGCAGGAAAGGAGCTCTGGCCCAAGGTGGAATTAGTTGTCACCGTGGTGTCACCCTGCAGCAGAAGGAGCTGGCTGGGGAGGGACCCACATTGCTGGGGGGTCTGTGCTGCTGCAGGCCCTCCAACAAGGTCCTTGCAGGGCTGTGTTCTGTATTTCAGTAGCTCCCCATCTCCTGCTTGCTGGGGGTGTGAGGGAGGAAGAGGAAACCAAGTACCCCCCAGAAAGGAATTCAGTCATGGAATGGTTTGGGTTGAGAAGGACCTCAAAGTTCACCTTGTTCCACCCCCTGCCAAGGACAGGGACAGCTCCCACTGTCCCAGATTGCTCCAAGCTCCATCCAGCCTGGCCTTGGACACTTCCAGGGATCCAGGGGCAGCCACAGCTGTGGCCAACAATCCTGCTGCAGCAATCCATGAGCTGCTCCCACAGCAGCCACATCCAGAGGGTGCTGCTGGATCTGCCAGGCCTGTGGCACTCAGCTGTCCCCTTGCCTTGCCCTGCAGCTCATTGAGGACCTCAGGAAGCAGCTGGAGCACCTGCAGCTGTTCAAGCTGGAGGCAGAGCAGCGCCGGGGCCGGAGCAGCAGCATGGGGCTGCAGGAGTACAACAGCAGGACACGGGAGACTGAGCTGGAGCAGGAGATCAAGCAGCTCAAGCAGGTGAGGAAGGCTGGGCTGGCAGGGAAATGATTCCCTGATGCCAAGGGAGGACCAGCAGGGCCCAGGGGCTCTCTCACAGAGGATGGAGAGGGTCCAGGAGCCCAGTGCTGTCTTGCTTTCCTGTCCTGAGAGAGGGAGGTTGGTGCTTTCTCAGGGACAGCAGGAGCCCTTCTCTCTCTGCTGTGTCCCCTGGATCTTCCCAGTGTGTCTCATGCTTCCAGAGGTTCTCCAGGCTCTGCTGAGGTGGAGGCAGCAGCCCATGTGCTGTTCCCAGCCCTGTGTGAGCTGTGTTAGGGTGAAAGCCCCTGTCTGCCTTTGCCAAACTGGATCAGCTCTGAGCACCAGCTGCTCCAGCAGCATGTGGTTTGTGTGTGTGAACAGGATAACAGGAACCTGAAGGAGCAGAACGATGAGCTCAATGGGCAGATCATCAACCTGAGCATCCAGGGAGCCAAGAACCTGTTCTCAGCCTCCTTCTCCGAGTCCCTGGCAGCGGAGATCAGCTCTGTCTCCAGAGATGAGGTATGTGCCATGAGGAGCTCACACTGCACCTTCCTGGGTGCCTCCACCTGGCGTGGCCTGGGAGGAGTGGATGTGCCCTGTCTGTGGCCCAGCCCATGCTCAAAATTCCCCTGAAAGCTGGCAAGAGCAGAGAAATCCCCACACAATTATCTGCAGAGCTCTCAGGACTTACCCTGCCTGCCAGCCCTCCCTGCTGGGAACAGGGGAGCTGCTCCCTGCCCATTTGCTGATTCTGGCAGCTCTGCTTTGCCTGCCCTGGGACAGCCCTCCCCTTCCAGGGCAGAGCAGCCACCACGGGCTGTGTCCATCAGTCTGGAGCTGTCTGTAAACCCCTGGGAGCCAGAACATTCCCTCTGGAGATCCCAGCTCCTCCAGCATGTGTTCTCCCTGAGCACCAACCAGGGGTGGCTGGGCCTGGCCAAGCACTGGAATTAAATCTTTAACACCTCAGGAAGTGGGGAAACACTTTGGGGTGTGTTTTGGGGATCCAATGGAGATGTGATGCTCCCTGCTCTCTCCAGGGCAGCTCTCTCCGTCAGGCTGAGAGCTCAGGGAAGGACAGGAGTGAGCAGAAACAGTTTTTCCCTGACCATTTAAACAGGGTCAGGAATATCCCAGCCAGGGAGTCAGCCATGGATGCCCAGAGCCACGGGAAGCCCTGGGCAGTGTCAGGCAGTGACCTCTCCCTCCTGTCCCCTGTGCTGCAGCTCATGGAAGCAATCCAGAAGCAAGAGGAGATCAACTTCCGCCTGCAGGATTACATCGACAGGATCATCGTGGCCATCATGGAGACCAACCCCTCCATCCTGGAGGTCAAGTAATGCAGCCGGGAGGATTTGGTGCTCTGAGAGGATGAAGAGGGACTCCAAACGTCTTTGCACTTGATGAAGGCACAAGGAAGCCTCAGGTCGGGGAGTGACTGAGCCACGGACCAGGGAAAAGGAAAAGCAGCAGCCAGGCTTTGTTGTCTGACTCCGTTATTTTGAAGCCCTCCTGGCTGTGGAGGGGTGAAAGGGAACCTGGAGAAGGAGCTCAGGAAAGCGACACTGCAGGAAGTGCCTGTGGCGCTGGGGACTGTCCCGACAGGCACCGCCCCTCCGAGGGAGATCGCGATGGAAGCGACAGCGCTGACTTTGCCCCGCTGCCCTGCCCGGCCCGAGCTGTGCCAAAGTGTCCCTGACACACCCACCGGGCAGAGCTGGCAGCCAGGGCATCGCCTCCCGGACTCACACGGGGTTGGGGTTTGCTTTGGTTTGGGGTTTTGTTTTGTTTTTTTTTAATTAACTTAATGCAAATGGCCTCATCCAGCTGGCTCAGCCCATCCTTGCCCCGTGCTCCGGCTGCGTGCAGAGCCCTCGGTGGCTGCGGGGGCAGCCCGGGGCTCTTGGGGACAGGGCGTGAGCACACTCGGTCACCGCCTCCTTATTTATTTTTGCTGTCCGTGGCTCAGTACTGTCGGCACGTCTCGGCATCCCGGCTCCGCTCCCTCCTCCTCCTCCTACTGCTGCCGGGCTCTGCCGCTGAGGTGGCTCCGGGAGGAGCTGTCACTCGTCCCCAGCTGGGGACAGGCTCTGTCTGGCACCGGGGCAAGGCTGCAGCACCTCACCCCGCGCTGGAGGCCGGTCCTGGCTGCCTCTGCTCGTCCTGGGTGGGACACGCAGCGCTTTGGGAGCTGCAGTGGAGCCCCGAGGTCCCCAGCTCGCCTCCCGAAGCCCAGGGACAGTGGCCTGTGCCATCGCCAGCCGGAGCAGGGCTCTGCTGGTGATAGCTGCAGCCCTGGAGGGAGAGCCTGCTCCGGCTGCCTTTTCCCCCTGTTCCCTGGGCTGGCAGGGGCTGGAGGAGCCCCCTCGCTCCTCATCCCTGGCACCGGCCGGGGCTGGAATCTCTGTGCCGACGGGGAGGGGAGCTGGAGAACACCAGCAGCTCCCTGGGAAACAAAAGCCATGTTTACATCAGACAGCTCTGGGCTTGCTGGCACCGGCGGCCGTGGCACAGCGTGACCCCGGCAGTGGCCGCTGGCCCCCGCTGCTCCTCGGGGCTCCCAGCGCAATCCCAGGGATCGGCTTCAGCCCGCCGCTCCTCTTCCTGCTCGTCAGGTTTTGGGAATGCCAGGACGGCCTGGAAGCAGAAGCCGCAGCAATCCCGGGGGATGCCTGCTCCCCCCGAGCCCCCTCCAGCCCTCGGGGTGTCCCAGTGCAGGGGGACACTGTCACCACCTCATCCCAGGGGACAGCGGCCGAGCCACGGCCACAGCGCCTCTGGGGCCGATCCCCCGGAGCCCCTGCGGGGTCGGGGTGAGCCCCAAACCCCGGGGCAGCTCCTGCACCACCCCAGCCCTCCCTCCCTGCCCCCTCCCTGCCCCGAGGCCGCGGGAAGAAGCCACGTAATGTACATTTCCAGAGAAGCTTTGGGTGTAAATCAGTGTATACTTGGAGAGGGAAAATTTTTCTATCTTGTAGAGTAGGTATTTTTATAGAATGAAGGTTGATCCATTTTTTTAATACTTTAAAAGAAGAGAGAAATGTATCTGTGTATACACAAAAGCATATATATATATATATATGTATAAATATATAAATATTGGAGATCTGCCTTTCTTGACTTGGGATCCTGGATCCCCCAGGTCTCAAACAATCGTTTGTTTTTTCCTGTCGCTCTCACAGAGGTACTGTAACTGTAAATAAGCACCGGGAAAAAAAAAAAAAAGTTTTAAGCAAACAAAAAGCACTGACTTGCACATTCACCATGCTTTAAGGTCCCTATGGAGAGAGAAAATAACAAAAACAAGACAAAAACTGTACATCCTGAAAATGTTCCTCTTTCCCGACCGGTATGTGAAGGAAGTCCCCCCAAAAAGAGGCAAAAACAGTATTGTCTTAACTGATGTATCAATTCTTGTCGGATTAAAAGCTGTTACTATTCCTGCCCAGAGGCTGTTTTTCCACGGAGGTGGATTGGAACATCCTGAGGACCCCAGTGCTGGATTGGAGCATCCCAAATATCCAAGTGCTGGATCTCCAGTGGGGCTGGATCGAGTGGAAATGCTCCTGCACCAAGGAGTGCCCTGATTGCGGGAGGATGAGGGTGAGGATGGAGGATGAGGATGAGGATGAGGATGAGGATGAGGATGAGGATGAGGATGAGGGAGGCTGGAGCTGGCTGGAAGGCTCTGATTTTGGGAGCATCAGGATCAGAGGATGAGGATGAGGGAGGCTGGAGCTGGCTGGATTGCCCTGATTTTGGGAGGATGAAGATGAGGAAGGCTGGACCCTGCTGATTCCAGAGGGATCAAGGTTGGAGGGAGCCAAAATCTCCCCAGCCAGCCAAGCTGTGTGGGTGGGAATGGGGGAATTCCCCCTTCACCTTCCTGGAGGATCCAGGTGGGACCCTCGGAGCTGCTCCTGCTGCCCAGGACGGGGCAGGCTGGGACAGGGGCTCGTGGGTCCCTCCCCTCCAGCAGGAACTCGGAGCTTTCCCTTCCCTCCACTCCGGGAGAGCCCCCTCGGAGCACTCGGCTCTTCTGAACGGCTCCAAAAATCCCTTAAACGTCCTCACCTCCCTGCTAAGCTGCTCCCCACCCCTCTAAGCCTCCTCCACCCCTCCCCACCCCTTTAAGCTGCCCCAAAGGGCCTGAACGTGCAAAATCCCCTCCCAGCTCCCGCCGTGCCTCCGGATGGCTCCAGACTGTTCCTCTGAACTGCTCCGGGCAGCCCTGGAGCTGCAGCAGAGACCTGGGAAAGGCTCTGACACACCCTGAGAGCTCTGAAACCCCCCAGATTGCTTCAGACTGCTCAGGGCAGCACTGAGGCTCCAAAACATCCCCAGAGCTCCTCAAAAACACCCCCAGAGCTCCTCCAAAACATCCCTGACATGCTCCAAAACATCCCTGACATGCTCTGCATAAAACATCCCTGAGCTGCATAAAACGTCCGAGAGCTGCTCAAAACCATCCCAGAGCTCCTCCAAAACATCCCTGAGCTGCCCAAAACCATCCCAGAGCTCCTCCAAAACATCCCTGCCATGCTCAAAAGTGTCCTTGAGCTGCTCTAAAACTGTCCCTGAGCTGTTCTAAACTATCCCTGAGCTGTGCTAAGCATCCCTGAGCACCTCTGAAACATCCTGGAGCTGCCCTAAACCACCCCTGATCTGCCTAAAGCACCCCTGAGCTGCTCTAGAACATCTCTGAGCACATCCAAAGCATCCCTGAGCATCTGTAAATCACCTCTGTAGCATTCCCAACTGCTCTGCACCCTCCAAGCAGCTCTAGAGTGCACCAAAGATTTCCCTAAACACCTCTAAAACTTCCTTTTAAAAATTCCTCTGAAATCTCAACCTCTCAATCTCGAAGCTGCTCTAGAAACGGGGTAGGTAAATAGCTCTGGGGGTGTTTCTGTGCTGCTGGGTTGCTTCAAGGAGCTGTAAATCTCCTTTGAGCAGCTCAGGCTCTGGAAGGACGGAGCTCTGGCCATTGCTGAGCCACTTGAACTGCTCAAACAGCTCTCGTGCCCCTCCAACCAGCCCTGAAAGGCACCAAGATGCCCAAACTGCCTCGAAGTAGCACTTGAAGCTCTCCAAACTCTTCTAAAACTCCTCGAAATAGCTCAAAACAGATCATAGAAAAGGTCTCCTGGCAGCTCTGAAGCTCTCCAAGCCTCCTCTGTGCAGCTGTGAAACTCCTGGAGTGCCCCAACAGCCTCCAAAAGGCCCTTGAAACCCCTCTGGACCTTCATGGGCCTCTCAAAAGGGTTAAAATTTTTAACAATATCTCTAAACTCAGTTTGCAACTACCCTAAACCCCCTCTGAATGACATCAGAGGGCCACAGGCACCCCTAAAACAACTCCAAAGCATCTCAAAAACTCATAAAAAATAATCAGAGCTGCTCCAAAGCACTCCAGCTCTTCTGCACCTCCTGAAAAGGGCTCTAAAATCTCTCCAGCCTTTTCAAAACTGCTCCAGAAAAGTCCCAAAGCTCTGATGGTCTCTGCATCCTCCAGAACAGCTCCAGAGCTGAGCCCAGCCCAGCCCAGCTCCAGCCCTTCCACCCAGCTGGGGCGGCTGAGCACGGTGACAAACCTCCAGTGCTGGGGACAGGTCTGGGCCACTCATGGCCAGAAGGGCCTGGAGGGGCTGGAGGGGGTCCAGGGAAGGGAACAGAGCTGGGAAGGGGCTGGAGCACCAGGAGGGGCTGAGGGAGCTGGGAAGGGGCTCAGCCTGGAGAAAAGGAGGCTCAGGGGGGACCTTGTGGCTCTGCACAGCTCCTGACAGGAGGGGACCGCCGGAGGGTCGGGCTCTGCTCCAGGGAACAGGGACAGGAGGAGAGGGAACGGCCTCAGGCTGTGCCAGGGGAGGTTTAGGTTGGATATTGGGGAAATTCCTTCATGGAAGGGTGGTCAGGCACTGGCACAGCTGCCCAGGGCAGTGGTGGGGTCACCACCCCTGGAGGGGTTTGCAGACATAGATGTGGCATCTGGGGACATGGATGTGTGGTGCTGAGGGACACTTGGACTTGATGATCTCAGGACTTTCCCAACCACAACAATCTTGTGGTTCCATGGGCCAGTGGCACTTCTGAACACTCCCAAAGCCTGGCCACGACCAAGGCCACCACCCTCAGGTCCCACGTGCCCTGGTCCCTGTCCTGTGTCCCCACAGCAGAACTGGGTCCAGCAGGGCTCAGTGGCCGTGTCCCTGTGCCCCAGGAACAGCTCCAGCCCACACGGGGGGCTCTGCTGCAGGAGGAGAAGGGATTGCTCTGGGTGCAGGGGGGATTGGTCTGGGTGCAGGGATTGCTCTGGGTGCAGGGATTGCTCTGGGTGCAGGGGGGATTGGTCTGGGTGCAGGGGGGATTGGTCTGGGTGCAGGATTGTTCTGGGTGCCGCAGGGATTGCTCTGGGTGCAGGGGGGATTGCTCTGGGTGCAGCAGGGATTGCTCTGGGTGCAGAGGGGAATGCAGAGGGGAATTCTCTGGGTGCAGAGGGATTGCTCTGGGTGCAGGGGGGATTGCTCTGGGTGCAGCAGGGATTGCTCTGGGTGCAGGGATTGCTCTGGGTGCAGGGATTGCTCTGGGTGCTGCAGGGATTGCTCTGGGTGAATTCTCTGGGTGCAGAGGGGAATTCTCTGGGTGCAGAAGGCATTTCCAGCTCCTTCCCCATCTGCAGCCGGCCCCGGGCCGGGGCTGGGATGGGGTTAACCCTTGGCAGCCGGGCTGGGGGAGCAGAGCCCCAGCCCTGGGTTAGGGGAGCAGCCCCAGCCCTGAGCCCGGGGGCTGCCGGTGCCACCCTGTGGGCAGAGCCCCGGGACGGCCGCGGGGAGCGCAGCCCCCAGGGATGCTCCAGGCGCTCCAGCAGGGGACAAGCCCCGGGCAGGGACACAGCGGAGGGTGGTGACACCCCAGCAAAGACCCCACACCCAGCCGGGAGTCAGCGACAGCAGCCCTGCCTGTTCCAGACAGTTTTCCTCCTCTTGCTCGGAGCTGGGAATTCCTGGTGATGCAGAATTGGGGAGAACAGGCTGCTGGAAACCCCCTGCTCCTGGAGCCTGGCAGGGCAGCCCAGCCTGCCCGGGACCCCCAGCCTGCCCAGGCTCCCTGCCCGCTTCTCTGGCACCTCCATGCTGCTCGGTATCCTCCAGCCCCCCCCCCCGCAGCCTTACTGGGAGCCCTCCAGCCTGGCCAGGAGCTCCCCCGGCTCTCTCCGGGCCCCCCAGGCTGCCCGGGACCCCCATTCGGGGGCTGCAGCATTCCCATCCCCGGGCCGGGGCGGGCGCGGCGGAGCTGCGGGGCCGGCCCGGGGGAGGCGGGGGGGTCCCGGGCCGGGGCGGGGGCGCAGGCGGGACCTCTCCCTCCCCTCCCTTTCCCCTCCCCTCCCCCGGCCGGTCCCCTCCTCCTTCCCCTCCCGCCGAGGGCAGCCGGCGCCGGCCCGTCCCGTCCGGGGCTCGGTGGGCTCGGCCGCGCTGCCCCCTCCGCACGCGGGGGTCCCGGGTGGGCGGCAGCCCCGGCCCCCCCGGCCCGCCATGGCCCGGCTCTCGGTCAAGGAGCACCTGGACGGGATCCTCTCCGACTTCGAAGGTGCGGCCCCCCCGCGGGGACCCCCCCTCGGGGCTGGGAGGAACGGGGGTGTCCCCAAAGGGGGGGGAGCTCTGCCTCCCGGGGGTCTCGGGGGCGGGGGTGCCCCCAAGGACTGAGCATGGGGGGGGCTGCCCTGCCCCCGCCCGCAGGCTGATTCTGGGGGCGATGCTGCTGGCCGGGCTTCTTGGGGGGGCTGGGGTGTCCCCAAGGGGGGAGCAGCGGGCACTGGGGTTCGGTCCGGGGGTTCGGCTGCTGCTGGGCTGGGGATCCTGGGCTGGGCTGAGCATGGCGGGGGCCGCGCTCCCCACAGGGGGCTGCGATTGGGGCGATGCTGAGCTGGGCATCTTGGGGGGCCTGGGGGCTCCCCGAGCTCTCAGCGCCGCGGGGGCTGCGCTCCCCTCCGGGGCTGGGCACCGGGGGCGGGGGGTGACGCCCCCGGGGGCTGCACATGGGGGGGACACGGGTGACCCCAGGACTGGGCACCGTGGGGGCTGCTCTGCCCCCGGCCCGGGGGGTGCAGGGCTGCTCTGGGGGGCGGCTCTGGGGTGGGCAAGGGGGGCTGCGGGGAGCGGGGGAAGGTGCGGGACCCCCCGAGCCCGCGGTGTCCCCGTGCGCTCTCCCCGCGTGTGCGCGCCCTGCCCGCGGGCCGGGGGCTGCTGGGGGGGCCGGGGCCGGGCCGGGGGCGGGAGGCGAAACCCGACCCGGGGGCTGCTGCTGCCCTCGCCGGGGAGGAATGTGTGCACCTACCCCGGGCACCTTAACCCCGCCGCTGCCGGTGGCACCCCCGCCAAACCCCCACATCCCCCCAGCCCCCCTGAACCTCCCGCCGCCCCCGAGCACCCTGCCGCCCCTCCGAACCTCCTGCCACCCCCTCTCAACATCTCCCCCTCCACCTCCTGACACCCCACCTTCACCCCCTGCCATTCCCCCGGCCCCCCATCCGTCCTAAACCTCCTGCCGCCGCCCCCTCGCCCTCTGCCCCCTTCCAAGCGCCCGCCACCCCCACCTTGCCCCGCATCCCCTCGCTGCTCCCCCTGCCCATCACACCTGGATGAGGCCGGGTCAGGAGCCAGAGGCGGGTTTGGGGTAAAAGGAGGCATTTTGGGCGGTAACAAAGCACAGACAGGGATGTGGGGAGGGGGTCGCCGGCCCCGTGACCCCTCGGCCCCCGGCAGCCCGGCCGGTGGGGCAGGGCCGGGCCGGCCGCGGAATTCCCTGCCCTGGGGTGAGCGGGGATCGGCAGCGCCCACGCCCCGGCCTCTGACCCTGCCCTGCCCCGGGCACAGGGCACAGGGGAGGGGACGGGGACGGACCCTCAGCCCCCCGCTGCCCCCGCACCGCGGCCGAGGAGGAGGAGGCTGAGGGCGGGCCGGTGCCAGCCCGTGGGTGCCGGGACAGGCTGGCACACGCGGAGAGGATGCAGGGGCGCAGCGTGGGCCGCCCCCACGGAGCCCCCCGGGGGGAAGCAGCGCTCGGCGCTTGGCAGCGAGGGCGAGGGAGGCTCCGGGGGGAGCCTGGGCCCCCCGCGCTCTGCCCGGCTGCCGGCACCGTGCGGAGCCCCGCGGGCAGCGCCTCCTGCGGAGCCTCCAGCGGGGCCGGGGGGAAGGAGGGGGCGGCTGCACCGCGGGCACTTCCCGGGGGTCACCCCCATGGGGTCGGTCCCACAGCCTGGCACCCGGAGGGGGGGCACAGGAGCTTTGCAGCGGGCCCAGCGCTGCGGTACCCCGGGGAGCCGAGGGGCCCGTGTGGGGCACGTTGGCACCGGGGCTGTGCCGTGGGCTCGTGGCCGCTGTGAAGCCGCGTGGGAGGCGCAGCAGCAGCCACCAGAGCGGGCTGTGACAGTCCCCGAGCGTGGCGATGGCGCTGCCATCAGCGGGCTCCGGGGTTAAGGCCTGGGAAAGGGCAGGAATCCTCCCCGGCTGCCGGGATGGATGCAGGGGGAGAGGGGAGAGGGTCAGGCGGGGATCCGGTTACTCGGCCGGATCCCTTTCAGGGGGAATAAAGCGGGCAGTGTGCTGCGAGGGGAGCCTGCAGCACCGGCCAGATCAACCGGGGAACAATGATAAAACCCTCGGGGACAGCAGGGCTGGGGAGGAGCTGGCGCCGGGCTGGGGTCCTCGGTGGGACGGGCTCATAGTCAGGGGGCACCTCTGGGTGATGGGGGGACACACATGGGGCAGGGCAGGGCACGGGTGCCATCGGGGACCACTCTGGTGCCACCATCTCTCTCTCTCTGTCCCCAGCGCTCAAGAAGTCGTTTGAGGCAGAAGATGGGGACGAGGCACCCGGCTCCTTGCTGTCCTCAGGCGAGAGCCACCGGCCACTGCAGCCGGGCCACCCGCCCCGCCTGGGCAGCGGCCCCGGCCCCAGCCCCGTGCCCAGCCCCGTGCTGCGGACCCGCATCGGCACCGGCCTGGCCACCGGCCGAGCCAACGGCACCGGCGGCGCCGGCATCGCCCGCGCCGCCTCCTTCCAGAGCCGCCCGGCCTTGGCCACGGGGCCGGGCAGTGACGGGGAGAGCCAGCGCAGCTCCTCCTCCAGCCTGGAGAGCCCCGCGCCCACCGGGCCCCCCCAGCCACCGGGCAGCCCCCCGGCCGCCAGCCCCGGCTTGAAGAAGGTCCCGTCCCACGGCAGCGTCTTCCCGGTGGAGCTGGATCTTCCCCTCCGCGGGGCCGCCGCCAGCCACGGCTCCCTGCCGGCGCTGGACCTGCACATCGCCGAGGAGCCGGGCCTGGGGACCCAGCCCTGGGGCGCCCAGAGCTCTGCAGCCCAGCCTTGCGCCCACCAGCCTTCCTCCTCATCCTCTTCCTCCGCCCTGCCCCCATGCGATGGCACAGAGACAGCGCCGGGGCTGCCCCCGCTCCCCGAGGGCGGGTGGGACGCGGGTCCCCGCACGGTGTCCCGGCCGCAGCCGAGGGTCGCCCTCAGCCCCAGCCCGTCCCGCCGGGCCCCTGCTCAGCCCTGGGCACCGGGGGAGGCAGCCCTGGCTGAGGGAAGGGCAGGGGGGCTCCCACCACTGCCAACCCCCCAGGCCGCCACCTTCAGGCTGGTGTCGCAGCCGCAGACGGTGCAGGTGAGCTCCCAGCCCGCCTTCCTGGGGGGGCTGGTGCTGCTGCCGGCCCTGGGCCCCCTCCCCAGCGCCGGGCAGGTGGCACCGCGGGGACCCTGCGTGGTGGCAGCGGCTCCCGGCGAGCCTGCGGACGGCAGCGGGGCAGCGGTGACGCCGGAGCACGGTAGGACTCGTTCTCGTCCCGGTCCCTCTCCCCGTCGAGCCCCCCTCGGCGGGCGCGGCGCTGCCAAAGCCCCGCGGGAGCCGATGCCGGGAGGAGCGAGCTTTGGGGACAGGCTGCTCGCTGCTCCCCGCGCTGGCTGTGGGGGGCCGGAGGAGCCGAGCGGAGCTGGCAGCGCTCCCGGCCCGCCCGTCCCCGCGGTGCCTGGCGAGCCGCCCGCCCCGCCCCGGCGCGGGGAGCAGGTCGGGGCTCATGTGCCCCATCGCGCCGGCCCCGCGCGTGCCGCCTATCGCCGCGATCTTGTCCCGCGTCCAGCGCTTTCTTCCCTTCTCATCCCTCCCGGCTTGGCACGGGGCTGGATCCTGTTCCTCCCTCCCCGCGGGCCGCGGGCGGTGGCGGGGGGCCAGGAGGAGCGGGGCGTGCTCGGCGTGCGCCCGGTGCCGCGGGGAGCGCTGCCCGAATCCCGGCACGGCTCCTGTGCCCTCGGCTCCCGCCGTGCCAGGCTGGGCGCTGCCGGGCCCGTGCCCGTCCCCAGGCCCCAAGAGTCCCTTTTCCCAGCGGCTGCTCCAGGCGGGCCGGAGGGCGCCGGGGTGGCCGGGACGCGACCGCCGCTGCTCCCTGGCTGGGCGCTCGGGGCTCTTTGCCCGTCTCGCTGCGCTGTCGCGGAGCCGCCGTGGCCGGGCCCTAAGTACTGACGCGGCGAAGGAATCCATACATCTGCTCCGGGCAGCGCTGAATCATCCCCCAGCAATGCCCCTGGCCCTGCTGCCCAGCCAGCCCGGCTGCCCGCGGCTCCCCGGGCCAGGGATGGGGCTGGGGACAGCCCGGGTCATGGGACACGGGGGAATAGAGCTCGAGGCTGAGCCGAGTGATGGGGACACTGAGGGGCAGTGCTCAGGGCTGAGACAGGTGATGGGGACACTGAGGGACAATGCTCAGGGCTGAGACAGGTGATGGGGACACTGAGGGACAGTGCTCAGGGCTGAGACAGGTGATGGGGAGAAGGATGTGGTGCTCAGGGCTGAGTCAGGAGTGATGGGGGCACAAAGGGACAGCAGTTGGGGCGGTGCCAAGGTGACAGGGACATGGGGACACCGTGCTTGGGGCCAAGCTAGGCTGATGGGGGCACAAAGGGAAAGTGCTCAGGGCTAAGAGGAGGTGACAGGGACACGGTGCTCAGGCCCAAGCTGGGGTGATGCAGTTGTGCTCAGGGCTGAGCTGGGGTCATGGGGACACGGTGCTTGGGGCCAAGCCAGGGTCACAGGGAGACAAGGGACAGTGCTCAGGGCTGTGACAGGGACACGGTGCTCAAGAGCGAGCTGGGGTGACAGGGAAATGGGGACACGGAGCTCGGGGTGATGAGGGGACATGCTCAGGCCAGAGCCGTGTTGGTGGCCGGCAGCCGAGCGCGGCGTGCCCAGGCTGGGGGCACAGGAGCCAGCGGGCAGCGGGTGGCACCGGCTGCCCTGCAGATGGCCCGGCACTGGCAGGGGGCTGGCAGGCGCTGCTGGGCACGGCGGATTCTCTGCCAGGAAGAGGTGGGAACGTGCTGTTTCCTCTCCCGGGAGGCCAGCCCGGCCCCCAGGCGCTGACACCCGTGGTGGCCCCGGGGCACCGAGGCGCGGTGGGTCCCACACCCCGCAGGAGGAAGCTCCGAGCGAGCCGCCGGCCGCCGCATTTCACTTCCACGCCGGGTCGCCCACGCAGGGCCCGGGGCGAGGAGGAGGAGGAGCGGAGGAGGAGCCGTGGGCAGCAGCCGCCCTCTGCCTCGCACCCCAGGAGCCATTTGGCCCCGGTGACCAGCTCTCGGCGGCAGCAGCCCCGGCTCCGGCCGGCTCGCCCAGGTAGGGATGGCGTGGTGGCAGCGGGCAGGGCGGTGTGCGGGCACAGGGCGCTGCCACCGGGGCCGGGGGACTTGTTCCCTGTCCCCAGCAGCGCTGCAGGCTCAGGGTTTCGCTCGATGGTTCACTTCTGCTTCTGCTCCCCGACGGTCCCCAGCCACCCCAGCCCCGTGCCGTGGCTCCCACGGCCAGACGGACGGGCTGGCTCCGAGTCTGGCTGCGCATGGGGACTGTCACCGCTGTCCCCTGAGGTCGTGTTTGGCGCTGGGAGAGGCACTGGTGTTTCTGGGTCAGATCAGCTGGGCAGGCAGAGCAGTGGTGTGGCTGGGGCCGTGGGTGCATGCCCAAAGCCTCCAGCCCTGGGCCAGAGGGAGCTGCTCCCTTGTGCTGGACCAAGGGCCAGACTCTCCCCATCCCGTGCCCGGGATCGCTTTGGAGCAGTGGTGAGAAGCCGGACAGGGAGCTCCTGTCCCAGCTTGTCCTCTCCCAGCACCCTCCACCCTAGAAGCTTTATTACAGGCTTCCCGGGGAACTGGCCAATTAACCCTGCATCGGTAATTAAAATCCATGGAGGAGACCACGGACCCGGGATTACTTGTCCCTGTCTGGAAAATAAGAGCATCCGTGATGAGTCCTGGAACAGGTCTGGCTGCAGGAGCCATTTGCCCCGGGGCTCCCTGGGGATGCAAAGAGCTCCCACGTGGCCACCCGGCTGCTGGCCATTACCAGCGGGGCTTTTGGCACTGAGGGCAGGGCACGGGGGGCTCCGGACCCGGGGGGGAGGCAGCGGGGGGTGCAGCTCCCAGTGTCACCCGGCCGTGCCCTCTGGCTGTGGCTGTCTCCCGGCAGGGCACAGGGCAGTGGCCGAGCCCCTCTGTGGGGGCTGCACCCCAGAGACCACCCCGGGGAGCTGGGGGGGACAAGCACCAAATCCCACCTGCTCCCTCCTGCAGTGCCCAGTGCCCGGGATATCCCACTGCTCCCTCCTGCAGTGCCCAGCACCCGGGATATCCCATCCCAGTGCTCCCTCCTGCATGCCCAGTGCCCGGGATATCCCATCCCAGTGCTCCCTCCTGCAGTGCCCAGTGCCCGGGATATCCCATCCCATTGCTCCCTCCTGCAGTGCCCAGCGCCCGGGATATCCCAGTGCTCCCTGCTGCAGTGCCCAGTGCCCGGGATATCCCAGTGCTCCCTGCTGCAGTGCCCAGCGCCGGGATATCCCGGTGCTCCCTGCTGCAGCCAGACCCTGGATGGCTCCAGAGGCTGCACCACTTGGCTTTGGATCTGTCCTGGCAAGTGCCAAGGCTGGCAGGGACTGGGAAGGGTGGCCAGGCTGGGGGCACGGGGGTCGATGTCTCCGGGGAGGAGGCTGCAGTAGTTGTTGGGGTCCTCTCCCTGATGGGGACTTGTGGAACACCCTGTTGGCGCGGACGGTGCCGGGTGGGTGGATCCCCGCTGGAACGGGCATCCCGCCCTCCCCCAGCCCCCCCAGCCGGGTGTCACCGCTGTCACCAGGAAACCCGCGGCTGTTTCACCACTTCCGAGGAACACCCGGACCCAGGGGGCGCAGGGGCAGCTGGGACATGCGACAGTGCTGTCCCCAAGCCTGCCATCATTCTGGCACCCAATGGGCACAGGGTGCGGGGTGGCTCCCACGCCGGGATGCCGTTGCCATGGCAATGGGGGTGTTCAGCTCCATCATCTCCTGGCGCCCGGGCTGGCTCAGGCCGGCCCCTGCCCACATGTCCCTCGTCCCCTGGCTGCGTGGCACACGGACACGGTCTCAGCAGGTTCCTCGCAGCCTGGGCCATCGCAAGCTGCTGCTCCAGCCTCGGCGGTGCCAAGCGCCGGCTGGCACATGCGGGGGAGGCTGTGGCGTGGGGGGACGCAAGCGCCGTGGGGCACTGCGGCAGCGGGGCCGGTGGCAGGGCCACCACCCCTTGTCCTACCCCGCCGTGCCGGGCCTGGCACAGGTGCTGCTGGGGAGGGCGGGGGGCACAGACAGCGCAGGGTGGTCCCCGGTGCCCGCGGGTGCCCGTGGGGATCGTGCCCCCGGCCAAGCACTCCCGCTCCCAGTCAGTGCCACGGGGTGATGGGACAAAGCGAGGACCGGGGGTGTCCTGTGCCGTGGGAGGGGTCCCCATCCGTGCTGGCCCGGCTGGAGGCCGAACAGTGCGGTGCCCTGGACGGGCACAGCCGGGTTGGCACAGCCGGGTTGGCACAGCCGGGTTGGCACAGCCCTCCCCACCCCCGGCCGATCGGCAAACTGGGCGCAGGGGCTTGGCTGTGCTGGGGAGGGGGCTGCGGGGGGCGGGCATTGCCATGCTGGTCATGCGTGGGAGCCGCAGCTCGGCGGAGCCGGGCTGGTGCCAGCCGGGAGCTCCGGAGGGAAGGGAAGGGAAGGGGCCGGGCTGCGGCGGCGATGGGCATGCGGATGGCGCCCCGGGCACCCCCCCCGGCCGTAGCGGGGCGCTGAGCGAGGGCACCGCGGCGCCGAGGTAGGACCCGAACAATGGCCGTGCTGGGAGGCGGCGGGAGGAGGAGGAGGAGAGGGAAGAAAGGGATTTGGGGCTGCCGCACAACGGGCTGGGGCGGGCACGGCGCTCCGGTGGCCCCCGGTGTGGGGCACGCTCCGGGCACCGTCCCCGGGCAAAGCCCGCGTGTCCCTGGGGGCTCGGGCTTGTGCCGGGGATTGCGCTGCACCCCCGGTGCCCAGTGCGGGGGTACAATGCGGGTGCGCTGTGGGGTGGCACGGCCTGCCCTGGGGCCGGAGCGGTGCCCGGTGACCGCGTGGGCTGGGCAAAGGCGCTGGGCATGGCCGCGGTGCCCGATGATGGCAGGGCAGCCGGTGGCACCGTGGGGTCCAGTGGCACGACCACCCCAAAGATGCCCCTGGCACCCGCTCGGGCCCTGGCGCGGGGGGGTGCCGTGCCCCCGTTGCCATGCCCAGCCTCACCGGCTCCCGGGAATGCGCCGGGGCTGCGTGCCCGCCGCCACCGCCGCTGCTGGGGCAACGCTGCCGGCGCAGGGGCGGGCACCGAGGGGTGGGCACCGAGGGGTGGGCACCCGGGGGTCCGGGCTCACCGGCTTTGCCCACCCCGCGGTGCAGGGAGCAGCCTGGAGCCCGAGGAGCGCAGCATGGAGCCGCCGGCCGTGCCGGAGGAGGAGGAGGAGGAGGAGGAAGAGGAGGGGGCGGTGCCCCTCTCCATGGCGCCCGGCCCCGTGGGCTGCCAGCTCTTCGGATACGTGGGAATCGAAGCTGTGCTCGACCAGATGAAAATCAAAACCATGAAGACAGGCTTTGAGTTCAACATCATGGTTGTGGGTGAGCGCTGGGCGTGGGGTTTGCTCCTGGGTGGGGTGGGAATACTGGCTCTGATTGCACCATGCCAGGAGAAATCATGCTTTTAAAGGATTTTAAGGAAATTTAAGTGATTTTAACTTATTTAAGTAGCAAACAATTGAAAATGAGTAATATCCCATACCGCATATCTTAGTAATACTGGTAGGTGAGCTCATCCCAACCTCTGAGATGCTCCCAAATGGATGTTGAGGGGCTGTCACCTTGGGAAATAAATTTGTTTGGAAGATAAACCAGACTAGCCCAATCTGGGATGCCCCCAGATGTGTACCAGGGGTTGTTACCTTGGGAACAAATTTGTTCTTGGGATAAAATGGACTGTCCCAACCTCTGGGATGCTCCCAAGTGGATACCAAGGGGTTATTGCCTTGGGGAAGAAATTTATTTGGGGATAAAGCGGAGTTATCCCAAACTCTGGGTTGCTCCCAAGTGGGTATCAAGATGTTACTGCCCTGGGGGACAAACCAGAGCTGCCGGTGTCCCCTCAGGGCAGAGCGGGCTGGGGAAGTCCACCATGGTGAACACCCTCTTCAAGTCCAAGGTGAGCCGCAAATCCTCGCAGCCTGGCCAGGAGGAACGCATTCCCAAAACAGTGCAGCTCCAGTCCATCACCCACAGTAAGGTCACCACCACGGGCTCGTGTCCCACCAGCCCTTGGGAGAAGCAGGGGACTGGGCTGGGGTCTGAAGCTGTGTTCACAGCCTCAAAACATCCCCCATGCCTGGTCCCCTGCTTTTCCCCAATGTTCCCTTCCCCCTGACCCCACGTCTGCCCCACAGTCATCCAGGAGAAGGGGGTGAAGATGAAGCTGACGGTGACTGACACACCAGGCTTTGGGGACCAGATCAACAATGACAACTGGTAGGACACAATGGGGAGCAGGAGCCCAGCTCGGTGGGTGGCAGTTTGGGGTAGGGGTTGAGCTCAGGTGCTGTCCCTCAACTGCTCATCCTCAGCTGGGACCCCATCATCAAATACATCAACGAGCAGTACGAGAGGTACCTGCGGGAGGAGATCCTCATCACCCGCAAGAGGAAGATCCCAGACACCCGGGTCCATGGATGTGTCTACTTTGTGCCCCCAACAGGTCACTGGTGAGTGACCCCCACTCACAGCACCCACAGGTGATGGGGTCACCATGGGGTGGTTGTGCCACCCTGGGATGACGGTGGTGGGGTCACCCTGAGGTGATGGTGGTGGAGTCTGGGGTGATAACCCCACTCTGAGGGGATGGTGGTGGAGGCACCTCAGGGTGACTCTGGAGTGGTAGTGGGGTGGTCACCCCATGGTGACAGTGGCAGGGTGGTCACTGTGGGGTGGTTGTGTCACCCTGGGATGATGATGGTGGGGTCACCCCAGGGTGGCAGAGATAGGGTATCAACCTGGGGAGGTAGTGGAGAAGGTCCCTCAGGCTGGTAGTGCTGGGGTCACCTCAGAGTGACCCTGGTGTGGTAGTGGTGGGGTCACCCCACAGTGACAGGGGTGGGGACAGCCTGGAGTGACGCTGGCCCTTGTCAGGCTGCGCCCGCTGGACCTGGAGTTCATGCGGCGGCTCAGCAAGATCGTCAACGTGGTGCCGGTGATCGCCAAAGCTGACACCCTCACCCTGGAGGAACGGGCAGAATTCAAGCAGAGGGTGAGGACAGGTCCCCAGGGGGCTCCCAGGCTGCCCCATGTCCCCCCCAGCCCTGGCTCAAGCCCCATGTCCCCCAGATCCAGGAGGACCTGAAGACCCACGCCATCAGCGTGTACCCACAGGAGGACTTCGACCAGGACCCCGAGGACAGGGCACTGAACAACAGGATTCGTGTGAGTGCCGGGGTGCTGGGATGGAGGGGCCATCCTGGGGGACAGGGTGGGGGACAGGGACCCTGGGGACCCCTGGGGAGCAGCACCCGGGGCGAGCACAGCCTCTGCCGGCAGGAGAAGATTCCCTTCGCCGTGGTGGGGGCAGACCAGGAGCACCAGGTGAACGGCAAGCGGGTGCTGGGCCGCAAGACCAAGTGGGGCATCATTGAAGGTGAGCAGAGCCCCTCGCCCCCAGGCCCTGCAGGTGCAGGAGCAGCACCCACGGTGCGTCCTTGCCTGGGTGGGTGGCAGGCCATGGCAGGTGGCACGGAGCTGTGCTGTGCTCTGGTGGTACCCATGGCGTGCCAGGATGCCCTGCCCAGGTATCCCAGTGCCACCGAGCCCTCCTGCCAATGCTGCCCCTCTGCCTTGCCTTGCAGTGGAGAACCCAGCCCACTGCGAGTTCCCCCTCCTGCAGGACCTGCTGATCCGGTGAGCAGGGACAGGGTAGGGAGTGCTGGAACCCCGCGGGGTGACAGCAGGGCGGGGGGGACAGTGACATGATGCCCTTCCTTCCCCTGCCACCCCGGGCAGGTCACACCTGCAGGACCTGAAGGACATCACCCACAACGTCCACTATGAGAGTTACCGCGTGCGGCGGCTGAACGAGAGCAACCGGCCGGGGCTGAGCCCCCTCAATGGGCTGCCCGCCAAGGGCGAGGCCAGCAGCCACCTCTGAGCCACCCTGTGCCCCCAGAGCGCCGCTGGACCCCATGGCAGTGCCCACCCCTGCCCACCATGGCTGTGCCACGAACCTGCCTGGAGTGAAGAGCCCCCCAAGAGTGCCCAGCTGCCCTGACATGGGTCCCTCATCCCCGAGCTCTGCCATGGGCACAGACCCCGGACCCTGTGTGACATTAAAGGTTAATCCAGAGCCTTCAGCCTTCACCCTCCTGCTGCACTCCCAACTTTTGATGTGCCACCGCCCTCCTGTGCTGCTCTGGCTGCTGTGGCCCCCCAGGCATGCTGGGGAAGTGGAGGTGCCGCCTGTGGGGTGTGACCAAGCTGCAGATGCCCTCCCCATGGCCACCTCACCCGCCGTGCCCAGCGAGGCAGCTGGCACAGCTGGACTTTGAGCCTCTTATCGGGCGCTGGAGGTGCCAGGAGGGGAGCAGAGGTGCCGGAGTGGTGTGGAGATGTCGCCTGCAAGGGTGTGAAGGGGCTACACCCAGCTGTGGCACCCCCCTGCCAGGGGCGCCGCATGGGTGCCGCCCCTAAACCCTTCCGGGGGACGCAGTGGGTGCTGCCCCGCTGGCTGCCAAGCCCCGGTACCTGTCAGGGTGTCGGGGTGCCCCCCCGGGGTGCATGAAAGGCCCTTTTGTACCTCCTGCCGCGGGCAGGGCCGGGGCTCGCTGCCAGGGCGGTGGCGCACGGTGGCACACGGCGGCTTCCTGCCCGCCCCGGCCCCGCCGTCCCCGCCCTTTGCCCAGCCCCGCGTTAATGATCCACCAGCCCCAGCAGGCACCGGCGTGGTGGCAGCGGCAGCAGAGCCGGGGGTCCTTGGCACGGGCGGCTCGGGGGGGCTGGCGGCTCCCTGCCCTCCTCCCCAGCAGCCCGATAAGAGCGGCGGCGGGCAGTGCCCCGCGGGCAGAGCGGCCGCACCATGGGCACGCTGAACCTGCGCGCCCTGACCTCCTGGGTGGGCATCGCCCGCCTCCTCGCCGTCCTGCTGTCCTGCCTCTCCTTCAGCTTGGTGGCCTCCACCGGGCACTTCGAGGCTCCCTACGGGACGTGGTGCATGTTCACCTGGTGCTTCTGCTTCGCCGTGTCGCTGCTGGTGCTGCTGCTGGAGCTGCTGGAGCTCTACCCGCTGCTGCCGCTCTCTTGGGATGACTTCACCTCGGCTTTCTCCATGCTGGCCGCTCTGATGGTCTTCACCTCCTCGGTGGTCTTCCCTGCCACGTTCATCAGCGGCCCCTGCAGCAGCAGCCAGTGCGCCCGGCAGGCCGTGGCCACCACCTCCTCCTGCCTCTGCTTCCTCGCCTACGCCCTCGAGGTGTCGCTGACCCGCGCCAAGCCCGGGGACATCAGCAGCTTCCTCTCCACCATGCCCGGGCTCCTCAAGGTCTTTGAAGCCTACGTGGCTTGCCTGATCTTCTCCCTGCTGGATATGGGTGAATACAAAAGGGAATCTGGCCTGATGTGGTGCGTGGCCGTCTACTCCATCTGCTTCATCTTCACCCTCCTCATCATCATCTTCACCATCGGCCGCTGCCTCACCTACATCCCCTGCCCGCTGGAGAAGGTGCTGGTGGGCTACAACGTGCTGGCCCTGCTGATGTACCTCACTGCCGTGGTCCTGTGGCCCCTCTACAGCTTCCGGGGCCGGAGCCGCCCCGATTCCTGCGGCACGGACTGCCCTTGGAACAAGAACCTGGGGGTCACCTTCCTCACCATCTTCAACCTCATCGCCTACTTGGTGGACCTGGTCTACTCCACCAGGATGGTTTTCTTCAGGGCACCTCCCTAAGGGCTCGGGGCGGGGCTGGGGGCGGTGGGACGCGGCTGGTGCCGGCGGAGCTGAGGAAGAGGCCGGGTGCCTCGGAGAGCTCCTTGTGCCCGCGCTGGGGCAGAGAGCCAGGGGGTGACCCAGGGGTGCGCTCAGCCCGGGGCCCCGGGGGCTGCACAGACAGGGGGGCTGGAGGGGCCACGAGGGGCGCCCGAAACCACGGAGCTTCAGGGGGCTTTGGGATTAAATTGGGTCATTTTTCACTTGTTTCTGCCTCCTCTTTCTTCCCCTTCCCAACCTTCTGCAGGATCCCTGCTGGGCAGTGAGAAACTGGGGGGCACCATTGGCACTGGGAGCCGCGGGTGACTTTGGGGGGCACCAGGCTCCAGAAAACCCTCCCTACTCCTTGTTGACTCGGCACTGGAGTGAAGCAGGGCATGACCAGGGAAAGCCCAGCCCGGATGCCTTTTTCTTGGCACCTGCACAGGGCCCTGCCAAACAGGTTCAGGAGGAATGCAGCTGTTGGGGGGGCTGAGAGCCCTCCAGGTACTTGTCACCAGCATGGCCGGGTCCTTGTCACCACCACAGTCACCCCAGTGGGAGCCCTGCTGGGTTTGGTCCCAGCCACGTAGGCTGGAGTGCCCCTTTGGGGGCTGCTGTGGTGTGCCCGCCCTGGGGGAAATGGGGAGGGGGGTGGCTGCCACCATTGCCACCAGAGCTGGGGGTGCTGTCACACACCACGGAGGGACAGTGACACCACAGGCTGGTATGTGGGAAGGAGGCAGAGGTGCAGGCAGGCAGGGAAGGTGTGCCTGCGGGCACAGGTCCTGGCACTGCTCTCCCGGATGTGGGATGGGTACCCGTGGGGCACCCTGGCAGGTTTTGGGGCCACTGTCCCCACGCTGCTCCTTCTGCCATTGCTTGTCCTGGCCACAGCCTGGGGCCATCCCTGCTGCCTTGTCAGGGCCCATCAGCACTGCCCTGGGGCTCACAGGGTGACACAAAGTGGGGTCCCCACCACCAGGAGGTGGCACAGACTGGCAGGTGGGACTTCTATGGCCAGTGCCAGGGCCACTGCAGTGCTGGGAAATAAACAGCTTAAGACGCTTTCCTAGCAGACCCCGTCCCGTTCGTGTCTGTATATAAACTGCCAGTGCACAGGTCCCAGCAGTGGCAGTGATGGCAGCACCACAGGGTGGCCTGGTGGGTGTCCCCTTTGCCCGATCCCTGTCCCCACAGGGGACATCACGCTGGCACTGATGGGCCACTCCCCTGCAGCCCAGGCAGCGGGGCTGGAGAGCAGGGCAGAGTTTTGGGAGGAAATAACAGGAAAGTGACAGTGGCGAGGCACAGGCGGGTACAGCAATGCCCAGGATGACGGAGATTAGCAGAGGAAGGAGGACGGGAGGCGCAGGGAGTGACAGCGGTGTCACTGCTGATGAGCTGTGCTGGTGGCCGTGGGTGGCACGTGGGCAGTGCCAGCACGTGGGGTGTGCTGAGGCTGGGGGGACAGGGGCAGCCTGGCAGCGGGGTGCAGGTGAGTGGCTGGAGGGGCTTTGGGAGTTCCCGGGGGGGCCCAGCCCAGGAGCCCCACGGGGGCAACTCCCAGCTGGGACACACGGAGGTGCTGGGGGGACCAGAGACCTGGTGGGTGCGGGAAGCGCCGGTGCCGGTCTGTGCCGTGCCAGGATGCCCCGGTGCCGGTCCGTGCCGTGCTGGGTGCCCCGGTACCGGTCTGTGGCGTGCCAGAGGAGCCCCGGTGCCGGTCTGTGCCGTGCCCGGATGCCCCGGTGCCGGTCCGTGCCGTGCTGGGTGCCCCGGTGCCGGTCTGTGCCGTGCCAGAGGAGCCCCAGTGCTGGAGGGTGTCTCGGTGCCGTGCCACGGTGCCGGTGTCGCTGTCACTGCGGTGCCGGTGCGGTGCCGGTGCGGTGCGGTGCGGTGCGGTGCGGTGCCGGTGCTGGTGCCGGTGCGGTGCCGGTGCCGGTGCTGGTGCCGGTGCGGTGCGGTGCGGTGCCGGTGCGGTGCCGGTGCGGTGCTGGTGCCGGTGCGGTGCCGGTGCCGGTGCGGTGCCGGTGCCGGTGCGGTGCCGGTGCGGTGCCGGTGCGGTGCCGGTGCATTCCTCCCCCTAGGGGTCGGTGTGCCGCGGCGCGGGAGGCGGTGCGGGGGGCGGCTCGCTCCTGCGCACGGCCCGGGACGGCCGGGGCACGGCGGCGGCGGCGGCGGCGGCGGTGGGAGCGGGCACCGCCGCGGGCCGGTGAGTGCGGGCAGCGGGGCCCGGCCCGGGGGGATGCGGCCGCGGACAGCGCTGGGGAAGGGGCGGCTGAGCCCGGCCGGGGGGCTCCTCCTTTTCCAGCCGGCGGGGGCCGGTCTGAGCTGCCGGGATGGGGAGGGGAATGCCGTGCCCTGCCGCGTTCCGGTGAGTCCCCGGGCTGTCCCCCCACTCTGCCCGCGGCACTGGGGTTCCTGCACCTGGCAGGTGTGGTGGGTGCTGGGGGGCAGCCCCAGGGTGGTGCTGCCTGGGACAGGTGCTGGTAAAGCCTCGGGGAAGGAGATCCAGCTCCTGGCCAGGGAAGGGATGTTCTCCATCAGGGACAGGATCCTCTGCTCCCGGGGAGCACCCCTCAGGACGGGACACTGTGGGTGCCCAGAGCCGGGACCCCAGGAGCACCTGGCAAGTCTGACCCCATCCTCATGTCCCTACAACCCTCCTGCCACACCGGCCACCACAGCCGGGTGGGGATGTGGCACCCCGAAGGGACGGCACCCTGTTTTGGGGGGACAGGTGTGCTCCGAGGGGACGCGTTTGTCTGCCTGGCAGGGAAGGGGTTAACGCCGGGCGGGTTTTGGGGTGCCGGGGTGTCCCCAGCTGGGTACACCCAGGCTGCTCCTCGCACGGGTGACCTCACGCCACTGCCATGGCAACGGCTCGTGAAGTCACCGCGAGCGGGGCGGCTGCTGCGAGCCGGGGGTGCGGGGACGGCAGCGCGGGAGGCAGCGCCGCGTCCCCCCCGCTCCCTGCCCCAGCATGAGCCCTGTCCCCGGCAGCGCCCACGCCTCCGCCTGACCCCCGTGCTGCCCGCCGTGCCCGTGGCACCCCGCCCGAGGTGTCAGCATGCTGGTCAAGGAGTACCGCATCTGCATGCCGCTCACCACCGAGGAGGTGAGCGGGGCCGAGCGGGCACGGACACGCCGGTGGAGGGGGGTGGCTGCGGGGCTCACACCCAGGGGATCGGTTCCTGCCCTGGGAGGGACACGGTGACCCCTGTGCTGTCCCCTCGCGGCACGGCTGGTGGCAGGGATGGGATGGGCTCGGGGTGCGCCGTGCCAGGGCCGAGCCGTGCTTTGGGCTCTGGGTGCGGGCACAGCCCGTCCCTGGGCACGGCGACCTCGGGGCACAGCGCCCCACGGCAGCACCGGGCACAGCAGGACCAGGGGATGGACCAGCAGGCGGGTTTGGATGCCCGTGGCACGGCAGGGACCATAAACTCCATCCCTGCTCTGGCAGGGAGCCCGAATGCCATCAGCAAACAGCGCTGGCAGCATCCCTGGGCAAAGGTCTCTCCCTGGTGCCTGCTTTCTGGGGAGTGGTGCCCACCCTGGGCAGTGCCACCCCTCCTTGGAGGCACCTGGGAAGGTTTTAATTCAGGCACAGTGGGGTGGTAAAATCCTGCTGGTGATTGTGGTGGTGGATGGGATCTTCAGCAGAACAGTCCAACCCTTATTGCACAGCTGCATCCCCAAACACACATCTGCACCTCCATGGTTATACACCTGACACAGACACATCCAGGTATATCACATAGATAATAATCTATATCAAATATCGTACAGACATTTCTCCCTGGCTCCCAGGTAGTTTGCTGAGCAGAAAACCTCCAGGAATTCTGCAAGGCACTGGGAGAGCACAGGGAGAGCAGGATCCAGCCCTTGCCTGGGAGCTGGGACAGCCCAGGGGCACGGGAGGTCACACAGGGTGCCCCAGGAACCCCCTGCCCGCTGCACGGCTCAGGCTCTGCCCCCCTTTGCTCCGTGCCTCAGTTTCCCCTCTGGGCGGCGTGGCTCAGCCCCCAGGCGGTGCCGGGCGGTCGCCGGGGCCGGGGGCGCTGAGGGCGGGCTCTGTGCTGGCAGTACCGCGTGGGGCAGCTCTACACCATCAGCAAGCACAGCCACCAGGAGAGCGAGAAGGGCGAGGGCGTGGAGGTGGTGAAGAACGAGCCCCACGAGGACCCCGTGCACGGCCCCGGGCAGTTCACTGAGAAGCGAGTCCACCTCTCCAGGTGAGCCTGGGATGGGTACTGGGGGGGCATGGCCAGGCAGCATCCTCCAGAATTCCTGGGGAACCTCCTGCCTGGGTCCTGGACACATTGCAGAGTGGCTGATTCCAGGGTTACCCCCATTATTTCCCAGGCTCCCTCCATCATTTCCCGGGGGTGCCCTCATCTCCTGGGCTGCACTCATCTTGGGGGCTGCACTGATCTTGGGGGGCTGCACTGATCTTGGGGGGATCTCCTGGGCTGCACTGATCTTGGGGGGCTGCACTGATCTTGGGGGGCTGCACCCATCTCCTGGGCTGCACTGATCTTGGGGGGCTGCACTCATCTTGGGGGACTGCACCCATCTTGGGGGGCTGCACTGATCTTGGGGGACTGCACCCATCTTGGGGGGCTGCACTGATCTTGGGGGGCTGCACTCATCTTGGGGACTGCACCCATCTTGGGGGGCTGCACTGATCTTGGGGGGCTGCACCCATCTCCCAGGCACCCACCCGTCTCCAAGGGCTGTGTGTTTGTCTCCCAGTGGGGTCCCCAAGTCCTGGGGTGCACCCATCTTTGGGGTGTGCATCCAGTTTTGGGAGCTGCCCTTATCTCTCAGGGTGTACCCATCTCCTGGGGTGCTCTGATCTTGGGGGGCTGCACCCATCCCCTGGGATGCACTTGTCTTCAGGGGCTGCACCCATCTTTGGGAGCTTTGGGTGCACCCATCCTAGGGGTTCACCCCTCTCTGGGGCTCTGCCCTCTTCTCATGGGGTGCACCCACCCCAGGACACGCGCCCACCTCGCAGGGGCGCACCCCCTCCCTGGTGGGCACCCACCTCTGGGTGCTGCTGGGTGCCTGATGGGGGCTTTGGCAGTGCCCTGGCCCCGGGGGTGTCACCGTGGCCCCCAGCAGCATTGTCCCCACGTCCCCTCAGCTGCCTGCGGGCACGGGCTGCTCCCCACCAGGAGCTGCTGGTGTGAGACAGGTTATTTTTAGCTGCAGCACTCACGATTCCCCTCTCGCCTGAAATTTATTTATAACGCCTGAAAATTAATCAAAATCCACCTCCCAAGTCCCCAGGGGGCCCGATGCTGCCAGCGGGCTGGGAGGGGACAGGAGCACCCGGGGGGCTCAGCCCTGGGGAAGGAGTGAGGGTCAAGGATGGAGGTGGGGTGTTCCTTGGGGAGGGGGTCAGGGTGTCTGGGGAGGAGGTGGGGAACCTGAGGGGCACTGGGTTGGAGATGAGGAGTTGGCACAGATCTCTGGGGGGTCCTGGTGTACAGATGAAGGTGCTGGGGAGGTGGCAAGTGTCTCTGGTGGGGGACACTGGGGAGGGTCCTGGGGAGGTAACAGGGGTCCCTGAGGGTAATGTGAGGGGCAGGTGATGATCCAGGGCTGTAAAGAAGGGTCCTGAGGAGGTAACAGGGCTCCTTGGGGTTGTTCTGAGGTGCAGGTGAGGGTCCTTGGAGGCATCCTGGAGTGGAGGTGAGGGTGAATGGTGAGGAGCTGGGGCAGGGGTGAGTGTCCTGGGGAGGTGACAGGGGTCCCTGGGGGTGTCCTGAGGTGCACATGACAGTGGAATACAGATGGACGTGCTGGGGAGGTGGCAGTGGCTCCTGGGAGAAGTGCTGGGATGAAGATGAGGGTCCTGAGGTGCAGGTGAGGGTCCCTGGGGAGGAGGTGAGGGTGCCAGGTAGCAGGTGGGGTTCCGGGGTGGGAATGGCGGTCCCAGAGCCAGACTGTGCTCGGCAGTGCAGGGCTGGGTGGCACCAGCCCATGTCCTGTCCTGAGGGGGTCCCCTGACACGGTGCCCACAGCAAACTGCCGAGCTGGGCACGGGCAGTGACCCCCCGCATCTTCTACATCACCGAGAAGGCCTGGAACTACTACCCCTACACCATCACAGGTGAGCCTGGGCAGGGCCTGGGACGGGCACCCCGGGCACCCTGCCCCTGCCCGCTGCGGAGGGGCTGCAGGAGCTGCCCCCGTCTCACTGCTCCCTCTCTCCCCTGCGATATCACCCGGTGATGCCGCCCTGTGATGCCAATGTGCCATGGTGTCCCTGCAGAGTACACGGTAAGGGGCTGGCATGGGATGGCCTGTGCCCTCCCCCAGCAGGTGGCTGGGGAGGGGGTGCTGGGGGGGCATTTTTGGGGGTGGGTGTCCTTTGGGAGGGGTATCCTTTAGGGGTGGGTGTCTCTCGGGGTGGATGTCACCATAGGGGTGGCCCTTGGGTGGGTGTCCTTAGGGTTTGGCACCCCTCAGGGCGGGTGTCCCTTGGGGCTCAGATTTCCTTGGGGATGGGAATCCCCTGGAGAGGGTGTCCTTGTGGCTGGGTGTTCCTTGAGGATGAGCATCCTTGGAGGTGGGTGTCCCTCAGGGCTGGGTGCCCTTTGGATGGATGGGTGTCCCTCAGGATCAGTGTCCAGGGACTGAACATCTTTTGGGGATGGGCATCCTTGGGTGTGGGGTGTCCCTTGGTGTGGGGGGTCTCCCAGGGTGGGCATCCCTGGGAGTGGTGTCCCTCAGGGAGCAGCTGACAGCCACTCCCTGCAGTGCTCCTTCCTGCCCAAGTTCTCCATCTACATCGAGACCAAGTACGAGGACAACTGCGGGGACAGCGAGAATGTGAGTGAGCAGTGCAGCTGAGAACCTGCAACCTCATCACCTCATGACCTGTGGCCTGTGTCACTCATCCTCCCTCCCCTCCCCAGATCTTCCACAGTGACAAAATCCTTGGTGATCACGAGGTCTCTTTCCTGGACATCGCCTTTGATGAGATCCCTGAGCGCTACTACCGCAGCCTGGAGGTACCAGGGCTGGGGACCAGGGAGTTCCCTGGAGCCCCCCCTTGTCTCCTGTCCCGAGGGGGGACTCATGGCCCTCATGTTCCCCATCCCCCAGGACCCCCGTTTCTTCAGCTCGGCCAAGACGGGCCGGGGGCCGCTGCGGGAGGGCTGGCGCCAGCACACCAAGCCCATCATGTGCTCCTACAAATTGGTGAGCGTCAAGTTCGAGGTGTGGGGGCTGCAGACACGCGTGGAGCAGTTCGTGCACAAGGTGAGGGGGGCCCAAGGGGGGCTGGGGGGCACTGGGGGGACAGTGACAGGGTGCTGACCCCCGTGGTGTTGCAGGTGATCCGGGACATCCTGCTGATCGGGCACCGGCAGGCTTTTGCCTGGGTGGACGAGTGGTGTGGTGAGTCCGTGGGGGCACACGGTGGGGAGGGGGCACTCGGTGCCCATGGAGGGAGGGGCTGCAGGGCAGACTGCTGATGCCACTGACCCCACCACAGCTCCTGCTCCTCCTCTGCCTGCACTGCTGCCTGCACTGCCTGCGCTGCCTATGCTGCCTGCACTGCCTGCATTCCTTGCCCTGCCTGCACTGCCTGCACTGCCTGTGCTTCCAGCTCACCCCTGCCTGCACACGCTCCCCTGCACCCCTTGGGGAGGATGGGCAGAGGGGTCCCAGCACCCTGCCTGTGCTGCCTGCACCCCCATTCTGGCAGGGACACACGCTGCAGGTGACTGCCACACGCGGGCACGGGGACGGGAGCCCCGCGTTTGGTGACAGCTGGCAGTGGGTGCCAGGCCATCTCGGTGAGTGGCTCTCTGCCTTCCAGACATGTCCCTGGAAGAGGTCCGGGCCTTCGAGACTCAGATGCAAGTGGCCACAAACCAAAAGCTGGGGAGCCAGCACCCCTAAGCCCCTCTGCCTGCCGGGGACAGACACCCCGGACCCCGCCTTGCTGCCTGGGGGTGGGTGCAGGCAGGGGGGCTTGTGCCCCCCCTGCACCCCGCGGTGGAGTGTCCCCTCCCAGCTGCCCTCCCTGCGCGTCCCCTGCCTGCGCTGCCTGCGCCGCCTGTCCGTCCCTGCCCGCCTGCTGTCTGGGCTGGCGCTGGAGCTGGGGAGCTGGCTGTGCTGCCCAGCATCCCCTTCCCTGCCCGTCCCCCTGTCCCCTCCTGTCCCCCAGCTCGGTGGGGAGCCGGGGCGCGGGGCGCAGGCTGCCCGGGATGAGGGGGTGCCGGAGGCGGCCGTGCCGAGCGGCCCCAAGCCCGGCTGTGCTCGGCAGGGATGACGATGGAGGAGGTGCGGCGCTACGAGCAGGAGACGCAGGAGGCCACCAACGAGCTCATCGGCCTGGTGGCACCGGCCATCTCGGTCAGCGAGGTGGGGCAGCCCACGGCCACGCACTCGGCCCCGGCCAGCGCCCCCTCCACCCCCCTCAGCGACGAGGCCCCCGAGTTCCTGGCTCCCCCCAAGACTCGCCCGCGGAAGAAGTCGGCGCCGGAGACCCTGACGCTGCCCGCGCTGCGGGAACGCGCTGGCGCCGAGTGACGCCGGCAGTGCCGCTCCGTGCTGGACTGTGCCAGCTCTGCCGCCCAGCCCGGCCCCGCCGACAGGCGCAGAGCCCAGGGAGGGACCCGGACCCGCTGTCAGGGCGCTGGCAGCCCTGGAGCGTGCTGGCCTCCCTGAGCCACCGTGGGTGCCCACTCGGGTCAGTGCCACCACTGCCATGCCATGCCAGACCCGCTGGCTGCACCAGGAGGGGACGCCAGGCCAGCCCGGGTCCCCGGCAGCGTCGGGCGATGCCGCGGGAGCTGCTTCCCTCGACTCCACCCGTCCCGGTGTCCCCAAGGGCCACCGAGGCGGCGAGCAGTGGGGAGGTGCCAGCTGGCTCCCATTTGCCGTGGCCAGACTGGTGGCCGGTGCCAGGCTGGAGCAGTGCCCTGCAGGGTAGGCACCAGCGTGGGGGCACAGTGAGGGTGACAGTGACAGCGACAGCCAAGCCTGGGCTGGGGCTCCCCACTGGACCCCAAGGGGCTGCACAGCCCCGTGCACGGCTGGTCCCGCAGTCAGGATCCCCTTCGCTGTCCCTCCAGAGGCCGTGGCTGCTCGAGGGGGGCTGGGGTGGGCTCAGCCCCTCGTTTTCTTTAGGAAAACAAAGGCCTTTTGGAAATAAAGCTCGAGACACGGCAGCTGGTTGCTGATAGTGATTTATTTGGTGCTGTGGAAGGGTGCCACGCCTGTGCTGGGGTGCTGCATCCCCCAGGCCTCCATGTGTGCAGTGAGGGATTTCTGAATCGCTGATCCCATGATGTGGAGGGTCCTGGATGGGCAGTGAGGCTCTGGGGTGGTCAGGGCAGGCAGGAATCAGCCCAGCCCCGGGGCAATGCCCTCAGCCACAGCAGCAGCCCTGGGCTCTCCTCCCCGCCAGCCATCATCATCCTCCAGCTCCTCAGCCCCCGGCACAGCCTCTGCTCCCAGCAGGGCGATGTAGTGGGAGCTGCAGTAGACGGGCGGCTTGTTTGGGCTCGAGTAGACCTGCTCGGGCCGCCGGGAGGCAAAGGGGTTGCTGGCATAACCCACAATGTGCATCTCCAGCTCCACAAGGATCTGCAGGGAGGCCTTCAGCTCTTGCTCACTGCCAGAAGAGAGGACAGGCACGGTGACTGGGTGTCCGTGCCGGCTCACCGGGGCTGTGGGTGGGGCTGTGCTCACCTGTACACGGTGAAGAGCACGGGCAGGCGATAGTCCCGCAGCAGCAGCAGGGTGGGCAGCCAGCCCGCCAGCAGGTCTGGGCAGGCATGGAAACCTGTGGGGACACAGCCATGAGGATTCCACCTCTTTCCCATCCCACCTTGGCCCCCGGGAAAGCTGGCTCCAACTGCATCCACTCAGTGCTGGACACCCCAAGTATGCAGTGAGTTTGACAGCCCTCAGCAAGGTGGGGTCTGGCTTCCCATCAGCATGTGGGGCACCCCAAACTCTGTGTCCTGGGCTAAGCCACCGCACTGAGACTTGAAGGGAAGGATCCGTTTCACCTGCAGGTGGGTGACACAGGCAGGGGACAGAGTGCCTGGTGGGGAGACAAGGCAGCCATGTCCCGGGGTGGTCACCCCAGCTGCCCGTTGTGCCTTGGTGCAAAGCCCTGAGCATGTTCCAGGCCAGCTTCAGGCCCAGCCACAGGTGCTGCCAGGGTGCTCAGGGTGGTCCCTGAGCCCACGTGCCCTGTGGATGTCCCTACCCCTGCAATGGGGTGTGAGGGTCCGACCCCTCCATGGCACAGGAACTCACCCGGGTGAAAGCCCACCACCAGGTCAGGAGGGGCGGCCAGCTTGGTCTCCACGTGGCTTTCCCAGAAGTCATGGTAGAGCCCCTTGTAGCTGCTGAGATAGACTTTTCCCCGGGGCGCCAGCGTGGTCAGGGGTGGCCTCATGATGGGTCCGTCCACCACGTCCACCCCCACCATCACCATCTCCACGCCCTGGTGCCTCGGGAACATCCGTGTCAGCTCGTCGTAGTCCGTCAGCCGCGTGTTGAGGGTCTCCACGTGGGAAGCCCCCACCACATGCACGGTGAGGGGCCTGGTGAGGGGGTCGATGCCAAAGAGCCGCAGTCCCAGGCCGATGGTGAGCGGCCGCGAGTGGAAGTCGGTGACCAGGCGCCGGATGGATTCCCGCAGCTCCGCGTCCTCCGGCCGCGGCTTCCCGGCGTTGGCCCACAGCAGGGTCATGTAGCGCCCAGCCACGATGGCACCCAGCTTCTCCTCCAGCTGCTCCTGCATGGAGAACCAGTCCTCCCAGCCCTTCACATCCCGGGCGGGTTTTGTCCAGGTGTCCGTGGGAAATGGGATGTCTCCTGGGGGGTCAGGAGGGTACAGTGGTGGTGCCACAGCCCAGGCTGCCTGTCCCACCTGTGCTGTGGGAGAATGGACACCACATCCCACCACAGGCCCTGTGCAGCCCAGGATGGGGATCCCAGGGGGACACATGCCTCACCTGTGAAGATGAGCCACTCCACCAGCCGGTCCAGGGCCACCAGCTTCAGCTTCTTGCAGAACTTCTTGTGCAGCGGCCAGTTGGCACGCTGGCATGCCACGCCGCAGTAATACACATTTTGGCACCTGGGCAGACAGGCAGAACGCCCAGCCATGGGGAAGGGGGGCACAATCCAGCCCACCGAGCTTGGTTCCCTCCCACCCCCTCTCAGGGCTGTGTCACTGTTCCTAGGGGTGCCCAGTGGCTGGAGGTGGGCACTGGGGTCAGACACCCCTCACTTCACCCCGGTCAGCAGGCTGGAAATGAGGGATGGATCCATCCCTGTGCCACCAGACCATCTCCCCACAATACCTCTTGCAACGCCGGAGGCTTTTGGGGTCTGGGAGGGCATCGGGGAGCTTCTTGCACTCAACACAAAACTTGAAGGTGTCTTCCATCTTCTGGAACATGTCAAAATACGTCCGGATGCCAAAATCGCTGCCGCTCTTCCTCCCATCCATGGCAGACCTGCAGATGTCAGAGAGTGAGCAGAATCCAGCCTGCTGCCACAATGGTGGGGCTGATATCTTCTGAGGCTGCCAAGATTTTTAGCTCCAGCCAGGATCATCCTGGCCTGGGCGGGGGGGGACAGGGAGCCAGGCACTCTGGAGGGGTCCACCCAGAAGCCCATCAGAGCTCCCAGTGGGCTGAGCCAGGAGGGTGGGATGAGCCATGGGAGCTGCTCCAGCTGCTGGGGGCCACACGGGATGCTCTTCCCAGGGGAGGGGGTGGGGAATAGGCACCCATGGGTGCTCACTCACTTGTAGTCCTCATAGCTCTTCATGTTGAGCTTCTGCAGGATGACGTGGGACAGCCCCGGCACGTTGCGGTCCATGGCCTGGAAGCCCAGCGAGTCCACGTCTGGAGCCCTCGCCGCTGACTCCTCCGGGGCCTTCTTGGAGCGGCCGGTTTTGGGGGCAGCGCCTGCGTTTGGCTGGGCCGGGGTGGCTGCAGGAGAGAGAGGTGGGGGCAAGGAGGCCGGTCCGGGGGTCCCGGGGGTCCCGGGGTGCTGCCGGGGTCCCCCGCGCCGCCCGCTACCCCCACGGCGCCTCCCGCCCGCCATCCCGCTCCGATCCCGGCAGCGCCCGGAGATCCCGGGCAGTCCCGGCGCCCGCCCCGTCCCGTCCCGTCCCGCGGCTGGGCTCAAATGTCAGCCCCCGGGAGCCGGCGGTGCAGACGGCCGCGGCCCCTCGGAATCAAATAGCGGAGCTATTCTGGGCATCCCCTCCCCGGGAACGGGCCAACCCGCTCCGGGGGTCCGGCTCCCGCCCCAAAAGCCGCGCTGCTGGCAGTCGGGTGCCCCAAAACTCTGTAGCAAACCTGCGGGGAGCTCGGGGGGCTGCCCACACCCCTGGGACCCCTTTGTGATCATAAGGACACAAAGTCACTGCCCCATGCCCCCGCCACAGGGACCCCACCCCAGCCCGGCCCGTCCCACCGCCTCAGAGCCCCCAGCGGGGTGTGAGGGAGTGCCTGGTTGGGCACCACGGCCTGTGCCAGCCGGGGCGGAGGCCGGCAGTGGGCTGTGGCAGCAGCCGGGCACACCAGGCTGCAAAGGGGGACATGATGGCCGTAGAGCACCGCCCGCTCACACGGGACGGCTCGGGGGGACCCGGCCCCACCGGGGGCTGGTGAGGGCTGCCCACACCCATCATGGCGGCGGCCGCGGCCTCACGGGCACGCCCCCAACACGCGGGGCTGGGCCGGGGTCCCGCGAGGTTTCGGGGGCCTGCGGGAGCCGCCGCGTCGCTGTGGTGACGGGACGCGAGCCCTCCGCCGAGGCGGGCGAGCCGCAGGTTCGAGCCCCAGCGCCGCACGGTGCCCCGGTGGGCTCCCGGTGAGGGGCTGCAGGATCCCCCCGGGGCGGGAGGGCCTCCAGAGCTGTGGGTGAGGGGCTACAGGACCATTCTGGGGCAGGAGAGCTTCCAGGCCCGTAGGTGAGGAGCCCTCAAGCCAGCAGAGCGCCTAGGCCTGGGGGCTGTAGGTGCACCCCAGGTCGGGAAGACCCGCGGGACCATCGGTGAGGGGCTGCAGGACCGTTCTGGGGAAGGAGAACTGCCAGGCCCGGGGCTGAGGGGCTGCAGGAGACCCCCAGGACTGTTGGTGAGGGGCTGCAGGACTGTTCTGGGGCAGGAGAACCTCCAGGCCCGGGGATGCGGGGCTGCAGGAGACCCCCAGGACTGTCGGTGAGGGGCTGCAGGACCGTTCTGGGGCAGGAAAACCTCCAGGCCCGGGGGTGAGGGGCTGCAGGAGACCCCCAGGCCCGGGGCTGAGGGGCTGCAGGACCGTTCTGGGGCAGGAGAACCGCCAGGCCCGGGCTGAGGGGCTGCAGGACACACCAGGGTGAGAGGAGCCCCCAGCCCATCAATGCTGCCCCGAGGGGGCTGCCCGGCCCTGGGGGTGTGAGGCGAGGGGGCCGTGGGGTCCCTGAGGAGCCCTGAGGGAATCCTGAGGGTTTCACAAATCTGAGGAGCGGAAGGAGCCAGGTCCCCACGGCATTTGGGAGCCATGAGGGGACAGCTGGTGGCCGCCAGCCTTTGGCCTATGGGGTCACCATTAACTTAAAAAGGGAGTAAAAGAGAGCCAGGGATGTACTGGGAGCCGAGAGCAGCCTGGCACAACAAACCTTTCCTGGGAGCAGCAGCTGGGTGAAGCTTACAGAGATGGATAATTTTCACATTACATTTTTCCCAGTCCTCCCCCTGCACCTCGTGAGAGATTCGTCACTGCCAAAGCCCTGTGCATTCAATGGTGTTTTGACAGCCAAGCCCTGAATAGCGCTTGCAGCCCGCACTGCTGTGTCCTGCAGAGGTAGCTGGGAGGGGAATGGAGCAGTTTCATGTTTCTTTCCTCATTCTTTCTCCTGCAGAGCCGAGGAGGTCCCTGCGGGGCTGACTGGTAGGAAGGAGCCCATTGCTGCAGCTCTTTCCCAGTATGTCACAGCCAATACCAGTACAGATCACAGTCGTGAGTGCACAGGACCTGGTAAAGTTCTGAAAATATCTCTACTCATTTAATAAACAAGGCCAGAGCGATTCTGTGTGCACAGGGATCCCCTGTGAGAGCAGGCAGGGGGTGATAAGGCTAAAGGAAGGAGTGGTGGGAGTATCAGAGGTTCAGCAATGCCGCACTGTGGCTTCCTCCTCCCTGCTGAGGAGTTCACACAGAGGAAAAATCTTGTGAGGCACATAAATTGGGGAACACACCTCCCTAGCAGCAGGCCAGAGATACTGGGGTGAAATGTACCTCTCTGCCTCCTCTAACTGTATAGAAATGGCAGGTTTTTAAAGCAGAACACAGCAAAAATGTGATCAGTGAGACAAAAACCTGTGAAAGGACCTCACCTTGGGTGTAAAGCCAGATTTTCATCCCAGCTCCAGCTGTTTAAATCATATTGAAAGCAATAGGGTGGCTCTGGTTTTAAAAAGGCAGTGGATCCAGTTCAAGGCTATGAGCTGGTGCCAATCAAACCACCACTGCTGTGATTTCCATGTGATGCACCCAGCTGTCCTTAAAGTCTTCCAGAGGAGCTGGCATTTGGGAGGGAATGTGGAAGAGAAGCTCAGCTCCTGCTGCAAGCAGAAAAAATGCAAATTCCTGTTTCTGCTCCAGCAGCAGACAGAAAAAGCAATCCAAAAGCACCTGCTTGAGGCTTTCACATTGTAGTATTGAAGTACCTCTTACACTGATGGATTCAGCAAACAGCAGCTTAGGTGAGGTATGAGGTGAGAGGGGGATAAACAATGCTGGGAAGAAAAGGCTGCTGGATTGATTGCATCTGGAATGTTGTTTTGTGGTTCTGATTGCTCCACCGTGAGAAAGGGCTGTACAAAAGGGAGGGGGGGTTACAAAAGGGCAATAATCACAGCAACAGGATGAAAAAAAACCCGGGCTGTAAGAATGTGGAATCCACTTCTAGCTATAAGTGTGGAATCTGCTTAATTAGAGGCAATGTAGAGAAGGATGAGAGAGGAGTCTTGGATAATTAATGGTACAGGGAAAGGTTAATTGGATTCTTCTGTTTAGCCATTCATAGGATGTATGCTCAAGGAGACAGTGAGAAGGGCTGAAAATTAAAACCAAGTGAAAGAGATCTCTTTTTGTGTAAGAACCAGCATGGAACTAATTACCCCAATGACAGGGAGAGAGGGAGCTGAGGGTGGGTTAGGCATCCCTGTGGCTCAGCACTAAGGAAAAGCTGGGTTTGGGTACAATGGTCCTTGTGTTCAGCCACTTCTCTGTGGATTGAGAGCTAAACTGTGTTTCTGCTGCAGGGAGCCCTTTGGTATCTGCTGCCCAGCCCTTCCTGTGCTGTGGAGGTGCCCGATGCTGCCCCTGTGGGTCCCCACTGCCATGTGCTGTGCCCTCACTGTCCCTCTCCAGCCCTGTTTAAGCCCCTCTGTTTAGACATTTGAAATTCAAAGTAAAATGTGAATCTCCTCATCTCTGATTAAAGCAAGTGGTAGGAAGGTGGTGTAACAACAAATTGCAGAGCTCCCTAAGAGCTTGCTGGAGCCCTTCCTTTGATTTCACAGAATCGTGTAGGTTGGAAAAGGCTTCTGAGACCATCAAGTCCAACCTTTAACCCAGCACTGCCAAGGACACCACTAAAGCATGTTCCCAAGTGCCACATGCACTTGTCTTTTGAACACTTGTAGGGATTGGAATTCCCCCACTTCCCTGGGGAACCTGTGCCAGTGCCTGACCACCCTTACAGTGAATAAATTTTCCCTAATATCCAACCTAAACCTCCCCTGGCACAACTCGAGGCTGTTTTGTCCATTTCAGGACATTTTGCACCACACGACATCCACAGGTGTCCTGTGAGCTCATCCCTGTAGCTCAGGAGCTGCTTTCTTAGGAGACAGCAAAGGTCTCAAGCTTTCTGGAAGTACAAAAATATCAGTGTATTTTGGGATTTGTTTTAGACGTGTCTTTCCTGAGGTGAAGCCTGAACCTCTCTATCTCCCTTGCCACAGCTCCTGATAACCTTTGGGGCATCACAACATGGTGAAACAGGAAATTTCCCTCCTAAAGACAGGGAATGGTGAGATCTCAGTGTGGCCAAGCTCTGCTCCTCTTCCTCATTCCTGTGGTGGGACAGGCTCCCACTAGTGAGCCCTGTCCTGGTCACTGACCTGAGCTGCTGCCAGAGGAATTCTGATCCTGGGATGCTGCTGCAGAGCCAGCTGCTCTCTGAGCTCTTTTTTTTTTTTTGACAGAAAACTCTCAAAAGCAGCTTGTTTTATACGTCGGTGCGTGTGGAGTACAACGGAGCTGTCCTGGGAGACTCCTCCAAGACTCATGTGCTGCCAGATGGGACAGCAGAGTACGACTTCAGCACCAGCTTTGAGTACAGCCCCGATGGGCCCAACTCCTTGGATGTCCTTGTGCAGAAACCAGTGCTCTGTAAGTAGCTGGTGCCAGATCTCCCACCTTGGAGCTGGGTGCTGTGGCTGCAGGAGTCACTGGTTCAGGAATAGCACTTGAGCAGCAGTGGTGGGACGCTCTCAGCACTTCTTGTCCATCTCTGCCAGCTGGAAGAATCCCCTTTCATGTTGGCCCGTGCTCCTTTGGCTGTGCTTGTCAGCCTTGGGAGGTGAAGAGGAGCTTGTGCCAGAGCTCACACAGACCCTCCCTGGCGCCTGACCTGCTGGTCCAAGGAGTTCTGCCAGCTCCTCTCTTTTTATCTCCCTAGTGACACTGCTAGAAGTGGCATCCAAGGACAAGAAAAAACCAGAGAAAATTACTCCTCTTGCCCAAGCTGTGGTGGACCTTCTACCTCTGCTGCAAGGTACAGCATTGAGTTTTACAGCCTCCATGACCACTCCTTGCTCCCTGGCACTTTCTGATCTCTGCTTATGGACCCCTGACTACAATTTATCTCCTTTGGACAAAGTAACCTTCATAGCTCTGCAAAATCTGATTCAGGGGAGAGAGAGTAGCTCAGAATTCAGAATTCATTCCGAATGAAATCAAAATTCAGAACCATGATTTTGCCTCATGTAAGGTGTTTCTGCCCATGGCAGGGGGCTGGAACAAGGTGATCTTTAAGGTCTCTTCCAACCCAGATCATTCCATGACTGTGATTCTTTGCAGAGGGTCTCACTTCAGGCTGTTCTCATTCCTGTTTCTTCCCAGGAGTGCGTTCACTGAAGGTCTTAGCTCCTTTGTATGCAGTGTCTGCCTACCCATCAGTGAAGCTTTGCCCTGAGGCCACGGTATGTGGAATTTGGAACTGTTCCTTCCCTCATTCAGCTCTCTGCTGCTTTTTAATGGGAGGGAGAGCATGACTCAGCTGCCTGGCTCATCACGGATGTGGTACAGCCCTATATGTTACAGGCTCGGAGGCCTTTCCCGCTCCCTCTGACGTCTGTCCCTGCTTCCCTCTGATAGGTGAGGTCGTGCTGGGAAATGTTAATGTGTGCAGCTACCCAATTGCTCTGCAAAAAATAACAAAGATGGAAAGCACAGTGCTGAAAACCCCCAAAAGGCAGCGGCAGGGTCACCTGCCCAGCTTTATTAGCCTTCCTTTCTGCAGCTGAAATGTCTGAGTCCATTATTGTATAAACTCTGACTGCCTTTCCTGCAAGGTCCTTATTCATTCAGCAGGTTGCAAAGCACCCAGTGACTAAAATAGGGAATGAAGTATGAGGCTGAGAAAATGTGTCCAATTTTGCTGCTGAGCCTGCCTGCAGTGAGCACCGGGAGCAAACTGGAGGGGTGGATATCCCATTAACAGCTCTGTGTTTAAGAGGAGTTCACAGTGAGCAAGGTGGGGGGGCACTCATTAGGGAGGACAGGTAATAAATGCTGACCAGCTGGTTTTCCCTCACACACCATCCATTCAGGGCTGGGACAGGTAATTAAAGGCTGCACACAGAGCATGGAGATAGGGCAGAGGCAAAGCTGTGGCTCTCTGAATCACCAGGGGAGAAGCATCATTTTCCACCCTTGATGTTCTTTCTCTGTGTCTCCTTTCATGAGACCCTGCCTCTTTCTCCACAGCTCATCTTATGAGACCCTTGGGGCATGTGCCATACCTCAGCCAGGCTGTGATTTAAGCAAACAAACACCACAATTGAGCCAAATTGGTCCTGAGATTCCTTTCCAGTGCTGGGCTGTTTTCTTTTACATCGAAGATGAGGCACAAGATAACATTATATGTTCTGGCCTTGGGTTTCTGCTTGCTTCTCCCTAAGAGCAGGCAAGCTATGATTGTTTACTGGCTCGATTTTATCTTTGTCTCACAGGCTGACCTTGAAGTGATAGTGAGCACCAAAGAGCTCCTGCTGTCTGCCACCGAGTTCTCAAGTGGGAACCTCCTGAGCATCACGGTGGAGGCAGCTTATTCTGTCCCTGAAGCCTTTACTGCTGATGCCCAGCAAAACTACATGGCTTGCTTGCAAATGCCAGCAGCTGGTGAGGTGAGAATGGCCCAGGCACAGTGACAGGGGGTTTGGCTGGGTTTGGGTTGTTCTCCCACCCCAAGGAACAAGTTGGTCCAGGCACAAGGGGTGCACAGCTTCCGTGCTTGTGCACCAGCAGCCTTTGTTGGGAGGTCTCAGAGTCTCTGTGGTGTGATGTGTTTCTTTAACACAAACAAAGGTCTGTTTGGAAAGATTTGGATTCAAACTGGCAGGGTTTTTTCCACGTGGCTCTTTATTTTTATTCCATTCTTTGTATGCGTGCGGTGGAGTGCATTTTCCAAGCCAGGCACCCTGTACTGTTGCTTTGCTTTGTTATCCCAGCTTGGAGCAGCTGGCTCTTGCTCCTGCTCCTGTTAGAAATGAAAAGCCTTTTTTTCTCCTGTCTCTCTAGAAAGAATTGCCATTGCTCTTCAAGAATGGCATCCTGAAGGCTGATGGTGAAAAAGAACCATTTCCCCGGCCCAAAAACTGGCCCCTTGGCCCCATTATGGCCCCTGATGCTCTGAACATACCTGACTCCTTCATTGTTGGTGGGCCCTATGAGGATGAGGATGGAGACCTCAACAGAAGTGAGGTGAGGAGGGACTGGCAAGTTTAGAAGAGAACCAGGAGGGATGGAGAGACTTGGTATGAGAGGGAGGTGGGTGGTCACTGTGCAGTGTCCAGCACAGAGGTGGTTCTCCTGGGGCAGCAGACATGCTGACTCACTGCTGGAGACATCCCAAGGGAGAATGTGGCAGGTCTGGTCCCAGTAAACACCCACACTGAGCTGGGTTATCTCCCGTGAGCCAGGCACTTAACACTGATGGTGTCTGCAGGAAAGGCTGTCAGCCTCTCTGCGGGGCTGGCCTGCCTTTGGGCACTTGGACGCCTCTGTCTGACTCACATTCTCTCCTGGGGACACTTTTGAGGATGATGCAGGCTGTGGAGTTTGCTGTCCTGGCTTTGACTGCACGCTGTTTCTCACAGGACAAGGAATTCAGGAGCCAGGCGGAGAGCTCGAGGAGAGTCGTGTGGGACACGGAAACGCGCTGTTTCCTGGATGCTGATGCCGTGGCCATGTAAGGGACCTGAGCAAGCCAGCCCAGAACATGCTCAGAGTGACCTGAGGCAAGGAGCTGCAACATGCAGCTGCTCTTGGACCACTTAGGGGTCAAACTGTGCCTCTGCTCCACCTGCCATGGCTGCTGTGATTGTCTCTTGGCCAGAAGCATTCACCTGAGCAAGGGCACAGCTCTTGAAGTGCCTTGAACTGCTGGCAGCAGCTTTGTTCTGCTGTGCTGGGAAAAGATGAATTGTCTGGAGCTGCTATCTCCAGGCCACAAATGCTCTCTCCTGCTGCCAGCAGCTGGGGCTGGGGGCTGGTCCCTGCTTAGCTTGAAGGAAGGGGCAGCACTTATAGTGAGCAGATCTGGACTAGTGTGGTATCCACAGCTCTCCTCTGAGCTGCTAATTAAGTTTTTACTGAATCCCGAATACATTCAAACCTTTCACTCCATGTGGGCACTCTTCATTTGCTTTTTTATTGGATAAGTGTTGCCTTTAGCAGCTCCAGATACGCTCACGATCAGGATGAGTGTTCCATTTATCTTTGAATCCTGCTATTTTCTGGCCTCAGCTGCATCATGGCTGTGCATTTCACAGCCAAATTACTCCTTGTGTGGAAATACTCACTTCTATCTCATTTGAGTTTTTAAATTCTTTCCCCTACACATCCATCCACCTGCCTGCTGGTGTCAGAGTCACCAGCCACTTTGAATGCAAGCTCAGGATCCACTTGCTCTGTACAATTCAGGTTTTATACCAAAGTTAATCATGTTCCTTCTTACTTATTTCTGAAGTACCTGGGGGAGAGAGAAATCCCAATGTGTTGCTCTCGCTGTTGTTTTAAAGCTGGCTGTGCCATAAATGCACGCAGCAGTGGGTAGAGCAGAAAATGTACCCAGCCTGCCCCAAATCACAGTGTACCCATGGCCTGAGGCTGTTTGCTGAGGGAATAGGATGAAGCAAACCCAAGGGGAGCTGCTGGGGCACGGAGGAGGGTGGTGGGGCTCTCCAGCTGGGTTTCTGCATCTCCTCAGTGCATCCTGCATCCTTTGTGCCCAGCCTGCAGACGCGCATTGCCGAGCGCCACCACTGGCCCGTGGAGCTCTGCAGGATGTCCGCAGGTGGCAAGGGGAAAAGCAACAAACCTGACAAGGTAAAAGTGGGGTCTGGCTTGTGGAGTAGCATTGCATTAGCAGGCATTTTCCTCTTGAGCCCTTTGTGATAGAAAAATCGGCCTTGAAGCTGCCAAAGTGAGTCAGAGAGCAGGAGGCTTTGTGAAAAATCAGCTTTATAGGGCTGTTAAATAATTACAGAGTCATATTTTTTCCTTATAGCTCTCACTGATGATCTGTGGTAGCTCACTGGAAAGAGGACAGGGTGACTTTTCAAATCACAGAATAGTTTGGGTTGGAAGGGACCCCGGGCTCCACCTCCTTCCAGCCCCCTGCCACAGGCAGGGACACTTTCCACTAGACCAGGTGGCTCAGAGGCTTGTCCAGCCTGGCTCTGAAGAGAATTGAAAGTAATTCACTGAGCTGATCGGTGGCCAGTGGGATTTTGAAACAGCTTGAGGAAGTTCTTGCATTCTTTCTCAGGCTGTAGGTAAGTTATGCTTTTGCATCTAAACCAGGGTGGTTTAACAGAGAAACAGCCCGTTAGAGAATGGTTCTGCTCTTGGCAGATGATTGTGTGAGAGCTCCTAATCTATCCCAGGGCAAAGCTATATAAGTTGGTGTAAATCCCTTTCAGCACTCACAGTGCCAGGATTTTGCAGCTCTGATGATGATCCTTCTAGTCAGGCCTCCCACACCTCCTAAGCCACTTGGTGTCTGTCCAACCTGAGATGCACAACTCTGGTAGGGTCACCTGGGTTTCTAACCACACACAGCTGATAATCTTCCAGCTGTATCTCAACAAGACCATCCTGAGGAACAGCACAGTGCAGGAATTAGAGAGAAAAGCTGCCCCATGGGGATTGGGATAAAATTAATATTCTACATATGGAATGACTCCAGTGTATTCATCCAGGTTGTCTCGGCTGTGTGCCAGTGGCAGAACCATGGGCTCATCAGGTGCATCAGTTTGCTGTGTGGCCTTCTCTTAATGAGATTGGTGACCTTGTTCCCTTAAGGAGAATAACAGCCTGTTCAGGATCTCAGTCCCTTGCTCTGTGTTTTCAGAAAGACGAGGACAAGCCGATTGCCTTCCATGGTGTGGCATATGTCAACATGATGCATTTGCTGTGCCCTGGGGTGACGCAGATCCGAGGGGCCTTCCGTGTCTTCAACTACGAGGACAGTGAGGTGTTTGAGAAGGTGAGAGCAGCAGGCTCTGCTCCAGCTCTGCACTGGGGGCTTGGAGCAGGGACAGTGGCAGAGGGTGTTTGGGAGCAGGGACAGTGGACAGAGGGTGTTTGGGAGCAGGCAGTGAAGGCAGGGGGTGTTTGGGAGCAGGCAGGGTGAACAGGGGGTGTTTGGGAGCAGGCAGAGTGGACAGAGGGTGTTTGGGAGCAGGCAGGGTGGACGGTGTGCTAGCTGGAGCTGGATCTGAACCTTGAGTGCCCTTCTGGTGATGGAGAAAATTAATGATACAGCTTTTAGGCACAGGTTTTTCCAAGACAGGAGATTTCTAGGGGGGAGTGAGTAGCTCTGGGGGCTGAGAGAGGCTTTGAATCTCACTCCACTCCCTCCTATGCCAGCATGATCCACTCTCCCCAGGCTGGAACATGGGCAAGGGAAGGGTGTTGCCGGGAAGAGCAAATAGTGGCTTTAAAAGGATTGCGTTACCCCCGGCAACCACCAAAAAAGCTGTCACTGGAGCTCTTTCAGCTCTAGCTCACCGAGGTTTATTTGTCTTTTCGTTTTTCTCTCTCTGTTACTAAGAGCGACAGTTACATCTCCATTTTCCCACAGTCTCTCCCTCCTGGAACAGACCTGAGCTTGTTTCAGGAGGGCAGATGTACAGCCTGGTTTTACCCCCCATGTTCCCTGTGGGGCTGTGCTCCAGGTGCAGGGGCTGGGTGAATTCCAGCCCTTCTCCTGCCTCTCTGCTCCCACTGGCTGCTGCAGAGCTGGGCTGGGCATGACTGTGTCTGCTGGGCTCTGCGTCCCTGCCATGAATAATGAGCCCTTAGCTGAATGGTGCTGCTTGTCCTGTGCCATTTATCTGTCACAAGTGAAGTCCTTCTTACTCCCCAGGTGCTTTGGGTTGCCTCTTGGTCTAAGGAGTTTCCCTACAGCTGCTCCATTCTCTACCCAGGAACCCCATAACTCTTGCTAGCCCAATTCCTGTAACCAGGATGTGTGGGAGGGAACAGCTTGTCTGGGTGGTCAAATACTGTGTAAACACAAAGTCTAACAAACTTATTCCTTGCAATTCCTTGACATGTGTCAGGGTAGCAGCTCCACACCAGAAAATGAGCTGGGAGCCAAGGGATGCTGTCAGGCAGGTGGGGACCCCCAAAAATGTGTGGAGCAGGCCTGGTGAGAGAAGCCAGATTCATCCAGCAGCCCTCATCACCAGGCACATCCGTAGCTGGGGGCAGGTCTAGGATCCCACCAGGAATTCAGGATCATGGATCTGGGTTCCAGCACATTCAGCACATATCTCAGGCAAGGATCAAGGGCCAGTCCTCAGTGAAAACACAGCTCTTTGAGGGAACATGGAGAGACCCCCACTGAGTGTCATAGTCTGACCTGAGGCTTCACAGCTACACAGGATCAGAGCTGGGCTGGAGCACCAGCAGCTGAACTCTAGGAGGAGAGAATGAGGTTTCAAAACTTCTTAAGGCATTTAAGACCCTGACTGTGTGTTATGTGATGAGAGAGGTTAAGGCAAATGAGTGAGGAAGCCTGCTTTGTCCCTGATTGTCTCTGTTTTTCAGACCAGAGTTGAGTACAGTATTTTCCGGGATCGCAGGTCACAGCTCAGTCTGGGCAAGGAAAGGCTGGGGACCTCTCCTTCCAGCAAAGCTGCTCCCAGCAAGGCTCAGAAGGAAGAGAAAGATTCCAATGGCACGGTAAGGTCTGGGGAGGCACATGGCACCATGGTTGCTCTGGTTCTGTGTCACAGGAAGTTGGGACACACAGGAACCAGGGGTGGATGAGAGATATTCCTTATCCTAGACTGATAGAATCTTCTCCACATGAAGGGATCCACAAGGACCATGAGTCCAACTCCTGGCCATGCACAGACACCCCAACAATCCCACCCTGTGCCTGACAGTGTTGTCCAAGTACTCCTGGAGCTCTGGTAGCCTTGGGGTTGTGACAGTGCCCAACCACCCTCTGGGGGAAGAATCTTTCCCTGACATCCAACCTAACCCATCCCTGGCACAGCTCCAGCCATTCTCTAAGGTCCTGTCACTGCTCACAGAGAGCAGATCTTGGAGCTGCTTCTTGTAAGGATGATGCAGATTTCCATTATCTGAAATCCTAGGATGTGCTGCTTGAACTTGCAAAGATTTGAGATTTATTGAGTCTGAAACAAGAGACATATTTTCTTTTTCCTAAGAGTTACTCAGCCTATCCAAAATTCAGTTGTCAGATGGCACTGGAGAATCTGAAAATGTCACAAATCTCAGCTTTGAAGGACAGGTAATTATGTCTCTCCAAAGAGAAGGAGAGACTGTAGAGCATCACTGCTCTGGTGTCTCACACCTTTCACACAATTAAATTCCTCAAGAGTGAGTTGGACAAGGGATGTTTTACGTAGATGTTGTCCCAGAGTTCTTCCAGTGACGTCCCCCTGGAGAGCAGGCTGGCACACTGGGCTAGAAGGTCTCTGTAAATTGTCAGGCATTTATTTAAATTATCCCTTCATATTTTGTCTTCTTCTTCTGGAATGCACATTCATTCTGCAGGCAGATTGATTATCTGGGCTCTCTCCTTTTCCCTAGCCTGGTTTCTCGAGCTGGATTTTGCTGTAACTCATTCTGAGGGCGGGTTATAAAACAAGCTGGATCTCTGCAGTTGGGAGATGTGTGGCTGTGTGCTCAGTATTTCACTGTGCCAGCACTGGCTGCAGACAGCACGACACAGGGAGCAATGTTTCTCTCCCCAGCAATACAGCGAGGCAGGAACGTTCCTGGTGATGGAGATAAAGCTGGACAGGCCCTTGGTCCCAAAGCGGCTGCGGGAGGAGCTGGTCCAGCGGTGCGTAAGGATGGGCTGTGGGGCTGACAGCTCCTCTCTGCAGGCTGGAGAGAGGCTTGTACAGCAAACCCCCCTTGGAATACTCCATAAAGAGGGCCTGAGACAAAGCCCACAGGAATCAGGGGGAGGATTTGGCCAGACTGCTTTAGACGTGGCATCTGGTGTGTTGGGAAAACACTTGTTCATCCCAGCTGGCATCTCCCTGCCATTCCTCTCAAAACAAGAGACACCAGAGCAGCACAGCAGTGTCTGTGTTCCTGTCTGGGCTTTGTTTCCCTCTAATCCCCATGTGCTTGCCTCTTGCATGTGATGTTCAGTGGCTTGGTCAGTCCTGCCACCAGCATGGACTGCCCTGGGTAGTGCTGCTGTTGCTTCACCAGAGCATTCTCTCATTTTTAGCTTTCCAGAAGTTTTTTCACAATGTTTTACCCATTCCTCAGCTTTTATGTTAGTTTTCATGTTGTTCTGCTGCAGAGCTGCTCTTTCATCTCTGCTGCTTTGAGACTTCAGTTCCTGTCCAGTGGCAGCCCTGCTGTGTTACGGGTTAGAAAGGCATAAAACATCTAATTTATGGAATAAAAAAAAAAAGAAAATGCAGCAGATGAATAAGGTATAAGAGGTGCAGGTTTATATCTCTAAAACAGGAATGTCATCCATTGAAGGTATATGTGTTGTCCTCACTGCTCCCTGCTGTCTTCCAGGAGGAACAGGCTGAGGAAGGTGAAGCCCTCTTAGAGCAGACCTTTTCCTGGCCTATTTTATACATTTCTACTCTTCTGCAATGTGTGTGGATTCAGTGTCAATCCTCCTTGAACAGGGCCTGTGGCACTTTGGCTTGGTGGGATGGATCATGTTCTGAGGACTGAGGGTGTTCTGGAGCCCAGCAAGCAGGAAATAGTGAAAAAAAATTAAATTAATTAAGGCTGGTTTGGCACCAGGGATTTTAATTCCAGAATCCCCAAATTATTCAGTTTGCAAGTGACCCCTGAAGGTCACCTAGACCAACGTTCATGTTCAACTGGGGCTCCCCAGAGCACATTACTCTGTGTCCAGATGCTTTTTGGATATATCAAGGGAAGGAAACTCCACAGAGAATCCTGCTCCAGTGCTCAGTCACCCTCACCTTAATAAAATCTTAGTTAAAAATATGCTCATCCTAATGGAAGGTCATTATAACTCCACAGAGGCCCAGGCAGGGCTGGGTGGTGTCTGGGGGTCTGAGGTTGGTGTCTGGGGGTCGATGTGTGGCCAAGGGTGCCACAGCCAAACTGGGCAGTGTTGGAACTGATGGATCAGGTGCTCTGGGCTGTTTAGTGACCCAATTCTACAGAACTTTCCTCAGGCTGGTTCCTTCCTTACACCTGTTCTGCAGAACCAGGAGCTCCAAGATACAGCTCTGCTGCTCCAGAAGAGCAGTTTGGGTTGGCAATAAATGTTAACCCTGTCATGACAAGCCACAGCCACCAGTTGTAGGGACCTGTTCACTCTTGGTCTGAGATTTCAGGTTTCCTCCCAGGTGCCTGTGAGGTGTCATGGACACGATGGCAGGCTGGAGCCCTCACACTGCACAAGCCAACATCCCTGGCAGTGGCTCTGCTGATTCTCCTCTGCTCTCACTGACAGGGTCAAGGAGCTGATTCCTCCCCGCCCTGCGCTGGCCCCGCAGACAGAAGGAGCCAAGAAGGTAGGTGTGAGAGCCTGTGACCTTGCCACCATCCTGCCACCCCACCCTGCCCTCAGAGCCTTCATTCTCAGCCCACAGCAACATGGGGATGAGGTTTGAAGAGATCAGGGGTGCAGGGCCACAAAGGTGGTGAAGGGTCTAGAAGGGAATAGGGAAATATGAGGAGTGTGAGGTCACTTGGAATGTTCAGCCAGGAGAAGAGAGACTGAGGGTGGAGCTCATTGGGGTCTGCAGCTTCCTCACAAAGGGCAGCTTCAATCTCTGCTCTCTGTGAGCAGCTGGAGCTGTGTCAGGGGAGGTTTTAATGGATTTTAGGAAAAGAGTGGCTGGGCACTGCCCAGGCTCCCCAGGGAATGGGCACAGCCCCACGGCTGCCAGAGCTCCAGGAGTGTTTGGACAACACTCTCAGGGATGCCCAGGGTGGGATTGTTGGGGTGTCTGTGCAGGGCCAGGAGCTGGCCTTGATCCTTGTGGATCCCTTCGAATTCAACATATTCTATGTAATACACAGAAAAGGAAACTTCTGTGTGGGTTATCTCTACAGCAGTGTGCCTTGGGAACCCATCCATCACTCGTGTTCACACCCCATTCAAAGGGAAGTCATGAAGTGATGGAGCAAATGGAGGGAAGGCAGCCATGGGGGGATGTTTGGAAGGAAGTGGGATGCTGGCAAAAGAGGCTACCAGCACCTTACATTTATATCCTGGGCAGTCCCAACAGTTCCTTGTCTCAGAGCAGCCCCTGTGCTTCATCAGACTCAGATAAATCTGAACAGAATCAGCCCTGACCTTTCTCAGATCACCAAGAATTTTTGAGGACAAGATTATGGAGATTACAGGTTCTGCTGAAGAGGGCTGGCCATGGGTTTCAAGGCTCCCAGTAAATGAGATCTATTTTACTCACTGCCAATTATATTGCTATAGGAGAGATAGCAGTGACTGGAATACTGGGTTGTGATGGAAAATCCTAGCAGGAAGGAGCTCTTTTATGTTTACCTGCAGATATTTTCTCAGCCCTCAGGCGTGGACAGGAAAGGATGTGTGACAGACTAATTGAGACCTGAGTCAGGTGGAGTTAATGGGAGGCGTGGGCTGTGGCAAATCAAATACACATCAAGGTTGATTGCATAAGTGGCTTGTGAAATTTATTTATTTCTTTCCTAGGTGGTGGAAGATTATCACAAACGTGTCACCAGTGTTGCTGTTGCCATCCTGAGGGAGTACCATGAGCTTTTTGGGAAGCAGCTGCTTGACCAGGGAGTGCTGGACCACGAAACCATGGAGGAACAGAAACGTCAGCTCAACTACGAGCTCAATACCTCTGGGAAATATTTTGCTTTTAAGGAACAGCTTAAGGTGAAGACTCCTTTGTGCTTTTTGCTCTCCTGCTTGTTTTGTCCAGACACTTTCTCAGTGAGGAACTGCTGCTCCGTGGTAATAACTCAGGATGATGTGGTGCTCCAGAATCCCTTCCTGCCACCTAGAGCTGTTGCAGTGAGCACTGAGGGACAGGATTCCCCTCTAATGGAGCAGGCACCAAGCTGCTTTGGTCCCACACTGAGAGAGCACTTCCTATCAATGGGAGCTACTCACATCCATTTACCCCATGCTCATAACCTGAGAAAGGCAAAGCTGGCTGCTCTCACATTCCCAGTTTGCCCTGGCAAAGCTGGCTGCTCTCACATTCCCAGTTTGCCCTGGCAAAGCTGGCTGCTCTCACATTCCCAGTTTGCCCTGGCAGGGAAAGGAGGTTCCACACTCTTCCTGGAGACCCCCTCTCTGTCCTGAGGAGATGAGCCATCCACATGCTGTCCCTAAAGGCTGTCAGGGAGGTGGGAAAGGAAATCCCCCTTGATTGCTTTTGTTTTTTTGCTTTTATCAATGGTGGGCTGGATTTATTTCTCAGAACTAAGTTGGTGCTTCAGGCTCTGTCTGTGTGTGATTACAGAACTGGTGGGGGGCACGAGAGGGAATCTGCCTTGTGCAATGTCCCTTGTCTCCACAGTATTCTGTGGTGAAGATTGTGAGGGAGAAATACCTGAAGACCACAGCGTTTGAGACCAAGGAGCAGCTGCAGGCATTCCTCAGTGAGCTCTATGTGTACCTCGTGGACCACATGCACATGGCCCTGAACAAGGTGGGGGAAATGGGGGTCACTCAGGCCATGGCTTCTCTCTGGGTCCAGGGCAGGGGAAGGACTTTTGCCTTCAAGGCAGAAGCAGGCTCATGCTTCCATCTGCTGGAGTTGTCACTTATAGACCATGAGCCATACTTGAGGCAGGGATGCCTTTGTATCCCGTGCTCAGAATCCTGGGGGAGGTGTGAGATGGCACTGGTGAAGCTGCTGTAGCTGGCACATGGTCAGGGTGGCTGGGCAGAGCAGGAGCTGGGGTCACCAGTGAGTGGTCCCACTGAAATTTGTCATCACTTTGATCTAGGGAATGCTGTGAATAATCATAGGATCACAGACAGGTTTGGCTTGGAAGGGACCTTAAAGCTCATCTCATTCACCCCCTGCCATGGGCAGGGACACCCTCCACTATCCCAGGTTGCTCCAAACCCCATCCAGCCTGGCCCTGGACATTTCCAGGGATCCAGGGGCAGCCGCAGCTTCTGGGCACCCTGTGCCAAGGCCTGCCCACCCTCACAGGGAAGGATTCCTTTCCAATATCTAACCATGCCCTCTGGCAGTGGGAAGTCCTTCCCCCATGTCCTGTCCCTCCATGTCCTTGTAAAAATTGATGTTGCCCTGTGCCTGTGTGGCAGAGATACCTGGGAATGGTGGGAATGTGTCCCAGCACAGAGCAGCTTGCCCTTCCCAGTGCCAGCCCCAGCCATACTGGTCTGTACTGTGTGCTGTGCTGGTGTGGGACCTGCTGCCATGCTGGGATCACACAAACCACTCTTCCCTTCCCCAGGGCTAACACTGTCTTCTTCCCTACCAGCTCCTGTCTGGGGAAGATGTTTCTCCTGCCCCTCCACCCAACACAACCAGGAAGCAGCTCTTGCTCTTTGCTCGTGAAGCTGAAGCCAACAAGGACCTCAAACTGGCCTCTCTCTTCTACAATCAGGTGAGGGAGCCCCAGATCTCTCCTGCCATCACCTGTGAGGGCTGGCACAGCCCAGCAGCACAGTGGGGCCACTGCTCACAGCTCAGCCAGCCCCACTGTGCTGGAGGGAGGAAGGAGCTGAGTGTCACCAGGATACGCAGGCTGAAGTAGGATTTGGGAGGGATTTCCCAGGGAGATGCTGCTCTCTGCAGGATGTGAGATTGTCCCTGGGCAGGTCACTGAGGACTCCAGCCTCGAGGCCAGGGGAAATGGGATGTGCTGGGTCAGTTCTGGGGACACTGGGCCCTAGGAGGTGTCAGCTGGAGCTGAAGGACATGTGTTAGGTGGAGAAAGCTTAGAGGAACTGGGCTTCCAGCACAATCTCATTTAGGGGACACCCTTGCATGTGACAGACAAGGTTTTGAATCCTGCTCAGCTGGGCTGGGGTGGCCAGGGAAGCTGTGGTCATTCCAGAATTGCCTGCCCAGTCCATGGCTCTGCTGAGCCTGCCTGCAGTGATGATCTCTGTTGTGCAGAGAATAACTCGGGACCAGCGCAGCATCCAGGCCTGGCTGGACTATGGAGCCTTCTGCCTCCTGTATGAGGATGCCACCAAAGCCCAGGAATGCTTCAAGCAGGCTGTTTGTCTGGACCCCCAGCACATCCAAAGGTGCTGAGTGCTCCTGGTGGGTGGGTGGGTGGGGAGGGTGTGGAGTGTATCCCCCACACCACTGCTGGGGCTGCCAGGCTGACTGCTCTGCCCCTGCCCCAGCCTGCTGCTCTGTGGGATTGTGTGTGTCAAGCTGCAAACCTATGAAGAGGCAGAGATTTTCTTTGAGGATGCCTGCTCCTTGGAGCCATCCAGCATCATAGCCTGGACCCTCACAGGTACAAAACCAAGCCAGTCTGGTGCTCAAGGTATTCCTGTGGAGCCGAGCATTGTTCCTGCCCCCAGTCCTCTTCTCCCTGCTCCAAGCTGAGGGCTAAGGGAAGCATTTTGCTTCCTTTGGGTGTGTGCTGATGCTGCTCTGTCTCTCCCACAGGTTTGTTTTATGAGCTGCAGAATAATTACATTCAGGCAGAGAGGAGCTTCCGTGAGGCTAAGAAGAACCTGCGAGCTGAGCTTGAGGAGGAGAGGAGAATCCTTGAGGCTGCTGAGGCAGAAGGGAAAAAGGCCAGTTCTCCCAGCACACAGCCAGGTAACAGACAAAGCCAGGAGGTGCCCTGGCACCTGCAAGAGGGGTGGATCTGTGTGGGGAACAGTGGAAGGAGGAGAGTTTTTAAGAGGAGAAGTACAAAGGGTAAAGGTAGAAGATGTGGACTGTGAGCTAGAACAGATTCCATGGAAGCTGTCACTGTGAGTTCCCAACACAGCAATCCAAAGGGCAAACCAGCTGCTTGGCAGTGACCCTGAGGCCAAGGCTTCCTTTGGAGCCCCTCTGAGTCCAGCCTGAGCTGAGGCTGTCTGTCCTGAGTCCCAAATATTTGGCCAGGCTGCAGGAAATGCTGACTGGCTTTATTTTGAACACTATCACCACTCATGCACAGTGCCTCAGGCAGGCAGGCTTGTGACACATGCGGGTTTTTGTCCCTTCTGATTATGAGGAAAGGGATATTCATAGAATCATGGCATGACTAAGGCTGGAAAGGACCTCCAAGATCGAGTCCAACTGTTAACCCAGCACTGCTGTGTTCATCACTAGCCCATATCCCCAGCTGTCTCATCCACAGGGCCTTTGAACACTTCCAGGGATGGGGACTCCACCACTGCCCTGGGCAGCCTGTTCCAATGCCTGACCACCCTTTCTGTGAATAAATTTTTTGCTGTCATTGAACTTAGACCTCCTTGGTGCAACTTGAGGCTGTTTCCTCTCATCCTGCCTCATTTATACCTGTTTCTGGCTTCACGTGGTAATCTTGTGCTAAAAACCCTAGCCCTCCTGCAAAGAAATTTCTTCCCAGCTTTGAACACCTGATAGATCTTTTATATTTTCTCTCTTCACTTTTTTTTTTTTTTTGTTTTTTTTTTTTTGTTTTGTGGAATCATGTTCTAAACTGGGAAGTTTATGGCTTTCTATCTAATGGTTCTTGGGGGTTTCATTGCAGAGAAGATTCCAGATGGCTCAGCTGACAAACCACCAGAGGTCGTGGAAGGTGGGACACCCAAGGAAGAGGCTACAGCAGTGCAGGAAGCCCCAGAAGGTTTGGGAATAGGGATGTGGAGAGCTGGGAGATGGTCCTGTGGGAATGGTGGGGAGTAGTGTGGGAGCAGTGAGCCATGGCCCCTGTGCTGACAGGGCCTGTTGTCTCCCCTGAGCCAGGGAATCTGCAGGCAAAGCAGGTTCACTCTGATTTTCAGAGCAGCACATCTCAGGATGGACAGCCAGCAGGTGAATGCAGCTCTCTCTCTCACATCACTGCACCCTGCACCTTCCTTTTCTTCCTCCTGAGATGCCAGCTCTTAAAGTGTCCCTAGGGATCCCCTGTGGTTGTGTGGTGTGGGATCTGCCTCCTCCACAGCCCCTGTGGTGCTGGAAATGGCGGTGCTGAGTGCCTCAGGGCCCCCTGGTTGCTTTGAGGAGGCAGGAGCCTCACTGTAGTTCTCTGACAAGCATCATTCATGAATTTCCACCTTTTTTCCTCAAGGTTTGGACTGGAAAATTAGTGGGTGAAGAGTGTAATTTCTTTTCAGATCTCCTACAAAACTTAAGCCCTTCAGAAAGAAATGCTGAGTTAATCTCTGCTTCAGCCTCCCCTGCCACCTCCTGGGTTTTGCTCCATGTTGCAGGGATTTTTCTGTCTCCACTGGGATGTCAGGACCTGCTTTGGCCCCAGAAATAAAAACACCATTTTGGAACTGACAGAGACACATTTTCTTGCAGCTCAAGAACCTCAGCCACCTCCCTGCACAATCTTCATGAAGTCAGTGGAATTCCTGATGAAATTCAATGCTGTCCGGGTCAGTTTAGCAGGAGGAGTGGGGAGGGAGGCTGGTTTATTCCCAAAAAGCTCCAGCCAGCCCCTTTCTGGGCCTCAGGGAATGAGCCATGGCTACTCCAGAGGCTGAGCACAAGAGGGAGCAAAGCCACCACTGCCCAGAGATGCAAAAGTGTGGCCAGGCAGAGTGTGGAGCCCACAATGCTGGCTGTGGACACAGAGCCCAGCACTGTCTGCTGCAGAGGAACAGCTCAGAAATGGTACAGGGTGCTCTTCCCTGTGCATTCAGAGAGGGGATCCATTATGGGGTGCTCCCAAGATGCCTGAACTCCTGTGATTCAGACACTTGTGTATGCTGGAGGGATTTTTGTATCAACTGTGGAATGTGCCTGTCCTACCAAGTCATCTCTGGGACATCTCTGGTTGTCACATTGTGCTGCCTGCCTAAATTTGACATGGCAGAAAGAGTTGCTTAAAGCAACTGAATGGAATCCTGGAATGGTTTGGTTTGAAAGGGACCTTGAAGTTCATCTCATTTCAACCCCCTGCTCTGGACAGAGACATTTTCCCACTAGATCAGGGATACCTTCCACTAGACCAAGATTCAAAAGAGGGGAAAAAGAAATTTCCTTTGTGTTTTCTGTTTGTGGAAGTCAGAGAGGTGTCAGTCAGCTCTCCTGCCCTGTCCTGCTGGGGTGTCCATGGTGTCCCTGCTCTCCTAACCACTCCCTTTGCTGTTCCTCCCCAGTTTGTTCACAAGGCACTGGCCCACGAGCTGCTGAGCCTTCAGGGAGGCCCCACCTGTGCCTACTACCTGGCCCTGGGCTGGACCTACCAGCTGCGGGAGGACCTGCCCAGATGGGAGGATTGTCTGCGCGAGGCCGTGCGCATCGAGCCCTTGGTGTGTGAGAGCCCAGAGCCCCTGCTTCGTTCCCACTTCACCATTCCAGTGCAGTCCAGAGCATTCAGTGGGAGGTCACTCACACCACGCTGTGGCTGCAGCACTGCTCTCTTTGTTATCCGTTGTCACAGCCTCCTGTCACTCCCTGCACGGGCAGGCAGCATCTCAGAGCCTCTCTCTGCCTCTCCCTCTGCAGTATCTGCCTTTCTTTTCTCTCTCAGGTATATCCTGATCCTTTGTCCCTGGGTGGGAGAGTCAGGTTCTGTTTCATGACAAACAAGGTTGCTATTGAGCTCTCTTTGGGGAGGCAGAGTGAAAGGAAAGCAGGGGGAAGATGACACCTGGGAATGCAGTGTGCAGGCAGGACACTGGGCAGGGAGCTGGAGGGAGATCCCATTGCTGGTGTCCTGCAGGCAGCCCACTGACCTTAACTCTCTCCATAAACCCTGCCCTGATATCACAGAATCATGAATTGTTTAGGTTGGAAAAGCCCTCTGAGGTCATCAAATCCACCCATTCCCAGCACCACCATGTTCACAATTAAACCTGTCCCCAGGTGCCACATCCACACAGCTTTTAAATCCCTTCAGGGATGGTGAATCCACCACTGCCCTGGGCAGCTGTGCCAGTGCCTGACCACCCTTCCCATGAAAAAATTCTCCCAGTATCCAATCTGAACCTGTCTTGGCATAACTTGAGGCTGTTCCCTCTCCTCCTGTCCCTGTTCCCTGGGAGCAGAGCCCGACCCCTCCGGCTGTCCCCTCCTGTCAGGAGTTGTGCAGAGCCACAAGGTCCCCCCTGAGCCTCCTTTTCTCCAGGCTGAGCCCCTTTCCAGCTCCCTCAGCCCCTCCTGGTGCTCCAGCCCCTTCCCAGCTCTGTTCCCTTCCCTGCACCCGCTCCAGCCCCTCAATGTCCCCCCACAATTGAGGGGCCCACAGCTGGACACAGCACTGGAGCTGTGGCACCCCCAGTGCCCAGCACAGGGCCACAAGCCCTGCCCTGCTCCTGCCAGCCATGCCATGGCTGACACAGGCCAGGGGCCATTGGCCTGCTTTCCACCTGGGCACACCTGGCTCTGCTTCAGCTGCTGCCAACCAGCACCCCCAGGTCCTTCCTTTGCCACCAGGCAGCTTCCAGGCACACTATCCCCAGCCTGGAGCACTGCCCAGGGAGTTGTTGTGATAACACAATGAAACACTGCTCAGCTCCTCCTTTGTGCTGCTTGCAGTGTCCCAGCCCTCCCTCAGGTGTTTCTCCCATGCGTGTCTCACTCCTGGTTTTTGGTGCACAGAATCCAAATGTCTGGGCTCAGAAAGGGCACCTGTGCTACCTGCAGAAGGACTTTGACAAAGCAAAGGATTGCTACGAGCGAGTCATCAGCTTTGAGGAGGATGCTGCTGATATGCACTTTGTGTACCTGCGCCTGGGCTCCATCTACCTGGACGAGAAAGAGGTGAGCAGCCAGCAGGGCTGTGGAGGGCAAGTTAGCACAGAACAAATCACTGCTGCAGCAGCAGTGGGGCCAGTGGGTGTCTGAGCCCCGTGGCAACACAACAGGGTGTTTGGCAAAGCCCTGTCTGTCTGGGGGGTGATGCAGAGGATGTGTGTGTCTCTCTCCTGGCAGTATGCCCGGGCCAAGCACATCTTCCTGCTCGCCTGTGACAACTCTGCCTCCTGCCTCACCTGGCTGGGCGTGGGCATCGCTTGCTACAGGGTGAGTGCAGCTGCCTTCCTGTCCTCTGGGCTTCTTCACTTGGTGGCACAGGGCTTGGCTTTTGCAGGATCCCCTTGTTCAAAGCAACTCTTGGCTGCCTGTGAGCCAGTGCTCCCAAATGCCATCGTGTCCTGTGTGCTGTGACAGCCCCAGCGTGGCACCTGGATGGTGTCACCTTCAGCCCCTGCTCTGGGAACTGTGGTGATGTTTGAGGGTCCCCAGGGCGAGGGAAGAAATGAGAATCTTGACTCCATTTTTCAGAAGGCTGATTTATTATTTTATTATATATATATTATTTATTATATTGTTTTATTATAGATATTATATTTTATTTTATATATTATATTTTATTATATATATTATATTTTGTTATATATATATTGTTATTAAAATAAAATGTAATATATATACTAAATATACTAAAACTATATTAAAAGAATAGAAGAAAGGATTTCATCAGAATGATAGAAAGGAATGAATAACAAATCTTGTGACTGATCAGAGAGTCCGACACAGCTGGACTTGTGATTGGTCATCATGTAAAAACAATCCACATGAGACCAATCAAAGGTGCACCTGCTGGTAAACCATCTCCAGACCACATTCCACAACCATCAGATAATTATTGTTTACATTTCTTTTCTGAGGCTTCTCAGCTTCTCAGGAGAAAAATCCTAGCGAAAGGATTTTCATAAAATGTCACAGTGACAGGGAACAGCCATCCTTCCCCTCTTCCCAGCTTCTGCCAGCACCTCCTTCCCCAGGGTGTCATGGCAAACAATCTGGGCTCTGCTCTGAGCTCCTGCCTGCACATGACCTGCATGTCACCAAGGCACTGGGTGGGATGTCAGCAGGAGGAATCTCGGTGCTTTCCCTGTCCAAGGGAATCCAGCACTTCTGAAGGGCTGCCAAGGACACCCAGGCACCAGCAGTGCAGTATCTCCCCAAGGGACGCCAGGTTCCTCCGAGGGAGTTTGGCTGAGGAAGCAAGCAAGGAAGGAATTTAAACTTCTGTTCCCCCTTGGCCAAATGTTTACCTCCTGGGAGGCTGTGGAATAGCGTAAGGGAGGTGAGTGGTGGCCTGGCACCAGCTACCCCTGCATGCCCAGGGCTGCTGCACAGCAGGAATAGGGAGCAGGAACACAGCCATGTTTCCTCACGGGGCTGGATCACTCAGTTCCTGGAGGTGAAGGGGTTTCTGCTGCTTTCCTTACAGCTGGAGGCTAAGTTAGAAATACTGTGTGGTCCCACAGGGGTCAGCAGTGGGAAGCTCCTGCTCCAGACTGGAGATCTGGATGCTCTGGCACTGAGGATAACTCCTTGTCTGTGCCCTAAATCCTTTCCCCCATGTTTCTCTCAGGGAAGCCCTCCTAGGAGCTTTCTGTTGCCCTTCTGCTGTTAGAGCAATGCCTGTTCAGTTGGGAAGCCCTTTCTGCCTGCTCTCTGTCATTTGTCCATGCCTCTCCTCTCTCCCTCAAGCTGGAAGAGATGCTGGAAGCAGAAGATGCTCTCTCTGAAGCCAATGCCCTAAATAACACCAACGCTGAAGTGTGGGGGTATCTCGCCCTCATCTGCCTGCAGGTGAGTGCCCAGCCTGTGCCAGCCTGATGGGGTGGAGGGTTCATGGGGGGGTTGGCATCTGCTCATGAACCTGAAGAGCTGGTGTAGAGCTCTGTGATAAAAAGTTTGAGGACTGTTCTTGGGGAAAACAAGTGCTTGGATGGCAAAAGCAGCACCCTGAGGCACCGATTGCCCCAGGGCGTGTCCTCCCTGCTGAGCTTCTTACAAATGGCATTCCACGGAGATCCCATGTCTTTCCTGGGGTGCTGGCCACCGCTGAGGCACCCGAAATCCTGGGATCAGTTCTGGGCCCCCTCATGACAAGACAGACATTGAGGGGCTGGAGCGTGTCTAGAGAAGGGAACGGAGCTGGGAAGGGGCTGGAGCACCAGGAGGGGCTGAGGGAACTGGAAAGGGGCTCAGCCTGGAGAAAAGGAGGCTCAGGGGGACCTTGTGGCTCTGCACAACTCCTGACAGGAGGGGACAGCCGGAGGGGTCGGGCTCTGCTCCCAGGGAACAGGGACAGGACAAGGGGGAACAGCCCCAAGCTGTGCAGGGGAGGTTTAGGTCGGATATTGGGAGAATTTCTTCATGGGAAGCGTGGTCAAGCACTGGCACAGCTGCTTGGGGCAGTGGCGGGGGTCCCTATGCCTTGGGGGATTTAAAAGCTGTGTGGATGTGGCACTTGGGGACATGTTTTAGTGGTGGCCTTGGCAGTGCTGGGGGAATGGGTGGGTTTGATGGTCTCGGGGTCTTTTCCTGCCTGACGCTCCCCGGTGCTGTGTTGCAGGGCGGGCGGCAGCTGGAGGCAGAGCAGTGTTACAAATACACCGTCAAGGTTCGTGTCCGTGCCCTGCGGGACGGTCCGTGTCCCGCCGGTGTCGCAGCCGAGGCACCGAACAGCCCCGCATGTCGCGGGCAGCCCCGCGCAGCCCGGCCCTGACCGCGCTCCCCTTTTCCGCAGCTCGGCCTGCAGAACGACGCGCTGCTGCAGGAGATCCGCGAGGCCCAGCACCGCTTCGGCTTCGGCGACCCTTCGCTCTGACCCCGCGCACATAAAGTCCCTGCCCCAAGCGACCGTGCCCGGCTCTGTCGCGATCGTGTCGCGACCGCGGGGAGGGGAAGGGGGCGGGGTCAGCGCCCGGGGGGGCGGGACATGATCACGTGACAGGCGCTATCGCGCCGCTGATTGGCTGCAGCCGCGCGGGACGGTTGATCCGGCGGCGCGCGCCATGGCGGCAGGTGGGGGGGACCGGGGGCGACAGCGGGGACGGGAGGGGGGACACGGGGTAATGGGGGTGTGACCGGGGATAGGGGAACACGGGGTAATGGGGGGGGGGGGGACACGGGGTAATGGGGGTGTGACCGGGGACGGGGGGACACGGGGTAATGGGGGTGTGACCGAGATGGGGGACACGGGGTAATGGGGGTGTGACCGGGGACGGGGGGACACGGGGCAATGGGGGTGTGACCGGACATGCGGGGACACGGGGTAATGGGGGTGTGACCGGAGATGCGGGGACACGGGGCGTCACTGGGGTGTGGGAACCGCGGTATCACCGGGCATGGGGGTTCGGAGCACGGGGGTGCCGGCGGTGTCACCGCGGACGGGGCAGCTCCGGCGGGGCTCGGAGTGCAGCGGTGACGAGGGTGTCACCGGAGTGCGGGGTGGGCGCTGGGGATGGGGGACACCCGGAGCACGGGGGTACCGGGGGTGAGGGGCTTGTGGGTTTGGAGAGTGGCGGTAACAGGGATGTCACTCGGGCTGGGTTAGTTGGATTCGGGCTCAGGGTCCTCACTGGGGCTGGGGGCTCGGGGCACTGTCACCGGGCAGGGGGGTACCGGGTTGGGGGGGCACAGGGACATCGCTGGATCTGGGGGGCTGCATCGTCACTGGGCATGGGGGCTCTGGATAAGGAGGTAACGGGGTGCCACCGGGCTGGGGAGGCTTGGAACGTGGAGATACTGGGCTGTCACCAGGGGGGAGGACCCGAAACATGGGGTTCCATGGGCAGGGCTGTCACCGTGCTCGGGGCACAGGGACAGCGCCGGGGCTGCAGGGTCAGGGGTGTGGAGGTGCTGGGGATGTCATTGGCACTGGAGGAGCTCAGGGCTTGGAGGTTCCTGGGGCGTTCCTGGGGCTGGAGGGGCCTGGAGGAGGGGAGTAATGGGATTCTCAGCAGGACTCTGGGGCTTGGGGGGTGTCACCAGGGCTGGGGGGGAACTGGGGTAAAGAGATAATGTGGGTATCAGCAGGCTTGCATCATGAGGTTGACACTGGGACTGGGGAGACTCAGGACATGCAGAATGGGATGGGTGCTAATGGGGCAGGGGACCTGGGGGCATACAGGGGGCAGTGGGGGGGTGTCCAGGCTGGGGTTCCATCCCCCATGATCCCGGTGCTGGCAGCCTGGCAGCGTCCCTACCTGAACATCTTCAAGCACTTCCGTGTGGAGGAGTGGAAGCGCTCTACCAAGGAGGGGGACGTGGCCGCTCTCACGGTAACGGGGCCACCACGGGGTGGGGGGCACTGGCCAGGGGTGGGCCGTGCTGACCTACCCCCATCCTTCCTGGCTTCCAAAGGACACGAGGATGAAGGGAACAATCTACCGGATCCGAGGCTCCAACCCAGCCAGCAGCTACCTGCAGCTGCCCCGGGCAGGGACGCAGTCCCTGGGGCTCACAGGGCGCTACCTCTACCTGCTCTTTAGGCCCCTGCCCCGCAAGCATTTCCTCGTGCACCTGGATGTCACCACCGAGGTCCGTGACACGGGGTGGGCTCTTACACTGCCATCATGGCTGATTGAAGCACTGGGGGTGGCACTGGTGGGCTTGGGGGCTGCAGGATGTGGCTGCTCTTTGTCGCTGGTGGGTCACTCTGGGCTGGAGATGGTTTCCATCCGGGTGGTATCTCTGCTGGGGTCAGGGGACGTGGAGGGGACAGGAGACAGGGCCATATGCCTCCTCCTCTGCAGCACTTCCCTGCCGAAGCCACCAGGGTGACTAGAGCTCCGTGTGTGTGTGTGTGTGTTTCTTCCCAGGAAAACCAGGTGGTTCGCATCTCCTTCTCCAACCTCTTCAAGGAATTCAAATCCTCGGCCACCTGGCTCCAGTTCCCCTTTGTCTGTGGGGCAGCCAGCGAGGGCATGGCCCGGCGGGGTGAGGAGCTGGGGCTGGGCTGGCACACCACCACCAGAACTAACTGTTAGACAGTAAACTTGTCAAATTGTCTCAATGTGTTTGAAGAGAAGCTGTGGCTGCTTCATCCCTGGGATGGTCCAAGGCCAGGTTGGATGGGGTGTGGAGTAACCTGGGCTGGTGGAACATGTGCTTGCCCATGGCAGGGGATGGAATGAGATGGGTTTAAAGGTTGTCCCTCCCAACCTAAACCATTCCAGGATTTTATGATAACAGTGGTGGGCCTGAGCAGGAGCCCCTCTGCAGCCAGGTCAGAGCTGTAGCTCCTGATTGGGCTGTCCCCCATCTCTGTTCTCCCAAACAGTGGGGTGCAGTGTCAGGCCAGGCATGAGCCCATGAGCTGGGATGCCTGTCTGTCCTTCCCCACCCTGAGCCTACAAGACATGTTTTCTCAGCTCCCACTTTGCACAGGCCTGGGGGGAATCTTGCCTGGTAAATACTTCATTCTGAGCCCTGTGGCCCCTGTGTCTCCTGTCCAGCAAGGCCCCTGTCTGTCGCCTGTTTCCCACCATCCCTCCCCTCCGCAGGTGTCCCCGGAGCAGCCCCGGCTGACGCGCGCTGGACGTGCCTGGTGCTGGACCTGCCCTCCATCCTGGCCCTGTACCTGGCCCGCAGCTACAGCCACCTCAGGGGGGTCAAACTCTGCTGCAACCTGCTCGTGAAAAACCTCTGCACCAGCGACCTGCTCTTCGAGCCAGGTGAGGAGCCCAGAGCCTGGGCTGGCCTCTGCTTCCTCCTGAGACTCCAGCCCAGCCTGGGGGGAGCTCTGGGGGCTCAGAGCTGAGTTTACAGCCCTGACATAGCTCTGGGCTGCTGGTGCTCTGTGATATGAACAGAAAAGGCAAAATACTTGGCACAATGTAAAGTTTCCACACAGGCAGGGATACCTTCCACTATCCCAGGTGGCTCCAAGCCCTGCCCAGCCTGGCCTTGGGCACTGCCAGGGATCCAGGGGCAGCCACAGCTGCTCTGGGCACCCTGTGCCAGGGCCTGCCCACCCTGCCAGGGAACAATTCCTTCCCAATATCCCATCCAGCCCTGCCCTCTGGCAGTTTGAAGCCATTTCCCTTTGTCCTGTTCCTCCAGGCCCTTGCCCAAAGTCCTTCCCCTCCTCTCTTGGAGCCCCTTTAGGCACTGGAAGGAAATCTGGAATGGAATATAGTCTCCCAAACTCTGGAGGAAAGTATCTTCTCATTTTGCAACTGTAAAAGTGAATGACAAGAGCAAAGTTAAATATCTTTCTAAGGTTAGAAATCTTTTGAGGGGTAAAAATGAAAGGTGTCATCAAGCTTCACTTCTGCAAGACTTGTGCTTTTATCTGTTGGAAGAGCCTGTGCTTTTTTTTGTGTCAAAAATCTTCCAACCTGCTTTTTTTATCCACCTGCTCAGTGTGGCAGAGGTACTTTGGTCAAATCCTTTGTTTTCTCTCTTTCCTTTTTCGTGCTGGAATTCTGTCTGAACTGCCTGGCCTGCTGGGAAGCATCAGTGAGGAAGAAGTTATAGGGGCTGCTTTGAAATTCCTGAAACTTACTGCATCTTTCCTGAAACCTTTTCTGTTTCACTTTCCTAAATTTAAAAATTCGTGGAGGAAATAAGAAAATGGGCAATGAGCCTCAAGAGAAATCATGTGAAACTACTGAATCAGTGAACAGAAATGACATGATTCTTGAGCCTGGGGGTTTATAACTGAAACCCGAGGGTTTTTGCTCTGGGCTCTTCTTTGGAGGTTGAGAGTTACAGGAATACACCTGTGAAATGTGGGTTTGTTGCAAACCTCAGGCTTGTGCTCTTTGTTTCTCTGGTGGGAAGTGGAGTGTGCCTGTATCCCTCAGGGAGTGGGATTTCAGGCAGCTGCCTGGCCTTGGGGAGCTCAGTGTGTGTGTGTGTGTGTGTCCCTGTCCTGCCAGGTGTGACATTGGCCAGGGCCCGCCTGGGTGATCTGTCCTGCCGTGGGGTGGCTCCCATGCCCCGGGAATTGGCCTTCCCTGTGCCCAAGGGGGAGAAGTGGCACGACCTCTATGACTACATCAGGTATGGCTGCTCCCACCCCACTGCAGCTCCCAGACCTCCCTGTGCCCCTGCGAGGGGCAGGATGGGCAGTGCCACTTAAGGAATGACAGATCAGGTGAACCTGGGCTGGGCTTTGGTCCCCCCACATCCAGCATGTAGGTGTTGGTAACAAAGACACCTTTAGTGCCATCTGCCTTTGGTACCCTGTGCTTGGAGGAGCGTGAGGCACAAGGGGAGGGATCTTATGACAGCAAAGAGGCCTCTGTGCCAGGCTGAGGTGCCAGGTGATACTGCCAGGTGCCAATGCAGTGTCCCAGTGACACGGTGCCTTCTTCTGGTTCTGCTCAGGTTCCCATCTGAGGGGGCTAAGCTGCTGCACCACTCCATCCAGAAGAGCTTCCCACATCCTGTGGCAGGTGGGAATGCTGGGGACGGCAGCCAAGGCTATGCCAGCCCAGCTGGGTGCCCTGGGTTTCCAAAAGAGCTGGACCTGCTCCTTGTGTTGCCCAGGTGACCAAGTGCTGGAGGAGCCTGGCCACGCACCGACCCAGCTGGTGACACACTCCAGAGCAGCCTGTGACCTGCCCCCTGTCCAGCAGATAAGCAGTCCCAAAGCTGTAAGTGCACCTTGGAGGAGGCTGCAGCTCCTTCCTTCCTGCTTCCCGTGGAGCTTTTCCCTGTGCCTTAATTTAAGAGGTAGAAGCTGCTTGTTGTCGTTGGCAGCTGCTTCAGGCACGGTCTGGTGACCACAGCCCTGCAGTGACTGCCTGGGGGTGCAGTGTGGTGCAGCACAGAGACAGGAGATGTGCCAAGTACCTTGGAATCTCCAGACATGCATCTTCCCTGTCTCTGTGGAGGCAGCACATCGGTGTGTCTTCAAGAAATAGATAAGGCAGTGAGGTGTGGAGACCAAGGACTGTGAGCAGTGCCCTGAGGGAGCAGAGCAGGGTGTGGAGCTGGCATTGCTGGGGCTGCAGGCAGCTGCCCTCAGCTTGGTTTCCCTTCCCCACTGGGGTGATGTGAGAGCTGGGGTCCAGGCTGGCTCACCAGTGTGGTGGGGGGTGTTGGGAAGCCATCCTCATGCTGAGGAGAGAGAGAAACGGAGCACAACCTCTCTTATTAGAATGTCCAAAGGATGGCTGTGAGCGTGGTGAAGGGTCTAGAGGGGAAGGGTTACGAGATACAGCAGTCACTTGGTTTGATCAGATGGAGAAAAAGAGACTGAGGTCAGACCTTGTCAGGGGCTGTAGCTCCTCCCAAGGGGCAGCTCTGATCTCTGCTCCCTGTGACAGGGACAGGACCCAGGGAATGGCTAAAGCTGTGTCAGGGCAGGTTTTAATGGATGTTAGATAAAGGTTCTTCCCCCAGAGGGTGGTTGGGCACTGACCAGTCTCCCCAGGGCAGTGGTCCAAACCTGCCAGAGCTCCAGGAGCATTTGGACAAGGCTCTGGTTTGCTGTCTGGAGGAGATGAGCTGTGCACAGACAATGCTGGGGGTGTAAGGAGAGGGCTGGTTAACAACCTGGCCCAGCCAGGTACCCACAGGGCTGCTCTTCCTCCAGAGTTTTTCCTCCTTGCCCCTGGGCAAGTGGAGGGCACTGGGAGGAGAACTGAGCTCTGTCTGAGGCTTTGCTCATTCTCAGGTGCCACGTCAGTGTCCTGTGATCACAAAAAGCATCCCTGAGGTTCACCTGGCACTCCCAGGGCCTGGGGGAGCTGTGCCTGCTGGAGACCCCGTGCTGGAGGAGAAGCTGCACAGTGCAGGGGACACGAGGCAGCCACTGCCACTCCGTGATGGTGGCATCCATGTCTATGCTCATCAGAGGAGGGGACAGACAACCCGAGCTGTCCCTGGCTCAGAGGAGGTGTGTGAAGTTCTGGAGGGTCACAAGGTAGCTTTGGGGTTTTTCTCTGTGGTATTTCCCTTTATTTCTAATGAAGGGAGAGAGGGAACACAAGGTTCATGCTGGGGTTTCAGTTAAACTCATGGAGTCCCAAAGATGCAGAGGAGCAGTTCTTGCCACTAGCACCCTCCCTGCCTTGACAGAGGAGCCCTGTGTTCAAATGTGCTGACCTTAAGCCTCAGGTTTGCCCAGGTGTGTACAGGAAGGGCTCTGGCCCTTTTGCCATCCCACAGGTGAGCCCCAGCCTGCAGGACAGCCCTGGAAGTGTCCAAGGCCAGGTTGGACAGGGCTTGGGGCAACGTGGGTTAGTGGAAAGTGTCCCTGTCCATGGCCAGGGGGGTGAAAGTGGGTGGACTTTGTCTCCTCCAGCACAAACCAGTCTGGGATTGTTACAATGGCCCCAGGGTGTCCCTGGGGCTGGCTGGGAGAGCTGATTAACTCAGAAACCCCAGCTCCTCCTGCTGCCAGCTCTGACTCTGCCAGGTTAAATGCTTTCAAGTTGTCCCCTCTGACAGGAGAAACCCAAAGCTGCCTCTGTGTTTCAGAGAGCCAAGCACTGGGGCTGGGGTGTCCCGTGGAGGGTGGACCCCAGCCTGGCTCTGAGCATGATGGTGCTGTCTGGTTTTCTTTTCCAGGGCCTTGTGCCAGATCCCATCCTGAAGCTGAGAGCAATTATTGGCTTTGGAGGCTGCAGCACCAAATGGGTCAGTGGCTTGGGTGATCTGGGGAGTTGATCTGTCACTGTGTGGCCAGGATATGGATGTTTTGGAGGTGGGAAATGCAGCTGAGTGTGGCACTGCTTGATGTGGAAAATGATCCCAAAGTGGGTGAGCCTGAGCATCTGTGACAACTGTCCTGCTGTTAGGATGGTGACCTAAAAATTATGGGGCCCATTAGACAGAATTATAGGAAAAGCCCTCTAAGGACATCAGTTCCAGCTGGTTTTCCAGGATTCCCATGCCTTCCACTGACCCATGTCCCCAAGTGCCACATCCACATGTCTTTTAAATCCCTCCAGGGATGGTGACTCCACCTCTGCCCTGGGCAGCTGTGCCAGTGCCTGACAGCCCTTTCTTGAAGAAGATTTCCCAATATTCAATCTAAACCTCCCCTGGCAAAACTTGAGGCCATTTCTTCCCTTCTTCCCTGGGAGCAGAGCCTGACCCTCACCTGGCTGCCCCCTCCTGTCAGGGAGTTGTGGAGACACAGAAGGTCCAGGCTGGGGTCCCCCAGCTGCTTCTCATCAGACTTGTGCTCCAGACCCTTCACTACATTCCACTTCTTTTTAACACGTTAAAACTGGTGCTGCTTTGTTGGAGGCTGGGAAGGAAGGGCTGTGGTTTGGATTGTTTCTGTGGCACACTGGGCTTGCCTGTGGTCTGTGTTAGGGTAAAGGAAGGGTTGGTTTGGTTCAGTCAGTTCAAGGCTCTGCCAGCAATGTTGTTTTCCTTGGATCTGCTGTTCAGTAGTAGGGAAGGGACCTTAAAGCCCATCCCATTCCATCCCCTGCCATGGGCAGGGCCACCTCCCACTGGCCCAGGTTGTTCCACACCCCATCCAACCCAGCCCTGGACACTTCCAGGGCTGGGGAAGAGCTGTGCCTGGGCTGTGGGGTGGTTCTGGAGCTGTGTCCTGATATATGGTCTGTTCAAGCTAGGTCTCATGAGCTTTTGGAGATTTATATCACACCCAAGTTAGCTCAGCTACCTTAGAAGGCATAAAATCAGCAGGATGGCTTCTGTGGTAGTGTTGGAAACAGAAAAGTTTTAAGAAAAGGCAAAATAACTAAACTCTTTACAGAGAGAAACCGAGCCAGGTGCAAGAGGTCCTTGCCCTTGGTAAAACACCTCACAAAAGCAATTAGTTCCTTTGTTGTCTTCTTTTTCCAGTAAATTGCTCAGGCAGGACTTTTTGGCTCCTGTCCAATGGCAATCCTTAAGTTTGAGGTGAAGTCCCTCAGGTCCTATGAGGTGTCTTTACCTAATCGAGCAGAGAAACTTCTGGGCTTTTTTCCTTTTTAAGGAGACAGAGGATAGTTTTGTCACTCCCTCAAGGGGGCACATTCCCACAGTGTCCCCCTGTGTCGTGTCTGCAGGCCCTGTGGACACAGGACAGCACGGCCGTGGTGTACCCCTGCCACGCCATCATCGTGGCCCTGCTCCTCAAGACTGGCGAGCAGAGGTTCTTCCTTGGCCACACAGACAAGGTGAGTGAGAACCTCTGCCAGCCCTGCTCCATCCCTGTAGTGTCCCCTGGGCTCTGGGGGCTCCTGTGTGGCCGTGTCCCCACAGGTGGCGGCGCTGGCCTTCAGCGGGAGCGGCTCCGTGCTGGCCTCGGCGCAGGCCGGGCCCCGCGGCCTCGGCCGCCTCTGGGACTTCCCCACGGGAACCTGCCTGTGCCTCTTCAAAACCCACCTGCAGGCCCTCGTGTCCCTCAGGTGGGTGCTCAGCATTGCAGCACAGCAGCTGTTCCTGCCTGCTAAAGCAGGGATGAATTACAGCTGCCTGTGTTTGTCACCGAACCTGCTGGCGGCTGGCCTGGATGTGCTGCCAGCTCTGTGCTGAGCTTATCCCTCAGCTCTTGCTGTCTCCCCATCCCCCCTGCTTGTCCGCTTTTATGCCCTGTAAGAATGAACCCAGGGTACAAGGAGCTGTTTTTCACCAGGTCTCTCTTCCTGCAGCTTTTCCCACAGTGGAGCTGTTCTGTGTGGTGTGGGGAAGGACGTGCACAGCAAAACGGTGAGAGCTGACACAGGCTGGGAGGTTTCCTTGAGAGAGCTGTTCTCCCAGGTTCTGTAGTTATTTTCCAGGCAAAACTCTGCTCTCAGCTTTGCTAGAGGTGTTCTTGGGGGACATCTTTCTCATTAGCTGCCTAGAGAATACTTTCCCTCTGCCTGATGCTTGTGGATGTTCCTCAGCTGCAAGTGAACAAATCCTTTTGGAAGCAGCTGGAGAGACCTGCTGGGGTTGTGCTTTGGGGCTGTTCTGTCCCTGGAGTGGTCCCAGCTAGGAGCCAGGCAGGGTGATGGGATTATAACTTTATTTTAATAGCATTTAGGGCAAGATGTGAGGTGAAATCTTCCAGCTTCAGGCATGACTGTGGGAAGGGGTGCCAGGCACTGGAGCTGCCACCCAGCTTTGTAGCTGGGGATGACGCAGATCGCGCGTGGAGCAGTCAAAAATAAACTTGTTCCATGGGACTGGGGGTTTTGTTTTGTCAGTGGAACTGTTTTTTATCCTTTAGTGACGACCATCAGCAATTAGCTGTGCCATCACTAAGTGAAGGAAAAGCCACACAGTGCTCTGTGTTTTTCCCAGCACGTGGCAGTGTTCTGTGATCTGTGTGGGAGCTGGGGAGGTGGGATCAGTGGGGTGAAAGCTGAGTGGGAGAATGGGGGTGCTGGGGGAGTATCTCCCCCAGGGTGATGCTTCAGCCCATGCCAGCCTCTGAGGTGATGCTGGGTTTGTTTTAACACTGTGCTGGAATGCAGAGCATCCTCCTTCATTTGTGTTTGCTTTGGGCTGAGGGTTTGACTCTTGCCCCTGGTGATGGGCGCTGAGGGCACACAGACCTGCACTGAGCAGTGGACACATGCTGCCTCTTGCTCCCTCAGCCCCGGGACAGCTCCTGTATCCCAGCGGGCAGAGTTCCCACTGCTCTGTGGATTTTCTTTCCAAGTCTGAGCCCTGTTGCCAGGCAGCCCTGGGATTTAGAACCTCTAATTACAGATTGCAGAAAAGGATATTGCCATGAAGCTTTGCAATGCTGTTGGACTGTCCTAAACCCTCTGTGCAATGGGTTTTATTTCCCTGCTCCAGCTCTGTTATCAGTACTTTGTGCCCAGCTCTGGAGCAGCTGTGGGATGAAAAGCTCTTGTGCTGCCAAGGTTTTGAGCAGCTCTCCCATCATATTTTCTTGCTTCAGATGGTGGTGGTGTGGAACACTGCTCAGGTGACCCGTGGTGGAGGTGTGACTGTGCTGGCCAGAGCACACACAGATGTGGACATCCAGGCCATGAAGATTGCTTTCTTTGATGATACCAGGTAGTGTGCCAGGAAAAGAAATTGAAAGTATTGATTCTTAGATATTGGGAAGGAATTGTTCCCTGTGAGGGTGGGCAGGCCCTGGCACAGGGTGCCCAGAGCAGCTGTGGCTGCCCCTGGATCCCTGGAAGTGTCCAAAGGCCAGGTTGGACAGGGCATGGAACAACCTGGGATAATGGGAGATGTTGTTGCCCATAGCAGGGGGTGGAATGAGATGAGCTTTAAAGTCCCTTCAACCCAAACCCCTTTTATTTGGTAACTCTGGCACGGCTGGGGGGGAGCTGTGGTGCTGCAGCCACCTGGTTGCCATTGCTGCTCTCAGTCCTTGCTGTCAGTGGCCCCTGGGATGCTGCCCTTCCCTCAGGGGCCTGTGGAGCCCTGCCCTGGTGCTCAGGCCGTGTCTCCCTGCACAGGATGGTGTCGTGTGGCCGGGACAACATCAGGCTGTGGCGAGTGCGGAGCGGGGCCCTGCGCTCGTGTCCCGTCCCCCTGGGCGAGTACCACGCCCTGGAGTTCACCGACCTGGCCTTCGAGGAGGGGCCTGGGGCCCAGCAGGAGCCAGAGGACCGTGCACTGTAAGGGGCTGTGAGGGGCTGTGTGTGTGCCCTGAGAGGGGCTGTGTGTGTGCCCTGTGAGGGGCTCTGTGTGTGTGCCCTGTGAGGGGCTCTGTGTGTGTGCCCTGTGAGGGGCTGTGTGTGTGTGTCCTGTGAGGGGCTGTGTGTGTGTGCCCTGTGAGGGGCTGTGTGTGTGTGCCCTGTGAGGGGCTCTGTGTGTGTGCCCTGTGAGGGGCTCTGTGTGTGCCCTGAGAGGGGCTCTGTGTGTGTGCCCTGTGAGGGGCTGTGTGTGTGTGCCCTGTGAGGGGCTGTGTGTGTGCACTGTAAGGGCCTGTGTGCATTTTGAGGGGCTGTGTTGTGATGGTTCATTACCTGATCGCAGAGTGCAAAAACAACACAGAGGGGATTTCAGTATTAATCAAAACAAATGCACCTTTATTGAATGCCCACAGCAAATGCCACAGAAGGATTGGAAAGGAGATAAAGGATAGTGAGAGAGAGAAGGAGGGGAAGGGGTATAGCTACCAATGGAGAGATGAAATCCTCCTTGTGGTCCGGCCAATAGATTTGTCTTGTCACATCGGGGAGAATCTCAAAGTCTTGGTCAACTCGGGGTCTTTTATAGTCCTCTGCCAGGGGGTCAACAGCTAAAAGACAATGGAGAATGAGTCTATTGAAAACAGGCACAGACAGCCCATGTTCCTAAACCGGGTAAGTCAATCTCAGCAGTGAGCAGGACCCATTGTTTCAGGACCGGTTTCTTGGTCCAGCAAACACACCCGCAGGCAACACTTGGCAAACATCTCACTTCAGTCAGGCCAGCCCCCCCATGTCAGAATTATAGGGGTCTCAGTCCTTGGGAGGGGCTTCAATCTCTGTCTGTCACATGGGTCACAAGGCAGGTGAGGGATTTTCCATCACCAGAGTTACCCCAGAAAGTTCATTTAGCCAGGAGGTGGGGAAATTTATGGGCTATTGTGATGAGTGTGTATCAAGCTGCTCTGGCCAGCCCCTGCTCAAAGCTGTGTACCATGGCAGCACTGCAAACACAGCTGCAAACAACCACTTGGTGAGCATCCGCCTCAGCCAGGCCAGAACTCCAGCCAGGGTCCTCAGGGTCTTGGTCTCTGTCCTTGCAATGGTTGTGAGGCAAATGAGGGACACTTCTGTAGGAGCATCGGGGGGTGGGATGGTCGGGACGGACACGAGAGATCTCTGCAGCCAGGTCAGGAACTTGGGGTTTATTGCAAAGGGCCTGGGGCAGGGCCCTGCTGGGAGCTGCCAGCCACAGCTCAGAGCAGGCCTGAGAGAAGAGAGGGGCAGAGAGGATGAGGGGTAAGAGAGTAAAAGGGATAAGAGAGTGAAGTTCCCGTTAAAATACCATAAATCTTCTGTGTTGAATATTCTAATTCTCACTAACCAATCTAGTATAATATAGAAATCCTGTAGCATTTACATACAGCCTATAAGAATCATTACATTACCATACTGTGTTACATTTTAAACCCTATAAACTCCTCTTTGGACCCCTTCTGCCAAGCTAGTAGGGTCTGCTCTGACCCTTGGCCTGTCTGCAAGCAGAGGGTGCTGTTCCATCAAAAGGGGATTACCTTCAGCTGGCCACACCACTGTTTTTCAGTTGTTCAGTAACTGAGGGATCTCAAAGCTTGCTTTCATTTTAATCGTGCTTATAGTTTCTATATTCTCAAAATATTTTGCCAGACAATCATATTTATAAGGCTTTCCTGTTTCATCTTCCCCGACACACTTCAGACCGTCTCTTACAGCCTGTCACTGTCACCTGTCCCAGGCAGCCCAGAGGAGGGAGCTCTGCAGCTCTCCCTGTTAACATTCACCTTCCCCCTCCACCACGGCACTGTGCTGGGCTTCTCCCTCAAAATACACCTGCCCTCTGGAGCTGGGAGAGGCTCTCCCCACTCAGCACGTGTCACCTCCCAAAAGGGCTTTGGCTGCTCACAGAACAGCCTCTTTCCTTGTGCCATGCTGCTGTTGTGCCATATTTAGTGACTCTCTCCCCACCTGAAGCTCTCTGTTGGATTCCTGGGTCAGCAGGAGGAGCCTGGTACACATCCTCTTGCATACAGACACATACTTTGTTGTTTTATTTTAATCATCAAAGCCAGACCTTTGTTGCCACCCCATGTTGTCCCACAAAGGCAGAGCTGTCAGTTCAGCCAGCCTGTGGCAGAGCGAGGCTTCTTTCTGGAGTTTATGGCAAGCTTTTAGCTCTTTTGCTAATTTCTATTCCAAAGGGTCAGGAAACTTCTTTGGAGGTGTGTGGAACACTTGGACACCTTGTTGACCTCTAATGAGCCAGGATTGCTTTACACAAACAAGGTAAATCAAGGTGGTTTTTACTAAAAGCAAATCTCTCCTGTTTTTTTTCACAGCTTTGTGTGCAGCAGGAGTGGCCACGTGCTGGAGGTGGACTACAAGAATGTCTGCGTGCGGAGTGCACGGCGCCTGCTGCCTGCACAGCCCCGGGAGGACGGGCAGGAGCAGGCAGGGAGCAGCTCAGGTGGGAGCAGGAGCAGGCAGGGAACAGCTCAGGTGGGAGCAGGAGCAGGCAGGGAACAGGAGCAGCTCAGGTGGGAGCAGGAACAGGCAGGGAACAGCTCAAGTGGGAGCAGGAACAGGCAGGGAACACTGAGGTGGGAACAGGAGCAGCTCAGGTAGGAGCAGGAGCAGCTCAGGTGGGAACAGGAGCAGGCAGGGAACAGGAGCAGCTCAGGAGCAGGAGCAGGCAGGGAACACCTCAGGTGGGAACAGAGCAGACAGGGAACAAGAACGGCTCAGGTGGGAGCAGGAGCAGGCAGGGAACAGCTCAGGTGGGAACAGGAGCTGGCAGGGAACAGCTCAGGTGGGAGCAGGAGCGGGCAGGGAGCAGCTCAGGTGGGAGCAGGAGCTGGCAGGGAACAGCTCAGGTGGGAGCAGGAACAGGCAGAGAGCAGGAGCAGGCAGGGAACAGCTCAGGTGGGAACAGAGCAGACAGGGAACAGGAGCAGCTCAGGAGCAGGAGCAGGCAGGGAGCAGCTCAGGTGGGAGCAGGAGCAGGCAGGGAGAGGGAGACCAACAACCAGTGACCACCTCCACCACCATGGGGGTCAGAAATCTGCTCAAACCAACCAGCTCTTTACCTAGTGCTGAAGGATTATTTTGGGGTTGTTTAGATCATTGCTATTTGCCTCTTAAGGACTGCAAATAATCCTCCTTAGTACAGCAAAGTATCGTTTTAAGAAAGATTTTAGCATTTTAAATGCTGATTGCACTTTCAGAGAAACACTACTTTTAGAAACATGAGACAAGGTCTTCATTTGCTGATGGCATGCTTAATGGAGAGATGGAAAAAGAACTACGATTAACGAAAAAGATGAATTTGGGGATTTTTTCATTATTCAGCTGCTGCAGAGCGTTCGGGGAATCTTTGTTTCTCTACATTAAGTAGACCAACTTTCAGCTCTTCCATTAACTTGAGCAGCAGGAAGAATTCACTTTCAAGTGTGATTGCTCTGATATCTTAAAACTTAGTGCATAATTTGCTTCCGCAAATTGAGCTAATTAATCTATAATGTGGCCTTTGAGAGGTGTGCAACTGCAGTTCTCACTTCACGGGCAAGAAAGGGCCCAAGAGGAGATGAAACAAAGTCTTTGGTGCCTCTTGGTCTCAGTGCTGGCTCTGACTTATGGCCTTTATACCTGGATTTAGGTTGGATATTGGGGAAAATTTCTTGACTGAAAGTGTGGTAAAGCATTGGAACAAGCTGCCCATTCTGTCCCTGGAATGTTCAAAAAGCCTGTGGTGGCACCTGAGTGTGGCACCTGGGGACATGGGCCATGGTGGGGGGATAATGATTGGGCTCAATGATGTTTTCCAACCTTAATGATTCTATGAATCAAAAAGTCCCAGTCTGTGGATCTCCCCTTCTGCAGAGAGGCTTTGGGACAGGGCAGTGAAAGGGTTTGTATCTCAGGCAGTTAATCTGGGATATCCTTTGCTACAGGATCCCATTTGAGGCAAAAATGTGGCAGAGATAGGAATCTTATGTGCCTGGCAAGAGTTTCACACTGGTAAAGAGGAGTTTGGAGCCCTGAGAAGGGCTGACTGAGACCCTTCAGCCGGTTCTGCCTGTCACTGTGGGGTTCCTGCATCCTCCTCAGGCTCCAGCTGGGTGTGGGTGGGCTACCAGCCTCAGCTCTTGGATGCGCCCCTCTCAGGTTGAGTTTTCTTGTTTCCCTTGTATAAGGAGCTGTTGTTTTTTGGGTTTCCAGGCCCTGGGATTGCTATAAACAGTATCAGCATGTCCTTGACCTTCTGTGCCACGGGATCAGAGGATGGCTACGTGAGGCTGTGGCTACTGGACTTCTCAGCTGCTGTCCTAGAGGCAGGTGAGTAGAGGTGGGAGTGGAGCTTCTGAGCTCCTGCTGCAGATCCAGAGCTCCACTGCCACAGCTCCCACAGCTCCCTCATGAGTCAGGGCTGTGTGACGTGTGCTGCCTCCAGGGCTGACTGCCTTGGAAGTCTTCAGTGGCAATTATTCATGTTTATTCTTGTAACTCAGAGGAGAAAGGCAGGATCTCCTGGGAGAAAGCAGACTTTCCGTCTTGATTTCTGTCCCCTTCTAGCCACGGCTCATCTGTCCATGAAAAATTAGGGGAGAAGTCGAGCAGTCCTTGATTGTTTTTGAAACAATCACCATTACAGCAGAGCCCAGAGATGTTAGGAAGGGCAGAACTAATCTCTCTAATCTGTCACAGCTCACACCTGCAAGCATTCAGTCTTTGGGTCATGGGCATTGCTTTCCTAAATGTGGGTCTGTGTCACAGACATGTTTTATGAAAAATCCTTTCCTTAGGATTTTTCCTCCTGAGAAGCTGAGAGGCCTCAGGAACAAAATGTAACCAATGGTTATCTGCTGCTGTGAATGCAACAGGTGGATCTGTGATTGGTCTCATGTGGTTGTTTCTAATTAATGGCCAATCACAGCCCAGCTGTCCAGACTGTCTTGGTCAGTCACAAGCCTTTGTTATCATTCCTTTTCTATTCTTAGCTAACCTTCTGATGAAATCCTTTCTTCTATTCTTTTAGTATCATTTTAATATAATATATATAATAAAATAATAAATCAGCCTTCTGAAACATGGAGTCAGATCCTCGTCTCTTCCCTCATCCTCAGACCCCTGCGACCACTGCCACAGTCTGTAGCTGTGCTCCAGCTGCTCCTTTCCCAGAGGATTTGTTGACTCCTGTGTCTTTCCCCAGAGCATGAGGCTTCAGTGAGTTCTGTCTGCATCAGCCCAGATGGCCACAAAGTGCTGTCCACGACAGCTGCTGGGAGCCTGGGCTACCTGGATGTGCAGGCCCGGGACTACAGCACGCTGATGCGCTCCCACGGGGGCTCCGTGCTGGGCTTCTCCCTGCAGGACAAGGGGGAGCAGATGGCAACAGTGTCCCAGGACAGCACCGTCCGAGTGTGGGACCTCGCCACCAGGCAGCAGGTGGGTGACACAAGAGGCACGTTGTTAGGAAGGATGGAAGTTTGACAAGAAAGTCTCACAGATATGTGTATGCTTAGCAGAAAGATTTTTAAATGTAGAGTCTGATGAAGGAATAGAGATGGAAGCAAGTTTTGATATAGAAGAAAAGATTACTGGATAACCAAGGAGGCAAAGGGTGTGTTAGAAAGGGTTTTTATGACTTAGAGCAAAGGATAAACTTACTTCAAACAAGAAGATGTTTTTACCAAGCAGAAAGATAGCACTGGCAAACAAGTCAGCAAAGTTGCAAGTAGAAAAAAGGTCTCAGAATTTTCCACTGCAGGAAAACTGAAAAACAACTTCTAGCTTAAAATGTAATGTACTAACTTTTAGTGATTAAAGAATAGTAACATGAATATGGTAATTATAGTAGTTAGGATAGGCTGTAGATAAAAGTTAAAGTATAGATTGGTTCTACTGTATTAAGATGCTCAGCAAAGAAAAGTAAATAATGCAATGTAACCAAAACCAAAGGGTCTCCAGGCCTGCCTGCAGCTGGAGCTGACAGCTGGAGGCACAGCTCTGTCACCCACGACCCTGGGCTGCTGTAACATCTTGGATACATAAAACTGCATTTTAGAGAGCTGCCTGGAGTCCTGCATCTCTCATTTAGGCTCTTACAGGAGGTGGTGTCTCAGGGTTATTAAGAGCCTCCCTGATCGTGAGGGTTACTGTGGGCATGAGACCCTTTGGAAGTACAGAGTTCTGAGGTTGTGGAATTCACATTCTCTGAACCTGAGAGAAGCAGAAAAAAGAATGATCAGAACAATTCTTATCTCATTCACTGCTCCTGTGTTGTGTCAAAGTAAAATACAATATAGAATTGTTTACCCCCAGTGGTGGTGGTTTCTTTCCTTGGCCTATCAGGGCCAAGTGTGTATGCAGACTGTTGGTCAGCAGACAGTCACAAAATTCTAAGCAGTTGAGTTAAGTACTTGTACAAATTCAGTTTAAATGTAATGTAGTATAGTGAAATGTAATATAAAATAATATAGTATAATACAGTAATTAATTAACCTTCTAATAAGATAAAGTCCTCCTCATCATTCCTTCCAGACATCAGGCAAAAATATCACTGATATGAGGTATTGTTGGACACAACTATTTCCCTTTCCTCCATCTTTTGAAGATTGCTTTTTAGCACAAACCATAACACCCAAAGGCTTTATGTGAATGCCCAAAGACCCAGGACTTCAGGGGGCTTTGGATCCATCCAGGCAGGAGCAGGGACATGCTCATGGTGGAGATGTGAGGCTGATAAGTTGTTGGGTCCAGCTACAGCTCCAGTCCTCTCCAGCTTCATGCCTGTGGTGTCTCTTCCCTGCAGCTGTATGACTTCTCAGCTGCAGAGGAAACTCCCTGTACTGTGGCCTTCCACCCCTTCTGGAAGATGCTGGCCTGTGGCTTCGACAGCGGGGTGGTGAGGATCTTCAACCTGGCTGCCTCTGACCTCCTGCTGGAGCACAAGTGAGTGAAGTGGGAGCTCCACGGGGTCTAACTGGGTGTCCTGGTGATGAGACAGAGCCACCGTGTCACTCATGGAGCTCCACAAGCCTCAGGTCCCAGCTGGGTGGGGTTGGGGCAGATCTGCTGTGCCAAGGCTCCGGGTGGTGAAAGCCCAAGCTGTGAAAGCCATGAGGGCTTTCTTTGTGATTTCCCAGTGAACAGCAGTAGGAAAGAGCTTGTCCTAGAGAGCAGCTGGGCAGGGAGCCTTGTGAGCCTCAGTGTGGGGTTTGGAGGATGCTCCAAAGGGAGAAGGAGCAGGTTCCATCCAGGCTGGAGTCTGCTCTCCCTGCTCAGTGTTGTGACAAGTCAGAGTGTTGTTTGTCCTGGGCTGCTGCAGGGGTGAGCACAGCAGGGTCCTGCTCTGTTCCTGGTTAATTTATCCTCTTGAGTTCTTCACTATGTTACACTCAACATCACCACTGTTCCCTCTGTCTGTGATTCCTTTTTCTCTTCCCTTTTTCCACGTTTTCTGCCCCCTTTCAGGCAGCACCGCACTGCAGTCACCGGGCTGACCTTCTCTCCAGATGGCAATTTGATGTTCAGCTCCTGCTTACAGGGAACTCTCGCTCTGTACAGACTTGTGGCACAGAAAATCCAGGTTCTGAGAGTCCTGGGTAAGACTCTGGGGTTGGGATTGCCTTTCTTCTTTTTCTGTATTGGCACAGACATCCTGACACCAGAGCCAGGCCAAGCTCAGCCTGCTTGGAGTGATATTTCCCAATGAACCTTCTGAGCTTTGGCATTTCCCCCTGCTCTGGGCATTGCTGAGGCACCTCCAGTCCTGGGGTCAGTTCTGGGCCCCTCACAAGAGGGGCTGGAGCTTGTCCAGAGAGGGGAACAGAGCTGGGAAGGGTCTGGAGCACCAGGAGGGGCTGAGGGAGCTGGAAAGGGGCTCAGCCTGGAGAAAAGGAGGCTCAGGGGGGCCCTTGTGGCTCTGCACAGCTCCTGACAGGAGGGGACAGCTGGGGGATCGGGCTCTGCTCCAGGGAACAGGGACAGGACAAAAGGAAATGGCCTCAAATTGTGCCAGGGGAGGTTTAGATTTGATCATGGGAAAATTTCTTCATTGGAAGGATGGTCAGGCACTGACACAGCTGCCCAGGGCAGTGGTGGAGTCACCATCCCTGGAAGGATTTAAAAGATGTGGATGTGACACCTGGGGATATGTTTTAGTGGACTTGATGATCTTAGAGGGCTTTCCCAGCCTCAATGATTCTGTGATTTCTGTTTTTACCTTCTGTGTGAGCAAACCCCATTGACTGACAGTCCTTCCCTACCTGTCCTGATTCAAACCCCCTCATCCTGCTGGTCTGATGATTTCATTAATGTGCTGGGGTCACATGGAGATTTATTCATGCCCAAGCCCTGACTCTTTTTTCCATCCTGTACATGTGCAATTTAATTTGTTTGAAGTGGATTGTTGCCCTAATCCTGCCTGTGGCAGAGCTGCTCTGTGCTGGTGAATGGAGCTGGTGGAGAGCTGGAGGCAGGGCAGGGGCAAGGCAGTTTGGAAAAATTAGTGTCACATTTAATGTACACTTTGGAAATCAGTTGTGACAGCACAAGCTTGGGCAGGGAAAGGGAACTCTGATTTTTATACAGTGTAATACTGCACAGGGAGGAGGAACCTGCCCCAGAGGTGTGCAGGATAAGGAACAGGGATTGGAGGAATCAGGGAATTCATCCAAAATAACCCAGGTTTGGTGTCAGTGCTGCAGCTGGACCTTGATGTGGTGCCTCTGCTCTGAAACTGTGTTTGCTGCCTGGTCACGTTCCAGGGACAGAACAGTGGAATTATGGTCATGGAATAAATACAGAGAATTGCTGTAATTTCTGTGATTTTCAGACCTCTGGGTCTCTCTGCCCTGTGGACTGACATCAGCGTGGTGGTGTTGAGCACTGACCTCATTCTGCTCTGGGTTCAGACACCCAGGCTGCAGCTGAGATCTCACTGAGCTCCTCATCACAGCCTCTTGTAACACTAAAAAAAAAGCCCTAAAATCAATTTTATTCCTTTGACTTTGTTCTGCTCTCCTTGAAAACGCTGCATGTTCACTCAGGCAACAAGCTGTGCATCTCAACCTTGTTTTTGAGGTGGTTCACTGCACATTCTGGGTGTGTAAATAAAATTTGTAGCATCTCCTACAGCACAGGTTGCTTTTTGCAGCTGCTGCTGAGCAGCACCATCAGAGTGGGCTTTGCTGCTCCTCACTGTCTTGCTGTGTCCCCCAGGCAATGTGGTGGCCCGGGATGCTGGCAGTGGCGTGGACACTCTGGTGGTCAGTGGGGACAGTCGCCTGCTGGCCTTCATGGGGCCCTCCAAGTACGTGGTGACAGTGATGGAGGCCTGCTCACTCGATGAGGTACCCAGCAGAGTCCCCTCACTCCTGGGGACAGTGCTGTCCCCTGGAAACCCCACAGGCAGCGGCCAGGGAGGTGGATCAGAGCTGACAGTGAGCTCCCTGTTTTCCCTTCTGTGAGACAGAAATAACAAATTCAAGGTTTCTTCTCCTCTGCCTTCATTCTCTGCTAGAAAAATAATTTGGGAGGTGCTGTGGAGGCTGTCAGCTCTCACCTCTCTCTTGACCTGCTCTCCTGGGCATTGTCTGGACCTGCAGCCCCTCATTAAGTGGGAAGGGAAGGGTCCAGCAGGCTCCATAGCTCTGTGTCAGGAGCGTGGGAGCAATCCTGAGGCTCCTGCAGTGTTTGTTCTGTGGCTCTTTGTTCCACAGCTGCTGAGGGTAGACATCAGCATCCTGGACCTGCACAGCACCATCTTGGACTCTGCAGTGAAGGTCTGCTTTGGTCCTGTGCCTCAGGGAGAGCTCCTGGTATCCACGTCTTCCAATAAAATCCTTGTGCTTGATGCAAAAACCGGACGGCTGGTGCGAGAGGTAGGACGCTGAAATTCATCCACCAGGTCTCCTCTGGGGGCTGGGCACTTCTTGTCTCTCTGGGAGGTTAAATGAGAGAAAAACTCCTCCTGGAGCTCACAGGCTTCAAAGAAGCCCAAGTGAGAAGCCTGCAGCTGTCCCAGTGTGCTTGTGTTCAGGGTGAGCCTGAGCTTGTCCTTGTTTTCCACACTGTCACACTACTGTTCTCTTGCTGAAGTGTAAATAAGGATATGAACCAGCTCAGCTAAGGCTGCTGGTGCCATTTCTTGTCCTCAGGTGTCCCCTGTGCACAAGCTGAGCTGTTCCTCCTTGGCACTGAGCAAGGATGGCCAGTACCTGCTCACTGCTGGTGACAAGGTCATCAAAGTGTGGGACTACAGGATGCGCTTCACCATCAACTTCCAGGTACTGCCCACCCAGGGGGGCAAGGGGGTGGTGCTGCATTGCTGAGTCCCCAGAGAAGAGAGCAGCAAATGGGCTCTGTATGACCTGGCCCAGAGTCCCCAGTCCCAGTTTGCCCAGCAGAGGAATGCAGTCCTGATCCCACACTGTAACAGTGCCTGCAGTGGGCACAGGCTGGGGCTGCCAGAGCACCCCAGTGAGAGGTGCAAAGGACAGATGTAGGTGATAGCTCCGTGTTAGGGACAGAGAGAGAAAATTGAGAGGAAAATGGTTCACCCAAGGCTTCAGAGGCAGGATAAGATTTGAACTCTTCAGCTTTTGCTTTTTTCCCCTGGTGAGTGTGTTGGAGGTTGGCCCCGGGTTGATCAGCCCATAGATGTGAGAACTGTAGATGTGATAGATCCTCTTCTGGACCTTCTGCTGAGGCCTGTAGACCCTGGCTGGGCAGGACAGGGAGTGGGTAACCCCAGGACAGGACAGGTGGTGATGGGGATTCAAGGCCTGCTCTCTCCCAGGTGTTCATTGGCCACTCAGAGCCCGTGCACCAGGTCGCCTTCACCCCACACCAAGAGCACGTCATCAGCGTTGGGGATGCCATCTTCCTCTGGGATTTCCTAGCTCCACCTCCAGTAAAGTCATCCCCAGGCAGGTAATGGTGCTGGCAGTGCATGTCTATGTCCCCTGTCTCTGCCCCATCCCTGTGTGACTCCAGTCTCCTCCCCTTCCCAGGGCTCGTTCCCCCGCGTCCACTCTGGTGCTGAGCTCAGGTGAGTTTGGCTCTTCCCATGAGTAGTGCTGGCAGCTTTCCCAGAGGGATTTGGGGGGATAATTCCTTCCCTGAGGGGGTCATGTAGTGGGGGGTAAACCAGCTAATTAGCCTTGAAGGGCAATCTCAAATTAATTGGCAGCACCTCTCAGTCTGCCTAGGTGGGGATGTTCTGAGCAGAGCCACTCTGGGCTTTCTGGTAGATTTTCAGCTTTTGCCTTCTGTCTTTCTCTGCCTCCATCTCCTCTGTCTCCTCTCTCCCTCATTGCCCCTCTCTCTGTCCCTCTCTTTCTTAAAACACAGAGAAGCGGCTTCTGTGGAAGGTGAGGTGTCACCATCCAGAAGGATGAGAGGAGCATGGGCTGAAGGAAGTGACACCAAGCCCTTTTCTTTCCCAGACAGCAGCTCTGAGAAGCCCAAGGATGGCTCTGAGACCCCTCGGCAGACAGTGCCTCTTCCATTGCTGTCCTCCCCACCGTGTCTGGATATCAGCTCTGTCCACCCAGCAGGGTTTCAAAGTAAGAGGAACTCCTTGCAGGAAAGGGGAAAATTAACCTTGTTTTAGGAAAAAGTCACCTAGTTCAGCAGCATCCTTGGAGCCATTCCTACCTGTGACCCCTTCTGGCAGACCAGTCTGCAATTCCTTCCCCTAAGCTGGGCTTAACTGGGGTTCAGCACCCCTTTATCCTCTGCTCTTCTCCACATACTGAGGTGCTGGCACAGCCCCTCTGACTGTGCTAAACACCTTGTTGGTCATTCCTATAGGAATTGTCTGCTTTGGCTTCCACCCTAACAGCTGAGCTGTTCCACAGACCAGGGCTCAGGCACACGTGAAGTGGTCCTGAAGGACATGGGTGGCTCTATCTTCCCTACGATTTCTGTCCCCAGGTATTTCCTCTGAGTCGGACAGGGAGGAGGAAGCAGAACTGCCAGGCAGCAGCAGGAAGGTGGCAAATGAGCACAGAGATGCCTCAGTCATTGTGGTGGAATCAGATGGGAATGAGGAGCCTGCTGTGAGGCCCAAAGTGAGGCAGGAGAACTTGAGATCTCCTGAAAAACCAGCAAACGGTAAATCCAGGGCTATTGCCAGTTGGTACAGAGCTGCAGGCCTGTGTGGCAGCTTGGTCTATCCCCCAAAACCAAAGAAAGATTATTATTATTATTATTATTATTATTATTATTAGGCAGAGAGACCCAGACACGTGCTCTGAGCTGTGAGCTGAAAGGCTGCAATGTGTCCCTTAGGAGTTTTCCCTTGGCCATGACCTTCCAAGGGCACCCAGTATTGAGGGAGGCTCACATTGATCCCTAAAACTGCTCGTTTTTCTGGCTCTTTCCCTGCTGCTGCCTCTGGGCACACCAGAAGCCTGCCTTCAGCCTGGAGCCAGTATCATCTCTGAGTGGCACATCCCATTAAATCCAGCTGCAATTAAAGCTCCCAATGGCTCTATTAATAGCTGCACAGCCTGGGAGCTGCAGTGGTGTGTGGCAACCTGCCAGGAGCAGGCAGCTGCCAGTGCTCAGCCCCTGCAGGACTTGTTGGAAAGCCTCAGGATAAAACTGCCCCCAGTGCTCCTGTTCCAGTGCTGGAGCTGTGGGGCTCGTGGTTTCACAGGGATCCCAGAGCCCAAGGTGTGGCTGTCCTTAGGCTGTTTGCAGTGTGGTGTGGGAAATTTAGGATTCTTGGATCACTAATTGATATGATTAAGTAGAAGTTGTTTGTTGTTTACATTAAGTACTTATTTATATATTCCAAGTCTACTGATTATGTATTTTTTATTGGTTTTTTGTTTGTCTATGTGTTTTGTATGTACTTTTAAGAATATGTGATTGCTTATAGTTTAGGTGGTTTACAGTTCTTTGTGGTCTTGGAATTCAGTTTTTTAGCTTCTTTCTTATTTTAGTATAGTTTATGTCTTAGTAACTTTGAATTTTAGAGAGCTTTGAGAAAATTCTGGTAAGAACAGTTACAAGTGAAATGGCTGGTGCACACTGTAGTCTGAGTTGTTCAGATACATTGCTACAAGTGGGAAAGGAACTGAGAACTCCAGGGAATGGCTGGAGCTGTATCAGGGAGGGTCAGGCTGGATATCAGGAAAAGGTTCTTCCCCCAGAGGGTGCTGGGCATTGATTGAACAGGCTCCCCAGGGAATGGGCATGGCTGCCAGAGCTCCAGGAAATGCTTGGATGGTGCTCTGAGGTGAAGGGTGGGACTTTTGGGGTGTCTGTGCAGGGCCAGGGGTTGGACTCAGGATCCTTGTGGGTCCCTTCCCACCTGGCATATGTATATGTGTCACACATGTGACACTGCAGTTTGCTTTTTGCCTCGTGTGTGTTCACATGTGCACAGCACCTGAATGTAAGCAAGCCACAGCCTGGCTGCTGCTCCCAAACCCTTCCCATGGGTACCATTTTCTCCTTTGTGTGGCAGAGCCCAGGAAGGGGACCAGAACTCCCAAATGTTGCATCCGCCCAGATTCCTACCGGCATTTCACCCCTCGCTTCAAGGCATCAGTGCTCCCCCAGGTGAGATTTGTGCTGCTTACCAGGTGGAGAACAGGCATTTTGGGGCTGGGGTAGGTGGATTTTCCAAATTGTTTCCATTTTGTTCTCTGTTGGAAGGCAATTTGGGAACTATACCCCTGGGCTGATGTTCAGCACAGAAATCCTAATGTTAATTCCCTGTTCTCCTCTACATGTAACTCTTCCCAGACTAGTAAAAAGTGAGTTGTGCTCAACTCTTTTTGTGTTGCCCAAATCTGCATACATTTTTATTCAAAAGGAGTGGAAATGGCATGTGCTATTGAGAGTGAAAGACGAGTGAGCAATGGAGTGATTCATTGTGCTCCCATATTTGCGAGCAGCTGCATTGGCAGAGCAGGCTGGGGAAGGCAAATCCATGGAGTGTGGTGAGGAGAGACACAGCACAGCTCCTGCTCTGTTAACAAACACAGCAGGGATAAAACAGAAACTTAACTCAGCCCTTCCCTAAGCTCTGCTGCTAGTGCTGGGAGAACAGCTATATCCAGATTTCACCCCCAACCCTCTCCTCTGTCCCTCCACCTGGCAGCATTTTTCTCCCAGTTCTCTTCCTGTTGAAATATCTGCATCCCAAGTCAGCCAAACCCGTGGAACTCTTTCCCAGCAGGATTAGCAGCTGCTCCTCGGCTGGGCATTTGCTGCCAGCCTGTTTTGTGCCCTATCTGAAAGCATCTGTGCCTGACTGTGCTGGGGCAGTGTCTCTTTTGTTATAGAATGCTATTTGTCTCTTCCATTATGGAATTGTGTGAGTGTTGGCATAGATCTGTGTGGGATGTGTTTGAGGACACTCACTTTTTCCTGTGTGGGTGTTGATGCATCTGACCAGACCATTCTTCCAGAGATTATTTTAAGCCAGTGTCTGTTTTTCTTGCAGAGTTTCTTGTCTCCTCCAGCGGGCAGTGAGGTGCTGAAGCTGAAAGCAGTGATCGGCTACAATGGGAATGGCAGAGGGAATATGGTGTGGAACCCAGATACAGGTACACTGGGAATGCTCTGCAGTGCTGGGATGTGTTGCCAGAGCAGCTGTGGCTGCCCCAGGATCCCTGAAGTTCCCAGTGCCAGGTTGGACAGGACTTGGAGCAGCCTGGGATAGTGGAAGGTGTCCCTGCCCATGGCAGGGGATGGAAGGAGATGAGCTTTAAGGTCCCTTCCAACCCAAGCCATGTGTGATTCTATTCTGTGATTCTCGGGCTGTGTACTGAGTGAAGTTATGATCTGACTGTTGGATTGGGATCTTTGCTTGAACACAGAGCTTCTTTGTATTGGTAAAATCCAGTAGCTCTTTGCTGTTGGCAAGCTTTAGTTGGTGAGACAGACTCAGGCTCCAGCTGTTGAGTGGACAGAGCAGGAGGGGAGCTCACAAAGCCCATCCTGCCTCCATTCTCCACTGGGATGGTGGCCAGCAGCTCTGCTTTACTCAGGTTAGGGAAAGTGAGATTTCACCCCGCTCCCAACCTGCTGCTGCTGCTGAGCTGCATCAAAGAGTCAGCTCTTACGTATTAATGAATCATAGAATGTTCCACGTGGGTTGTGGTGGGGGCTGTATGTGCAGCCTTTCCATGAAAACATCCCCTCTCCTCCCCCTCCTCTGCCAGGCTTCTTCGCCTACTCCTGTGGCTGCGTCATCGTGGTTGAAGACCTGCACTCGGGCTCGCAGAGCCACTGGCTGGGCCACGCCGAGGAGATCTCCACTCTCACCCTCAGCCACCACGCCCAGGTGGGAGGGGCTGCTCTGCCCCAGGCCGCGGCTTGTCCCTGGCACTTTGCAGTCCCACAGCCTAAAATCCCATTTGTTGTTCCTCCTTCTGCCTGGAGGCTATGGAGATTGTTTTGGAGTCAGCTCTCTCTTGTGCTGGCTCAGTGTGGGCTGGAGGATGTCCAGAGAAGGGAACAGGGCTGGAGCACAAGTGTGATGAGGAGCAGGTGGGAAAGGGGCTCAGCCTGGAGAAAAGGAGGTTCAGGGGGCACCTTGTGTCTCTGCACAGCTCCTGACAGGAGGGGGCAGCTGGCAGGGGTCAGGCTGTGCTCCCAGGAACAGGGACAGGATGAGAGAGAATGGTCTCAAGCTGTGCCAGGGGAGGTTCAGGCTGGACGTCAGGAAGAATTTCTCCATGGAAAGGTGGTCAGGCATTGGAAGGGGCTGCCCAGGAGTGGTGAAATCCCCATCCCTGGAGGTGTCCAAGGAGGAGCTGGATGTGGCACTCCGTGCCCTGGGCTGGGTGACAGCGTGGGGATCAGTCACAGCTTGGACTTGATGATCTTGGAGATCTTTCCGAACCTCAATGATTCTGTAAAGGCTATTCTTTTCCTCTGGGTGATGCTGCCTTTCCCTCCTGCCATCAGCTGAATCATTGTTTCTCACTGAATTCTCCATTTGCCAGCCACGTCCCTTTAGTGTGGGATAACTGAAAAAACCGTTAAGGCTAACGAGCATTCTCTAATTACACATTTTCTAATTACTTACACATTGTTGTGTTAGATTCTTGCCTCTGCCTCAGGGCAGAAGGATGGAGACTCCCACTGTCAGATCTGCATCTGGAGCACCCAGGATGGGGCCTGCAGAGCAGAGCTGTTCCACCACGAGACACAAGTGCAAGCCATGGCATTCTCCTGGGATGACAGATTCCTTGTCACCATAGGTGAGCACTCCTGTCACAGCAGCTGTGGGTGCAGGGCTGCGCCCCAGAGCAGACAGCTCATGGCAGGAGGGTGCTGTGAGCCCCAAACACCTGCCAGATGTGCAGCAGGCTCGTGGGTAGGAAGCTGTTCTGTGGTATCCTTGGGACAGCAGGGAATGCAGCAGTTACAGCTTGCTTCTCACTGGTGCTTCTTAGACCCCCTGCAAATGGTTTGTGGTTACTATTTATAGTGTGCAGAGGGAAAAGCCTTTTTCTGGACTTGTTATTGCTGCCTAGATGGACTTGGACAGAAGTAGCCAGGCTCCCAACTGTGAGCCTCCTGCCAGGCAGCCATGCCAGCCCAGGATGGATGCTCAAGCTGTCTGTTTTGTTCAGGCAGGGGACATTTAAAGGACAACATGCAATTAGGAAGCTCTTGTTTTGCATGAGAGGGGACCTGTGGAGCAGGCAATACACTCACTCCTGGTGAGGCTGCCTTTGGAAAGAAAAGCAGGCTTTGCTGGAGAGAAAGGGAGCTTTGTGCTCTTCAGGGAGCATGTGGGAGAGGAGCTCTCCTCCTCCAGCTCTGGTCTGGGCTGCAGGAGAGGGAAAAGCTGAAAGTCTCCACAGAACTTGTGGAGCCTGGGAAAGGCAACAGGAGAGCACTGTCCTCCTGGAAGCTTGGGAGTTTTGCCATCACTGAGGCCGATGCCTTCTGCTCCCACCCAGCTGTGGTGGCTCCCATGGAGGTCAGCTCCCACCTCAGCTGGGACCTTGGCCAAGGTGACATCCCATTCTTTGTCAAGACAGGGTTAGCCCTGAGTGCCCAGTGAGAGTTTGTGTGGGGCATTCCCCAAGGTGTGCAGAGACTCCCAAGGATGGGGAAACTGCTCTGACATTGCTCTGCCTGCCCCATCCCAGCCCTGGCTGCTCCAGACGACTCCACTGCCAGGACAGCTTTGCTACAATCTCCTGGGTGAAGTGCTGGGCCAGTTCTGTCTGTCCTTAACTTGGGCAAGCCTCTGTCATGTTGTGCAGCTCGTGCTGAGCACAGGAGTTGTGTCCATGTCTGGAATGGTGTTTGGACAGTTGTCTCCCAACAGCTGGATGAGGGGTGGCACAGTTGATGTGAGTGTGCTGTGTGGATGCTTGTGAGCATCCTGAGGCAGCAGAGTTCTTCCTGTTGTCTTTCCTTTCTCCTTAGGGGACTACAGTGACCAGACCATGGCTCTGTGGAGCACCCACACCTATGAGCTCGTGCTGTCCACTTGTATCTCAGAGCCTCTCCACGATGTGGCTTTTAGCCCTTTCTCTCACCAAGACGTGGCCTGTGTGGGGAGGGGAGCTGTGACATTCTGGGTGTTGGAGCAGCAGGAAGCTGCTGTCAGACTCAAGGTAAACCTTCCTTTTACCTTTTAAGATTTATTTTCAGCATCTTTGACTTATTTTCTAAGCCCCTGGTGAGGGCTCTGTGAAAGCTGATGATTTCTCTCGGTGAGGTGATATTGACTGTGCACAAACAGCTTTTGGTTGTATTTGAGGCATTAACTGCAGGAATTGAGGGGAGGAGGAGGATGTTTTTTCTCCTGATGCATCTAAGCATGTTCATTGCCTTTGACATTGCTGGTTTTTGTGCTCTGGCAGGTTCATCGTGCCCCTGCCCCGGACGTGCTGGGGCTGGTGGAGCTGACATCTCTCTGTTATGGTGCTGAGGCTCTCCTTTACACTGGGACCAACTCAGGCCAGATCTGTGTGTGGGACACAGAGACCAATTCCTGCTTCATGACGTGGGAGGCTGATGAGGGCGAGATCGGTGGGTGCAGTGCCAGGGCTGAAAGGGGAATGTGTTGGGAAAGGAGCCCTGAGCTCACAGACTTCCCATTTCAGCTGTGCTTGGAAAACCAGTCTGTTGTGTCGGATGCAAGATGTGTGGGGTGGCAATGGATCTGTGACCTGGGTTTCCTGGAGGCTTTATAGAATCATTAATGTTGGAAAAGGTCTCTAAGATCATCAGCCCCAGCCACTGACCCAGCACTGCCAGTTCCAGCATTAAACCATGTCCCTGAGCACCACATCCACAATCTGTTTGAGTCTTGCAGGGACGGTGGCTCCACCACTGCTCTGGGCAGCCTGTGCCACAGCACCTCCAGCCCTCTAGTCTGTAAAACAGTGCTGGGCTGTAGAGCCCTCCCACTTTGCTGCCCGAGTGGCTGCCAGGAGCACCCTTGGAATGATGACAGGGTATCATTGTCACCACCTGTAATAAAGGGATGGGACCATTGTTGGGCTAAGAACGATTCATTGCTCAGACAAACATCAGTCTCAGAGGCTGTGAGATTTTAGAGGAGCAAGCAGTGGGCCATAGCACAAAGTAGCCACAAGTTCTTTGTTACAAGGCAATATAGAACTTTCTAACCCAATGGACAGTTACCACAGGGTTTATTTTGCCTTTCTAACCTATCACCTTTACTTAATTCTACTGCACTGCACATATTTTGTCCAACAGGCTTCTGTCTCACATGCACACATATGCTTCTGTTATAACATCTAAACTTAGTTTATTCTGTACAACCACACCCCTACACTATAAACTCTTCACCATCTTACCCATACAGTTTCTTACTTGCTTGAGGCATATTCTTACTTACAACTATAGAAACATAAGTTTATGGATTTTCTCCTTAATGTCTGTGTATTGTATTTTTACATCAATCCAAGCTTAGCCCAAGGTCTCAAATCAAACCCTTCAGTGTCTGTGAAAGTTTCTATTTTTCTGATTCCCACATGTCTTGGTTTGAAAAGCCAGGTGTCTGTTAAGGAAGGCAGGAACCTTCCTTGAAATGGAAAATGTAAACCCCTTCCCTCTGAATTATCATAATTTTTTAATTAAGGGGCTCTCAGGCAAAGATATGGGAATAGGAATAACAGTTCTTTACTAGGAAAAATTAAAAACTACAAATGCCATAGTACAAAAAAACCCAGAAAACGAACAACTGCCAGAGTGAGAACATGCCCTGCCCCCCTGTGTGTCAGGGGGTGGCACAGCCCCATCCCATGGGGGCTCAGCCCTCCTGCAGTGCCAGCTGTGGTTCTGCTGCAGCAGGGATCCTGCACAAGGGGGGAGTTTTCCTCTGCAGCTCCAGGGCTGCTGGAGATGGGCCTGGGCTCCCTCTGGGAATGCAGGGCAGCAGAAAGCTGCTCCTCTGGGAATGCAGTGGGCAAAGGCTGCTGTGCTGTGCCAGGCTCAGATTGGATCCAGGTAGGAATGCTTGGCTCCTCCCCTGGGCAGAGCATCTCCCCATGGGATGCTGGAATTGGATCAGCCCTGCAGGGACACTCAGTGGCCATGGACAGCAGAGATCTCCTGGAGGGAGGGTTGGCTGTGGGAGAGATAAAGAAAACTGCCCCATGGACAGCAGAGAACTGCCCCAGCTCTGACAGCTGTCAGATAGCATACACACATACCTTACCCCCAGGACACCCAGCAGGGAGCCCTGCACACTGACAGGTGCCCTTCCTCCTCCCCAGGGGTGCTGCTGTGCCGGCACCAGCGCCTGCTCAGCGGCAGCAACACCAAGCGCATCCGCCTGTGGTCCGTGGCCACCGTGCAGGAGCTGAGGCTCAAAGGGCCCAATGCCAGGTAGGAGCTCGTGGCCTCTCACCTGGCAGCCCCCAGGACCTGTCTGAGAGGTGGCTTTTTGCAGACAGACACCACGTGCTACCATGCTGCTCCTGCTGCTCTTCATCCTAAGCTTTTTCTCTCCATCCCGTGACTGCTGATTCTTTCTGTCTGGATCTTTTGACTGAATTTTTGCGACAGGTAGCTGAACCCTCTTAATAGTGGAAGTGGGTGTTTATCGTGCCTGAAGTTTGTGTCTGTGGTCTGTAGGAATTCCTTTAGGACAATTAGGGAAAATACATTGCCTTTGTTTCTTCTCTTGTGCTATTGCATGCCCTTTTTTTTTTCTTTCCTGTAAAAAGATAGTTGAAATACAAATCACAGAATCATGGAATGGTTTGGGTGGGAAGGAACCTTCAAGACCATCCCATCCCAACCCTCCCTCCCATGGGCAGGGACACCTTCCACTATCCCAGGTTGCTCGAAGCCCTGCCCAGCCTGGCCTTGGGCACTGCCAGGGATCCAGGGGCAGCCACAGCTGCTCTGGACACCCTGTGCCAGGGCCTGCCCACCCTGCCAGGGAACAATTCTAATTCCCAATATCCCATCCATCCCTGCCCTCTGGCAGTGGGAAGCCCCTCTCCCTTGTCCCAGTCACCCAGGCTCTTGTCCAAAGTCCTTCTCCAGCTCTCCTGGAGCTCCTTTAGGCACTGCAAGGGGCCCTGAGGGCTCCCAGAATGCACAACCCCAGCTCTCCCAGTGACTGTTCCATGGACAGGAGCCCCTCATTGAACTGGCTCATTAGAAAGTTGGATTTAACGCAGGCAGAGTGGCTGTTCCAACATCTGAGCCAGTCCTTCTCCCACCCTGCCTTCCTGCAGGTCTGGCTCAGTCCTGCTGGAGCACGAGATCACCCTGGATGGGACCATTGTGAGCGCAGCCTTTGACGACTGCCTGGAAATGGGGATTGTGGGCACCACAGCAGGGACCCTGTGGTACATCAACTGGGTGGAGAGCACCAGCATCCGACTCATCAGCGGCCACAAGAACAAGGTCAGAGGGGCTGGGGCTGCTTTGAGTTTTGCTATTGCTTCAGGGTGTCTTTCTGCTACAGAAAAAAAACGATTCAAATGGCGGGAGAGAAGGTATTTTATGACAACTTGCAGAGGACCTTGCTTGGTCTTGCCTTTGGGGTTAGGTTTACTGTGCACAGTGCCTGGTCCTGCCTTTGGGGCTGGGTTTACTCTTTGCCATGATTGATAAGATTGGAAAAGACCCTTAAGATCATCAAGTCCAAGCACCAACCCGGCACCACCACGACATTCACCATTAAACCATGTCCCCAAGTGCCACATCCACACATTTTTTGAACACTGTTGGGTATGGTGAATATTTTTGAATACTCTTGGGTATGGTGAATACTTTTGAATACTCTTGGGTATGGTGACTCCACCCCTGCCCTGAGCAGCCTTTTACAATCACAAAAGTGCCAGTGCTTTTACAATCATTTCTGTGAAGAAATTCTTCCTAATATTCAATCTAAATCTTCCCTGGTGCAAGTTGAGGGCATTTCCTCTTGTCCTGTTAGCCCAAAAGCAAAGCTCTGCACCTTCCTTTACATTCCCTCTATCTGGTGTGTCCCATGAGCACAATCCTGGGGATGAAGGGGCAGGGCAGCTGATGTGCTCTGGGCTGTGGCACCATAGAGCCCTGCTGTCTGCCTTTTCCCTGGAGCAGGTGACTGAGGTGTGCTTTAGTCCTGACGAGAGTCACTGTGCCACGTGCGGCGAGGATGGCAGCGTGAGGATCTGGGCTCTGGGCAGCACCGAGCTGGTGGTGCAGTTCCAGGTGCTCAACCAGGTAAGGGTTCACATCAGTCCCTTCCTCCTGGCACAGGGAAGTGTCCCCTGTGTCACCAGGTCTCTGCCAATTTCCTTGCAGAGCTGCCAGTGCCTGGCCTGGAAGCCTCGTCCCGTTGGGGTGTGGCCTCGTCCCGGTGAGAGCCAGCACGTGGTGGCAGGGTACAGTGATGGCACTGTCCGTGTGTTCAGTGTTTCCAGGACAGAGATGGAGCTGAAAATGCACCCCCACGCTGCTGCACTGACAGCAGTCACCTACTCCACTGATGGTGAGGCTGCCTGAGGTGACACTGGGGACATGGGACCTCGGGGAATGTGGCTTGGTGCTGCCTGGGTTTGCCCTGGCCTCCAGCTGCTCTGTGTCCTGGCCACCTGCCCAAAACCCCAGGGCCAGGGAGAGCCACAGAACTTGTCTCAGTGAGCTCTGGTGACTCTGCCAGCTGGGCACATGGTGGGTGGGACACGGGAGCTGCATTGGCTCTGGGATAGCCAAAGGGTTTGGGTACAACAAACACCTTTGTTTTATGATCTAATGTGGCTTTTCTTCAGTGTTGAGGTGTAGTGGGTGTCTCTGAGACATCTCATCACACCCAGCCCTTGACTGGGATGTTCCCAGCCTTTCACAGTGTTTCAGGACACTGATATCCCATAGCCTTGGACTTTCTCCTCTGACCTTTTTTCCCTCCTACAAGAAGTGTCCCATTCTTTCCTCTCCTCTGCCACCAGGGGAAATGATCCTATCAGGGGGCAAGGATGGGATAGTGGCTGTCAGCAGCCCTCGCACTGGAATGACCATCCATGTCCTGGCTGACCACAAAGGCTCCCCCATCACTGTTCTCCAGTGCACCAGGAAGCAGGTGAGACCTCAGGAGTGACTCCAGTCCCCATCTGTCACTGCACAGCTCTGGTCAGCAAGTTTGCTTTGGTGTCCCTTGCTTTTCCTCTTTGGAAATCTTCCTCCATCCCCTCCAGCAAGTTCTGATCAGTTTTTCCTGGAATATATTCAGTGGAATAAATCTCCATGTGTTGTAGGTGCAGCCTGAGTGAGGCTGTGCCTGCAGAGGGACTTAGGTGGCAGTTTTTGACACCCTGCACACAGGTGTTACATGAACCTGTTCCACAGGTTCTTGGAGAGCAGCACCCATCAGGAGCAGCCCAGGCTGTCAGCCTGCAGCCCCTGTGCCCCCAAAAAGGGTTTTTGGTTCCTCTGTGGAGCTGGAAGACTTGGCTGTGCAGCTGTGGGGTGGTTTGATACCTCCTTTGTCCTCTTCATGGAGAGTTTTTTCCCTTTGCACAGCAGAAATGGGAATAGTTTTCCCTAAGCTCTCAGGCTTTAAGATCATCTACACTGCAAGGCTGTGTTTCCTGGTAGTCTGAGACTGAGTAAATCCTCCTCGATTTGAGGTGAAGGACATTGTTAGGGGATACATGGTATTGGAAATAACTCCCCTAGGAGATGTGCAGATCCAGAGGGTGTGCCAAGGAAGAGAACTGTGTTGTTCAGACCAGGATTTGGGTTGGAAAGGACCTTAAAAATCATCAATTTCCAGCCCCCTGCCATGGGCAGGGACCTCTCTCACTAGACCAGGTTGCTCCAAGCCCTGTCCAGCCTGGCTTTGGACACTTCCAGGGATGGAGCAGCCACAAACAGAGGTTAATCCTGGCTTTCACCCCTAAACACAAGCCCCATGTTCCCATGAGTTCCTCTCCCACTCTTTACTGTCCCCCTCCTTCAAAGCCTCTGTGCGCCCAGAAGGACAGGGCTGTGTTTCTGCTTCCATTACCACGAGCTCGGGGTGGAAGGAGGGGAGCTCAGAAGGACAGGGCTGTGTTTCTGCCCCCAGTACCACGAGCTCGGGGTGGAAGGAGGGGAGCTCAGAAGGACAGGGCTGTGTTTCTGCCCCCAGTACCATGAGCTCGGGGTGGAAGGAGGGGAGCTGTGGCTGGCAGCCAGCTCCGACCGCCGCGTCAGCGTCTGGGGCTCCGACTGGCTGCAGGACAAGTGTGAGCTCCTCGACTGGCTCAGCTTCCCAGCCCCTGCTGGCCCCGAGGTGAGTGTGGCACCTGCCGGGCCCTGCCTGCTCCTGGTGTGAGGCTGGACACCAGCAGAGATGGAGGAGGGAGGCACAGGGCTCTGAGAGAGTGGCTGTGCTTAGGGAATGCATCTCTGTTAGTCCAGTTCACAGAGTGTCTTGCCGTGCACTTTCTTGGGTGTGGAAGTAAAGTGTAGCAGTGCCAGAGTGCCCTGCAGCACTGACTGTAAGGATGAGGAGCCCTAAACTGCACCTGCAAAGGGCTGAGAGCCCTGTGCCAGCAAAGCAGAGCCCAGGCAGCAGTGAGCACGGTGTGCAGGAGGGAGAGCTAATTATGAGCGTGCTGCTAATTCTGACACTCCCGAGGAGTGTGAGTGCTCTGAGCCAGGAGCATGGTGATGGCTTCCCAGAGCCAAGTACTCAGCCCTGTGTGTCCCTGCTGCTTGGCAGAGGCCTCTGGCTCCAGCCCAGGGGCAGGGTTTGGGCAGCAGGACACCTGCTGGAAAAGCAGGAGGATCTGTCTTGGAGAGGATGGAGATGGTCCCTGGTGCAGGTGACATTGGCAGACAGGGGGAGCTGGGTGGTTTGGGGGGGCAAGAGGCAGTGCCTCAGCCTGGGTCCATACAGTACCTGGGTTCTGTCAATAATTCTGTTCATTTCCAAAAAGATGGATTTGCTCTGGAAAGAAGCTCACCACAGCTCTCCCTACAGCATGAAGGTTTGATCTTGCATTCCCTGCTCAAGATCTGCCTCCTGGGCCCCGTTTTCTTGTGTTGAGCTGATCCATAACCAAATCCCAGCTTCAAGCCCATGTAGCAGTAATATCTCAGTGGGAATTCAACCTGTTGGACCCTCATGGGACCTGCTCCTACAACACTAAACTATTTGCTTCAGGTTTCCATGGCAGGGTGTGGTTGTTCCTTGCTTTCCCTGAGCCAGAGATGGGAATGCAAGAGAGGAAGCAGCCTCCACCATACTCATGTCCCACTGCTCAAACCCTCATAGCTCTGGGGTCCCTCTGTGCTCTCCTTTTATCTCTCATTGATCCAAATAAGAGAATCCAGCCTCAGTTTTGTTGCCTTTGGTTTCCCTCACCAGGGTCTGGACAGCCTCCCTCCCAGCCTGGCTGCGTTCTGCCCTTGGGAACACGGTGTCCTGGTCTACGTGGGCTTTGGGCTGCAGAAGGAAGCTTTGTTCTACAGCCTGAGGAAGAAACAGGTACCTGTCCCCTGCCACGGGCAGTGGGGACAGGGGTGGCTGGCAGAGCTGCCCTGTGTGTTAGTAACAGGGGTGGGGTGGGCTCAGGCAGCTGCTCAGGGAACAGATTTTCATCTTGGAAACGCCCGGTGTGGCGCAGGTGAGCAGCAGAGCCCTGCCCCTGCCTCAGGCTGCATCAGGCAGGCAGGCAGTCCCTGATCCCAGCGAGGGGAAAGTGGCTGCTTCCAGAGCATCAGCATTCTCTCCATTTTCTCCTGGATGCCTGGGGCAGCTTTAGGAGCCCGTGCAGCCACAGCCCTAAGGAGGGTGATGGGGAGGCTGTGGGCTCTGCCTTCCCCTTTGAGCTGCCCGTGTTTCTCTTGCTGGGCTGCAGGTGCTCAGGAAGATCTCCCTGCCAGCCTTTGCCACGTCCCTCAGCCTGTCCCCAGCTGCACCTTTCATGGCCCTCGGCTTCGGTGGTGAGTGCTGGGGGTGCCTGGGCCCCTCCTTCTTCTGCCACAGGGGAAATGAGTGTCCTCATTCCTCCAAACAAGTGACATGTCCTCAAACCTGGGAGCTACGGTGCAGGGCAAGGAGAAACCTCCAGGAGGCTCCTGGGTCAGAAATGGGGATGCATGAGGTCAATCCTGCTTGGCCACGGGCAGGGTTTGTCACTGGAATGACTTCCCGGGGTTCTGGGCTGTGTCCATTTCTGTGGCTGTGTGAGCTGCAGCCTCTGAGGCAGCAGGGACCTTCCCACAGCATGGGGACAGGCAGGACCCTGCTCCTGGCAAGGACACCTCGCTCCTGGAGCAGTGTGGGTCTGTCTGTCCTGTGTCACTCAGCTCAGTGACTCAACTTCCAGCTCAGCAGCAGGGAGAGAGCCTGGGGAGTGACTGGGGATGGTGCTTCTGGCTGGGAAAGGACAGGGACAGGGGCTGGGGGTGACTGGGAATGGCTTCTGGCTGGGAAAGGACAGGGGCTGAGGCTGAGGGGGAATGGTGCTTCTGGCCAGACCAAGACATGGGAAGGGAGTGGGAGGTGATCACAAATGGCCCTTCTGGCAGGGAGTAGAGATGGAGAAGGTCTGTGAGTGACAGGGAGGGGTGGTCGTGGCACGGACAAGCCCCAGGGAGGGTCTGGAGGGAGATCGGGGCCAGTGGGAGGCTCCTGGCACAGCCCTGAGCCGCCGCTCTCCCCAGACCGGCTGCTGCGGCTGCAGCCCTGCCCCGCGGGGGTCCCGCAGGACTACGCCGGCCATGACGACACCGTGCACCTCTGCCGCTTCGCGCCCTCGGGCCGCCGCCTCCTCACGGCCTCGCACAGCGCCGTGCTCGTGTGGGAGCTCCCGGGCGCCTGAGCCGGCCTGGCCCAGCACCAGCGACGCTTCTCCAGCAGGACAGGCCCCGGCTCCGGCCGCAACCAAGCCCGAACCGCCGCCCCCGAGGCTGCAGCGGCTGGCCCGCCCGCGGCCCCGCCCGGGCCTGGAATGTGTTTCACGGCCCCGTTCGCCGTTTGTTGCCGTTGAACGTTTTGTTTTCGTTAATAAACCGTCGAAAGACCAACGTGGAGGTCTGCGTGTGCTGGCGCCGCCAGGGGGCGCCGCGCTGCCCGCGCCGCTCTGCGCCGCCGCTCGGTGGTGCGGCCGGAAGCGGGGGGGGAGGCCGGGGAGGCGGCGGCGCCGCCATGAAACGGGACGTGCGGATCCTCCTGCTCGGGGAGGGTGAGGGGGGCACGGGCACGGGGCCGGGGGAGGCTCCTGCAGCCCGGCAAGGGGGAGGGGGCACGGGGATCCCGGGGGAGAGGGTTCTCCTGCAGGGGAGGGGCGGGGGGCCCGGGTGGACCCCCCCGTCACTGGCGGGAGCAGGGCAGAGACCGGGCCCGTCATTGTCACCGGGCCATCCCTGGTGTCACGGCTCCGGCCGTGGCTCCCACCTGCCGCTGTCCCCCTCAAGCTCTGCCGTGCCGGTGCCAATGTCAACGTCCTCCCTTTATTTCCTAGCCCAGGTGGGGAAGACGTCCCTGATCATGGCTCTGGTGGGAGAGGAGTTTCCTGAAGAGGTGAGTGGGGAGGGGACGCGCACGGCCCCAGCCCGGGCCCCTCGCTGCGTGGGACAGCTCTGTCCCCAGTGTCCCTGCTGGAGATGGGGCTGGGTGGGACAGCTCTGTCCCCAGTGTCCCCGCTGGAGATGGGGCTGTCTGGGAGGTGCTTGCAGCTCCCGGAGCTGGTTCAGGTGAGCTCAGTAGGAACCACACGGAGCTCCAGCTGAGGTGGTGTTTTCCTCACTTTGTGCTGTGATTCCGACCTGGGGGCTGGTCCTGACTTGCAGCTCTCTCTGCCCTGAGGAGCCCTGGTGCCTCCCAGGACTCCCCTTGCTGCTGCTGGGGGTCTCTGTCACCAGCACAGCAGGGCTGGCACCACCACAGAGCCCTTGGAAGGGGCCAGCCCCCGTCTCTGCCCGCTGCACCCTCTGGAGATGGGTTTGGTGCTCTGAGCCAGGGTACTGTGAGCAGCAGCATCCAGCCAGCTGTGCCCCTTGACAGCTTGCTGTCCCAGCATAGTTTGGGTAGGGAAATGGGATCAGTCTGTCCAGGCACATTTTCCCTGAACCTCAGGTGGTTTCTTCTGCTGCCCATGTGTGCCTTCCATGGTGTTGTGCTGGGCAGCATCAGCTCAGGGGTTTGGGGGGACCAGCCCTGCACCCCTTCCCTGCTCCCAGCCCAGCCCACACAATCAGCTCAGCGCTGCTCCCAGAGGAGCCCAGGGAGTGTCCAGGGCTTATCTCCACCGGGATCAGGAGCTTGATGTGAGGGAGGCAGTTCCACCTGGAAGTTCCACCTGGAGGACACTGCCTGTGCCAGGGCTGGAGTGCAGGGGGCTGCTGCAGCCTGGTGGGCCAAGAGTGACCTGTGATCCACAGCTCATCCTGCCCTGGCAGCGGCCAAAGCCCTGAAGTCCCTTATCACCTGTGCTGCTTGGCTGGACGGGGTGTGCTGCCTTTGCAGGTGCCCCCCCGGGCGGAGGAGATCACCATCCCAGCCGATGTCACCCCTGAGAAGGTCCCCACACACATAGTGGACTACTCAGGTAGGGCCCTGTCCTGCCTGGCTTCTCTCCTTCCCTGCCTGCCTGAGGGGATTGGGACGGGGTGGCCCTGCCTGGGCAGGTGGTGATGGCTTCATTTCCCTTCCAGAGTCGGAGCAGACGGAGGAGGAGCTGCAGGAGGAGATCGCCAAGGTGAGCAGGGCTGGCCGGGATGGGGACAGGAGGCTGTGGTCCCCTGGGGACACAGGGCTGCTCCCCTCCCCTCCCTGTTAGCCACCCAGAGAGGCACAGGCAGTTGGTTATCCATGGATTAATGCTCTTGGTTTGTTTAGAGGCTTGTTTAATCCTGCTCTGTCTTGTAAGCTGTGGTGTGTGGCTTGTCCAAGGCCTCTGGGGAGCCTCCAGAAGGCGAGTGGCGGGGGCAGCTCACTGCCTGTGGGAGGAGATGGAGGAGGCAGGAGCAGACACTGCTCTCAGCCTCAGGATATCCCCCATGGACTCAGAAGAGGGAGGAGCAGTTGCTGGGTTTGGGCAAGACCCCTGCCCCCTGCGTTAGATCCCTGTGGCTGCCTGATGAAGCGGTGGCACAGAGGAGTTAATTTGGGAGCTGGAGCTCCTGGCGAGCACTGGGCAGGGAGGGATGAGGGAGCCCTCAGAGCAGCCATGGAGGAGTAATTAAGTTGTCTGGCTGGGTTGGACCCAGCTGCTCTTTGCCCTGGGATTAACCTTGACTCTGCAGACATGAGGACCTTTTAATTATGGGTAATAAAACCATCTCTCTCACGTGAGCAAAGCTGTTTAATCTCCCAACCCTGGTGGCTAACGGTCGAGGAGGTGGGCACGGAGGTCCTGCGCCCTCCACCCAGACAGCAGGAGTACACAGGAGCTTTAAATGGCTCCAGGAAATCCTGCCTAAACCCTTGTGTGTCCTCGGATTAGCATTAAACTCTCTGCTGAAAGGACCAGTGATCCCTCCTGTCTGCTTCCCATAAAGCCTCGGTGCTTGCCCTGTCTGCAGGGGTCAGGAGGGGAGGAGAGCTGGGGCACGGCTGCTGTGGGACGGGGATCTGGGCCAGCAGGTGTGGGAGCAGCGGCTCCTGAGGCAGAGGAACTGCTCCCAGGAGCTCGAGGCTCATGCTGAGGGTGCGGGGGGCTGTGTACGTGTCCGTGCTCATGTGCGCTCGGCCAAGCGCTTCCCTGGCAGCTCAGGCAGCGTTCCCCGCTGCCCTGGCATTCCCCGCTGCCCTGGCATTCCCCGCTGCCCTGGCATTCCCCGCTGCCCTGGCATTCCCTGCTGCCATGGCATTCCCTGCTGCCATTGCATTCCCTGCTGCCATTGCATTCCCTGCCTGGTGTTCCCTGCAGCCCTGGCATTCCGTGCTTCCATGGCATTCCATGCTTCCATGGCATTCCCTGCTGCCCTGGCATTCCCTGCTGCCATGGCCTTCTCTGCTTCCATGGCATTCCCTGCTGCCCTGGCATTCCGTGCTGTCCTGGCATTCCCTGCCTCCATGGCATTCCCTGCCTCCATGGCATTCCGTGCTGCCCTGGCATTCCCTGCCTCCATGGCATTCCCTGCTACCACCAGTGTGGCAGGGACCCTTCACCACCCTCTCCTGCTTCTCTTGCAGGCCAACGTGGTCTGCATGGTGTACGATGTCACCAAGGAGGCCACCATTGACAAGGTAATGGGTCCCCACCATGGCCCCATCCAGCAGCAGGGCCAGAGGGGGTTCCCAGTGCTGGGGTTTCCCTGGCTCTGTGGGATTTTGGGTCAGAGATTCCTGCAAGGAGAAGCTGAGCCCCACCTAAGGTTGCTCCCTCACAGCAGGACAACAGGCTTGTTGCATCCTGGTGCTGGCATCCAGCATCCCTGGGGCTGCTCTGCCTGCTGGTGTGAGGGAATGCTGGGGAGCAGATGGCTGCAGGGAATGTTCCTGCCTGCCTGGGAGCTGCTCTCCCTCCCCAGGCTGTGCTCACAGCCCTTTCCCTCTGCTTACCTTCCAGATTCGCACAAAGTGGATCCCCATGGTGAACGGGGGACTCGAAAAGGGATCCAGGTACTGTGTGGGGTGTGATCTGGGGGTGCAGAATTGGGGCATTCTCGGGGCTGTGGGGTGCCCACCATCCTCACCTCCTTCTGAGGGTACTGAGAGCAAACCAGCTTTGTGGTTTGATCCAGGCCAGGTTGAATGGGAGCCATGGTCTAATGGAGGTGTCCCTGCCTATGGCAGGGCGTGGGATGAGATGAGCTTTAAGGTCCTTCCCAACCAAAACCATTCCAGGACTGTGGTTTGTGGCCAGACCACTTAGAACCGAAGCACACAGGCACTTTCCTCCACCACAGATCCAGTTGAGGCAGGGGGTCACTGAGGAGGGATCCTTCTCCTCCCTTGATCTCTTCTCAGCCAGACGGGGAGAGGAGGCTGCCAGGGGGGTCTGGGAGCACAGAAGCTTTAGTTTGTGTGTGGATCTTTTGGGCAGAAGGCTGTTGTGCTGGATTAAAGGCTCCTGAGCATATTGTTGCTGGGTGAAAGCATAAGCAGGATCAGGCAGTCTGTTTCTCCAGATGGATGCTCCCGGCTGTGGGAGGCAGGAAAGCTGCTCTGGACCTTGCAGAGGAGAGCTGGGCCCTCCCTGGCCTGCCCGTGGGAGCACCAATGGCTGGGACAGTGCTGGGACCAAGAGAGGGCTGGCCTCACTTGTGCTCTGTGTCTTTTCCTAGAATCCCCATTATTTTAGTGGGAAACAAGTCTGACCTGCAGGTGGGCAGCTCCATGGAGGTCATCCTGCCCATCATGAACCAGTTCTCGGAGATTGAGACCTGTGTGGAGGTGAGGGAGCTGGGGGGTGTGCAGAGCCTCCCTGAGGGGTTGGAGTGCTGGTTTGGTGGGAGTCAGGGAGCCTGTGTGCTCCTGGAGAGCTGCCCTGGTGGTGTTGCTCTACACAAGTCCAGGGGCTGAGAGCCTGTCCTTTGGCCTTTCTGTCCTTTACCCCTTGCCAAGGAGCAGCTTTCTGTGTCTGCCCTCTGTGGCTCTCTAGCTGGAGCTCCACACAGGCCCTACTGGTTCTGGGGCTGTGGAATGGGCACAGCAAAGCCAGAGCAAAACCCAGGGGATTGTCCCTTTGGATTTTTCCTCATGGTGGCCAAATGTTGCTCTGGGCTTTGAGGCACAGCTAGTCTGGCTGGGGGAGATTGTATCATCCTCCTCCTGCCCTTTTCATCAGGGCTGTCTCTTCTTCTGACTTCCCAGTGCTCTGCCAAGAACCTCAAGAACATCTCTGAGCTCTTCTACTATGCCCAGAAAGCTGTGCTGCACCCCACTGCCCCGCTCTATGACCCAGAAGAAAAGCAGGTGGGCTCCTGGGGGAGTCTCCTTCCCTCACACTGCTCTGGGCTGGAGGTTTTGGAATGCAAGTGGAGGATTTGGGCTGGCACAGACAGGCCAAGGGAGCAGTGCCCATCTCCTGTGCTCAGTACACCTGCAGGGACTTGGGTGTGTTGGTTGTGGAGGGAAGGGTCTGGAAGAGAAATTCCCCATGGATTGTCCTGTCTGACTTTAGATGGGATATTAGGAAAAATTTCTTCATGGTAGGGGTGGTCAGGCACTGGCACAGGTGGAGTGGTGGAGTCAGCATTCCTGGAAGGATTTAAAAGCTCTCTGGATGTGGCACTTGGGGACACGGGCTAGTGGTGGCCTTGGCAGTGCTGGGGGAACAGCTGGACTCAGATCTTGGGGCAGTTTTCCACCCTTAATGATTCCATGATTCCCACCTCCAAGGAGGCTGTGGTACAGGCCTAGAAGTGCAGGAAGGGAGCCCTCTGTGTGTGGGGCTGCAGGAGGAAGGGCCAGGCTGTGGCTGGCCCTGTCATTGTCACCATGGTTGGTCCTTGCAGCTCAAACCCGCCTGTGCTCGAGCACTGACCCGCATCTTCAACCTCTCAGACCAGGACAACAACCAGATCCTCAGTGATGATGAGCTCAACTACTTCCAGGTAGGGTGGCTGCAGAGCTGAGGAGTTCCCCAGTGCCTGGGATTCCCTCTCCAGCAGGGGAGCTGCCCCTCCTGGCACAGCCATCCCATTCCTGTTTGGTGTTTCTGTGGCACAGCTGAAGCACTGCAGGATGCATCTCTGAGCATGTGGGGTTCCATCTTCCTAAGCTTGGGCTGTTTGCTCTGCCATGGGAAGACCAGGAGGCTCTGGAGATGCTGAGATTCCTAAATTATTGAGATGCTGAAGAATAGGGGTTTGGTCAAGGCATAGGACAGAAATCCATGAGCTGGGTGGATTTTCCCTCCCTGAAAGCCCAGTCCTTGCCAGGGGAGAGGGAACCTGGTGAGACAGGATTGTGCTCTGTGAGTGCTTTTCTGACAATGGTGTTCATTCTCTTGGGAGGCAGAAGTCTTGTTTTGGAAACCCCCTGGCTCCCCAGGCCCTGGAGGATGTGAAGATGGTTGTGTGGAAGAACACGACAGACGGGGTGCAGGACAACGGCCTCACCTTGAATGGTATCAGCCTGAGGGCTCCCTGCTCTTCCCCAGGGGAGGGGGAATCCACCTCCTTCAGCACATCCCAGGGCCCTGGGAGTGGAACTCTGAGCCTGAGCTGACTCCCGTGTGGCTGAGCCCCCTGATCTCTCCTGCAGGCTTCCTCTTCCTCAACACCCTCTTCATCCAGAGGGGCCGGCACGAGACCACCTGGACCATCCTGCGCCGCTTCGGCTACGACGACGAGCTGGAGCTGACAGATGACTACCTGTACCCACAGTGAGTGTCCAGGGCTGGGCAGGGGCCACATCCCCCTGGGGCATGGCTCAGCATCCCCAGCACCCTGGCTGCATCCTTCCTGCAGCCCAGGAGCTGCTCTGGGCCCTTAGGCTGGGGTCAGGTTTGCAGTGCTCACCTTCCCCTGGGGCAGGAGCTGAGACATGGGGTCAGGGACAAACACAGCAGGCCTGGGGCTGCTGATTTAGGCAGACAGGAAGGTGGGGAATGAAATCCAGACTTGCCTTGACATCAGCAAGGGTTCTTGGAGGCTGCTGTGTGCCTGGCTGAGCGAGGCAGAGCGGCTCTGTCGGGAGCAGAGAGCTGTCAGCACAGCCCTCGCGGCGGATTGTGCGGCTGCTGTCTCCTCTCTGCTCCCTGCCACTCTGGAGATGGGGAACTGGCAGGAATGGAAGGGTTTGGCGTGGGAGCTGCCTCCTCCTCTTCCCAGAGAGCAGGCTGCAGGGAGGTGACAGGGACACGCTGGTGGATGGCACCCGGGGCACTGCTGTGCCCTGCTGAAACCCTGGGCATGAGGCAAAGCGAGGGCACAGCATCTCCTGGGCTGCCTGGGATGTGCCAGGGAAAGGCCACTGTGCATCCTCAGGGGATTCTCCCCCAAATAAAGGGGCTGTGTCAAGGAATAGCCAGGCCTGGAGGCAACAGCTGAGCTTGAGCAGGGAGGGAGTGGGGAGCTGTTTCCCCTGGGTGAGATGTGCTCACACACTGCCCTTCATTCAGGGCTTGAGGAGGTTCATTTGGGTGTCTGAACTGGAGAATAAAATAAGAAAGATAAAAGGGAGGGTTTTAGGTTGGGTAGTAAGAAAAATTTCTCTGCTGAAAGGGTTATCAGGCACTGGCACAGCTGCCCAGGGCAGTGGTGGTGTCCCCCCATCACTGAAGGGATTTAAAGCCATGTAGATGTGACACTTGGGGACATGGGTCAATGATAGCCTTGACAGTGTTGGAACAGTTGGACTCAGTCAGAGAGGGCTTTTCCAACCTCAATAATTCCATGGTTTTCCCAACAGGATCCGTGTGCCCCCTGGCTGCTCCACAGAGCTCAACCACTTGGGATACCAATTCCTGCAGAGGCTCTTTGAGAAGCACGACAAGGTGGGCAGCAGGGCAGGGGCTGCAGGGCAGGGGCTGCTCTGCTGGGCCTGCACACCTGGGCACAGCTGCTCCCCTAACCACCCCTCTGTGCCATGGAGCACCAGGGAAGGGCTTTCCTCTGCCACAGCATTCCCGCTTTGGAGGCTTTGGGAACAGGAAGGGGCCACAGCAAGCTGGAGGTGGTCTGATGGCCTGTCAGGGACGTGGGGTTTGGTCACTACTCCTGGCCAAAGGGCACTTTGAGGGACTGGGTCTGAGTAGGCATCAAGCTGGCATGGCCTTGTAGTGCCTGGCTGCAGAAGGCAGGGAGGCAGGGAATTGGGCAGGGAGGCAGGGAATTGGGCAGGGACAGGGGCAGGGGGGCAGGGAATTGGGCAGGGAGGCAGGCAGGGAAGCAGGCACAGCTGCTGGCCAGCAGCCATGGACCAAACACTAGCATCTGCCAGCCTGGTGGAGGGCTGCCAGGCTGGAGAAAAGAGAGAAAGCAACACATTTGTGCCAAACTCGGGCTCTTGGAGAGTGGGAGAAAGGGATGTATTGGATCAGCATGCACCTGCTTGGACTGGCTATTCAGATGTTGATGTGCATCTGGGGAATGGCAGCTCTGTGACAACAGGGAGTGGCTCAGGAGTGGCAGCAGAGAGTGGACACATATCCCTGTGTGTCCAGATCAGCTCTGTAGCCGTGGGGAATGGCAGAACTGAATGGATGCACATCCCTGGGTGCCCAGGTGCCAGCAGGTCCCCTTCAGGCACAGCAGCCTGAGTGCTGAGCTGGCCTGTGGGAGGCCAGGCTGGCCTGATGCAGGCTGCTGTGGGACAGCTGGCTCCAGGAGCTCCAGCAACAGCAGCTTAGGGCTGTGGGGTGGGCGTGGACAATCCTGCCTGGTTGCAGCTGCAATCCCACGGCCTGTTTGCTGCTGTGCAGTGCTGGCAGTCCCTGAGGCACAGGCTCTGAGCTCGCCCAGCTCCGGCCGATTGATTCCTGCCATTGACAGATCCCTGTGACCGTGCACAGCAGGGAGGTGGCTCGTGTGGCAGGGCCCCCTGTGGGCACGGGCTGGGCCCTGCCTCCCCTGGTGACTCCCCTGTGTTTTGGCAGGACCAGGACGGAGCCCTGTCGCACACAGAGCTGCAGAACTTCTTCAGCGTGTTCCCCTGCGTGCCCTGGGGCCCCGAGCTCTACAACACGGTATGCACCACTGATAAAGGCCTGCTTTCCCTGCATGGATTCCTCTGCCAGTGGACGTAAGCTCAGTCCCTCTCCCTGGCCCTTGGTCACATCACTCAGCCCTTGCTGACCCTCCTGACCCTCTGTCTCTCCAGGCTCGTGGCTTACCTGGACGTACGGCACTGCCTGGAGTGCCTGGGCTACCTGGGCTACCCCATCCTCTCGGAGCAGGACTCCCAGACCCAAGCCCTCACAGGTACAGCCATGCCCTCCCCTTCTGTCACAACTCGGGTCCCTCCTGGCTCTCACCAGCCTCTCTGCTGCCAGTGACCCGGGAGAAGAGGATTGACCTGGAGAAGGGGCAGACCCAGAGGAATGTGTTCCTGTGCAAGGTGCTGGGAGCGCGGGGCGCAGGCAAGTCCGCCTTCCTGCAGGCCTTCCTCGGCAGGAGCCTGGCGGTGAGTGGCTGCTCCCTGCCTGGCCACGCTCCCAGGATGGAGCAGGAGGCACAGCTGGGGGTCCTGGAGCGATCTGTCCCACGGTGGCACCTCCCTGCCCCTGGCCAGGCCCCTCTGTGTGATGCCCTCCCTGCCCATACTCCACATCCCCTCCGTGCTGGTGGCTTTGGTGTCCTTATCGTGGCTAAAGCAGTGGGTCTGCTCCCTCTGCTTGTCCCGAGGGGCTGTGCCTTTCCCTGCTCTGACCACAGCAGTGCTGGCATCCCCTGCCTGTTAGGAGCAGCCCCACATCTCATGACAGCCCTGGCTGCCCTTCAGGGGGCTGTCAGGCCAGGGGCTCAGGGCAGTGTGAAACAGTCCCTCACCCAGCACTGCTCCTGTCTCCACTGCCTGAGATGGTGTTTTCCTTGTGACAGGCCCAGAGGGAGAAGCCAGGAAAGCCATCCCTCTACACCATCAACACAGTGCAAGTCAATGGCCAGGAGAAGTACCTCATAGTAAGTCTGGGAGGGCAGGGAATTGTGCCTGGCTCTTAGCAGGGCTGGGCTGTGTCCCTGTACCCTGGCACATGGGGCTGGGCTGTGGCTGTGCTGGCACTGTCCTTGTGCTGGTGTGAGGAGCAGCTGAGCCCTGGGACACTGCAGTGCCACATTCCTGTCCCCTGTGCTGCAGCTGTACGAGGTCAGTGCTGACAGCACCTTCTCCAAGCCGTCGGACACAGCCTGCGACGTCGCCTGCTTCATCTACAGCCTGAGCGACCCCAAATCCTTCAGCTACTGTGCCAGCATCTATAAGGTATGGCAGGGACCCTGGGGGCCTTCACGGGGGTCCTGGGCAACCCAGGGGTCCTGTTAGACTTCACCAGGGGCACATCAGCCTTTGTGGCAGCCCTGCCTCTCCCGGGGTTGGTCCTTAACCCCTCGCTGGGGTTTCTGTCTCTGCAGCAGCACTACGTGGACAGCCAGATCCCCTGTGTCTTCGTGGCCTCCAAGACAGACCTGCCAGAAGCCAGCCAGCAGCCAGGGCTCTTCCCAGCTGAGTTCTGCTACAAGCACTGCCTCCCTCCACCCTTCCCCTTCTCCTGCCACAGCCAGGGAGCACCCAGCACCGCTGTCTACACCAAACTGGCCACTGCTGCCACCTTCCCGTCAGTATCCTTCCCATGGGGGGCTCTGCTGGGAGCACAGCCTGGGGAGGGGGCTGTGTCCCAGCCCTGCCTCTGCCACATTGCTTTTGCTTTTTGGTTTCTCTGCAGCTTTTGGTGTCATCTAGGGCATGCAGTGACAGGACAAGGGGGGATGGCCCTAAGCTGAAGGAGGACAGGATTAGAGGGGATATTGGGAAGGAATTGTTGCCTGGCAGGGTGGGGAGGCCCTGGCACAGGGTGCCCAGAGCAGCTGTGGCTGCCCCTGGATCCCTGGCAGTGCCCAAGGCCAGGCTCGACAGGGCTTGGAGCAGCCTGGGACAGTGGGAGCTGTCCCTGCCCATGGCAGGGGTAGAACGAGATGAGCTTTAAGGTTCCTTTCTAATCAAACATTCCAGTGTTCTGTGATTCTATGATCTGCTTATACAAATAATTGGAACAGAAAAGCCACTTCTTCCTCTAATTGCAGAGGGGGGAGGTTTTCTCCTGCCTGTGTGTATGTCTCTGGCAGATTTAGTAGATAGATCCTGCCACAGGAGTGTTTATTTTTGAAGCCTAAGATAAAAAATGCTGAAGAGGAGTAGCCAGCTTAGTTTGCCAAGGCCCACGGGGGGGGTGGCAGCTATTTTCTCCCGATGAGATGGATCAGGCTGAAAAAGAGGTCAGTGAAGCAAGACCTCTGTCACACAGGCTCTCTGAGAGGAACTGCACCCCAGAGGGGCTGGGAGTGGGGTAGGACAGCACCAGGCTGGTCACAGGAGGTGAGGGGGGCTCTGGGGAGGGAGGAGGCTCCCTGTGAGTGGAATCACTCTGCTCCAGGGCTGGGAAGGGCCAGCACAGCTCCAGGGGCCGAGCCCTGGCGGGGAGAGCATGTGGGAGCATTGGAAGGCAGGATGGGATTACTAGTGAGTAGTTTTCCCTCCAGCTTCTTTTCAATAAACAACTTTATTTTTAGAGCTGACGCTTTTTTTTTTTTTCCTCTCCCCTCTGCAGTATTAAAATTTAAATATTCTTAATATATCTTAGGGTATGTGGTATAAATAAATAACAGCGTAATGGAGGGCCGGGGATTGGCTGTGCTCCCCCGATGTAGTGGGGAATGAATTATGGATGGAGGGAGAGAGAGGAGAGGAGCTGTTAGTGCAGGACAGCACGTGTTAGGGGAGGGAATGTGTACACTGGGGCAGCACCAGGGCCTGTCCTCGCTGCCCTTTGGTCCCTGTCACCAGTGTCCCCGTGGTGGCATCCCAGCTCTCCGTGCACGGGGAGTTGCAAAGGCAGCCTGACCTAGAAAGGCAGATACCTGTATAATTATTGAGGTGTTGGAGAGCTGTTTCCAGGGCAGGGGAGGGGACAGCCACATCCGTCCCACAGCCCTCCCTTGCCTTGATGGTGATGAGAGCTCTGCTTGCAGGGGTGGGCAATCTCTCAGATTCTCACTGGGCTCTTCCCCCCTGTGCTGGGCTCGCCCCCTGGCACTCCCAGCCTCGCTGTGTGGGGTGGGAGCACCGGGACAGCCGCACTCACCGGCCTCTCCTGTGTTTGCTTGCAGCCACCTGAACGCCGTGGAGCTGGGAGTCGCGTCCTTCTGGCTGCGGGTGGCGCTGGGGGCAGCGGTGACGGCGCTGGTGGGCTTCACCCTGTACCGCCTGCTGGCCAAGAACAAATGAGAGCCACGCCCCGCTCCGTCCCGTGACACCAACTCCCAGTCCCCAGCGACGCCCAGAGGGGCCCCGCCTCAAGCTGGCCCCGGTAGGAAATGCTCCTTTGCCCCCAGCCTGGATTGCAGGACCAGTGAAGCCAGACCTCCCAGCACCAGCAGGATCCAGCCCTGGCACCGGGCAGCCTCAGCCTGCGGCCTCCTGGCCCCCGTGGCCACAGGGCAGGCAGCTCTGCCAGGAGAGCTCTGCCTCACCAGCAGCTGGAGGATCACCCTCATCTTTTATTCTGTTCAGTTTTTTTAACGCTTGTTTTTAAGCTCAAACACGAGTGTTTCAGTGTCTGTTGGACTGGGCACATCCCCTCCCCAGAGGGCTGTGCTGGTGCCCTCAATTCTGGAGGGCACAATGCTCCCGGGGCCCCGGGGAGCTCCAGCAGCAGCTGAGCTGTCAGATGAGCTCATGGCTGCAGCTCCCTGGGGCACAGCTCCAGCTCCTGTCCCGGTTTCCCTCAGCCAGCACCGGCAAAGGGAGCCAGGGAGGGAGGGCCAGGCACTGGCACCCCCAGCCCAGTGTGTGGGTCAGGCCTGGCCCCTCCTGCTGGGCCACAGTGGCTGCTGTCCTGGCCTGAGGGGGGACAGTGACAACCAGGGTTTGTCCTGAGCTGCTTTCTGTTGTTTCCACACAAAAATCTTGTGAGTCCTGCAGCGTGCCAGGCTCCAGGTCCATCCACTCTCCTTTCCTGGCTCCTGTTTGGCCCATCCCCTCCCCACCCCTGGCCACCAGTATTCATGGCCAGCAGTGTTTGCAGGGCTCTGGGAGCCCTGGTAAGGACTGGGAGGGTGTTGGATGCCCACTGTGTGCACGGTCTGTCCCTGGCAGTGCCATCACTGAGCTGGTGCCACGCTGTGCCCTAGGCCCTGTGACCTGCTGTCCCCTCTGTGGGGCCCTGTCTGGAGCGTGAGGCTCTGGGCATTGCATCTCCTGGCACCACTGGAAACTCCTTCCTGTCCCCTGTCCCCTGCCCACACCTGAGCTGGTTTCATCTGCTGGGACTGAGCTCAGCACCCGCTGGGGCTGTGGCCCCACAGTGTCCCTGTCTGCAAGTCCCAAAGAGCCAGGCCAGCACCATCCCTGGGTTCCTGTCCTCCCAGGGCAGCCTGGATCAGCCCTGGCCGTGCCACCAGCCTGACCGTGCCACCAGCCTGGCCGTGCCACCAGCCTGGCCGTGTCACCAGCCTGGCCGTGTCACCAGCCTGGCCGTGTCACCAACCTGGCTGTGTCACCAACCTGGCTGTGTCACCAGCCTGTCCTTCCCCAGCACACTCAGGGTTGGTCTCCAAGCAGCTGCAGGGGTAGATCCGGGGTAGCACCCAGAGCTGCTTTTTCTGTGTTTTGTCTATTTAAATGTTTTATGGTGGCCTGGAGCCAGTGAGGGGATGGAGGAACCGCTGGGCAGCACTGGTGTCTCTCCCAGGGACAGCCCCAGGGTGCTGTCCCCATCCTGCTGACCCCAGCACTGGCCAGCTGGGTGTCCCTGCCTGTGCTGGAGCCAGTCGGGCACGCACTCACTGCTGGCCCCTGGCACTGCCAGGGCCAATCACTCGTGCTCAATGTCCTTCTCTGTGCCCACCGTGCGTGGCTCTGCCAGCCGGGCCTGTGCCTGGTGTTGGTGTCTCCCTGCTCCACATCTGCTGGAGCTGCAATGTTTTAGTTCGTTCTCTACAGAAAATAAATTTTTACACACCTTGCGCTTGCAGACCGTGTCCTGTGCCACCTGGGGAGCAGGACCCCTGTCCCTGCCCGGGCTGCAGGGGAGCAGGGCCATCCCGAGAGCCTGGGCTGCCCCGTCCGAGGGCACTTACAGGGATTTAGGGCCTGGTGTGGTGGGATAGGGCTTGGGGCTGGCCAGGACTCCTTGGTGCTTTGGATCGTCATACAAGCGCCAGCCAGGGTGCAGAGACAGGGGAGGGGGTGATGGATCCCGTGGTTCTCTGCCCGGGATCCACGGGAAACGGGAGCTTTGGCTGCCCTGGGAGCTGTGATCTCTGTGCCCATCCTTGTGTGGGGTTTGGGGCTCCCCATTTCCCTGCAATCACTTTCCCCCTGCACCTGCAGCTCCCAGGGCTGTGCCACCTCCCCTCCCTGCTCCTGTTTTCCCAAGGCAGCTTTTCCCTCAGCTATTTCTGTCCCTGCCTCAGCCACGGGCGCTGGGCACAGGGAATGTGGGCGCAGCCGGAGAAAAGGATTTTCCAGAGCCTCTGCACTGCTCTGGATGGGGTGGGACTGCTCCTACATGAGGGGGGATCCTTGTGGGGCGGGAGAGGAGACCCTTCCCACAGGGCCAGCCAGGGGACAGGGAAGGTGGGGACACGGCTGTGCTGCCATGCGGGCAGAGGAGGCGGTGCAGGGCGGACGGGACACGCGGTGCTCCCTGGTGACTCCAAACCAGGCTGGATCCCCAGGGAGCCGCGGCCCACGTGTCCTGCTGGGTATTCATAGCTCTGGTGTGCGGGCACGGGCGCTGTGCTGGGACAGACACGGGTGTGCGGCTGGACACACGCCTGGCAGGGCCGTGGGACCCCAGCCGCGGCCACACCGTCCCCAGGGAAGGAGCCTGGCAGGGCTGGGCAGCCCAGAGCTCCCTGGGCACCTCAGAGGAGCTGAGCCACAGCTCTGGGAAGTGGGGATGGTACCAGGGATGGGTCCTGGGGACACCCCTGCCCTGCTGGGGATCCAGGGGAGCCTGGCCTGGGTGACACTGGGCACGTCCCATAGCGGTGCCAGCTCCAGGGACTCAGTGCCAGGCTGTGCCATGAGCACTGTGACGGCGCAGGGGACAGCACTTGGAGGCTCCTTGGGCCCTGTGCCATGAGGGATGTACCCGGGCTGGGCTGGCCTGGGGGTCAGGGACAGGATGGAGGGAATGTTTGCAGTCACCTGTGCCAGATTCAGCAGGTACCTGGTGCTGGCATGCTGGTGTCCATCCTGGGGCACTGGTGTCCATCCTGGGACACTGGTGTCCATTCTGGGATGCTGGTGTCCATTCTGGGATGCTGGTGTCCATTCTGGGATGCTGGTGTCCATCCTGGGACACTGGTGTCCATTCTGGGATGCTGGTGTCCATTCTGGGATGCTGGTGTCCATCCTGGGATGCTGGTGTCCATCCTGGGACACTGGTGTCCATTCTGGGATGCTGGTGTCCATTCTGGGATGCTGGTACTGTACCAGGATATGGATTGCTCACACAGGGGGCAGCTGCAAAGCCATGTACCAGGGTATGGGTACAGGAATACATGTACCTGTATTGGGATGCAGTACTGGCAATGGAATACAGGTTCCCATTCCAGGATGCAGACCCTGTACTGGGACCCAGGGATCACACCAGGAGCCAGGTTCCACACCAGGATGTGAGTGTCAGTGCTGGGCCCCAGGGATCACACCAGGAGCCAGGTCCCATCAGTGCTGGGACACGGGGAGCAGGATGCAGGCACCCACAGCAGGATGCACAGAGCTGCTCTGGGAGGATGGAACTGGGCCAGGATGTGGGTACCAGTACTGGAACGTGAGTGCCAGTACTGGGATGTAGATACCACACTGGAAAGCAGGTATCACGCCAGGAGGCAGTTCCATGTTGGGATGTGGGTACCAGTACTGGGATGCAGCTTCCCATACCGGGGTGCAGCTTCCCATACCGGGATGCAGATTCCCGTATCGGGGTGCAGGTTCCCATACCGGGATGCAGATTCCCGTATCGGGATGCAGGTTCCCATACCGGTGTGCAGATTCCCGTATCGGGATGCAGATTCCCGTATCGGGATGCAGATTCCCGTATCGGGGTGCAGGTTCCCATACCGGGGTGCAGATTCCCATATTGGGATGCAGACTCCCGTACCGGGATGCCCGCAGCCGTGCCGGGATGCCGGCCCCATCCCAGGCTGTGATCGCGGGTGTGGGCTCTCTGCCCGTGCCGTGGCCGTGTCCCGGCGCTGCCGGCGGGGCGGGGCGGGGCGGGGCGGGTCCCGGTTCCCCGCGCGGCGGCGGCGGCGGCGGCGGGGGGTGCGGGGAGGGGGGGGCGCTGCGCCGCGCGCTGCGGCGGGGGCGGCTCCGCTCGGCTCCGCTCCCGCCCCCGCCGCCGCCGTCGCCCCGCTGCCATCGGCGGCTCCCGGCGCCGCCGCTCGCCGCTCGCTCCCGGGCCCGCCGCAACGCGGGGCTGGCGGGGAGAGCCGCCCCCGCCGCCGCCGCCGCCGCCCGCGCCGCTCCCCTGCCCGGCTCGCCGGCCCCGGGCGCGGGGGAGCGGCGGAGCCCTCAGCCCGCCGGGTGCATGGACAGGAGCTCCCTGCTGCAGCTCATCCAGGAGCAGGTGAGGCCGCCCGGGGGGCAGCGGGCACCGGGCGGCGCTCGGGGGGGGCACCGGGCAGCGGCCATCGCCACCGGGGCGGGGGTGCCCGCACGCTCCGGGCACGGCTGGCGCGCAGCGGGCACCGCTGCCCACCCAGGGCGGCCACCGCGGCCGTGCCAGCCCCGCCAGCGTCCCCCGGTACCGCTCGTCACCGCCCCGGGGACCCCCCCGCCCCGTGCCGCCGAGAACGCGCGGCTCATCTCACTTGTGGCCTCTCCCTCCGGCAGCGCCGGGTCGGATCCTGCCCGGGGCGCCCTCAAGGACGAGGGGTGCTGGGCACGGAGCCGCCGCCGGGCTCTGGGTGCCGGCTGGAGCCCCGGGGGTGCCTGGGCTCGGTCCCGCCGGCGCGGCGGGGGTCTGCGCCCACCCCCCGTGACCTGATTGCGGGATGAGGCCGGGGAGCATCAGCGCTGCGCGGCGCGGGGCTCTGCTCGCGGCACGATGGGGCCTCGAGGGGTTCCACCCGCGGTGCCCCGGGCCCCACCAGCCCCCCCTGAGCTCCATCGCCTCGTCCCTGCATCCCCACCCAGCCCTGGCCTAGCTGGCGGCTCTGCCCTGGGCATGGGGAAGGAATTTCCCGGGGCTCAGGAAAATGAGCGGATCCCCCACTCGCCCCCCGCTGTTCCCGCGACCTTGGCTGAGTCCCCCAGCCCGGGAGCCGCGGTGCTGTCCCCCGTGTCACCCCCTCGGCACAGGGACTCCACGTGAGCCCGAGCTCCTCGGAACGAGCAGGATCTTCCCCGGGAATGAGCAGTGCTGGGAGGGCCGGGGCCGGGGATTGGGCCCTCCCGGGGGCCGTAGGGTGCCAGTGAGGTTGGGGTGGGGGGAGATGCACCCCAAAAGCAGAAAGAGGCTCCCTGGCTGCTGACAGGGCTCTTGGCGCTCTTGGGGCCGGTGCCTCAGCGTGTGCCAGCGTGGGGACAGCGTGTGCCAGGTCCGGCGTGACACACACACACACGTGGAGCCTGTGGGGTGACAGCTGTGGGGCAGGGGGACAGGGGATACCAGGGTGCCCCACGCCTGGGACTGCTCCTATAGGCTGGGGGCTGTTGCGAGGTTGCAGGTGCTGCCTGCACCCCTCATCCCACCCTGCACCCCTCACCTCACCCTGCACTGCCCATCCCACCCTGCACCCCTCACCTCACCCGTACACCCGTCATCTCACCCTGCACCCCTCATCCCACCCTGCACCCCCCATCCCACCCTGCACCCCTCATCTCACCCTGCACCCCATCCCACCCTGCACCCCCCATCCCACCCTGCACCCCTCACCTCACCCTGCACCCCCATCCCGCCCTGCACCCTCATCCCACCCTGCACCCCTCATCTCACCCTGCACTGCCCATCCCACCCTGCACCACTCACCTCACCCTGCACCCCCATCCCGCCCTGCACCCCTCATCCCACCCTGCACTGCCCATCCCACCCTGCACTGCCCATCCCACCCTGCACCCCTCTCCGGGCAGCCAAACCCCCTTGGTAAAGACGCTGTGGCTGTTTCCTGCTGGGGGAACGGGGAGGGACAGGGTCCCCACCCGGTGGGGACGCGATCCCATGTCCCAGGCACTCCCTTTCCTGCCCATCCCACGAGGATGAGGCTCCTCTCCCGCATTTCCCTCCCTGCGGGAGCAAGGAGCAAACCCCACACGGCCTTGGGGTGATCGCAGGGGCTGCGCTCTGGCCGTGGGTGCCCTCTCCCCATCTCCACCCTCCCGTGCCACCCCGGGCTCCCTGTCCCCATGAGCGGTCCCGTGTGGGGCACCCCGTGGCTCTGGGCGCCCGTGGGCGCTGTCCCCGGAGGGCTCGGGGTGCCCGGCCCGCTCCGGGACCCCCGGGATGGCACACGGTGCCCCGGGCACAGCGCGGTGGATCCAGCGGCAAGGGCGGCGGGAGGAGCGGGAGGAGGAGGAGGAGGAGGAGAAGAGGAGGAGGAGGAGGCTGGTGCCAGGGCTGCGCGTGTGTTTAGCTTGGTGGCTTCCTGGCTGGCAGCTGCTGGCGGCGAGAAATAACTGAGTGGGAGAGTGTTGGCTGCGCCCGGGGAGACGGGGACAGCGGCATGGCACGGGCACAGCGTGGCACGGGGGGCACGGCACGGGGCACAGGGCACAGGGCACCTCTCGGGGCACAGGGCACCTCTCGGGGCACGGCACGGGGCACAGGGCACCTCTCAGGGCACGGCACAGGGCACCTCTCGGGGCACAGGGCACAGGGCACCTCTCGGGGCGCGGCACGGGGCTGTTGCGGGCTGCGGTGACCCCTGCCGAGGCAGGGACAGGAGCCGTGGAGCCAGGGGCACCAGGAGGTGTCCCCAGGCGAGCAGGGAGGCACAGCCGCGGCCCCGCGGTGATGCTCCGTGCCGTGCCCGCAGCTGGACCCCGAGAACACCGGCTTCATCGGCGTGGAGACCTTCGCCAGCCTGGTGCACAGCCATGAGCTGCCCCTGGACCCCGCCAAGCTCGACATGCTGGTGGCCCTGGCACAGGGCAACGACGAGGGCCAGGTCTGCTACCAGGAGCTGGTAGACCTGGTCAGTGCCGGCCGGGGACGGGCACGGGGCGGGTGCCAGCCCGGGGTGGGCACCGGGCGCCTCCGGGGAGGGGGGCGGGCAGCGGGGGTGCCCAGGGTCTCCCCTGGCACGGGTGGCACCGCGGCCTCGGGCTGTGGCACCGGGCCGGGGGTCCCGAGCTGCCCCCGGGCACGGCCTCTCCCCGCAGATCAGCAGCAAGCGCTCCAGCAGCTTCAAGCGCGCCATCGCCAACGGGCAGCGGGCGCTGCCCCGCGACGTCCTGCTGGACGAGACCGGCCTCGGCATCTACAAACGCTTCGTCCGCTACGTGGCCTACGAGATCCTGCCCTGCGAGATGGACCGGCGCTGGTACTTCTACCAGCACCGCACCTGCCCCCCGCCCGTGTTCATGGCCGCCGTCACCCTCACCCAGGTGCGGGCGCGGGGCGGCCCCGCTGCTCCCGGCTGGAGAGCTCGGCAGGGATCGGGGAGGGCAGGGGAGACCCTGGCTGTGGGCTCCTGTCTGTGACCCTGGCTGAGAGCTCCTGTCTGTGACCCTGGCTGAGAGCTCCTGTCTGTGACCCTGCCTGTGAGCTCCTGTCTCTGACCCTGGCTGGGAGCTCCTGTGCACACAGAGTGGCATGAAGCGATGTGTGAGCCTGGCTGTGGCATCTCTGTGCCCACTTGGGTGGCTCAGACCTGGAGCAGTGGGGCTGGGTGGCCCCAGCTGTGCTGTTCTGGTGCCCACAGAGGGGCTCAGATATGGGGTGAGGGGTTGGGTGACCCCCGTGGTGATGTCCTGGTGTCCATGGTGGTGCTGAGATCCCGGACAGAGGGGATGGGTGACCCCAGCTGTGATGTCCTGGTGCCCTTGGTGGACTCACCCTGGGGTGAAGGGATGGAGGTCCCCGTTTGTGATGCCCTTGTGCCCACGCCCAGGGCAGCGGGGATGGGTGACCCCAGCTCTGACACGCAGTGGGGCCCAGATGTGGGGTGCAGGGAGGTGACAGCCACGGGGTTTGTCACAGATCATCGTGTTCCTGTGCTACGGGGCCCGGCTGAACAAGTGGGTGCTGCAGACCTACCACCCCGAGTACATGAAGAGCCCCCTGGTCTATCACCCCGGGCACCGGGCGCGCGCCTGGCGCTTCCTCACCTACATGTTCATGCACGTGGGGTAGGTCCTGCCGGGGGGGGACGGGGGGACACCCGGGGGCTGCACAGGCTGAGACCCCCTGTCCCCCCCTGTGCCCGGGCAGGCTGGAGCAGCTGGGGTTCAACGCCCTCCTGCAGCTGATGATCGGGGTGCCCCTGGAGATGGTGCACGGCATCCTGCGCATCAGCTTCCTCTACCTGGCCGGGGTCCTGGCAGGTGGGTGCTGCCCTGGGGGGCACTGTCCCCATGCCCCCGTCCATCCCTGTCACCAGCCCCGGGAGGGCACAGGGAGGGGCACGCCGAGGTTGGTGGGGACACCGGGCTCTGCTGGCAGTGCCAGCACCATTTGGCCAGGGACTGGGGGGCAATGCAGGCTGTAATTAATTAATGTAGGCAGTAATTAATTAATGCTGTGGGGGTGAGGCCCCATGCTGAGCCCTGTCTGTGCCCCCAGGCTCCCTCACCGTCTCCATCACGGACATGAGGGCGCCCCTGGTCGGGGGCTCGGGGGGGGTCTACGCCCTCTGCTCTGCTCACCTCGCCAACGTCGTCATGGTGAGCCAGGGGACAAGGGGACACGGGGGGGGACAGGGGGGGATGGCTCTGTAGGGTGGGCAGCATGCTGGGAGATGCCATGGGGTGAAAATGGGGATGGGAACTGTCTGCAGGTTGGGCAGGGTGGTGGGACATGAGGGGGGATGCCATGGGGTGGCTGGCACTGTGGGGTGGGCAGCAGTGGTGGGGGGATGCTGTGGGTGGCATTAGGGGTGGCACTGTCACAGGGGGACCACCTTGGGTGACATCATGGAGTGGGTGTGGGTGGGGAGGAGCTGGGGCCTGAGAGGGCTCCATGGAGCACTCTTGGGGCTCTGGCAGAAGCACCCACCTCATGCTGGAGCATCACTGCTGCCAGCCCATCATCTCTCCTTCCATCCATCCATCATCCATCCATCCATCCATCATCCATCCATCCATCCATCCATCCATCCATCCATCCATCCATCCATCATCCATCCATCCATCCATCCATCCATTCATCATCCATCCATCATCATCCATCCATCCATCCATCCATCCATCCATCCATCCATCATCCATCCATCCATCCATCCATCATCCATCCATCCATCCATCCATCCATCATCCATCCATCATCTCATCCATCCATCCATCCATCCATCCATCCATCCATCCATCCTCATCCATCCATCATCCATCCATCCATCCATCCATCCATCCATCCATCCATCCATCATCATCCATCCATCCATCCATCCATCATCCATCCATCATCCATCCATCCATCCATCCATCCATCCATCCATCCATCCATCCATCCATCATCCCTCCCTCCCTCTCTCCCTCCATTCCCGCAGAACTGGGCCGGGATGCGCTGTCCCTACAAGCTGCTGCGGATGGTGCTGGCGCTGGTGTGCAGTGAGTACCGCCCCCCGTCCCCCCGGCCGCGCTGCCCCGCCGCGGGCTCAGCCCTGCCGTGTCCCGCAGTGAGCTCCGAGGTCGGTCGCGCCGTCTGGCTCCGCTTCTCTCCGCCGCTGCCGGCCTCGGGCCCTCAGCCCAGCTTCATGGCGCACCTGGCGGGGGCCATCGTGGGCATCAGCATGGGGCTGACCATCCTGCGCAGCTACGAGGAGAGCCTGCAGGACCAGTGCGGCTGGTGGGTGCTGCTGCTGTCCTACGGCACCTTCCTGCTCTTCGCCGTCTTCTGGAACATCTTCGCCTACGACCTGCTGGGGGCACAGATCCCCCCCCCGCCCTAGCCCGCCGCCCCCCGCCCCGACCCCGCGGCTGATTTGGTTTCCGAGCCCCCGGTGGAGGGGCTGGGGGGCCCCCGCGCGTGACATGGGGACAGGCCACCCCCCGCCCGCCTGTCCCCTCGGTGCTAGCGATCGCGCCGCCCCCCGCCCCGGGCTGCGCCCCCCATGTCTCCTGCCGCCCCCCGCCCCAGCCCCGTCCCCAAAGGAGCTTCAGCCCTGCCCCGGCACCGCCAACGCCCCCGGGGTGCCCGCAGGGCTCGGAACGCGCCCCTCGGGAGGGAGCCGGGCCAGCGGGACCCCACCGGCTCCCGGACCCCCTTCCCAGAGTGGGGGCCGCTTGTTGCCCCCCAGGACCTGCACTTTCACACGGAGGACTGGTGCCAAAAGAGGAGCGATTTATTTTTCTATGCCAAAATAAATATAAATAAAAGAAAGAGGAATTTAACGAGAAGAAGGATATGGGGAGAGCCCGGCAGGAACCAGCTGAGACCGGCACGACTCGTTTTGGCGGTGCCCTCGGCGGCACGGCCCCCCCGCCCCGCCCCGGCCCCGGCCGCCCTCCCGGGATGGGGGCGCGGGGGGTCCCCGCTCTAATCCCCCCCAGACCTTTTTGGAGTATAAATAAATATTTTGCACACTGCGAGGCTCGTGTCTCTGTCGGGGGAGGGGGTTTGGGGTGCCCCCCGTCCCCGATGGAGGCAGTGCAGGTGCCGGAGCTGGCTGGGCGGGGGCGGGGGTGCACAGCCGGGCTCGGGGCTTACTGGAGCAGAAAACTCCGGGATCAGTGGAGCGGCACCCGGCCGAGCCCGCGGGGCTGGCAGCGCGGGGGGCACACGGGTGCGGGGGGTGGGCACTGAGACACCCCCGGCCCCCCAGCCCCGCCCGCCGCACGCAGCAGCGCTGGCTGCAGGCACCGAGACCCCCCACACCCTGCGCCCCCCATTCACGCCCAGCCCTCATCCAGCCCCCCCGGCCCCACCACCATCAGCTCCACGGCATCTCCTCCCTGGGCCCTCACACCCCCAACACCCCTTGCACCCCTGTCCCCTCCAGCCAGGCCCCTCACCCATCCTCCCGCGCCCCTCCGTGGGCCCTGCTCCCTTCAAAGCCCGCTCAACCCCATGAACTGCACCACAATCCCCTCCATCCATCCATCATCCATCCATCCATCCGTCATCCATCCATCCCTGTCCATCCATCATCCATCCATCCCTGTCCATCCATCCATCCATCCATCCATCCCTGTCCATCCATCCATCCATCCATCCATCCATCCATCCATCCATCCATCCATCATCCATCCATCCATCCATCCATCCATCCATCCATCCATCCATCCATCCATCCATCCATCCATCCATCCATCCATCCATCCATCCATCCATCCATCCATCCATCCCCGTTCAACCCCATAAACTGCGCTCAGGCCACGCCCACTCGCCACTGACCACGCCCCCGGTGCTCTCCCCTTCTTAGCTCCGCCCCTTTATCAACGCGCCTTGTCCCCATCCCGCCCCGACAGACCACGCCCCCAAATCTAGCCCCACCTCTTATTCCATTAGCCCCGCCCTCCGCTCGCTAGTCCGTCCCTTCCCAAAGGCCCCGCCCCCTCACAACAAGCCACGCCCACTCTAGCCTCTGTCAAGCAGGCCCCGCCCCCAGGCCCTCCCCTGTCGCGCGCCCCGCCCCGCCCCGGAAGCGGCGCTGTCGCAGTGCGCGGCCGGAGCGGCGGAGCCGGAGCCGCCGGGGCCGCCCGAGCCAGCGGAGCCGCGGCCCCAGCGCCGGCCCGGGCCGCGCCATGAAGGGCAAGGAGGAGCGCGAGGGCGGCGGGGCGGGGCCCGGCGCGGCGGGGCCGGGCGCGGGGGGCGCGGGCGGCGGCAGCCCCGAGAAGAGCCACAGCGCGCAGGAGCACAAGGAGCAGGGGAACCGGCTCTTCGGCGGCCGCAAGTACCCCGAGGCCGCCGCCTGCTACGGCCGCGCCATCGTGAGTCCCAGCGGTCCGAGCGGGAGCGGCCCCCGGGACGGGAGCACCGGGGAGGGGACACCCGCAGCGCCGTCCCCAGGGGCCCGGCCTGGGCACCCCGGGACAGGACTCCCCGCGGACGGGACACACCGACCTCCCCTTGGCCTCGATGGCCCAGGCTGGAACCTCCCCCTCGGCCTGGACACCCTCCCGGAGCCGGCCTGGCCAAGCCTGGGGTGGGGTCCCCAAGAAGGGACACCCCCGCCACACACCGGGCCTTGACGCCTGCAAGATGGGCCTTCCCCCAGGCTGGACATCTCCCGAGCCGTGGCCTGGATATCACCAGGGTGGAACCCCCTTGGGCTCGGCACTGTTCTTCCTCAGGGCCTGGCCAAGATGGCCCTGAGATGGGACCCTTTTAATCGGGACACTGTTCCCTCTCCGGGCCTGGCTCCTCCTGGGGGGGCTGGACACAGCTCTGGGCCTGATTCCCCCGCCCCGGGCCTGGCCCAGGCATCCCCCGGTCCTGGTCCCCTCTCAGGACTTGGACACCCCCAGCCCATCCTCTCCCCCACCCGACTCCAAGCCCTACAGCCCCTCCCCAGAGTGCCCCCACCCTGAGTCTGTTTCCCCTAAACCCTGGACTGTCCTTGGGCTGTGCTGGGTAGGGCAGAGCCACCCTGGGACGTTTGGGGTGCCAGGGGGACAGTCCCCTCTGTGGGCAGGGACACGCGCTGCCCTATGGGGACCGGCCCCAGCCTGTCCCCAATCCATGGCAGCACCTCCCCACGGGGTGCACGCCCTGGCTGGCACTGCTGGCCCTCCCTGCCCGGGGTGACAGCGCTGTGCTGCTGGCTCACCGAGTCACCGGCTGTCACCGGGCTGTCACCCAGCACGTCCTGGCCCTGCCGCCGCCACCAACATGGGCCTGTCCCCGCAGAACCGGAACCCCTTGGTGGCCGTGTACTACACCAACCGGGCCCTGTGCTACCTGAAGATGCAGCAGCACGACAAGGCGCTGGCCGACTGCAAGCGGGCGCTGGAGCTGGACGGGCAGTCGGTGAAGGCTCACTTCTTCCTGGGCCAGTGCCAGATGGAGATGGAAAACTACGACGAGGCCATCGCCAACCTGCAGAGAGGTGAGCGGGCACGCTGCCACTGTCCCCTGCTCCTGGCTGTCTGCTGGGAAAGGGCCAGGGAGGGTGACGGGGACGCCGCTGTGGGTGCTGAGGTGCCCTTTCTCTCCTCAGCGTACAACCTGGCCAAGGAGCAGCGGCTGAATTTCGGGGACGACATCCCCAGCGCGCTGCGCATTGCCAAGAAGAAACGCTGGAACAGCATCGAGGAGAAGCGCATCAACCAGGAGAACGAGCTGCACTCCCACCTGACCAAGCTGATCGTGGCCGAGAAGGAGAGGTACCGGGGCACCTGGAGAGGCTGTTTGAGTGCCACCAGGCTGTCACAGCTCTGTGTGAGGTGTCGCTGCAGCAGGGAAGGGAGTGACAATGTCCCCCATCCTGCTGATGTCCCGCTCTGTCCTAGGGAGCTGGCGGAGTGCCGAAAGACTCAGCAGGAGGAGAACACAGACGAGAGCCGGAGCCGTGTTCAGCTGGCCAGCATCGAGGCCAAACACGTGAGTGGGGGGCTTGGGGCTTCCTCATCCCATCCCCATCCCCATCCTCAAGCTCTGCTGCAGCCAGGGAAGCTGCAGGGCTGCAGCTGTGCAGGTGAAAGCTGGGAGATCTTGGGACAGCACAGTGGCCTTCATTCTGTAGCTCGAGCCACCACTGCAGGGCTGTTGTGTCCTTCCGTGATGGCTTCCCCTGCTGTGTCACCTCTTGTCCCAGCCTGGCAGCAGTGACACCTGCTGTGCCTGTTGTTCCCTGAGGAAACACAAGTGCCTCTTGGCCACATGTGGTTCTGGGTGCTGGGGACTAATCCCAGATAAAAATAGGCCCACAAAGGAAGGTTATTTGTAAGCTGGATCACTCCTGCCAGGTTCAGCCAGGAGCTGCACAGGCAGAGGGGCCACCAAGGACCTGCCCCAACACTCATGGTGGGTGGCTTTGGGGCCCTCCCTGGGGACCTGTAGCCCTGTAGCCAGGGATCCCTTGTCCTCAAGGGCTTCTCTTTCAGGACAAATACCTGGCAGATATGGACGAGCTCTTCTCCCAAGTGGATGAGAAGAGGAAGGTGAGTGTGGCTGAGCCTGTGCTCCTGTAAACCTGCTGTGTATCCTGCTCCCTGCTCTGAGCCAGCACCGCCTCCCAGGCCACTTTCTTGACCCAGCTGTGCCTCTCTCATGCCAGAAGCGGGACATCCCTGACTACCTGTGTGGGAAGATCAGTTTTGAGCTGATGAGAGAGCCCTGCATCACGCCCAGTGGGATCACCTATGACAGGAAGGACATTGAGGAGCATCTCCAGGTACTGCCAGGCCAGGGGGCTTTCCCAGGGCCTTGCCTGGGTGGGAATGCATCTTTTTGCTTAACTCAGGGTTCCTCAGGCTCCTTGGGTTTGCTCCCAGTTACCTGCCTGGGCAGCTCCCTGTGGAGCAGGCGCTGCCGGGCCCTGCCCAAAGCGGAGGCGGCTCTTGGCAGGGGTCTCGCGCCTCGGCCTGCCCTCATCCTGCTGGGAGGCACCTCCCAGGGGCTCTCCCCTTGCCACGGGCAGGTGCCCGGTCGCTGGGGCAGATGCCACACGGCGCTGGCCTCACGGCCACCCGCGCCCCGGGGCCGAGCCCGGGCACGTGGAGTAACCGGTTCTGCTGCGCCTCCTCCCCTGCAGCGCGTGGGGCATTTCGACCCGGTGACGCGGAGCCCCCTGACCCAGGACCAGCTGATCCCCAACCTCGCCATGAAGGAGGTGATAGACGCGTTCATCTCGGAGAACGGCTGGGTGGAGGATTACTGAGGGACCGGGGCCGCCCGGCGCCCTGGCACAGCCGGCTCTCCCCGGGCTGGCACCGTGCCTTACTCGCTCTCCGGCTGTCCCCGCTCTGCCCCGGGCCTGGCGCTGGGCGAGGGCACGTCACCATGTCCCCTTGCCGAGGAGCCGCAGCGGCGGGGCGGGCACCACGGCTCCCTGGCTCCCCCATCCCGCTCCAGGAGCTGCCCGGGGGTTGGAATGCTGGCTCCTCGGCAGTGGCCTCACCACCATGTCTGTCACCCCCTCAGCCAGGGCAGCCACAGTCCCCACAGAGCACGGCCCGCTCCAGGGGTTGCCACGGGGGCTCGCCGGGATGAGCACCTGGAGCCCCGTCCTTCCCTGTGTTTAGAGTTGTTTCCTCCTCCTTCCACCTCCTGCCTGGCCAGGGTTGGGTCCTCTTCCCAGTAAACAGCCACTTACCAGGATGCTGCTGCACCCTCTGGCTTTTCCTGGGAAACAACTGCCCCAGGGCTGGAAGGGGCTGGTTCCCACCTCCCTTTCCCCACTGGGACTGTGGTTCCCTAAGAACAACCACCTGGGTTAAAGTTCTTCTTCCTTTTAATGAAATCCTTTAAAAACCCCACAAAAAATAACCAACAGATTTGCATCCAACTGAGATTCCAGCGTTTCGGTCGGCTGACGGCCTGCCTGGCTTTTGAGTGCCCTCTGGAAGTTTGCCAATGTCCATTAAAAAATATATATATAGAAAAAGAATAAAAAAAAAATTCAGCAATAAACGTGGAAAAGGATCTGGAGTGTTTCACAGCAGCCATTTCTGGGGATATCCTGGCTGGGGAATTGGTGCCATCCCATGGGGACCAGGTTTGCTCCAGGGATGTGGCAACACACACCGTGCTTCAGTAGAACAACTTTAATCCCAGGGGGAGGGCAAAGACCAGTGAAAACCAGAACTTTCACAGGCAGTTGGTCCCAATACCAGTGTCCTGTCCCTGAGGGTGGCAGGAGCTGGAGCTCCTGGCCTGGCTGGCACGGTGGTGACGTGTCCTTGTCCCTGCCAGCCCTAGCCCAGGAAGGTGGAGATGAAGACGCTGGTGTCCAGGTTGAGTGTGGCGTGCCACCAGCGGTCAGGGAAGTACAGCACCTGCAGGGGACACCAGTGGGGTCCCACGGCTCTGCCTGGGGAGCCTGGGGTCCCCTCAGCCCTGGCCTCACCTCCCCAGGGCGCAGGGTGCACTCCATTGGGCGCTGGGCCGGGGGCAGCGTGGGGTAGGTGTGCTGGAGCCAGGCCAGCGTCGTCTCATTGGGGTGGAAGTGCGGGGTTCGATCCGGCGGGTACAGAAACCAGCGCTGGAAAACACCGCGGGCACAGCCCCTCCCAATGCCCCTCCCAATGCCCCTCTGCCCAGCCCCAGCGGGGCTGCCCCGTGCCCAGGGACACCTGGGAGGGGCTTTCTCTGCCCCTCCCCAAATCCTTCCTTCCCCTAGGGCTCAGTTCTCACCTTCCTGCCGAAAATCACCTCGGAGAAACCAGGGCCGTGCCAGTGGAAGGGAACACCAGAGCCTGAGCCTGGTGGGAGCGGTGGGGTGGTGCTGGGGAGAGCCACCAGTCCCGGCCCAGCCCTGTCCCAGTCCCATCCCAGTCCCGGCCCAACCCTGTTCCTATCCTGTCCCAATTCCATCTCAATCCTGTCCCAACCCCATCCCAATCCTGTCCTTATCCCGTTCCAATCCCGGCCCAATCCCATCCCAATCCTGTCCCTATCCCATCCCAATCCCATCCCAACCTCGTCCCTATCCCGTCCCAATCCCATCCCAATCCCGTCTCACTCCTGGCCCAATCCCATCCCAGTCCCGTCCCAACCCCATCCCAATCCTGTCCTAATCCCATGCCAATCCCATCCCAATCCCATCCCAGTCCCATGCCAATCCCATCCCAGTCCCGTCCCAATCCCGTCCCAACCCCGTCCCAACCCTGTCCCAGTCCCATCCCAGTCCCATCCCACTCCCACCTGCGATCCCAAAGCTGTAGGCGGGGCTGGTGCCCGGGATGCGAAAGGAGGGGGCACGTAGTGCTGGAACAGGGGGCCCCACTCGGTGAAGTTGTTGTCCCCGAAGAAGTAGAGGGTGTCTGGGGGGACACGGGAGCTGAGCCCGGCCAGGGGAGGGGGCTGCGGGGGGCGGGACGGCACCACCCACCGTGGGGCACTACCCACCGCCGGGCACTACCCGCCGCCGGGCACTACCCATGGCTGGGCACCACCCACCGTGGGCACTACCCACCGCTGGGCACTACCCACAGCTGGGCAACACTCACCGCCGGGCACTACCCATGGCTGGGCACTACCCATGGCTGGGCACCACCCACCGTTGGACACTACTCACCGCCGGGCACCACCCACCGTGGGCACCACCCACCGCCGGGCACTACCTACGGCTGGGCACTACCAACCACTGGGCACTACCCACCACTGGGCACCACCCACCCACCGCCGGGCACGACCCACGGCTGGGCACCATCCACCCCTGGGCACCACCCCCCCCTGGGCACTACCCACCGCTGCCCAGCCGGGCCGGGTCCTGTGGCTTCAGCAGGTGCTCCACGTACTCCTGGAACGGCACATCCACTGCGGGAACGGGAGGGATGAACGGGGACGGGAGGGATGAGAGGGAACGGAAGGGATGAACGGGGGAACGGGAGGGATGAACGGGAACGGGAGGGATGAACGGGGAACGGGAGGGATGAGCGGGAACGGGAGGGATGAGCGGGGAACGGAGGGATGAACGGGAACGGGAGGGATGAGCGGGGAACGGAGGGATGAACGGGAACGGGAGGGATGAGCGGGAACGGGAGGGATGAGCGGGAACGGAGGGATGAGCGGGGAACGGAGGGATGAACGGGAACGGGAGGGATGAGCGGGGAACGGAGGGATGAGCGGGAACGGGAGGGATGAGCGGGGAACGGAGGGATGAGCGGGGAACGGGAGGGATGAGCGGGGAACGGAGGGATGAGCGGGAACGGGAGGGATGAGCGGGGAACGGAGGGATGAGCGGCGGCAGCCCCGCGGGCGGGCACGGCCCCGCGCTCACCTTTACGGTACGAGTAGGTGTTGGCCGTGCTGAGCCGCACCGGGAAGGGCCCGAAGGCCGCCAGCAGCTTCTCCCGGGTGCAGAGGCTCGGAAGGCCTGGGGATGGAGCGCGGGGAGCCGGGATGCTGCCGCCGCTCCCGGGGCACCGGGAGGTGCGTCCCACCCCTGTCCCCTCGCGGCACTCACCGAATTGTCCGTGACCCCACCGAGGATCACCGGCCGGGAGAAGGCGAACCTGGGGGCGGCATCCAGCGAGGTCCCGCACGGGCGGAGCACGGGACCGGCACGGACCCATCCCGGGATACCGGGACCGGCACTGAGTCATCCCGGGGCATCGGGACTGGCTCCAAACCACCCCCGGGGCACCGGGGTCCGTCCCCACCACCTTCCCCCAGATTCTCCCCCGGGACTCCCGGCTCTGCCCCCCCAGTTCCCCCCGCCGCTCCCCGTTAGCCCGCCCGGTGCACCGGAACTGCCCCCCCGGCCCCCTGGGTGCCGGGACCGTGCCGGGTGCCCCGTACCGCTGCAGGAAGAGGGAGTAGGTGAGGGAGGCATCGGCTCGCTCCACGGTGCAGCGTGGTTCCTCCGGCACCGTGCCCGCCAGCCTGCAACGTGAGATTCCGCTCGGCACCGGCACCAGTACCGGCACAGGAACCGCTCCCGGGGCAGCCCCTGCCCTTACCAGCCGCCGCCCGGATGGTCGGTGCAGGCGCCGGGCCGGACCCAGCCCAGTGGCAGCAGCAGCAGCGGCAGCAGCCGCGCCGCCGCCGCCATGGGGACCGGCACCGGAGACAGCGGGAACTACAATTCCCGGCATGCATCGCGAACACAAGGTGGACACGGTCATTGGTTGGGCGCCTCGCTACGGGTCCCGGTATGGGCCATCACTTAAAGGGGCAGCGGAAAGCGAGCCCCACCTCACGGCTTAAAGTGTCCCCCCGGCCCAAGGGGACAACAGCATGGGGACACCGGGGACACCGCAGGGACGGACCCATCCCAGGGGTCACTGCATCCAGGCGAAGCAAAGACAGGAGCCATGGCTCGAATCAACTGCTGGTTTGTTTTAATCCAGTAAAAAACGGCCGGGCAGGGGGTGCCCCCGCAGCCCTTATTTACACAAATAAATACAGGGAGCGCGGTGCCAGGGGTGCCGGGCAGGGCCCTGCTGCCCCCCTGCCCCACCCCGCGGGCTCGGGACTCAGGTGTGCTCTGGGGGCTCAGGTGTGCTCTGGGGAGCTCAGGCGTGCTCTGGCAGGCTCAGGTGTACTCGCAGAGGTGGCCGCAGCCCGCGGGGCAGTGGGAGCTGGTCTCCAGCCACTTCATGATGTGCTGCAGGTGGCCGCCGTGGCTGCAGCCCTGGCACCAGACGAAGAGCCCCTTCACCACGTGGTGACACACGGCACACATGCTGGCACACTGCCGACACCTGCACGGGGACATTCGGGTGGGTGTGGGCAGGGAGAAGAGGGAAGAGGGGAACCCAGCCCATCCCCCTGTCCCCACAAGCCCCTCTGGGCCCCCTCACCTGTCACAGATCCAGCCCCTGTTGCTCATGGGCCGCTTGCAGTTGCTGCAGTTGACGTGCAGGGTGGTGGAAGCCTGGTTGAGGCAGTTGATGGCACGGCAGGTGCTCAGCTTGATCACCTCGTTGGAGATGTTCCAGAGCTGGAAGCGCTGCAGCAGGTCGATGTAGGACGTGTACCAGTGCTCCTGGGGACAGCCACAGGCAGCTGAGCCTCCACACCCACCCTGAAACCCCCTCAGGACCCCAGCCCTGCATCCCAAAGGCAAGATTCCCCTGGGGGACTCAGCCTGGGGAAAAGGAGGCTCAGGGGGGGCCTTCTCACTCTACAAGTCCCTGACAGGAGGGTGGAGCCAGGTGGGGCTCAGGCTCTGCTGCCAGGGAACGGGGACAGGATAAGAGGAAATGGCCTCAAGTTGTGCCAGAGGAGGTTTTGTTTGGAGATTAGGGAGAATTTCTTCATGGAAAGGGTGGTCAAGCACCGGCACAGGCTGCCCATTGCAGTGGTGGAGTCACCATCCCTTGGGGATATCTAGAAGCTGTGTTGAGGTGGCACCTGGGGACATGGTTCAGGGTGGCTTGGCAGTGCTGGGGGAATGCTTGGACTCAATGATCTCAGAGGCCTTTTCCAACCTAAAGCATTCTGTGATCCTCTGATCCCTGCAGTGGGAGAACGGCTCTGCAACGCTGGGGAACTGTGGAAACCCAGGGCACCAGAGGGAATATTCCTCTGTCTGCTCTGGGGTGCCCTGACCCCCAGGGCAGCACTGACTTTGACCCTCATTCATGGAGAAAGTTTCCTAAATTCCAGAGTAGACTAGAATCCACTAAGGTGTGGAACAGATTGTAGAGAGTAGTATTGGTGTATCACTTGGTGAGAAATTGAGGTTTTGGGGTTTTTGGTATGTTGTGGATGGAAGCAAGAGGGAGGGCACAGGGTGTCATCCTGGGTTTCTTCTTCATGCTTCTTCTTCCTTCTTCTTCATGGGTTTGGGTGGCATTTTGTAATTGGGTGGAAAAATCTGCATTGCAGCTCTTTGGGATCAGTAATTGGGTTAAAAGGGGAAATAATCTAGGTGTCAGTTCTTAATTGGATAGTTTAGCCTTAAAAGACCTTGTAACGAAAGGTTGTTGGCCATTTTTGCAGAGCTTTTCCAGTGCGCTGAGCCTGGTGTGGACAGCATGCAAAACTCTAGATAAGGTAACAATAAACAAGAACCTGATGACCCAAAAATCCAGTGCATCTCTCTTTCCTGACACAAGACTGCTCCAGGAGGGTCTCCCAAACAGGGGAGCCCCCTGGGAGGGCCCAGCCTGAGTCCCAGAAGTCGGGGAATCGGCCACAGGTACCCCAGAGCATCCTTCCCTGCATCAACAGGGCAAGGGCACCTCCCCATGCTGGCCCTGCAGAGCCCATCTCAAATCCCAGGACTGGTGGTGGGGCAGGAACCAGAGCCCTGGAGCTGCTCACCCTGCCTTGGAGCTGCCCTGCCAGGGGCTGGAGGAGAAGGGACGTGCCCCAACCCCAGGCGGGACCCCATCCCATCGGGCTGCACCCCCTGTGGCTCGCAGCGAGGCGTGGCCCTGCCCTCAGGGCTGTACCTGCGTCTGCTCATCGATCTCCTTGCGGATGCGCTCTCCCAGCACGATGAGCACAGACACTGCTGTCTGCACGTCCCCCTGCTCGGCGTAGAACAGCAGCGTGTCCCGCACGATGGGGTTGAAGAAGTCGGAGGGCAGGCGGTTCTCGTAGAGGGAGTGGGAGATGGAGATCAGCGAGAAGGACTCCACGGGGGTCAGGGACACCGTCTCGGCCTCGTTGCCGCTGACGTGAGGGGAGTCGGCCTTGTCCTGCAGGTGGTCCAAGGCTGACGGGTTGTCCACGATCTCGTGGCGCAGGGGGAAGGCTTCCTGGGGAAGGCTGTATTCCTGCTCTTCAGCTGCAGGGATGAGCAGGAGAAAACCCAGCTGTGTAGCCCTGCATTTCTCTTCACAGAGAAAAGCAAGGCACAATTCTTGCCAAGAACAATTCTTATCATTTGCTGTGCCTTTGTTTGTGCCAAAGTGGAATGCAATATGGAGATTGTTTACCCAAGGTCGTGGTTGTCACAGACATCTTTTATGAAAAATCTTTTTTTTAAGATTTTTCCTCTTGAGAAGCTGAGAGGCCTCAAGAATAAAATGTAAACAATGATTATCTGCTGCTGTGGAATGCAACAGGTAGATCTGTGATTGGTCTCATGCAGTTGTTTCTAATTAATGGCCAATCACAGTCAGCTGGCTCGGACAGAGAATCTGAGCCACCAACGTTTGTTATCATTCTTTCTTTTTCTATTCTTAGCCAGCCTTCTGACGAAATCCTTTCTTCTATTCTTTTAGTATAGTTTTAATGTAATATATATCATAAAATAATAAATCAAGCCTTCTGAAATATGGAGTCAGATCCTCGTCTCTCCCCTCATCCTCAGACCCCTGTGAACACTGTCACACATGGTGTTTTGTTTCTTTGGCCTATCAGGGCCAAGTGTGTGTGTGTGTCAGGACTGTTGGGTGACAGTCACGAGATTCAGTGCAGTGTGTGCAGGGTTGAGTGCTTGGCAGATTCAGTTTAGATGTATAGAATAATATAGTATAATAATGTAATTAATTAGCCTTCTGATATCCATGGAGTCCTCCTCATCATTCTCTCCTCTGGCTGGGGCCATAACAGCATTGCCGTACAGCTGGAACAGACAACACCTCCCCCTGTGTGCTCACCATGTGGGTTCTCGTGGTCCATCATGTACAGGTCATCCTCATCTGCCTCCACATCCCCCAGCAGATAATCCGCAGGGACATCGCTGCCCTCCGTCTCCTCATTGTCTGCGTGCCCAGGGAAAGAAAAATCAGCTCATCACACCACTGGATCCACCTCCCAGTGTCCTGCCCAGCATGCCAGGCTGTGCCTGAGCCACAGAGCTCAGTTCCCCACTACTGTCACTGTCACCCCAGGTCATGGGGGAAAGTTGTCCTCCTGCAGCGCCCTGGGGCTCGGTGCCCTTCACCCTGGGGCTGCAGCACGTCCAGCCACCCCAATTCACAGGATGAATGCCCCAGTTTATGCCCTGTCTATGGCTGAGGAGGGAGGAGCTGTGGGACTGGACTGTGCCCAGGCAGGAGCGTTACCCTCGTTGTTGATCAGGGTGGAGGAGGAGTCCATGAGGATGTTTTCTGTGCGGCTCTCTCCTTTGCTGCGGTCCAGCCTGGACTCGCTGCCCAGCCCAGCAGGGATATCTTTCAGGTTAAAGCTGGGGAAAAAAGCCAAATTTAACAGTCAGAGGAGTATAACGTTTCCATTTCAGCCAGCAAACAGCCTGGATACAGGTGTCCAGTTGCAATTTGAATGGAGAAACATGAGATACAGTGATATCCCTTCGTGGGCAGAAGCCACCAGTCTTGCTGTGTGACTTACAAATAAAGACACATTGTGACCGTGGTCACAGCCCTTCCTCCAAGCCTGGTGGCACTGCAGACGCACTGAAGAATTCCAGAGCTGAGCAGGCTCCTGGCTCCATCTCCCTCCCCTCAGAGGCAGGTGAACAGGAGCTGCCTCGCTCCAAGGTGCCTGGCTGTTAGTTATGCATCACCATGCTTGGCCTTCACCGAGCTGGAGAGGGGAAGGGCTGGGGCTGGAGCAGAGCCCAGCTCCCCAGGCTGCTGCCTGCCGGTCTCAGACAGGCACAGCCACCCAGCTGGAGGCAGAGCTTGGTCAAGGACACTGCTTGCTTCCTTTGGTGTTATTTGAGGATCTGTCACTCACTGTGGGAACCCGGTCCTGCGAGGTCTGACAGCTCGTTTGGAGTCCTCACCCCACACGTTTATGTCATTGAGAAGAGGAAAAACAAGTTTTCCTGCTTCATCAGCCCACAACGGGCTCTCCACGCCAGCGTGCTGCTGGCAGAGCTGGGCTGTGCTCTCCCTTGGAAAGGCTCCAGAAGAAAACCTCTGCACAGCAGCAGTTCCAGATCCAGCCATGAGACACCTCCTCCACCCCCAGCCCTTGGTCACCATCCCTGCCCTGGGCACTGCTGAAGCCTCACCTCAGATCCTTTTGGGGTCACTTTTGGGGCCCTTGTGACAGGAAAGACATTGAGGGTCTGGAGCATGTCCAGGGAAGGGAACAGAGCTGGGAAGGGTCTGGAGCACCAGGAGGGGCTGAGGGAGCTGGGAAGGGGCTCAGCCTGGAGAAAAGGAGGCTCAGTGGGGGCCTTCTGGGTCTGCACAACTCCTGACAGGAGTGGGGAACTAGAGGAACTGGGCTATGCTCCCAGGGAACAGGGACAGGAGAAGAGGAAATGGCCTCAAAATGTGCCAGAGGAGGTTTAGATTGGATCTTTGGAAAATTTCTTCATGGAAAGGGTGGTCAGGCACTGGAACAGCTGCCCAGGGCAGTGGTGGAGTCTCCAGCCCTGCAGATGTTCAACATCATGTAGATGTGGTACTTATGGAATTGGTTTAGTGGTGGCCTTGGCAGTGCTGCTGGGTGAATGATCTCAGAGGACTTTGGAGATTCTGTGATTCATGAATTCAGTAACTGCAAAGCTGGTTCCAGCCCCATGCCCCACCACAGGCCAAACTTTGGTTGAAGGAGAGAAAGGAGCAGTGTGTGAGGCTGCACAGATTGAGGCCACGCTGGCCACATCAACATGGGAAATGGCTTAATTCAAACAATGCCAACATGCAAACCAGCACAGCCTGAGGCTGAGGGAGAGCTGTCCCTCCTTGCTCCCTGTGTCTGGGGCAGGTTAGTTGTTATGCAGAAATTGTTCCCTGTGAGGGTGGGCAGGCCCTGGCACAGGGTGCTCAGAGAAGCTGTGGCTGTCCCTGGATCCCTGGCAGTGTCCAAGGGCAGGCTGGATGGGGTTTGGAGCAACCTAGGCTAGTGGAAGGTGTCCCTGCCCATGGCAGGGGTGGAATGAGATGAGTTTTAAGGCCCCTTCCAACCCAAACCATTCTGGTATTCCATTATGTGATTCCATAACCCCATCCCAGCCAAGGAGCCATTCCCACTCCCCCCCTCATGGAACTATCCCCCTCATCTCACTGCTCCCTGCAGCTCCCACCCCCCGTACCTGTTCATGAGCGGCAGGGCAGCGCTGCCCTTCCCCATGCTGTGGTTGAGATTCGCGGATGACACGGTGCCGAGGCTGGAGTAGATAATCCTCAGCATCGTCCACGTCTGAGCCACCTGTGTGGAACACACTCCCTGTCAGACCTTCCCAGGCCAGCACTCCCTGCAGCAGCACCCCTAACCCTAACCCTAACCCTAACCCTAACCCTAACCCTAACCCTAACCCTAACCCTAACCCTACCCTAACCTAACCCTAACCCCCAGCTCACCTGGTTGCGCTCCAGCCCCTTGGCCACCTTGGCGTTGTGGTCGCAGAGCTCGGCCAGGGGCCGGCCGGCCAGCGCGTACTGCTTGGCCGTGTGCACGAACCAGTCCATGCTGCCGCTCTCCACGTCCGTCTCGAACACGCTCAGGGCGCTGGAGGACGAGATGTACTCAAACTGCTCCGTGGGGTCCAGCTTGCGCTTGAAGAAGATGGGGTGGCGCCGGTCGCCGATGTAGGGCTTGCGGTTGGAGTCGGAGGAGATGAGGCTCTCCTTGGCGGCGAAGGCCAGGTCTCCGTAGAGGCTGTAGCACAGCCCCTCGGGGTTGGCCCGCTCGATGGGCTGGCTGGCGTCCTTGAAGATGTGCTGGTAAAGGGTGCTGTCCTTGGAGCCCGAGAGCAGGAAATAGGGGTCGTGGAGGTGCCGCCACACGATGCCCGTGGTGACGTCCTTGTGCTCCTCGAACATGGCGGAGGGGATGAAGGGGCGGCGCACGTCCCACACGTAGATGTTGTGGTCCACCATCATGGAGCAGGTGGCGATGTGGTGCTTGCACTCGGGGCGCCACTTCACCCGTGCCACCGAGGCGATGGTCTGCACGCAGTAGATCTCCTTGGCCCGCGTCGTGTTCATGTCCCACACCTTCACCATCTTGTCACGGCCGCCCGTGGCCAGCCAGCCCCTGGGACAAGGACGGATCAGTGGTCACCTCCGTCCCCACTGTGGCACAGAAATGCTCGCAGCACAGGTGTGAGCACATCCAGGTGTGAGCACATCCAGGCCACAGGAAGGCAGCTGGGCTGCAATCCCATCCTCCCATGAGCTCCCCTGGCACCTCCACTCCACAACAACCAGGTCAGGCAGAACGTCCTTCCTGCCCTCAGTTATGGCCCTGTGCCTCTAGAGCCTGTCCCAGTCACACCAGTTCCCTCTGGCTCAGCTTTCCACTGGCCAGGCACAGCAGAGAGGAAAAGGCCATTCTGAACGTGTTTCAGTGCCTCTCTAAGATCAGGAGTAGTGGCAGCACTGCCTGAGGAGGGGCCTGCACACTGTAGCAGCTTCTTCCAGATCCTTCCCAGCAACCTCCCAGGAAAGGCAGCAGGGAAACAGGACTGAACTACAAGCAAGCTGTGTCGCAGAGCAGCCAAGTAGTGCCTCCCTCAAGCTGAGCACTGGAGCAAGAGGCTGCTGTGACACTGCTATACACAACTGTAAGACATCTAGTGCCTCAAAATCCCCTAATTTATCAAAAAACAAACCTCAAGCACTTTTACACCACCCAAATGCTCAAAGCAACAATCATTCCTACCTTCCAGCAACATGCCAGCCCCTGATCAAGGGGCCAGGATATCACAGACCATGCTTTCCCCCACAAAATCCCAATCCTGTTTTCAGGGTTTCTCTTGTCCTGCAAGGCCGGGTGGCTGCAGGGGCAGGCCCCACACCCACCTGTCCTCTGGGTGCCAGTCACAGCAGAAGACGGGCCCATTGTGGGCTGTGAACATCCTCTCGTAGCGGTCTGGCCGGCGGATGTCCCACAGCTGCACGTTCCCGTTCTCGAAGGTGGCAGCAAAGGTGAAATAGTCCCGGATGCTGAACTGCACATCACGCACGCTCTCCGACTGGCCTGGGGGGGACACAAGGTAAGAGCTCCACAAAGCTAAAAATCCCACTGGAAGAGCAGAGACAAGCTAGCAGGGAGGGCTGTGACTGTCTTCCATCTCCCACACAGACCCAGCTAGTACTGAGAGGCAAGAAAAGGCACCAAAATTCCTCTCAGCTCCTTCTTTCCCTGCTCTGGGCATCACACCCTGAGCAAACCCTCCTCTTGGGCAAAGGGAAGGACAAACCCCCAACCCCTGCCTCTCCTAAGGGTGAGGGGACAAGCAAGGAAAGGACAAAGCTCCCAAACTCTGCTTCCCCACAGGGAAAGGGACAACAAGAGCCATGTTTGTACCAGAGAAGGTGCTGACAGAGTCCTTCTTGCGCAGGTCGAAGCACTTCATGTAGCCGTCCTGGGAGCCGCTGAGCAGCATGTACACCTCGGTGGGGTGGAAGCACACCTTGTTGACAGTGCGCTTGTGCTCCGTGAACAGCTGGTCCTGCTTGTTGCGGGATGGCTTGCCCAGGTTCCAGGTGACCACCACGCCGTTGGTGGCGGCGGTGGCCAGCAGGTTCTCGTCCATCTGGTGCCACACCACGTCGGCGCAGCTGAAGTTCAGGGAGGGCTTGCGGCCCACGCGGAGGTTCAGCTTCTCCACAAACTGCTCCTCCTCGATGGAGTAGATCTTGAAGATGTTGCGGCCGGCCACCACCACCTGGGCAGCGTCCCTGCACACGCTGATGGCGTTGGCGGGGGCGTCCAGGTGGCAGAACATGGTGCGGCCTGTCAGCGCGTTGCCCCCCAGGGCAGTGGTGACCCTGGCCATCTTCTCCATGGCTGTCCTCGGGGTGCTGTCCCCTCTCCAGCAGGCTGCCTGCACACCCACACGGCCACCCTGCTCCACCTCAGCCAGAGCTGGCCAGGGACAGGCTGGGCTCCTGCCGGGCCCTGGTGGCTCCGACCGCGGCTTCTTGCGGCTGCATCAATGGCCAGGGGAGGTGAGAGAGCCGCCTGTGGGAGGGAGATACAGCCCCACTCCGGGTCCTCCTCCTGCTGCCCTCTGCGGGTTCTTCTCAGGGAGTTCCTGAAAACCTTCTCTGGGTTCCTTCTTCCCTCCTCAGCCACACCCTGAGATGTTTTGCTGTTGCTGATAATCCAGGTCAAGTACAGTACTGCGGCTGAAGTGAGCAGCGTCCTCAGCACAACGTGGGGTGAAGTGAGGCCACGGTCACCTCCGTGGGGCACTTGAAACCTCAGAGCCTGCAAAAACCAGGGGATGACCCTCCTTCTCTAGCAGGGGGAGGCAGCAGCTACTCCTGGAGGGATCGCCGGGTCCCATGGGCAGTGTCCTCCAGAGCCAGGCTGAGTCCTGCCACAGCACTGCCCTCTCCTGCCAGGTCCCACTGATCCCTCACAGCTCACATTCCCACCCCCTCAGGGCCCTTCCCACCCTCAGAGCACCCTTACGGGTCCTGTCCTACTCCTGAGGCCACCCCCAGCCCCTCATGTCCCACACTCCCACCCCATCAGGGCCCTCTCCTGACCCACAGCCCTCTCATCATCCACATCCTTCTCCTGCTGACCCACAGCCCCCCGGGCCACTCAGACCCCACACTTCCCTCTCTGCAGGGCCCGCTCCTGACCCAGAGCCCCTCCAGGGCCCCCTCAGAGGCCACTCAGGGCTCCCTCAGAGGCCCCCTCACCCTATACCCTCCTCAGGGCCCCTTCCCACCCCTCAGAGCCCCCGGGGCGCCTTCACGACCCCCTCCCGCCTCAGAGTCCGCTGCCGCTGCCACCCGGTGCCGGACCCCTCCGTGCAAGTCCCCGGTGCCGCTCGCAAGCCGTACCCGGTGCCGGTTCCCGCGCCGGCAGTTCGGGCCGAGCAGGCCCCGCCGCCGCCGAGCTCCCGCCAGGCCACGCCCCCTTCCGCCCCGGGAGCAACCCCTGCTGCTAGGCCACGCCCCCTTCCGCCGCCGGGATCGCCCCTGCTGCCAGACCACGCCCTCTTCCGCCATTAGGATCCGCCCCTCCCGACGGACCACGCTCCTTCCGATGGCGAGACGCGGCCCCTGGAGCCAGGCCACGCCCCCTCGCGCTGCCCGGATCCTCCCCCTGCCGACTGACCACGCCCTCTCCGCCCCTCTTCCCTTTCAGCCCCGCCCGTCTATGGCAAGACCACGCCTCCCCAACCATGGCCGCCCCCATAGACCACGCCCCTCTATAGACCACGCCTCTTTCCCGTACCCCCGAGACCGCCCTCCTGCACCAAGCCACGCCCCTTTCCGGACCCGGATACCCATCAGGCCCCGCCCATCTCGATGTCCCTAGAGACACCGCCCCCAGTGAAGCCCCGCCCATCCACAGGCCCCGCCCCCGTTCGGTATAGGGCGCGTTGGGGGCGTGGGGCTATGGCGGGCACGGAGCCTTTGGGGGTCCGGGGCGATGCGGGGGCCGGAGGTGCCGGGGGACGTGGGGTGCAGTGGGAATAGGGGTGCGAAGGGATAAATGGGGATTGGGGTGTCCGGGGCGCCTTGGCGGGAGTGCCGGAGGGATGTGGGGTGCACTGGGAGTGAGTGGGGTGCGCTGGGATGAAGTGGGGGACTGGAGGGATGGGAGGGATGTGGGGTGCGCTGGGAGTGAGTGGGGTGCTCTGGGGTGAAGTGGGGGGCTGGAGCGATAAGGACGGATGTGGGGTACACTGGGAGTGAGTGGGGTGCGCTGGGATGAAGTGGGGGGCTGGAGGGATGGGAGCTGTGCTGGGAACTGGGGGTGCAGGAGGGCAGAGAGAGTACCGGGGGTCGGGGGTGTCAGGGAGCTGTGGGATCCGGGGGGAGCGGGGATACCGGAGGTGCACCCCAGAGGGACTGGGAGCACAGCAGATAACGGGGTTTAGGGGAGTGTGGGGTGCATTAGGGGTCAGGGTGGGAAATGGGGGTGCCGAGGGGATGTGGGGCGCGTTGGGGGTGCGGGATGAGCTGGAGCGTTACCGGGGTGCTCAGGGGTGTGTGGGTGCACTGTGGGGCTTGGGGCACACTGCCGGGGGGGGGGTTGCACGGGGGGGGGTGCCGGGAGATGTGGGGTCCAGGGGATTGGGTGCCAGAGGGATGTGGGTGCAGGGGGGAAGGGGAAGCAGGGGGATAAATGGGGGTCAGGGGTCTGTGGGAGCCTTGTGGGTCGGGCTGCGGGTGGGAAATGGGGATGCCAGGAGGATGTGGGGTGCGTTGGTGGTGTACAGGCGCACTGGAGGGATATAGGGGTGCACAGGGGAGAAAGGGTGCAGGGGGTCACTGCCACGGTGTGAGGGCCGTGCTGGGGCTGGCTGTGCAACCTGGCACCAGCGACTTGTGCAGGGCATGGCACCCCAAAACTGCTGCTGTCACCTGCGGGGCTGGGGACACCCTCTGTGTGCCGCTGTCCCGCCCGGCCCCGTGCCCAGGGACACTGCAGGCTTTGGGGTGCGGGCAGCCCTCCACCCCCGTGCCAGAGTACTCCGGGCCCCGGCAGTGCCACCCTGTCCCGCAGCCCCAGGGACTCCAAAGCCCTTCCAGGGCCACTCGGTGCCATTTTGGGGTGAGAAAGGGGCGTTTCGGACAAAGCAGGGAGCGGAGGCGGCGGTTGGTGCAGCAGTTCCTTCCCGGCCGGTACAAAGGCAAAACAAACCGAAAGCGTGTCCGTGTCCGTGTCCGTGTCCGTGTCCGTGCCCATCCCGTGTCCGTGCCCGTGCCCGTGTCCGTGCCCACTCTCCTCCCATGGTTGTGGCACGGGGCGGGCACTGCCCCGGGGGCATCGAGCCCCTCCCGCGCTGGGTCCCGCGGGCCCCCCAGCCCCTCTCCAGCTCGGTCCCATCTCGGCTCAGCCCGGGGGTCCCCCCGGTGCCCCGCTTGCCGCTGGCACGGGGGCGATGGCTTTTCAGCTGGAAGAGCGGCGGCGGTGGCAGAGTGTCCGAGGTGCCACCTCCCGTGGTCTCTCTGTGCTGCCGGTGTCGCCGCGGTGGCTCAGCCCCGGCCCTGGTGCCCCGGGATGTCCCATCCCAGACGGATGGGTCGCTCCCCGGCGGTGGCATCGCGGGGGATGTCGCCAGGGCAGCCCGGGGCGGGATCCGGCCGGGGCGAAGCCGCGTGGAGGGGCTCAGTGGGGCTGTCACTTGTCACCGTCCCCCCGGGTACCCCGAAACCTGCCGTAGCACGAGACTGAAGCAAGCGAGCATGCGAGGGCGGCGGGCGGGCGGAGAGGGACATCCTATTCACCGGGAGAAAGGGCCCCAAAGGCGGGGCTGGGGGCTGGAGGGGACACGCAGCGTGGGGAGGGGGGGGTGAGCTCGGTGACCCGCTCCGGGGGCCTGAGGGGACCCATCCAGCCTCCGCCGCCACCCCAAAATCAGCATCCTCCTCTGGCCCGTCCCTGGGAGCCTCCTTTGGTGCCAGGAGCATCCTTGGTGGCGGGGCCCGCTGGCACCGGGCCGGGGGGAGCAGGATGCGGCCGGGGGGTGTCACACAGCGTCGCCTTCCCACTTTGGGCTTCCATGATGTCCGTTCGTCTGTCCGGAAGGGATTGGCAGGACAGCGGGAGGAGCACGGGCGATGGCGGCGGCGTGGGGGGAATTTACATGGTACCGGGGGGGCTCCTGCCCCCATCTCCCCCCGGAGCCCCGCGTCCCTCGGGGGCGTCGATGAGGGGGATGTCCGGGCTCGGTTGGAATCGGGGGCGTCTCTCGAATCCCCCCGCAGCCGGAGGGAGATGGGGTGGGCGATGGCGGCCGGGGTGGGCGCGGGGTGGGCCGGCTCCGGCGCTACTCGATCACCATGCAGCACGGGAGGTGCTGGGAGAAGTACTTGAAGAGCTCCGGGGTGGCCCCGGGGCAGTTGGTGAGTTCCAGCTCCTCCAGCTCCTGCAGCTGCACCAGCCCCGACAGCCCCGTGGTGGTCAGCAAGGGGCAGCCTGCAAGGGGACAGGGTGCTCTGTCAGCCCAGATCACCAGTGCCTCCCCAAAAACAGCATCCCCAAAAATAGCATCTCAAAGGCACCAGCATCCCAGAACACCAAAATCCTCCCAAACAGAACCAAAGGGTCAGGACCTCAAAATCCCAGCACCTCAAAACTTACCAAACCCAAAAGACAGAACCTCAAAAACCAGCGTGCTAAAAAAAGTACCCCAAAAACCCCAACACTACAAAAAAATCGCTCAAAAAATACAGCGCTCAAAATTGCACACAAAAACCAGTCCCATAAAGCACCAGCACCCCAAAATACTGAGACCATCAAAATTAGCACCCAAAAAAACCCCACCAGAACCCAGAAAACCAGCATGCTAAGGAATAGTGCTCCAAAACACCTGCACCCCAAGGTCAGCCTAAAATCCCAACATCTCAAAGCACCTGTATTCCAAAGGGAAAAAAAAAAACAAACAAACCCAAAACCCAGTATGCCCTAGAACAGCTCCTCAAAACAACACCCCAGAACACTTGAATGGCACAACCATAGCTCCCAAAACACCACCACCCCAAAAAACATGGCAGCCCCCAGCGCGGGTCTTTCCCCACAGGCTGGGCTGGGTGCAGGTGCCTGCTGGCCTGGGGGGATGCTGGCTGTCCCCAGGCTGTCCCCAGGGCTCTCTGTCCCCATGCCCGGTGCCTCCCCAGCCCCTGGGGTCTCTGGTCCCTGGTGGAGGGTCAGGGTCTCACCAGCCAGCGAGAGCAGGCGCAGGCTGCCCATGCCCAGGAGGTGCTTCAGGCCAAAATCCTGCACCTGGAAAAGAAGATGGGGTGGGGATGAGGAGGGGACAATGGGGACAACCACAGTACCAGGGCTCAGCATTGCCCAGCTGGGGTCGGGAACTGGTGCCAGGGCTGGGAACCTGAAGCAGGGTGCAGGATGCTGGGGCATTGTGCTGGCTCTGGGTGCCAGGGCAGGGAACTGTGATGGGACAGGCTGCACGGAGGGGAGCCTGAGCAGGATGTGGGATGTTGCAGTGGGATGCTGGGGCAGGATTTTGGGTGCAGGGCTGGGGTACTGGCTCTGGGCCGTGCGACAGGGAGCAGGGAGCCAGGGCAGGGAGCCTGCAGCAGGTACCAGGTCTGGGGATGCAGGTCAGGGTGCCAGGGCTGAGTCCTGCTGAGCTTCGCAGGAACTCTCTGCTTCCTGGCACCAAGTCCTGGGGTCTTCAGGCAGCCCCGGGAGCCCGCCCCGAGCTCATGGCCCATGCCCAGGGAGGTGCCACCATGCCCTCTCTGCCGTGCCGGGCACAGCCGTGTTCCACACCTACCTGGCAGCACCAGCGCAGGTAGAGGCTCCGCAGGGATGACATGGTGGACAGGTAGCTGAGGCCGGTGTCGGTGATCCGCACGCACCTGCCGGGACACGGGGTGTCAGGGCCAGCTGGTCACCCGTGGGTGTCCCCAAACCATGGCCCCCATGCTGCACCCTCTGCTTCCAGCGCGGCTCAGCATGGCATGGCTTGGCACGGCATGGTTTGTCATGGGGTGACATGGCACAGCACAGCTCAACACGGCATGGCATGGCGTGCATGGCATGGCATGGCTCAGCACGGTATGGCATGACTTGGCATGGCTTGGCATAGCTTGGCATATGACATGGCATGGCATGGCTTGGCACAGCACAGCACGGCTCAGCACAGCCCTTTACCTGTCGAGCACCAGCTCCTCCAGCTTGTGCAGGTCGCAGGCGATGTACTCCAGGGCCATGTCAGTGATGCGGGGGCACCAGGACAGGTCGAGGCTGCGCAGCTTCCGCAGGTTCTCGGCCACCAGCTCCACTCCATCATCCGTCACCTTGGAGCAGCCCGAGAGGCTGAGCACGCTCAGGTTGGGCAGGCTGTGCACCATGTTGACCACGCCGTGGTTGGTGATCTCCCAGCAGGAGTTGAGGCGCAGGGTGTGGGTGGTGTAGCCCTGCTTGGCGGTGAAGTAGGCGAGCGCCGTGTCCGTCACGTGGTAGGCTTGCAGGTTGAGCTCAGTCAGGTTGGGCAGGAGCTGCGAGATGGCGGCGATGGCGTCGTCGGCCACGTTGATGCAGTCGCTGACGCTCAGCGCCGTGATGCGGGCGTTGAGGCTGGACCACAGCCCGGCCTCCGTGAAGTCGTTGCAGCCCGACAGCTCCAGCCGCACCACGCCCTGCATCTGCTCCAGCATCACCTGCCGAGGGCAGGGGGTCAGGCCGTGCTGGGCACTGCCACCCACCCTCGTGTGTCCCTGTGTCCCTGCCCTGGCTCCCTCAGGGTGGCTCTTCCCACTGCTCCCAGTCTTCTCCCCAGGACTTCCCTGCCATGGGTTCAATGCCTGCCTTAGGGCACCCCAGCATCAGTGGGGAACGGCAGGGGACAGGCAGGGACCCCTGGCTGCAGCCCCAGCACTGTGCCAGGTGCTGCTGGCAGCGTGGGGATTGATGCTGTTCCCAGCACAGATGAGATGTGCCCACAGAGCAGCTGGTGCTGTGTTTGGCCATGGCACGGGGCAAGGATCTCGGTGGGGACCTTGCCCAGCCCCCTGAATCACCCCATCTCTGTCACCTCAGCCCGTTGCTTGGGTGACCCCCTTGCTGGGGAGCAGCCAGCCAAGCAGGAATGTCCTGTCCCCAGAGCTTGTCACCCCCTGCCACATCACCGCCCAGCAGCACGGTCACCTCACCTGGCACTGCCTTCCTGCAGCATCCGCAGGCAGCAGGGATGCAGCCCCAACAGCCTCCTGACCCTGCACAGGCTGCACCCATCCCACTGCCCACACCACAGGCAGGGCCTCCCTGTGCTGCCAGCACCTGTGGGGTGGCCATGACACCTGTCTGCTCCTTCACTGTGACAGGACCACTCTCCCCACGTGCGTGTCCCCAAGGCCACCAGGACTGACCCACCACCAGCACATCTCAGCCACCCCGGTCACTTCAGTAGGGTCACCTACCTCCAACCCCGCATCTGTAATGGTCGACCTCTTAAGGCTCATGGACTTGACCCCCTTCTTGGAGAGGGGGTAGTTGTCAATGAACTCACAAATGTCCAGGTCAGAGACGCCCACGAGGCAGAAGCCGTCGAAGCCGCGGACGGCAAAGCCCTGCAGGCTGACGAACTCCTTCTCTCCCCCGGGCAGGACGTTGTAGAGCTCTTTGGTGTGCAGGACGGGCGTCAAGCCCACCCAGAACTTGGGCTGGTAGAGCACCCTCCGCCATGCCTTGCACACCTGCGCCAGCACGCACTTCTCGCACGCCGAAAAGTACCAGAACAAGCGGTTGAGGATCTTCTCGTCCACGGCCAGCTGCCTCTCCGAGGGAGAGCCCGGCAGCCGCTCCGGGGACGGCTGCTCCGAGCCCTCGCTGGCGTTCAGTCCCACCAAGGAAGCGCCGGGAGGGGAGGAGACGCTGGCCAGGGTGGCCAAGGAGAGCGGGGAGGCCAGGCTGGGGATGGGCAGGTCGCTGCGGTGGGCTAAGGCCGGGCTGAGGATGGCAGGCACGGAGGAAGGCTGGCACAGGCGGTTTTTCACGGCGGGGGTGCCTTTGGTGATGCTGGCGGAGCCGAGGCCGTTGGCTTGCGTGGGGATCTTCACCAGTCCATTGCGGGGCAAACATGGGGGCTTGGTGTCACCGTTTCTGGGGTTCGACATCTTCCACAGGTGTCTCTGTAACACAGGGGTGTGGGGTCAGGGGCTGGGGGTCTGCTGGGGGTGTGGCCATGGCTGGGGGAGGTGGTGGCACCAGGGAAGGGTGAGATCCTGGGGGCCCTGAGCAGGGTGGCACATGGGACTGGGTGGGCACAGCCACAGAGGGGACCTGTTGGGGACACAGAGCAGGGTGCTCCCAGAAGCTGCACGGCCCTGGTGCCTCCTGTGATGAGGGACGGACGGAGATTTGTCCCTGGGCATACACATCCCTCTCTGAGCCTAGAAACAAGCATGGCCAGTGGCAGAAGGAGAAGGATCCACAGACTGGTTTGGATTGGAAGGGACCTCAAAGCCCACCTCATTCCACATCCATGCCATGGCAGGGACACCTTCCACTAGCCCAGGGTGCTCCAGCCTGGCCTTGGGCACTGCCAGGGATCCAGGGGCAGCCACAGCTGCTCTGGGCACCCTGTGCCAGGGCCTGCCCACCCTCACAGGAAACAATTCCTAATTCCCAATATCCCATCCAGCCCTGCCCTCTGACAGTGGGAGCCATTCCCTGTGTCCTGTCCCTCCATCCCTTGTCCCCAGTCCCTCTGCAGCTCTCCTGGAGCCCCTTTAGGCCCTGCAAGGGGCTCTGAGGTGTCTCTGGAGCCTTCTCCTGTCCAGGTGAGCACCCCCAGCTCTCCCAGCCTGGCTCCAGAGCAGAGGGGCTCCATCCCCCAGTGCATTTTTGTGGAGGGGAGTGGGCAGAGGCAGAGAAGCAGAGCTGCCTGTGCCCACCGTGCCAGCCAAGCCCTCAGCAGTGAGCCTGTGCCAGCCGTAGTGGAGCCTCGAGGCAGCCTGGCAGCACCCGGCAACCCAGGCCAATAAATATTGCAGTGGCAGCAAGGCCGGCTTCCCAAGGGCCCCCCTCACCCACCATCCATTATTCAACACATTTCCCTCTATAAATATGGAGCTGAATTATTGATGGGGGCTCAGCCCCCTCCCCCTGCCCAGCCAGGGCCTGGCACAGGGCCCTGCCCGGCTCTGCCCGCACCCCGTGTGCCAATGCCACACCAAACCCTGCCAAAAAGCTGATCCTGGCAACCCCTGCGGGCACAAGGAGCTGAAGCACGGGAATGCAGCTTGCAGTGCATGGAGCAGGGCACAGGGAGCTGCCCTGAAGGCCCAAGGGGTGCTTGGCACCTCCATCCATCAGTGACAGGAGCTGGGGACCTCCTTGCCTGCCAGCTCTTCCCAGACCCGAGATTAAAGCAAGGGGATTATTACAGCTGCTTGATTTGGGATAGGGAAAGTCGAGCCCTGATGGAGCCACACCGAGGGAAGAGAATCCTGCTCATGCCCAAGCTCCGTGGTCCCTGAGCCTGGAAGCAGGATGCAGCCTAGACCTGCTGCCCATCACTTTCACTCTCACAGCATCCCTTGTGGGAATCCACAAAATCAGAGGGTTTTGGGAAAGCTGCAAAAGGCAGGCCTCAGAGACATCAGAACTGTGATTAGAGCTAAGCAGTAGCCATGAGATTGGTCAGCAGAAAAATTATGTAAAAAGTAGAAAAGCAAGGACAAATAGAACAATGGTCTGTGTATTAACACTTGTCTAGAATAACTCCCTAAGCTGCAGAAAAGTTTATCTAGCGAGATATTAGGAAGTTTTAAGCTTAATAATGGAGCTCTGTGCATTGTGTTTTAAGGCTCACAAGCAGATATTGTGTTCAAAATAAGCAAGCATTGTTTTAACCCAAGGTACCTGTGCTTATAGTGGTTGGATAGAACTACTGTCAGTGTGCTTTTGCTTTGTGGGATTGGTCAGAAAACTTTTAAAGTGAGTTGTAACGTTAAGTTCTTGGTCTGCTGCCTGGGATGTGAGCTGCTGGCATCTTCCCACTGTCATAACCATGGAATGAGAGTGATGGTGGAAAATCAAACAGCTCAAGGCACGCTCCCAGCAGTCCCGTCCCATTTGTGATTTGTACAGAGCCCCGGCCAGCGATATCCCTGGCCTCATCCAGCTCTCCTGGAGCAGCCAGGGAGGGCACAGCCACCCACAAAGGAGCTCAGCAGCACGGTCAGGTGCTGGGGGCACACTGGAGGCCCCGCGGGATGCAGGGCACACAGCATCCCCCGGGAACGGTCCCATTCCCGGCACGGGGCTGGGGGAGCCGCGGTGCCCGCAGCCAGCCCGGCTCGGTGGCACCGTCCCGCCGCGATGCAGCCCCCGGGGACGAGCCCAGCCCTGTGCAGACAGTCTGGCGCCGCTCCCGGCTCGGATGCAGCCGCTGCTGCCTCCGCTCACGCCGCCCGATGCTTGGACATGTGTTAAATTCGCTTGGAAGCAGGAGAAGGGGAGGGGAAAGAAGGGAGAAACTCGAAACCAGCGGCTCGGCTGCAATTAGGGAGGTAAACAGAACATGCAGCGGGTGTCTCACAGAGCACCAACCCAAACAGACAATGGCCAGGTGGCACGGGGAGCTGTCACTGCAGAGAGTGGCACCGAGCCCCAGAGACGCTGGGCACGCTGGCTGGCCCCGGGTGTTGGGGAAGATGGAACAGGAAAGCCTTATAAATATGATTGCCTGGCAAAAGATTTTGAGAATATAGAAACTATAAGCACGATTAAAATGCAAGCAAGCTTTGAGATCCCTTAGTTACTGAACAACTGGAAAACAATGGCATGGCCAGCTGAAGGTGATCCCCTTTTGATGAAACAACACCCTCTGCTTGCAGACAGGCCCAAGGGTCAGAGCAGACCCTACAGCTTGGCAGAAGGGGCCCAAAGAGGAGTTTATAGGGTTTAAAATGTAACACAGTACGGTAATGTAATGATTCTTATAGGCTGTATGTAAATGCTACAGGATTTGTATCTTGTACTAGATTGGTTAGTGAGAATCAGAATATTCAACACAGAAGAAGATTTATTGTATTGTAATGGGAACCTCGCTCTCTTACCCATTTTACTCTCTTACCCCTCATCCTCTCTACCCCTCTCTTCTCTCAGGCCTGCTCTGAGCTGTGGCTGGCAGCTCTCAGCAGGGCCCTGCACCCAGGCCCTTTGCAATAAACCCCAAGTTCCTGACCTGGCTGCAGAGATCTCTCGTCTCTGTCAGTCCGACCGTCCCACCCCCCGTCACTCCAACACCGGGGACAGGGCAGGAGGTGGCACCGAGCCCCAGAGCCACTGGGCACGCTGGCCGGCCCCAGGGACAGGGCAGATGGTGGCAGAGGGGCAGCATAGGGCCTCGGGAGCCCGAGGGGACGGTCACAGCAGGACACAGATGCTGACAAGTCGCCGGACTCACAGCAGCCAGCAGGAGGTTTGGGCACCGCATCCAACCTGCTCAGAGCTCGGCTGGTCCCTGAGGCCGAGATCAGGGGGGCTCAGAGGGGCTCAGGGGCCTCAGGGGGGGGGCTCAGGGGGGCTCAGGGGGGCTCAGGGGGGGCTCAGGGGGTCCAGCAGCTTTCCCTGGAAAGCTAAGCCAGGCCCCTGCCCAGGGAGCTCAGGCTGCCTGAACAGAGCACAGAAATCCTGAACCTTGTGTGAGCCTGAAGTCACTTCAAAGAGAAAAACGGAGAGACATTCGAGCCTCTGGGCACAGGAGGATCTGGGCGGAGGTGGGGGGAAGCCAGGCAGGCATTTCTCTCTGGGGAGATGAGCAGGGAAGAATTTGGGGGCTCCCACCACCCCCAGGCACTGAACTGCGCTTGGGGAAAGACCCCAGTGTGGAGAGGGTGGGCTGGGAGGGGTCCAATAGCTGCGGTCTCTGGCACCAAGGGCAGGGCTGGCATCTGCCCTCCTGTGCCACGGGAGAGCCCCGGCCTGCAGCCAGGAGTCCCCAGCTCCTGCAGCCCAGGGCTGAGGCCACACTGCTCTGGTGTCCAAAGTGACGGTCCCACAGCCCCTGGAGGTCACAGCTGCTGAGGGCAGGGACACCCAGAGCCCGCCCTGCACCTCCCCAGGCACTCCCAGCCCAGAGACAGCTGATGGACAGACAAACCCAAGGCTGTCTGCCTTGGAGGTGTCAGCACAGACCCTCCCAGATGTGCCAGCCGTCCTATGAACACCTCCAAACGCTTTTTGGCCACTCCAAAGCAACAGGAGAGCAGAGATCTGTCCCTTTCCCTTCTCCTTGTCATCTCAGTGTTTGCAGATTGTGTGACTGGGCCAAGCACACCATCATCATCACCATCATCATCATCAGGATTGTTCAGCATTCGGTGCAACCACCCTTGCTCTGGGGTCCCACAGGAAGGGCCCAGATTTGCAGCTCCCCTCTGTCCCAGCCCTCCTTTGCTCTCTCACGGGGAGGCCTCTCCCAGCAGTGGAGTGCCAGCTCCAGCCCAGTGGGAGAAAACCTGACAAAAGCAAAGGCCAGGGCCCTCGAGCCTCCCGAATCCACTGCAGGGTGCACATTTCTCAGGATACGTCACCGGCAGAGAGGTTTGGGGGGGTTTGTCACCCACGGGAAGCGATGATGCAGTGCTGGGGGGCGGGTTTGACGCAGGGAGAGAGAAGCAAGCCGGGGTCTGAGAGCCTGGCACCACAAACACTGCACAGCGAGGGTGCTGGCATGAACGGGATGGAAACTGCCTGAAAACAGAGCCTGCCCAACCTGTTGGCGAGTTTACTGTCTCCACGTGGTAGTGCAGAGGGATGAGGGCCTGGGCACACGGGCAGGGCCAGCACCCTGTTAGTGCACGGCCTGGGAGAGCCCCGGCTCCCGGAGCAGTTACCCTGTGCAGCAGGGATCGGGCTGGGCTCCGGGACAGCCCGGCTGGAGCCGGACCGGAGCCGGGGGAGATCCCGGATTGGGCGGCGTGGGAGCCCCGGGACCGCGGGCGTGCTGGGTCAGCACCGCGGACAGCGGCCCCGGCCCTGGTCAGCACCGCGGACAGCGGCCCCGGCCCTGGTCAGCACCGCGGACAGCGGCCCCGGCCCCGGTCAGCACCGCGGACAGCGGCCCCGTTCATCCGGCCCCTGTCAGTACCGGGGACAGCGGGCTGTGCTGGTCAGCACCGAGGACAGCGGTCCCGGTCATTTGGCCCCGGTCAGCAGCGGGGACAGCGGTCCCGGTCATTTGGCCCCGGTCAGCATCGGGGACAGCGGTCCCGGTCCCGGTCAGCAGCGGGGACAGGGCCGCCCCAAGGACGCCACGCTCGTGTCCCTGCCCGCGTCCGGCCCAGTCGCGCCGGGCCCTGGGAAGGAGGATCCAGCCCTGCCGCACCGGCTCCTTTAAGGGAACCTCCATCACCCCTCAGGGCCCTGCCAAGATCCAGGATTGCTCCAATAGATCCTTGCCAGAGATCCCACTGTAAGCCAGCAGGCAGATCTGCTGCTGCCCCAGCAGATCCCAGGGACAATCCACGAGTGCCCCGCAGACTCCCCGTGACACCCTGCTGTCACCCGGCTGTCCCTGCAGCCCCGCTGCTGCCCCCAGCCCGCCTCGGAGCCTTCTTATCGCCCTGCCAGGAGCCAGAGCTGCTGCCAAAGGGCTTCGGGTGGCAGAGCCGTGCAGAGCGAGCAGCCATTGCTGCCTGCTCACACTCACACACCCACGGGGTGTGCACACACACACACACACAACACACACACACACACACACAAAAGCCCTGCTCACACTCACACGGGGTGCACACAGAAGTCTGGGTCACACTCACACTCACATGGGATACACACACAAGCCCCGCTCACACTCACACTCACGCTCACACGGGATGCACACACACACTCACACTCACACACACACAATCCCGCTCACACTCTCACACTCACACTCTCACTCACACTCACACTCACACAATCCCTCTCACACTCTCAGCGCGGCCGGGGCCGTCTCGTGCACGCGCTGCCGGGGTTGCATCAGCTGAATTCATTACCCGTCTATTTTTACTAATGCAGCAAATCAAGTCGCTCCACGGGCGGAGAACACACGCCCGGCACGGGGAGCTGTGCCGAGCACACAGCCCGGGCTTTGTGCAGCCCTCCCGGGGGGCTGTGGGGCCGGACCCGAGCCCGGAGCACACGGCAATGATGAACACATGAACACATCCCCTGCAGGGCTGCTGCGCGGGTGCTGCTGCTGCCCCGGCTCTGATCCCGCTGGATCAGAGCGCTGCCCGGCACCCAGCCCCTCTTCAGGGGGCTTGGGTCACCCCAGCAGTGCAGAGGAGCTGATAGAGACTCTGGAGGAGCCGCTGGCTCCCCCGGAGATGCAGGAGCAGTGGAGAGATGCTGCACTGCCTGGAGATGCTGTGCGTGTGTGTGTGTGTGTGTGTGTGTGTGTGTGTGTGTGTGTGTGCACAGGTGGATTTGTGCTCCAGCACTCACACAGGTGAGCTGGGACAGAGGCTCAGAGCACAGGTCCAAACTCAGTGCTGCCTCTTCCTTGCTGCACAATCCAGGAATTCAGGGTAGGGAAGGGCCTTGCCTCTCCACCTGGCCCTGGAGAGCTGCTGTTTGTGGGATGGGAGCTGGGAACCTCCCTCCTGGGGCTGCCCTGAGAGCTCCTGCAGAGGCCTGAGGGCTGAGAGCAGCTTTCCTGCTCCCTTGATGGCTCCCACCTTGCAGTGGGCCAAGAGGCTCAGGAGGGGCTGGGAAATGACTGGTTTGAGTCCCAGTGCCGGGGGCTGCTGCTCTCAGTGCCAGCCAGGCTGGTGAATCCATCGCTGGCTCTTGCAGCTCGTGGCCAAGCAGAGGAGCTGTCATGGTAGGAACCCCCAGCACTGCAATCTCTCAGGTCCCACAGCCTTCCCAAAGGTCAGGCTCGGGATTTGAAGGGTTGGCCCCATCCCCAGGGAGCTGGGAAAAGCTGACTGAGGTGCCAGCACCAAGCTCTGCTCAGGTCCTGCTTAGGGCTTTGCTGAGAGAGCAGCTCCTGTCTGGGGGCACTGGGACATGCAGCTCCTGTCCCCAGCCCTCGGCATGGGGGGGAGGCAGAGCTGCAGCCCCAAGCCTGCCCAAGCAAAACTTCCTCCCAACAGGGCTCCCTCTGACCACCAAGCCCCTCCTGCAGCAGCTTTCAGCCTCTCTGCTGAGCCCCCTTCTCCCAGAGTCAGCAATCCTGACCTCTCTCCTTTCCCCAGGCAGCCCCTTGTCCCCCTGGGAGGAATCCCCCACCCAAAAGGAGCACGGGAGGGACAGACTGAGGGCAGAGCTGGAGCCCTGCTCCCTTCCCCTCCAGCCTCCTCTGGAGATCTTTGCTCTCACACTCTCACACCATGGAAGGATTGTGCTTAAGCCAAGCTTCTCCCTGCTCCCCTCTGACCGAGGCAAGGGGAAGAGGGAGCAGCTCCTCGTGTGCTGGATCCTGCCCAGCCTGGCCTCCCCTCACTACAAGCCCAGCCAGAGCCCAGTGACAGCTCCCAGAGTGTCCCAGCCCTTCCCTCTGCCCAGGAAGGCTGAAATGCACAATCCCCCGAGGAGCCAGGAGCTGTGTCCAAGCACAGGATGTGGATGTGCTCCTCAGGTCCTGCTGGGATTTGTGCCTGCCCAAACCCTTCAGCCCCCCAGGCACAGTGACAGCCACACAAGCACTGATGGCCCTGATGGCCCTGATGGCACTGATGGCACTGATGGCACTGGTGGCCCTGATGGCACTGATGGCACTGATGGCATTGACGGCACTGATGGCACTGGTGGCCCTGATGGCACTGGTGGCCCTGATGGCACTGATGGCACTGGTGGCCCTGATGGCCCTGATGGCACTGACGGCACTGGTGGCCCTGATGGCACTGGTAGCCCTGATGGCACTGATGGCACTGATGGCACTGGTGGCCCTGATGGCCCTGATGGCACTGACGGCACTGGTGGCACTGATGGCACTGATGGCACTGATGGCACTGGTGGCACTGATGGCACTGACGGCACTGATGGCACTGGTGGCCCTGATGGCACTGATGGCACTGGTGGCCCTTTGTCCCTGGGCTCGGGGTCTGGCTGGGACCTGGCCTTGGGGTCAAGCAGGGGCCCTTGGCACGAGGCTGGTGGGACACCAGGCAGGCAGTGTCCAGCCATGGCACTCCTTGGTGGGCTGTGGGTGCTAAATGCCAGCACGGGCTCCAAAAGCCATCAGGCACCATCCTGATCCTGCTCCCAGCACAACCCCGCGGTCTCCTGCTTCCCCCATCCAAGAGCTGGGCATGGATCACGCCTCCAGCAGGGAGAAACCCTGGAGAAACAGGTCCTGCTGAGCTGTCCCCACCCCAGACTGTCCCCTCCTCATCCCTGAGCTCCTCCCGTGAGCCCCGGAGCACCCAGCACACGTGGCTGTCCCCGTGGCAGGTGGGCAGAGGTTGGGAGGGGGATGCTGCCAAGGAGTTCTGCTGCCTGCACACCCAGCGCTGCTCCCTCCCACACCAGCAGCTCCCACTCGCCTCCCAAATCCCCTCTCTGGGTGCAGCTCCTGCACAGGCACTGCTGGGAGCAGCAGGAGATGGGAGATGGGGACACAGCTACAGGCAGGACGAGGTGGCTTTGCCATGGAGCTGCCAGCTGCGGAGCCAGGCACAGCTTAAATCTGCAGAGCAGAGGGATCCAACCTCCAAACTCCAAGGGCTCCCACTCCAGTTGTCCTTCTGTCTGGCCACCTCCCCACAGGGTGGTCAACACGGCCGTGACCCCACTGGAGGGGACAAGTGAACCCTTTCCCCACTGTCACCTTACCCTGGCCAGAGTGAGGGTCGCTCCTCCCCCAGGAGCAGGATTTGGGGTGGCAGGAGGGTCCCAGTGCCAGGGGTGTCTGTCCTGCTGCTCCCCTGTGCCCTGGAGCCGCTGGCACGGGGAGGGGAGAAGGCAAAGGGATCGATGTGGGGGAAGCCAGCTCGGGGAAAAATAGATATCTAGCTCATTAAAAATGGATGCTTGAGCGAGTCCTCCCCACTCCAAAGCCGCCTCCCTCCCTCTTCCTGGTAGCCAGAGTGAAATCAGCACCCAGCTTCCAGAGGAGGGGAGCTGCCAGCACGGCACGGTGCTCGCTCTGTGCCCGCTGCTGCCAGTCTGCTGAGCACCCCGGGGTGCTGTGCCCCGAGACCCCCAGGCCCTGGGCAGAGGTGGGCATGAAGAGGGTCTGCCAGGAGCATCCCTGCTGCAGGGACTGCCACGCTCCGGCCTTCCCTGCCCAGGCACTGCCACGTCCCAGGGGCACCAGCAGATGCCAGAGAGGCACCACCTCAGCCCAGTGCCCCACGGCACCCCTGGACCCCCACATGGCCAAGATCTCAGGGGTACCCAGCTGCTTGCTGCCAGAACCCCGTGCCTCAGTTTCCCCAGCCGTGCTCAGCCCCAGCCATTCCATGGGGCCGAGTCTGCCTGGTGCCCAGCCCCACACGCTGATCCCTCTGCCCTCCCCATCCTCCCCACCAAAACAAACTCCGTGTTCCCACCCTGGACTGATGGGAGCTCCATGGATCCATGCTGGGGTGGCAGGACCCCGCTGTGGGGCTCAGCCCCATCGGCCCCATCCCAGCCTGGGCCTTTCCTTTCCTCCATCCCCTGGGCTCTGGCAATGGGGGAGGCTGCCCCTGTCCCCCATCCTTGGCTGGTGTCACCTTGCATCCACAGAAAGCCACACCGAGGTTTTGGGGTGTTTGGATGTTTGAGTGCAGCCTTGGGGATGCCAACGGTGCCACCAGGGAGGACAAGAGGAATTTTAGAGGCTGTCAGCAGAGGTGGAATGGGGCAAACATCAACCCCACACTGGGACATCCGTGTCCCTACAGCGATGTGCCTTTCCACCCCCATCCCAGAATTTTAAAAGAATTTTAGAGGCTGTCAGCAGAGGTGGAATGGGGCAAACATCAACCCCACACTGGGACATCCGTGTCCCTACAGCGACGTGCCTTTGCACCCCCATCCCAGAGCAGCCGAGCCTCCCTGATCCCCCTTTCCCTGCCTTCCCCACCCGCTGCTGCCCGGCCATGCTGGGGGGCGACGGACACACAGCACATCCCTCACCCCCCACATCCCCCTCCCCACACCGAGGGGCGGAGGGGGCAGCATCACCGGGGCGGGGGAGGCTCACACCGACCACCATCCTCCGCCGAGCCACCGGCAGGCGGGGGCGGAGGGGGGGCACCGGACCGGGAGCCCCGGGGCCGGGCCGGCTCCGCTGCCGTTATATAACGCGGCTCCATGATGCGGGATGCGGCTGGGGGCGGCTGCGGTGCCGGTGCCGGTGCCGCTATCGGTACCCATAGAACAGGCACCGGCACCGACCCCGGCATCGGCATCGACCCCGGCACCGGCTTTGTGTCGGAAAGGCTTTTCCCGAGCGGCTCTTACCTCCAGCCCTGTCTCCCGAAGCTCATGCCATGCCTTGCGCCCGTCTTCTTTCGGTTGCAGCAAAAAATCCCACCGGGAAGAAAACGGCGAATAATCCCCCCAAAAATCCCCGTTGGCAAAGGGGCCGGATCCCGCCCGGCCCCCGCCCCAACCCCGCGAAACAACAGGAAAAATAAGCGGGGAGTGGAGGGGGGGAATGGGGCCGGATCCGGATCCGGGGGGATGGAGAAGGGGGGCCCTGCTGCCAGCCAGCCCCGGGAGCGGGGAGCACACGCACACGCGCGTTCGCACACACGCACACGCGTGTCACCGGCCGAGCCCGTTAAAGGGACACCGACACCGGCAGCGATAATGGAGCGGCGGCGGCGGCACCGGGAGAGGCGAGGTGAGGGCGCGGGACACGGGAATGGGGCTGGGCTGGCAGCTGCGAGTGCAGGGAGAGAGGGTGGTGGGTGGGGGAATGCAGGGGTGGAAGGATGGGGGATGGAGGGAGGGATGGAAGGGGGATGGAGAGGTGGAAGGATCGAAGGAGGGATGGAAAAATGGAGGGAAGAATGGAGGGGTGGAGGGGGAAATGGAGGGGTGGAGGGATGGAGGGAAGAATGGAGAGATGAGGATGGAGGGGTTGGAGAGGATGGAGGAATGAAGAAATGGAGGGAAGAATGGTGAGAGGAAGGGATGGAGGGGTGGAGGAGGAAATGGAAGCATGGATGGAGGGATGGAGGGAGGGATGGAGGGATGGGGTGGCTGGAGAAATGAAAGGAGGGAGGGTTGGAAGGCTGAACGCAGGGATGGGTGGAAGGCTGCAAGGACAGACGGATGCTTGCTCTGCTCTCTCTCCAGCAGGGCATGGCAGGCTGGAGATCCTGGTGCAGATCCTGCTGCAGACCCCGCTCACCCCGGCAGCCACCTCAGGCTCTGTGACAGCCCCTGGGGCACAGCGGTGACACTGGACCCTGCACCAGCACCCCCAGGGCAGCAGGCACCCAGGCCAGGCTGCTGTGCCCACATCCCGGGGGAATCACCCAGGCCAGGCTGCTGTGCCCACATCCTGGGGGAATCACCCAGGCCAGGCTGCTGTGCCCACAGCCTGGGGGAATCACCCAGGCCAGGCTGCTGTGCCCACAGCCTGGGGGAATCACCTGCCCAAGCCACGTCTGGCACTGAGACCTGCTGGGGGTGTCCCACTGCTGTCCCCCATGTCCCAGCACCCCCAGCTCAGCCCCCCCAGCCTGGGCCCAGCTTCACCCTGCTCCCCAGACTGGAGGGAGCTGCTCAGCAGGCACATTTAGCCCTGTCCCCTGTGCCTTGCCCGAGCAGCAGGTCCAGCCTGGCCCTGGGGAGGTGCAGGGAGCTCCTGCAGCCGGCGCTGCCTCCTGCTTCCATTATTGATAAGGCAGGTTGGGTTTCACCCTGCAGCTGCGAGGGGGCTTGGGGGAGGAGACTGTGCACTCACGCTCACACTCACACCCACACTCACGCTCACACCCTCAGCACATCCTGCCCAGTGGGTGACAAAGGCTGGAGGGGACAGTGACCGCAGGGGTGTGTGGATCCATGGCCTCGTGCTGGTGCCACGTGTTTCCCGATCCCCTGAGGAGCTGCAGGTCCTTCTCCCCACAGTCCCTCGTCCCCCCCAGCAGTGGCCTGTCCCCCGTGGTCCCCAAGGAGCTGTTCCAGGGGAATTGGGACCTGCAGCAGCCTGGGAGCAAGGCTGTGGTGCAGTCCTTGGGGACACTCTGCACCCAGAGCAGGCCAGGTGCCCCTGGGGCTGGCAGGTAATGGGGCCCTGGATGTCCCTGATGTCCCCTCCTCCTGGCACAGGCCCGTTGTCACTAACCCCTGCCACCTCCAGGACTCAGAGGGGACAAATTGTTGTGGCCCCACGTCCTGGGGACATTTTCATGCCAAGAAGGTTGAGAACTCCTCCAACAGGAGTCACCCCTGGGCAAGAGGAGACTCCATGTGTGCCTGTGTCCCTGGGGAAGGGGACACAGCTGGGGTGCCACCAGTCCAGGGGGTGCCTGATGTGGGGTGCAGCTCACCCCACCTCACCCTGCAGCCACAGGGTGTGGGAGCGCCGGGGGGTGGGATGGTGGGGATGGACAGAGAGCAGAGATCTCTGCAGCCAGGTCAGGAACTTGGGGTTCATTGCAAAGGGCCTGGGGCAGGGCCCTGCTGGGAGCTGCCAGCCACGGCTCAGAGCAGGCCCGAGAGAAGAGAGGGGCAGAGAGGATGAGAGGGTAAGAGAGTAAAAGGGGTAAGAGAGCGAGGTTCCCATTACAATACCATAAATCTTCTTCTGTGTTGAATATTCTAATTCTCACTAACCAATCTAGTATAATATAGAAATCCTGTAGCATTTCCATACAGCCTATAAGAATCATTACATTACCATACTGTGTTACATTTTAAACCCTATAAACTCCTCTTTGGGCCCCTTCTGCCAAGCTGTAGGGTCTGCTCTGACCCTTGGAGCTGTCTGCAAGCAGAGGGTGTTGTTTCATCAAAAGGGGATCACCTTCAGCTGGCCACACCATTGTTTTCCAGTTGTTCAGTAACTGAGGGATCTCAAAGCTTGCTTTCATTTTAATCTTGCTTATAGTTTCCATATTCTCAAAATCTTTTGCCAGACAATCATATTTATAAGGCTTTCCTGTTTCATCTTCCCCAACAACAGGTCACCATCAAAAGCCTCCTGAGCTCCCTGCTCGCTGCTCCCCATCCCCAGTGGTGGTGCCCGGTGTCCCCACGCCCAGGCCAGGCCAGCAGCTGAGACCTGGGTGTCCTGGCTCCCTCAGCCCTCTGCTCCCCTGCAGCCACTGCAGTGCCCCGGGGCTGCTGGAGCTCGTCCCCCAGCGCGTCCCCAGCGCGCCGGGAGCCCGGGCCGAGCCCTCCCGGTGCAGCGGGAGCATCGCGGGGCCGGGCTGGACCGCAGTGCGCCGGGGCCGTCGCCGCAGCAACCGCCGTCGCCTAGCGCCGCTGTCTCCCGGTAACCCGTCGCCTAGCAATGGGGGATTTTTCACAGCTCGGGATGAAGAGTTGAAAGTTATTTTTAGCCCGGGTTGCGAATCAATAGGCAGCTCCATTCGCTGCCCGCAGGATGCGTGCGCGGGGGGGAGCAGGGGGTCTGTCCAGCCTGGGGTCACCCCTGGCTCAGCCCCTTCTGTGCCGACCCCACAGCGCCCAGAGCGCTCCCCTGCCCAGGATCTGAGTCCCCCGCGGGCTCCCCCCATCCAGGCCACGTGTGGGTGAGGGGGGGCGGGGACGTGGTGGCTTTCAGGCTTCTGTGGGGACCCTCAGAGAGATGGGGATGGCCACACTGCTGCAGGGACCACTGGACCCTCTTCTTCTTCTGAGGACCCTCATCTTATTGTGGGGACTCTCAACCAGCCATGAGGACTCTCCTCCAGCTTCTGGGAGCCTCATCCTTCCATGGGAACCTTCTCCCACTAGTGTGGACCCCACCTTGCCATGGGACCCCCACCTTGCCATGGGACCCCCACCTGGCCATGGGACCCCCACCTTAATGTGGTGACCTCCGCCTGGCCATGGTGACCCCACCTTGCCATGGGACCCCCACTTGGCCATGGGACCCCCACCTGGCCATGGGACCCCCACCTGGCCGTGGGATCCCCTCCTTTCCACGTGGACCCCTACTTTGACATGTGGACCCCATCTTTACTTTGGGGATCCCCACCTTGCTGTGGGGGGGTTCCTTTGCCCTGCCCTGAGGACCCTCACCCCTCCTGAGAGGCCCCCTGAGCTCCCCAAGCCCTCCCAGGGTCCATTCCCACTCTTGGGGACACTATCCTGGGGTCTGGGTGGGAGGGGACGCTGAGAGGGGACAGAGCAGGCTGGGTTCCGTGCAGAAGAGCTCAGGTTGTCCCTGCACGGCCCCAGGGACGGGCTGGGAGCTGAGCTGAGGCTCCTGAGCTATTTTTTCAAGACAAGGGGGGTGCTTTCCACAGCTGCAGCTCCTTCGGGTGCTGGGAGAGCTCCCCACACAGCCCGGGGGATGGGGACCTGCATGGGGACAGCCTGGGGACCCCCAGCCCCTGAGCAGCCCTCCAGGGTCCCAGCCGCCCCAAATGTCCCTTTTGCCTTTCCAGGAGGGTTTTTTTGGGCACAGCCTATCCTGGAGCATCCCTGCCCATGCCAACCCCACCCGTGGCACAGCGGGGAGGGTGCCCAGAGCCACCCACAAGGACATTTTGGGGGCAGCATGGAGATCCCAGGGACCTGACAGAAACTCCAGGAGTGGTGGGGGGAGCTGCCCAGGAAAGACAGGGTCATTAAAATCCAAAGGAAGCTCCTGCAGGAGTGCTCTGAGAGTGGAGATGGGTCAGGGCCAGAGCAATCCTGGATGAGTCCCAGCGGTCCGGAGGGGACATGGAACTGCTCAGGGAGCTGCAAGAATCTGTCTTGTGGGGAAAGGCTGGGACAGCTGGGGCCATCCAGCCTGGAGGAAACCTTCTGGCATCCTGGTGGTACCTAAGGGACCTTGGGAGGGCGGCACAGACAGCTTTGGCCAGGAACTGCAGAGGCAGAAGGAGGGTGTAGGAGCATCGGGGGGTAGGAGGGTCGGGATGGACAGAGATCTCTGCAGCCAGGTCAGGAACTTGGGGTTTATTGCAAAGGGCCTGGGGCAGGGCCCTGCTGGGAGCTGCCAGCCACAGCTCAGAGCAGGCCTGAGAGAAGAGAGGGGCAGAGAGGATGAGAGGGTAAGAGAGTAAAAGGGTAAGAGAGCGAGGTTCCCCTTACAATACAATAAATCTTCTTCTGTGTTGAATATTCTAATTCTCACTAACCAATCTAGTACAAGATACAAATCCTATAGCATTTACATACAGCCTGTAAGAATCATTACATTACCATACTGTGTTACATTTTAAACCCTATAAACTCCTCTTTGGGCCCCTTCTGCCAAGCTGTAGGGTCTGCTCTGACCCTTGGAGCTGTCTGCAAGCAGAGGGTGTTGTTTCATCAAAAGGGGATCACCTTCAGCTGGCCACACCATTGTTGTCCAGTTGTTCAGTAACTGAGGGATCTCAAAGCTTGCTTCCATTCCAATCTCACTTATAGTTTCTATATTCCCAAAATCTTTTGCCAGACAATCGTATTTATAAGGCTTTCCTGTTCCATCTTCCCCAACAAAGGGGAAGCAGTTTTCAGCTGTAGGAGGGTGCGTTTAGATGGGATAAAAGGAGGAATCGCGCTGTGGGGGAGGCGCTGAGAAGCTGGAGGAGCTGTGGGCGCCCCGGGGGCTGGAGCAGCCCGGCCCGGGGCGAGATGTCCCTGCCCAGGGCAGGGCTGGCACCGGCTGCTCCTCGGTGGTCCTAGGGGATGAGTTGAAGTTCTGCTCCCCAGCCCCACCCGAGCCCCCCGCGGGTCCCCGAGCCCGGGGGTGGCGCTGCCGGCGGCCGTGCCCGCGGTCACCAGAGGGCACTGCGAGCCCGAGCATCCCGGAGCGGCCCCGGGGCAGAGCGGACACGCGGCGGGGCCCGGCGGCCTCGGGGAGCTCGGACCCTCCCTCCTCCGCAGCGCCTCGGGGACAACCAGCCAGGGACAGGAGGGGTGGCCGGGGGACACGGGGGACACGGCCACCAGACCGAGCTGCGGGCACGGCTGGTTCCTCGTGTGTGCCCGGCCGTGCCAGCCCCACGGGCTCTCCGGAGGGCTGAGACCACTGCGGGTGCTGCGGGAGCCGTGCCCGCTCCGGCTCAGCCCCAGCTGCGGTGGCTGCTCCGAGGGGGCTCCGGGACCCCCCGATGGCCGTGCCCGACCGCGGGGTGCCCCGTGCCCTGCTCCGCCAGGGCTGCTGCAGCAGCTGGCGCCGGGGTTTCTCCAGTAACTCCCAGTTAAGGTGGGTCGGGGGCTGTGGAGGGGTGCAGGGGCGCAGCCTCACCCCGGGGCGCTGGCGCTAGGGCAGACGCTGCCGTGTGGCACCGCGTCCCGCCTCCCTGCGTCCCGGGGTGTCCCAAGGGAGCACCCCCGCGGGGCGCTGAGCACCGCACCGGGCCGGGGGTCAGTCTCGGTGGGGACACCAGTGCTGGTGTCACCCTGCTCCTGGTGCCACGCTTCCATTGGTGCCACCTCGCCCCTGGCACCTGGCCAAAGCCATCGGTGGGGTCCCTGCCTGCCCAGCTCCGAGCCCAGCCGGTTCCACTCCCTCACTGTCACCGGGTCGGCCCTGGGACCGTGTCCCTGCCATGCCGGGGTCTCTGCGACCTCCGGGGCACAGCCAGACCCCCGACCCAGCCAACCCCGCCAAAGCCCTGACGGCAGCTGGTGGGCTCAGCCCGGGGGCCAGCGGGCAGAGCCGCCCACCGACCCCCAGCCCAGCCCCCCGACACCCCGACATCCCGACCCGCTCCACCTTAACCCACTGCCCCTCCGGCCCCTCATTTTCCACGGATTCCAGCAGCATGACTTCTTTCAGCATCATTTCATGGCCCGGAGGGCTGTGAATCCTCCTCTCCCCGCCTGCCTCCCCCTCCCCTTCCCCCCTTCCCCTCTTTCTTCCCACCATCCCAATTTACAATCCCTCATTTCCATTCCGCTCCACCCTCTGGCCGGGGACTTTGTTCCCCGGCCTGTATCATCCCATCCCAATTGTTCCGTGTTTATTTCAAACATTTTGGCGGGCTGTCACTGGATGGAAACTTAATTAATGGTGTGGTCTGTAGTGGTGGCACAATAGCGGCTGGAAGGGAGGGGGTGGAAAGAAATCCCCAGGTTTGGAGGGGGGAATTCGGGGTTCGGATGTGCCTGACCCCCGTGTCAGGCCCGGTGCCACGTGCCTGGGCTCCCCCGGTCAGAAAATGTCTCCGTGGGGAGGGGGCGCTGCTGGTGATGGGGGGAGGTTATAAGGAGGTTGGGGGGGTGTAACTTTTGGGGTACACCGTTCTGGGGGGTGTAAACCAGGGGGCTGTAGTGTGGGGTGTGCATAGCCTGGGTTGCCTGTAGCCTGAGGTGTGGATGGTTGGGCTGTGCAAGGGTTGGGGTGTGCACAATTTGGGGTGCAGAACTCGGGGCGCAGGGACCCGTGGTGTGTGTAACTCAGGGCTGGGGGGTGTGGGACTCTTGGGGTGCGCAGTCCTGGGGTGGGGTAAACCAGGGGGGCTGTAGTATGGGGTGTGCACAGATTGGGGTGCACCCAGCCTGGGGTGCCCGACATGTGTGTGCCTTGGGGTGCCCATGACCGTGGGGGTGCATGTCCTGGCCTGGGGTGTGTGCAGGTCTTGGGGTGCACAGTTCTGGGGAGATGCACAAACCAGAGAGCTGCACTCTGGGGTGCTCATAGCCCAGGCTATGCCTGTGCCCGGCTGTGCACAGCTGGGGTGTCAATGGACAGAGCTGGCTGCAGCCTGGGGTGTCAAAAATTGGGGTGTACCTGGCCTGGGGTGTCTATAGCCAGGGTGTGCACAGATTGGGGTGCAGAGTTTGGGGTGTGCAGAATTTGAGGTGTGCAGAGTTAGGGTGTGCACAGTTTGGGGTGTGCACAGTTTGGGGTGTGCACAGTTTGGGGTGTGCACAGTTTGGGTGTGCACAGTTTGGGGTGTGCACTGTTGGGCTGTGCACAGTTTGGGGTGCTCAGTGTGGGGTGTGCACTGTTGGGCTGTGCACAGTTTGGGGTGTTCCCAGCCCGGGGTGCTGTAGCCGTGGCTGTCACAGCCATGGGCCTACAGAATTCAGGGTGCATCCCCGGGGGGTGGATCTGACCCCTGGGGTACCCCAGCCCTGCCCCGGGTCCTGTCCCCTGCCTCAGCCGTGTCCCCTCCCGGCGTCCCCCATGCGGAGAAGCCCCGGGGGCTCGGGGGATGCCGCTCCGGTGGATGCCGGTGCCCCGGCGGTGGGGAGGGGGCCTCGGGGGCGGCTCCCGCGCCCGCCCCTGCGCCGCCATTGGCGGAAAGTTCGGGGCGCGACGCGGGGTGGCGGCCGCGCTCCCCCGTCCCCGCGGCCCCGGCCCCGGTGCGGGCAGCGCTGCGGGCAGGGCCGGGCCGGGCCGGGCCGCCCGGGGCCGCCGCGGGCGCGGCCATGTGGGCGCTGCGGGCGCTGTGCCTGGCCGGGCTGGGGGCGGCCATCGGCGGCGGGGCCGCGGACCAGTGCAGCTGGAGGGGCAGGTAGGCACCGGGAACCCCGCACCGGAACCCCGCACCGGGAACCCCGCACCGGAAACACCGCACCGGGAACCCCGCACCGGGAGCACCGCACCGGGAGCCCCGCACCGGGGGCAGCGCGGCGGGCGGGCGGGCGGGGGTGGCACACGCGGGTCCCCGGATCAGGCAGGTTCGTGGGGGATGGGGATTCGGCTCTCCCCGCCCCCCCCCTCCATCCTCAGGGCTGAACCCCTCCCGCATCCGTGGGGAGGGCACGGGTGGGATGCTGGGAATCTGCGCCTGCCTCAGTTTCCTCAGCCCTGGGTGCGGCTCCCCCCCGCTTTGAGGGATGCTGGTCCCCCTGCAGGGCTCCGCGCCTCTCCGGGACCCCTTCCCCGAGCCCCCCACCCGTGAAACCCATCCCCGTGCCGGCGGGACCCCCGGCCCCCGGCAGGGCCCTGAGCATCGCCCGAAGGCGCCGGACTCCGAACAAAGAGCCGGGGCCCGCCAGAGGGGCTGCCCCACGCGGGGGGCCTGGGGGGACACGGGGGCCACGCAGCCACCAGCGTCCTGTCAGGGACAAAGCAGCCCCCGGCCGTCCCCGCTGCCCCCAGGCCGGCGTCCAGGCGTGTCCCTCCCTGTGCCGCGGGAAAGAAGCGGCTCCAGGCATCGCGTGTGAGAGTGGGATCCCAGCAACCCCTGGGGATCCCCAAAGTGGCAACAGGGGACCCCGAGGTTGTGGCCACTCCGGGGTGGTTTGGGAGCCCACACTGCGTGTGAAGGGAGCTGGGCTGCTGCACCTCCCCGCCCCTTAACTCCTTCCAAAAAGTGCTGGGGGAACACACGCACCCCAAAATGGTGTGGTTGAACCCCAAGCCCAAGTCATCGAGGGTTTGGTGCTGTTCCTGCCTGTGGCCATCCCGCACACCGCTGTGGAGGGCCTGCTTGGGAGTGCGGGGTGCGGCTGTGCTGGGGGGCACGGGCCGGGGGGTCCCTGTCACTGGGGGTCCCTGTCACTGGGGGTCCCTGTCGCTGACGAGGTGCTGTGCCCACAGCGGGCTGTCACAGGAGGCTGGCAGCGTGGAGCAGCTGTCCCTGCACTGTGCCGAGGGCTCGCTGGAGTGGCTGTACCCCACGGGGGCCCTCCGCCTCCGCCTGGCCCCCCGCCTGCCCCCCACCAGCGCCGCCGTCAAGGGCAGGAGCCCCCCGCGCGTCACCGCCTGCATCAAACCCAGCGGGACCTTCCGGGGGGCTCAGCTCTACCTGGAGAGGGAGGGGGGGCTGGAGCTGCTGCTGCCAGAGGCCCCCCGGCCCCACGCCCGCTGCTTCAGCTGGCTGCCCCAGGAGAAGGTGGCTCTGTTCCTGCAGGCCACCCCGCAGCCCGACATCAGCCGCCGCATCGCCGCCTTCCGCTACGAGCTGCGGGGGGACTGGCTGGCCCGGCCCGCGCTGCCCACCGCCAGCCTCGGCAGCGAAGGTGAGCGCCTCGCCCTGCCTCAGTTTCCCTGCCCCCGCCGGGTGCCGCAGGGGTGAGCAGGGGCTGGATCGGGCGTTGTTCTGTTGTGCCCTGGGTGGTGACAGGCTGTGCTTGGCCCCGCAGGTGCGTGCCGGCCGTGCAATGACACCGAGATCCTGATGGCCATTTGCACTAGTGACTTTGGTGAGTGCCACCCCGGGGACGGGGATGGACCTGAAAGGGGCACTGGGACAGCTGGGATGGGATGGGATGGGATGGGATGGGATGGGATGGGATGGGATGGGATGGGATGGGATGGGATGGGATGGGATGGGATGGGATGGGATGGGATGCGATGGGATGGGATGGGATGGGATGGGTGGGATAGGATGGGTGGGATGGGGTGGGATGGGATGGGGATGGGATGGGCTGTGCAGAGCACTGCTAGGGATGGGAATGGAGCTGGGAATAGGGATAGGAATGGGAATGGGATGGGGATGGGGATGGGATGGGGGTGGGAATGGGAATGGGAATGGGAATGGGGATAGGAATGAGAATGGGAATGAGAATGGGAACAGGATTGGAGATCAGGATGGAGATGGAGATGGATGTGGAGATGAAGATGGGGACTGGGATGGAGATGGGGATGGGAACAGGAGAGGGAATGGGATGGGAATGGGAATGGGAATGGGAATGGAAACAGGGTTGGAGATTGAGATGGAAATGGAGATGGAGATGAAGATGGGGACTGGGATGGAGATGGAGACGGGAATGGAGTGGGAATGAGACAAGAATGGAGATGGGGATAAGGATGGGAATGAGAATGCAGGTGGGGACAGGGACTGGGATGGGGATGGGAATGTGCACAGGAACATTGTGGATGGGGATGGAGACAGGGATGGGGACAAGACTGGGGATGTGGATGGCAGTAGGGACAGTGACAGGGCCATGCTGACACCCTCCCACCTTCCCCCCGCAGTCATCCGCGGCAGCATCCGGAGCGTCTCCAACGACGCTGAGCTGCAGGAATCCATCATCGGGGTGAGCGCCACGCGCATCCACCGGCAGAAATTCCCGCTGTTCCAGGCGGGCGGGCGGCCGGGGCGGCCCACGGGCAGCATCCGCACCCCCCTGCGCTGCGGGGTCCGGCCGGGCCCCGGCACCTTCCTGTTCACGGGGTGGCTGCACTTCGGGGAGGCCTGGCTGAGCTGCGCTCCCCGCTACCGGGACTTCCAGCGCATCTACCGGGGGGCCCAGCGCACGCACCAGAACCCCTGCGAGTTCCCCGTGGACTGAGCGGCTCCAGGAGTGCAGCCCGGCCCCGTGGGCGCCGGGGGACCACGGTCCTGCTGTCACTGAGAGCACCCCCGGGGACGCGGGGACGGTGCCTGAAAGGAGCGTGGCACATGTAGCTGGGCTGGGGCAGCACCCACCGGCGGGCTGGGGGGTTTGGGAAAATCCTGCTGGAAGGGAAGGGATGTTCCCAGGGTGCCCAGGGAGCTGCCTGGGTGAGGGGTGCAGCAGAATGGGGTCGGGGCTCCCAGGGGAGCGGGGTGCTGCATGCTCAGGGGGTGCTGTGGGCACAGCGGGTCTGGCACCGGGGGGCAGCCGGACCCCCGGACCCCGGCAGGGCTCGGGGTGGGTGGCCGTGGTGGCCGGTCCAGGGACACGGTAGGCACAGAAGGGAGTGGAAGGGCCAGGAGATGGATCTGTAAGGTTGGGGGTGGAAGGGGGAGCAGGCAGCGGTGAGCCTGGCCCTGGCACGGGCAGGAGCTGCGGGGTGGATGCCGAGGAAGAGGAGAGAAGCTGAAGGGAGCGAGGGCAGCGGTGAGGTGGGAGGAAGGCTGGCGCGGGGAGCAGAGGTGTCCTTGGCACGGTCAGGGCAGGACCAAAGCGCTGACACAGGAAGGTGCCACGGGAGCAGGGAGAGGTGACAGTGCCACCCGTCCCTGGCAGCCCTGGGTGGGCGGGGCAGGCCGTGCCAGCCGCGGGGAACTTTTGACCTGGGGGTGGGGGGGCATCGTATGTGCACTAAAGTTATAACGATACCAAATTTGTGACTTCTTTTTTATAAACTAAGCTGTATTTGTAGCGTGTGGCTCCTGTTTTTAGCAAGCTGAGCAGGAAGTTCAGACAGGCACTGCAGTGTGTGCCGCCTGCTCCCCTCTGTGCCAGCTCCAGCTGTGACCCTGCCTCCCACGGGGCTGAAAACAGCCCTGATACTTGGACATCTCTCTGTATGGAGAGAGATTTATCGCTGTTTGCACATTCTGCACCCCAGCGATCCCAGCATGGGGCACTTTGGGGTCCCTCTCCCCGGGTATCCCTGGGTGTGGGGACCAGGGGCGGGTGGCCCTGTGCTGGGTGGGTGTCCCTGCTGCTGGAGCCGCTGTCAGCACTGATTCTCGTCAGAGCCAGCGGCCACAAGGCCTCATTGTGCCTCATTGTGCCCGATTGTGCCGCGGCAGCATCCCAGCCCTGCCCTGCCCGCTCCCGCCCCGCCGCTGCCCCCGCCGGCCCCAGCACCGGCCCCGCTCCCCTGGGAACGCCGAGGGGAACGGGACCTCCGGGCAGGGCTGGGACGTGGGAATCCTGCACGGGGACGGGGAACAGAACCCCCGGTCAGGGAAGGGACACGGAATCCCCAGCCAGGAAACCTCAGCTGAGGATGGGGCACAGGAACCTCCCAGACAGGGATGGGACATGGGGCACACAGATGGGAATGGGGCACTGGAACCCCCTGGATATGGGACATGGGGCACCCAGATGGGAACGGGGCACTGGAACCCCTTAGACATGGGACATGGGGCACACAGATGGGAATGGGGCACTGGAACCCCTTAGACATGGGATATGGGAATGGGGCACAGCACACCCAGCCAGGGACCTTTCCTCCTCACCAGTGATGCCACAGGGTTCAGCACAGGAAATCTCAGCCCCTGAGCCCCCCCAAACCCTCGAGCCCGCCAAACCTCTCAAGCAAAGCTCCTGCCACGTCTGCTTGTACTTAACGCCTTCCCAATTTTGTTTCAATTACACCTTTTCAAATATCACCAGCCAGGATGAGCTGCTGCTGCCGAGTGTTCGGTGCCTCTGCTGACCACAATGTGCTTTTCCTTGCCAAAAAAAAAGTTTCCAAAGAATGCTGTGGGCTTTGGAGCATAATTAAATATAAATATCTATATGTGTGTGTGTATAGAATGATCTGGCTGTGATAAGATCCTGGTGAGTTTGATATACAACACATGTTTTCCCTTGAGGAGAGTTTGCTGCTTACTTTATGCTTTACTGCCAATTCTGTACTTGGATATTTTGATTTTATCCTTTTTGCTGCCCCATTTTGAGGCCGGGCTGGGCTCTGAGGGCTGGATCTGGTCCTGGGGAGGCTGAATCTCCACACTGGGCACTGGAGGATGCCAGCATCCCCCTGGATTTTGGCAGCAAGCAGGAGCCAAGCGAGGCAGGGGGAAGGGGGAAGGAGTGGGAAAGCCAGCGGAGGAGGAAAAATGAAGCTGGAAAAGCAATAAATGAGGTGCAGAGGGAATTGTGCTGCCCACGGCATCCTCTGTATGCGCGGGGGTAAATCACGGCTGCTCCGACCCCACATTCCTCCAGCTAAATGCCGGCGTTCAACGCGAGAGGCATCCGGCACTTTTCTGCCCGCCAGCAAAACCTCTTGTTTTTCTTCCCATCTGTTTATTTGGCCAGAGCAGCTCGGTGTGCTGCTGCGGAAAGGGCTGTGACTCTGCTCGTGTGCTGGCACAGAGGTTTTTGGGCTGGTTTTGGTGCCCTCTGGCCCCTGTCAGGTTGGGTCTCTTCCCGTGGCTGTCACCGCACAGCGCTGGGCCCGGGCCGGGACACTGAGGCTTCCTGTGGGATCATCCCAGGCATAACCGTGCCTCAGTTTCCCCTCTGTGAGCTGGGGCTAGCAGCCCTTCCCTGGGGCTCCAGGGAGCCAGATGGAATCCCACAGCTCTGGGATCTCCATCCCGGCATTTCCCCGAAAGCAGAGCCCGGCCCTGGCCCAGCCAAATTCCTGCCCGGCCTCTTGGCACAGAGCAAGGCCATGAAGGGTGAAAACACAATGAGACAAACCCCATCGCGGGGAATGTTTCCTCCACAGGATGGAAAATGTGGTGGGAGGCAGCAGGGCGAGGGGAGCGGGGTGGGGACAGCGAGTGGAGCTGGGGGGCTCACGAGGGGCTCGGAGAGGGGTGACCGTGGTGGGGAGCGTGGCAGCACCCCAGGAGGACAGGGCAGGGTGGCTGCCCACCGTGGGGATAATCCAGCCAGATCTGCTCCAAAAGCCCCCCCAGTCACCAGCCTGCCCCACACGGGGGGGGATTTGGGGCAGCCTCGGAGAGCAGCGCCCCACGGCAGCTCCCTCTGTGCCCAGGGCCGTGCCTGGGGCTCCTCATCCCTTGGGATCAGCCCCACTGTGGACCCAGGCATCCGCACAGCCCAGCTCCAGAACATTCTGGGGGCTGCGCAGCCCTTCAGCCGCGCCGTGGGTGGGCACTCACACCGGGATGGCAAAGCCCGGAGCGGTGGCACTGCCGGCTGTCCCCGTCCCTGTCCCCATCCCTGTCACACAAAGGGAGTCGCCGTTTCCCGCCATTTCCCCCCTCCAGCCCTTCTCCCCCCTCTCCTGCTCCCTTCGCCCTCCTCCCTCCCGGCTGCCGGCTGAAAGCCCGAACGTGTGAATCGCAAAGGAGCCACAAAGGGAGCCACAAAGGCACTGCCGGGCCCGCTCAGCCCCCCCTGCGGCCCCCAGCACCGAGTGGGGACCCCCGGGGACCCCCGGGCAGCCTGCCCAGCCTGCCGGCAGCACCCCGGGGCTCAGGGGGTGCCGGGGGACACAGGGGTGGCTCTGAGACCAGGGGATCCCCAGTAGGGTCAGGATAATGTCCCTGGGGCTCAGGGATCCCCAATAGGGTCGGGGTGATGTCCCTGAGATCAGGGATCCCCAACAGGGTCAGGGTGATGTCCCCGGGGTTCAGGGATGCCCTACAGGGTCAGGGTGATGTCCCTGGGGTTCAGGGATCCCCAGTAGGGCCAGGGTGATGTCCCTGGGGTTCAGGGATGCCCCACAGGGTCAGGATGAGCTCCCAAGGTTTGAGGGTGACCCACAGGGTTGGATGATGCCCCTGGGACCAGGAGAAGCCCCATAAACTCAGGATAAAACCCCTGGGGCTCAGGGGTATCCCATAGGGTCAGGATGATGCCTCTGGAGTTTAAAACCCAGGATGAAGCCCGTGGGATCCAGGATGCCCCAGAGGGTCAGGATGAGCACCTCGGGGCCGGAGGAAGCTCTACCCCACAGCCCTCGGCAAGAGGAGAAGCAAAACCCCGATAACTCAGAGGACACCCCCCCAGTGCTGCACCCCAAATCCTGGCATCAGCTCTGCCTCCAGCCCCACGCTGTGACCCGGACAAAGCCAGGGAGGGATGCTGGGGCTGGAGCCGACCCCGGCCCGCAGCGGGGCCCCCTCGGCCCCTCACCCCCGTCCGGCTGCCGACAGCTGCTGGGAAGCGGCGTTCCCAGCGCATAGCGACAAATTCCTGGCGCTCGGGGCTGCTCTGCAGCCGCCGCGGCCCCGGCGGGGGAAGCTGCCCTGGAAAGAGGAGGATTAAAAACTCTTCGGCTCCAGGGACACATCGCACCCGGTCCCCTCGCACGGCCACCTGCTCCGAGATGCTGCGGGCACCCCGGGGCAGGGCAGGAGGGACCGGGCACCCCCTGCTCAGTGCCAGGGCAGGAGGAACAGGGCACCCCCTGCTCGGTGCCAGGGCAGGAGGAACCGGGCACCCCCTGCTCGGTGCCAGGGCAGGAGGGGACCGGCCACCCCCTATGTGAAAAATGCATGTATTTTATGATTGGCTTTTTGCAAATATTCAAATTAATGTTATATGTGTTGTGTTAGAAAGTAATGCTGTATTAATTCTCTAAAGTAAGTGTGTTAAATATAGTTTTAGGTTATAAAAATTGTTAAAATATAAACTGTGCTATGTAGGATACTTTTTTAAAAGAAAGGACTCGCACCAGATAGCAGCCACAGGACACCTGAATCTTTCAGACAAAAAGAATTTATTGCCCCATTATCAGAAGAAACGAACTTCTTCCCGCCTCAAAGGCGCTGTCAGAATTCGGAGGAAGAAGTTGACGATGACCAGACAGAATCCTGTGTTTGAATGGAATTTATGCATCATGTATGAAGTGTATGAATATGCAACAGGCTATTGCTTTTAAGGGTTAATCCTAATCGTGCTGCCCAGAAAACGTCTGTAACTCTTTGGTTCTATTGTCTCATATTGTCCTAATTCAATTTGTCCAAATTATTATTACTCGAATTGTATTACTATTTTTATAACCATTTTATTACTATTAAACTTTTAAAATTTTAAAAACCAAGTGATTGGCCCTTTTCACACCCTGCTAAACCCAGGGGCAGGGCAGGAGGGACCGGGCACCCCCTGCTCAGTGCCAGGGGCAGGAGGGGACCGGGCACCCCCTGCTCAGTGCCAGGGCAGGGCAGGAGGGACCGGGCACCCCCTGCTCAGTGCCAGGGCAGAGCAGGAGGGACCGGGCACCCCCTGCTAAACCCAGGGACCCGGCGAGGAGGGCTCAGCCCTGCCCGGGTCTTTCCTCCTGAATTCATTCGCTCTGCAGCACCGCTCGGCCGGCTTCAGGAGCGGCTCATCCCCACGGACCCTCCTCCTCCTCCTCCTCTGCAGCCCCCCGGCTTCCCCCGGCTCCGATTTACCGGGATTTTCTGCTTTAACCAGTTCCACCTGCCAGCCAGAAAGAGCAGAAAGCGGAAAATCGGGGTGATCCCCGTGAGCCCCGATTTGGCCACGCTGAGCCCTTGCGGGGGCTGAGGAGGGGAGCAGCCCCGGGATGTGTTTTGGGGGCGGCTTCAGCTCCCGGCTGGAGCCCCATTGCTGCCCTGGGGCCGTGATGAATGGGGTCTGGCTCTTGTTGGTGCCCTGAGCCGTGTGTGGGTGTGCGTGCATCCTCATCCCGCTCCGTTCCCACTAACCAGGGGGACGCGGGAGCAGGAACGCTCCTGCCCTTGGCAGCTCCCCAAAGAGGGGCTCTGGGGCTGGGCCCAGCACTGAGGAGTGGGGATCCCGGTCCGCAGCTCCGCTTCCCTGCACCCCAAAGCCATTCCCAGGATGGGGCTGGGGTCTCTCCTCCCCTGGGAACAGCCCCACAGACACCGAGGCACATGATGGGGTTGGTGGTCTTGGGGCAAGGACATGGGGGCCACCAGGCCCACCACGCTCTCAGGGGACACCCCGATATGGGGCTGGAGGGGGACCCCCAGCAAACCCCACTGTCACAGACATCTTTTATGAAAAATCCTTTCCTTAGGATTTTTCCTCCTGAGAAGCTGAGAGGCCTCAGGAACAAAATGTAACCAATGATTATCTGCTGCTGTGGAATGCAACAGGTGCATCTGTGATTGGTCTCATGTGGTTGTTTCTAATTAATGGCCAATCACAGTCAGCTGGCTCAGACTCTCTGTCCGAGCCACAAACCTTTGTTATCATTCTTCCTTTTTCTATTCTTAGCCAGCCTTCTGATGAAACCCTTTCTTCTATTCTTTTAGTATAGTTTTAATGTAATATATATCATAAAATAATAAACCAGCCTTCTGACACATGGAGTCAGATCCTCGTCTCTCCCCTCATCCTCAGACCCCTGTGAACACTGTCACACCCCACAACTGCTGACCCACAGGCTGAGGAGAGAGCGGGGAGGTGACAGCAGGGGCATCCCCGGTGACATGTGGCTGTCCTGGCAGGGGGCTGCGGCCCTTTGTGCCCTTCTGGATGGTTCTTCCCGCGTTTGGGCTGCTCGGGGGGGTCACTAATTGGGGCTGGGCAGGGGCTGCGGGGCCTGGGCCCCCCCTCCCAATGCCTGGAATTTTCCCACAGTCGCTGCTGCCTCCAGCCGGACAGCCTCGGGCTGAGACAGCACAGCCCCTACAGCCCCACAGAGGTATGCAGAGCCCCTACAGCCCCACAGAGGTGTGCACAGCCTCCCTACAGCCCCACAGGGTGTGCACAGCCCCCCTACAGCCCCACAGAGGTGTGCAGAGCCCCTACAGCCCCACAGAGGTGTGCACAGCCCCTACAGCCCCACACGGGTGTGCACAGCCCCTACAGCTGGTCACACCCGCACCCCACCGTGCAGGGGTGCACAGGACTGTGCACAAAAGCATAACCACACACAAATCCATGCACAGCTGAGCAGGAGTGCCAACACCCATGCAGGACCATGCACACCTGCACACAGCTGCACATGGCAATGCACACACAGCCATGCAGGGCAGCCATGCACAGCCCTGCTCACCCATGCACACCAGGACAGCTGTAACAGCCCTGCAGGACCGTGCTCAGCTGTACAAACCTGTGCACAAGCACACACATAACCACTCACAGCCCTGCACAACAACACCCACAGCTTCACACTGCAGTGTTCGTCTGTGCACAGCCACGTGCAGCCATCAGAACCCTTCAAACGAGTGTGCACAGCCCTGCACAACCACACAGGGCTGTGTGTCACAGTACAGACACACAGCCATGCACAACTGGCTGTGTACAGCTGAACCACGATTCCCTGCAGCACACAGCCGTGCTCAGCCACACACACAGAGCTGGAACCACTCACAGCCCCACACAACTGCACATCCACACAAACTGTGCACAACACACACACAGCTGCTCCCAGCACACACGTGTGCCCATCGTGCACAGCACACAGCAGCACGCCCCTGCACACGACAGCCGCGCACAGCCTGCACAAACACACACAGACACACACGACACACACACACACAGACACACACACATAGACACAGAGCAGTGCACAGCCATTCACCACTCACAGCTCCACGCAAACATGCGCTCAACAACCGTGCAGAACTGCCCTGGAGCAAAACCAGCTCTGCACAAACACAAACACAAACACACACACACACACACACAGAGACACACACACAGAGCTGTCATCACACACACATACACACACACACACAGACACTCACTCTCTCTCTCACACACACACTATCACACACACCCCACACACGATCACACACACACACAAACACACACAGCTGTTATCTCTCACTCACACACACACACACACACTCACTCACTGTCTCTCTCTCTCACACACAAACACACTCACACACACACAGAGCTGTTATCTCTCTCTCTCTCTCTCACACACACACACACACACACACACACTCTTTCTCTCTCTCTCACACACACACACACACACACACACACACACACACACACACACACACACACACACACCCCGCACGCTCCACGCCCGGCTGTGCCCCTCCTGCAGCCCTGGGGGCAGGGGCAGCGCGGATTCCCCGGGCTCGTGTCCCTCCCGTGTCCGTTCCCAGCCCGTGTCCCCGGTGTCCCGGCGGAAGGAGCCCGGCCGTGCTCCCCTCCCCTTCCGGCGGCCATGGATCCGGCCACGGACCCGGGCTGGGATCCGGGCGAGCCGGGCGAGCCGGGCGAGCCGAGCTGGGCCCGGCCCGGGGCGGCTCTGGGCGGCCGGGGGCTGCTGGCGCTGGCGGCGGCCAGCGGGGCGGCCGTGTGGGCAACGTGGGCCGTGCTGCTGATGCCCGGCTTCCGCCGCGTCCCGCTGCGCCTGCAGGTACCGGCACCCCGATCCCCTGACCCCTGTGCCTGCAGGTACCGGCACCCCGACCCCCTGACCCCTGTGCCTGCACGTACCGGCACCCCGACCCCCTGACCCCTGTGCCTGCACGTACCGGCACCCCGATCCCCCTGCCCCCTGTGCCTGCAGGTACCGGCACCCCGATCCCCCTGACCCCTGTGCCTGCAGGTACCGGCACCCCTTCCCCGGGCCCGGCCGCCCTGACCCGCGGTGCCCCCGCAGGTGCCGTACCAGCCCTCCAGCCCCCGGCAGGTGGCCAACACCCTGGCGCTGCTGCAGGGCCGCGCCGGCAAGACCGTGGATCTGGGATCCGGAGATGGACGGCTCGTAAGGGTGCTGGGGTGTACGGGATGGGCGAAGGGCAGGGAGGGTGGAGGGGACACCCCCACCTTGCTGCTGCTGGGCTTCTGGTTGGGCGTCTGGGTGGCCAGGACCATCCCTGGAGGTCCAGAGGGTCCTCGATGGTCTTAGACATCTGTAGGTGGTTCTGGATTGTCCTGGGTGTCCCTAGACTGTCCTAAATGGTCCTAAACTGTCCTAGGTGTCCCTAGGCTGTCCTAGGCTGTCCTTGGTGTCCCTAGGCTGTCCTAGGTGTCCCTAGACTGTCCTTGGTAGTCCTTGGTGACCCAGCATGGTCCTAGGTGGCTCTGAACGGCCCCAAGTGGTTCTAGGCAGCCCTAGGTGGTGCAGGGTGGCTCTAGATGGCCGTAGGTGGTCTTTGGCAGCCCTACAGGATGCGTGCAGGGAGCAGGGTGGCAGTGAGGGAACGGGTGGTGCTGAGCTCCAAGGTCACCTTGCCTGTGAGCCAGCAGGATGGGGTGGGTGCAGCTGGGCAGCAGCCCCTGCCCTCCCAAATCCTGCCCCACGCTCAGCACCGAGCTGCTTTGGCTTTCAGCCTCTCTCTCTCCCTGTGCAGGTGCTCGAGGCTTACAAGCAGGGGCTGAGGCCAGCCCTGGGCTATGAGCTCAACCCCTGGCTGCTGTGCCTGGCCAACTACCGTGCCTGGAGGGCCGGGTACCATGGCAAGATCTCCTTCCTGAAGAAGGATCTGTGGAAGGTAACAGCAGCCCGAGGGTCTAGGTGTGCTCAGAGCAGGGCCAGAGCTCTGTTTGCCTCTCCAGGATGGATTTGCTGATGGTTGCTTGCTCCTTCCCCATCCCACACTGCTCCTGGGAGGTGGAAATCCATCCTCCTTTCCAGGGAATGCCAGCTGGGGCAGCCCCTGGCCAGTTCTGCTGCTTGGAGCAGCTCTTGAGGAGAGGTCTGGGTGCTGCTGACAGGCTCACCTGCAGGGATGAGCTGCTCAGGCTGCCATGAGGTATTTGCAGCCTGACCAGAGAGAATCCATCAGGGATTGTGGTTCTGGGATGGTGCTGGAGGCAGGCATTTCCCAGGACGTGCTGCTTTCACACCCACACTTCCCCATCCCACGTCTTTTGTGGCATCTTTGCTTCTCCCTGCAAGGTTCCAAAGATCACCCACAATGTTTGGACACTCAAGCAGTTGTTCCTGCTCTGCCTGCTGCTCTTTATTCCCCTTTTCCTTCTGTTTTAAGGTGAATCTCTCTGACTGCCACAACGTGATCGTGTTCCTGGCCCCCAGCGTGGTGAGTCAGCCCCTCACACCCTGAGTTCTTCTGGGCCAGCTCCAGGGGGCTTGTCTTGGGAAACAGAGGGGATCTGGGGTGGAATAAGGCCAGGTGGGCATCCCTGTGGTGGGCATGCTGTGTGGTGCTGCACAGCATTTGGATTTATGGAATCATAGAATAATGGAGGTTGGAAAATCCCTCTGGGATGGAGTCCTGCCATTCCTCCAGCACTGAGCCATGTCCCCACGTGCCACATCCATGTTAAAGCCCTGCAGGGATGGTGACCCCACCACTGCCCTGGGCAGCTGTGCCAGTGCCTGACCACCCTTCCCATGAAGGAATTTTCCCAATATCCAACCTGAACCTCCCCTGGCACAGCTTGAGGCCGTTCCTCTTGTCCTGTTGCTCCAAGTCCCAGCCTTACCAAGGGCTGACATCCCAGAAGGTCCCTGGTGGCACTGCCACTGTGTGACTGTGTCCTAATGCTGTCTCCTGCCCCTGGCTGTGTCTCTCTCCCCAGAAGCCTCCCTTGGCCACCAAGCTCCTGGCAGAACTGCCCGATGACGCCCGGGTGGTGGCCGGCCGCTACCCCTTCCCCTCCTGGAGCCCCAGCAGCACCCTGGGCCAGGGCCTGGACCAGGTCTGGGCCTATGACATCAAGGAGGTGCGGAGAGAAGTGCAGGGCAGGGCCCAGCAAAGCCAGGTCTGACCCCAGCCTCGTTAAGCCTGGTTTAACAGCAGCCTCCTTAAGCCTGGCATTGAGGGTCAGAGCCACTCCAGCCCTTGGCTCAGCTCAGGACAGAAGTGCTTGGCCAGCATTTCTCCTGGGGACTTGCAGGGTGGCAGATCTTCATTTTTCCAGAGTGTGAGCAAAGCAAGAGAGGAGAAAACCAGGCCTAGAAATCCTGGGGTTAACAGAGGATTTAAGGGATGAAACTCCAGTGCCTCTTTTTAGATGATTGCTGCTTTAATTCAACTTAAGTTTTAAAAATAAAGTTTTGGTTGGTTGTACCTCTGAGGTTTTTGCTTTGTCTTTGAGCTGCTGGTTGGTCCTGGAGTTGGAGCAGCTGCTGCTCCCGGCTTTGCTCTGCCATCCTTTCCAGCTCACCTCCATGCAGGATCAGTTGGGCCCTGCTCATCAACATAATATTCCATTTTCCACTCAAACACACAGGAAAGTGGGGTTTTCCCACCACAGAGTCACAGAATCATGGGGTGGGCTGGGTTGGAAGGGATCTTGAAGCTCCTCTTGTTCCACCCCTGCCATGTCCAGGGACACCTTCCACTGTCCCAGGCTGCTCCAAGCCCAGCCTGGCCTTGGGCACTGCCAGGGATCCAGGGGCAGCCACAGCTGCTGTGGGCAGCCTTTCCCCACCCTCCCAGTAAAAGAGCAGCTCATCCCTTTGTCCAAGCCCAGAACAAATCCTGGTCTGAGCCAGCCTTGGCTCTGTCTCGCAGGTGAGGAGAGCGAGGCAGGAGCAGCCCTTGGTCCAGGTCCAGGTCTCATCCAGGAAAAGCCCAGCAGTGCAGAGCTGCCTGGGATCCCTGCCCTGTGTCCCAGGGGTGCTCAGGGAAGAGCAGAATTCCTGCAGGGCACAGCCCAGCCGCCGTTGCCTGGTCTCATTTCAGTCCTGTGAATTTAGAGCAGAAACACCCACGTGGTTTCTCTCGCTGTTGCCACCTCCCAGCCTGAGAAGGATCCGTGCCTGGCACTCCCTGAAGCACAGACCTCCCTTGCAGTGGGGTGTTCCCAAGGCTGGGGCTGCTCTGGCTCGTGGCTGGCACTGCTGGCACGGGGCACTGGGGGCACCTCGCTGCCCTCAGCCTTCCTCAGCCGCAGGATCTCCTGCTTGTACCTGCAGTGGAGGTGCCACTGTCACCACTCACAGTGAGCAGCGTGGAACTGCCACTGTCACAATGGGCAGTGTGGAAGTGCCACTGTCACCACACGTGTGGAAACCCAGAGCACCAGGAATATTTCTCTGTCTGCTCTGGGGTGCCCTGACCCCCAGGGCAGCACTGACTTTGACCCTCATTCATGGAGAAAGTTTCCTAAACTTCAAGATAAACTCGAATCCACAAAAGTGTGCAATAGATTGTAGAGAGTAGTGTGGGTGTATCACTTGGTGAGAAATTTGGGTTTTCGGATTTTTAGTGTGTTGTGGATGGAAGCAAGACGGAGGGCACAGGGTGTCACCCTGGGTTTCTTCTTCATGCTTCTTCTTCCTCCTTCTTCATGGGTTTGGGTGGCATTTTGTAATTGGGCAGAAAAGTCCCCATTGCAGCTCTGTGGGATCAGTTATTGGGTTGAAAGGGAAAATAATCCAGGTGTCAGTTCTTAATTGGATAGTTTAGTCTTAAAAGGCTTTGTATCAAGAGATTGTTGGCCATTTTGTGCCTTCTAATGAAAAGCTGCCAAACTTACAGCAGTGAGACTGTTTTACTGATAAGAAATAATAAACACCTGAGTCTGAACGTGAATTACTGTCTCAAGTGCCTTCAGTCCAGACCCAGAGAAACCCACAACTGGCACCCCCACACACTCACAGTCCCTGGGCAGTGAGCCATGCCAGGAGCTGAGCCTGGCACACAGATCCCACAGCCTTTCCCAAGGAAAAGGCATTCATGGGCTGTGCCAGGGAAGGGCAGAGCCTGACCCAGCCCAGGAGCAGGGGGATCGTGCCCTGCCACACCTGCCCTGCTTGTGCTCTCCCTGCTCCAGGGCAGGATGAGCCAGGGAAGGGGGACACAGATCAGGGGCTGCTGGGAGGACTGAGGTTAGAACCTGTGAATAAAAGGACTCTGAAGGTTTGAGGCTTTAGATTAGGCTTTGGATTTTAGGTTCCTGTGAAGGTTGCAGGGAAACCTTAGAGCGCCTTCCAGTGCCTAAAGGGGCTCCAAAAGAGTGGGACTTTGGACAATGGCATAAAGTGACAGGACACAGGGAATGGCTCCCACTGCCAGAGGGCAGGGCTGGATGGGATATTGGGAATTAGGAATTGTTCCCTGGAGGGTGGGCAGGCCCTGGCACAGGGTGCCCAGAGCAGCTGTGGCTGCCCCTGGATCCCTGGCAGTGCCCAAGGCCAGGCTGGGCAGGGCTTGGAGCAGCCTGGGACAGTGGGAGGTGTCCCTGCCATGGCAGGGGTGGCACTGGATGAACGTTTGTGTCACTTCCAACCCATTCCATGATTGTGATTCCTCCCAAGGATGGGTGAGCACGCAGAGCAGGACACCTGTGGTGTGTGGGGTGTGTCTGTCCTGCTGCCCTGAGGCACAGGAGGTGGTGGCAGCTGCCTGCACAGCTGGAGGAGCAGTGGGACATGGGCAGGGCTGTGGCAGGGCCAGCAGTGGGCACTGGCACAAGCCTGGAGAGGGGTCCCCTGTCACCTGGCAAGGTGCTGGTCGATGTAGCCCTGCAGCTCCAACACCTGCTCCTCTGCCACCACAGCCCGAGTCAGCAGCTGGCTCCTCTGCTGCTCCAGCTCCTCCTGCAGGGCACAGAACATGGAGAAAACGTGGAAAAAAAGAGATCTGTGCCATGGGAGTGATGTTGCTCAGCCCCTCTCTGCTGTGTCTGACTTTCTGACCACTTCCCCACCATTCCAACCTCTCAGCCATGACATCTCCCTTCTTTTGGCCACAGACGCAGGCCCTGTGCAGGTGTGGAGCTTTACACCCCAAGGAATGAGCTTTACACCCCCAGGGAATCAGCTTTACACCCCCAGGAATGGTGGGGCACTCCCTCAGGTTGCTGTGCACAGGGAAAGGCAGGACATGGAAGGGAATATCCCTGCAGCCAGCAGGAACCAGACTGGGAAACTGATTCAGATTCAGCCTAGACTTGAACCAGGTCAAATAGGATCAAAGAATCGTGGAATTCTGTTGGAATTCATGAGGATCCAGGTGTTAATCTGGCACTGCCAAGGCCACCACTGACCCATGTCCCCAAGTGCCACATCCACGTGTCCTATAAATCCCTCCAGGGGTGGTGACCCCACCACTGCCGTGGGCAGCTCTGCCAGTGCCTGACCACCCTTCCATGAAGGAATTTTCCCCATGTTCAACCTGCCCCTCCCCTGGCCCAGCCTGCGGCCATTCCCTCTCCTTCTGTCCCTGTTCCCTGGAGCAGAGCCCGACCCCCCGGCTGTCCCCTCCTGTCAGGAGCTGTGCAGAGCCACAAGGTCCCCCTGAGCCTCCTTTTCTCCAGGCTGAGCCCCTTTCCAGCTCCCTCAGCCCCTCCTGGTGCTCCAGGCCCTTCCCAGCTCTGTTCCCTTCTCTGGACCCCCTCCAGCCCCTCCATGTCCTTCCTGTCATGAGTGGCCCAAAACTGCCCCCAGGACTGGAGATGCCCCAGCAGTGCCAGCACAGGGCAGAAATCAGCCCCAGCTTATTACAGAGATGCCAAAAGGTTGTTCTGAAACGTGGGTAGGAGTGACAAGGGGCTGCTCTCCTTGCTTTAGGAGCAGGGACAGTAAAGCCTGGAGACAGCACTGGCTGTGAGCTGCCAGGACTGCTTGGAGGGCTGAGCCCACAGCAAGGCTCCATGGAGAGTGATCCCAGGGAATGGGCACAGCCCTGGGACTGCCAGAGCTCCAGGAGGGTTTGGACAGTGCTCCAGGGATGCCCAGGGTGGGGTTGTTGGGGGGTCTGTCCAGTGCCAGGGGCTGCCCTGGATGATCCCTGGGGTCCCTTCCCACTCAGGACATTCTGTGACTCCATGGAAGTCCCCCTTCCAGGCTGGAGCAGCCCCAGGGCAGGGGCTGAGGCAGCACATCCCTGCCTGTGGATGAGATCAGCTTTGCCTCCAGTGGCTGTTCCAGCCTTTACCTGGGTGTTGAGTGTGAATTCCCGGAGCTTCCTCTTGACCTCTGCCCAGCCCTCCTCATCCAGCTGCCTGCGACAGAGGAGCTCATGTGGATCATGCCCAGACAGCAAATCCAGCCCCTGCACAGCTCGCACAGATCACACAGAGCACACAGAGCGCACAGATCATACAGAACACAGAGATCACACAGCTCACACAGCTCACACAGCTCACACAGAGCACACAGAGCACACAGAGCACACAGAGCACACAGATCACACAGCTCACACAGCTCACACAACTCACACAGCTCACACAGATCACAGAGCTCACACAGCTCACACAGATCACACAGATCACACAGATCACAGCTCACACAGATCACAGAGATCACACAGATCACACAGAGCACACAGCTCACACAGCACACAGATCACACAGAGCACACAGAGCGCACAGATCATACAGAACACAGAGATCACACAGCTCACACAGCTCACAGCTCACACAGATCACACAGCTCACACAGCTCACACAGCTCACACAGAGCACACAGAGCACACAGATCACAGCTCACACAGCTCACACAGATCACACAGCTCACACAGCTCACAGAGCACACAGATCACACAGATCACAGATCAAACAGAGCACACAGATCACAGCTCACACAGCTCACACAGAGCACACAGCTCACACAGCTCACACAGAGCACACAGATCACAGCTCACACAGCTCACACAGCTCACACAGCTCACACAGCTCACACAGATCACACAGAGCACACAGATCACACAGCTCACACAGCTCACACAGATCACACAGCTCACACAGCTCACACAGAGCACACAGATCACACAGATCACAGATCAAACAGAGCACACAGATCACAGCTCACACAGCTCACACAGAGCACACAGCTCACACAGCTCACACAGAGCACACAGATCACACAGATCACAGAGCACAGATCACACACACATACAGATACATAAATCTGTATGTGTCTACATGAATACACACATACATACACACACATATGTGCATAAACACACATCTACATCTACAGCCATACATGCAAAGTGACCATTTTAGGTATATGAACATGTGTCACTTATTTGCATGTTAATACTTATTAATAAAGGTACTAGTTACATATTTAGAAAATCTGTTGAGTGGAAATATTTTTCTGATACAGGTGTGGCTGATGTTATAGAGTCATTTTCTGAAGATGCCATTTTAATATTTGGGGGTATTTTTGCATTCATTTTTTTTGTGAAAAATACATGCTCAGATCTATTGTGGCACATCAGAATATTTTCTAACCACCATTCTGATGTTACAGAGATTTAATTAGGAAAGCCCAGATAAATAAGAGGAAAACTGAAGTTCTTTCACAGAAAACTCTAGGAGACGATGGGTAACTGTGATTCTTTCAATTGCAGGGCCAATCATCATATTTTAACCCTCAAAAATCTTCATAGTGATTTCTTCTTCTGAATGTAAAATGAATGGCTTTGTTACAGGTAACAGTACTAAGTTATGAATGCTGATGGCCTTAAATTACATTGAAAAAGATACAGTTGCTTTAATTTAAAAAGCAGCACTGGACTAATCCCTCTAGCTGAAAAAAAGAAAAGTTGTAAGCAATCTCTTTCTGCTGTGGGAGAGAAAAGCAGAGAATCCCATAGCAGATGAGGAACATAAGCCACAGTGTGCAGCCAGGGGCTCCACACGGCCGGTATCCATCCCACCACCATCCCCAGAACCGGAACCTTTCCTCTCCCGGTGCCCAAACCTCCTCAGGGCGTGGGGGGAGTCCCAGCCCTGCGCAGGGCCCGGGGCTGTTCCCGGGCACACCCGGGCAGGCAGAGCCATGGCTCTGATGGGAGCCATCGGTGCCCAAGGCTGGCACTGCCCTGGCGGGAGCAGGGAGCCCTCCTGCTCACCGAGCACCGGGAGAGCTGAGCTGTGCCCGGGAAAGCCTTTCCAGGCGTGCCAGCCGCGGGGAGGAGAATCCAGGTTGTCACAGACATGTTTTCTGAAAAATCCTTTCCTTAGGATTTTTTCTCCTGAGAAGCTGAGAGGCCTCAGGAACAAAATGTAACCAATGATTATCTGCTGCTGTGGAATGCAACAGGTGCATCTGTGATTGGTCTCATGGGGTTGTTTCTGATTAATGGCCAATCACAGTCAGCTGGCTCGGACTCTCTGTCCGAGCCACAAACCTTTGTTATTCATTCCTTCTTATTCTATTCTTAGCCAGCCTTCTGATGAAATCCTTTCTTCTATTCTTTTAGTATAGATTTAATGTAATATATATCATAAAATAATAAACCAGCCTTCTGACACATGGAGTCAGATCCTCGTCTCTCCCCTCATCCTGGGACCCCTGTGAATTCCATCACACCAGGTCACGTCTGATGCTGGGGAACTTGGGCTGGGGAAGGCAGGAATGCTTTGTGCTCCCCCAGTTCCCTCCGGAGCCGGGAGATCCTGGCTGGGCTCTGATGGGAGCCCCGGGAGAAGGGAACGATCAACAGGGCACTGGGGCAGCTGTAAACCCCACAGCATGGGGGTGGCAGAGCTGGGCTTTAGGTGGGAGAGGAACAGCGGATTTGTCTTTCCAAACAAGCTGTGGGGCTGCTGGTAGATAAAACCAGCACTGGGAGATAAAAGAAACAACGGGAAGGATTCCACTGACTGATGAATGGAAAAAGAGATTTGCTTTTGCAAATAAACTTGCGGTTTGCTGATAAATTAAATTGGACATTGAAAGATGAAAGAAACAATGAGGAAGAAAAACCTCTAAATTCCATAAGAATTAAAAATTAAAAGGGAGGGTTGTACATTAGAGGGAAACCTTTGGTATCGTGTTCTGGGAAGTCTGAACGTCTCAAGTACCTCAGAAATGGGGAAAGAGAGAAGGGAAATGCAGCTGGGAAATTGGGATAAAAAGGAGGTTGGGTCCTCCAAAAACTGGAGAGATCCCAGGGGAATGCCCCATGGCCTCTCCCTTTATTCAAATAAAGCTAAAAAACGACTCCTCTGTCTCCTTTTGGGACACAGACCTCTGGTGTTTGTGGATTCATTTTCCCAACAGGTGCCTCCGAGCCCAGCCCGTTCTCAGCAAAGGCGAGAGGCTGCGGGAACCGGAGCTGCGGGAATACCGGGAATTGGGGCTGGGGGAACACCGGGAAATGGGGCTGGAGGAACACCAAGAATTGGGGCTGCGGGAGTACCGGGAATTGGGGCTGGAAGAATACCGGGAATTGGGGCTGCGGGAACACCAGGAATTGGGGCTGTGGGAACACCGAGAATTGGAGCTATGGAAGCACTGGGGCTCCCGGGAATTGGAGCTGCAGGAACATCAGGATTCCCAGGAACACCAGGGCTCCCGGGACTGGGGCTGAGGGAACACTGGGCTCCCGTCTCCAGCTGGAGGAGCCAGGTAACAGCACTTGGGTTAACCCAGCAGAATGTGGAGTGTGTGGGGTCTCATGGCAGTTTAAAACCCCAAATGATGAGATGCATCACTGAAATTTAGGTTCTGGACCTTGCATGCCCTGTTCCTGTGGTGTCTGCCCAAATCGCTGCATTTACTCACGGACCACTGCTATTTTCAGTGTGGAACACATGGCAGAGGCTGGTTGAGGCTCAAGACACCTCTCCAGAGCCCAGGGGCTCTGGCACTCACCCACTCCTCAGTGCTGGCATCCAGCTAATGGAATATCTGACATGTTTTCTAGGTGACCACATCTTCTAAAGGGCTGAAAACCCCAGCTCAGGTTTCTCCTGTGCCTTGTTCCACCCCTCCACAGCTATAGCTGGTTGAGTTTTAGCAGGATACTGGAGCAGGGGAAGAGACCCATCAAAATTTAGCAATTTCAGGGTTTGTTGGGAAGCCAGGGAGGTGTCAGCACGGTGGCACCAAAGGATTCCAGCCCAACTCCTGCACTGGGAAGGAGGAAAAACAGGACCGTCCCAAACTGGTGGTGTCTCACGGCCTTTCTCAAGTTGTGATCCACCAAAGCACTTGGGCATGTGCTTCACTTTGGCTTTTAAAGAGGTCAGTGGGGCTAAAAACATGATTAAATCAAATATGTGCTTAAGAGCTTTCTTGGATCGAGGCCCAGTGACCAAACCTCTTCCTGCAGAAGAGGGGACAGCTGCCTCTTCTTCCCAGCCAGGCCCAGCAGCTCCCTCTCCCTGCCTATTGCTGCCTCCAGCCAGGCAATCAGGATCCCTCAACCCACACATCCATGGGAATTTGGAATGGCAGATATCCCAAGGAAGAAACAGCACTTACTGCTCCGGAGGCGCTGGGAGGGCAGAGGCTCCTTTCAGGCTTTTCTGGAGGCAAGGGAAGAACAGAATTCCTGTGAACATGAACCCATTGCAATCCCAGATCCTGCCATTCACAGAAATCCTGCCATGGAGTGGGTTAGGCTGGAAGGGGCTTTAAGGATGATCCCATCCCATGGCAGGGACACCTCCCACTGTCCCAGGCTGCTCCCAGCCCTGTCCAGCCTGGCCTTGGGCACTGCCAGGGATCCAGGGGCAGCCACAGCTGCTCTGGGCACCCTGTGCCAGGGCCTGCCCACCCTCACAGGGAACAATTCCTTCCTTACATCCAATCTAAATCTCTCCTCTGTTAGTTTAAATCCATTCCCTTTGTCCTGTCACTGTCTGCACATGGGAAATGACATTATCCCTCTTTTCTGTGCCCTTGGAAGTGGCACAAGGTATCCCAACACTCCCACAGCCACCAGCGCCACGACAAGGAAACCAGGGCTTGTACAGTCTGAAGGTTTCAGGTCTCCCATCCTCTGAATTTCTAAATAAATGCATCCTGTGCAAATCAAGGCCCACATTTGCCCAGTGGGAGGACATTTCCCCATCCCTGGCAGTGCCCAAGGCCAGGTTGGACAGGTCCTGGACCCACCTGGGATAGTGGAAGGTGTCCCTGCCATGGCAGGGGTGGTGTCACTGTCATATTTCCTGAAAAATCCTCTTTACCCAGAATTTTCTCCTGGGAAGCTGAGAAGCCTCAGCTTCTCCTGCGTTTACTACTCTAAAATGTAGTCTAAAGATTGTTTATCCAATATGTGAACTGTTTTAACTCATTGACCAATCACAGCCAGCTATGTTGAAGCTCTGAAGAGTCACAAATTTTTATTATCATTCTTGTTAAACCTTCTGTCTGTATCTTTCTCTATTCTTTAGTATAGTTTCAGTATTAGTATAATATCATATCATATAATATATATATATATATATATATATATACTATATATATTATATATAGTATATATTAGTATATACTATACTAATATATATTTCAGTATGAATAGAATAAAATAGAATCAAATAGAATGTTATATTTATCTTTATATAATTATATTTATATTTATAGTTATAAATATATTATATATAATAATATATATGTGTGTATACTAGTGTATATGTAATGTAGTATATATTAATATTCTTTAACATAACATAAAAACATAAAATAATAAATCAACCTTCAAAAAACATGGAATCAAATTCTCATCTCTCATCTTGTCCTAAAACCCCTGCAAATACCACAAACAGTAATCCTGAGTGTGGCGTTGATCCCCCTCTGTGGAGTCACAACACAGGGGTGGAAGAAGATGAGATTTAAGGCCCCTTCCAACCCAACCCATTGCAGGATTCCGTGATTCTGTCACATGGAGATGACTGCTGTGTGCCCGGCCTGTGGCCCAGGCACAGCAAACCCTCAGGGAGAGTGTGGCTGTGGCACTTGAGTGTGACAGTGTTCACAGGGGTCCCAGGATGAGGGCAGAGATGAGGATCTGACTCCATGTTTCAGAAGGCTTGGTTTATTATTTTATGATATATATTATATTAAAACTATACTAAAAGAATAGAAGAAAGGATTTCATCAGAAGGCCAGCTAAGAATAGGAAAAGAAAGAATGATAACAAAGGCTTGTGGCTCAGGCTCTCTGTCTGAGCCAGCTGACTGTGATTGGCCATTAATTAGAAACAACCCCATGAGACCAATCACAGATGCACCTGTTGCATCCCACAGCAGCAGATAATCATTGTTTGCATTTTGTTCCTGAGGCCTCTCAGCTTCTCAGGAGGAAAAATACTAAGGAAAGGATTTTTCATAAAAGAGTTTGTGACACTTGGGGACACGGCTCAGAGGTGGCTTTGGCCCTGCTGGGGGAACAGTCGGCCTTGCTGATCTGAGAGGGCTTTTCCAACCTAACCAATGCTACAAAGACCTTAGGGAAGGGGCTCATGGCACTGTTCCCAGCTCCCTGCCTACCTGCTGCAGCTCCTGCAGCTGCACCTCCAGCTTTGCCTTCTGCTCCCGCAGGCGGTTCAGCTCCCGGGAGCTGTTTGTCAGCAGCTCGGGGTCTGTGATGGACAAGTGGAGCTCGGCAGGGCCACAGTCCATGGCACTGCTGCCCAGGGTCCGGATGTGCTCCCGCTGCAGCCTGAAACCAGCACAGGGTCACTCCCTGCCCGCCCCTCTGGGTGACACCACCAGAGCTCTGCTGCTCCTGGGGGTGCCACTCCCTGGGACCTGCTGGTTCTGGCCGCCTGCAAAGGGAAAGTGGGAGAGTTTCTGAGGGGAGCTTGTCCTAGAGCTATTTGTGGCTTTTCTACCACGAGTATTTCTGCTGCTTCCCACAGCCCAAGCTGCCGAGAGAGCTGAGAGCGCTGCAGGGACGGGCTGGGAGGTGGAGCTATTTGTGGTACCTCTGCCTTTCCACACCATCCACCGTGGGCTCAATCTCTCACCCTGCATTTGAAGTGGGAGGAACATATGTGCAAAAGCAGCTCCATGGGGCCCAGAGCACCCTGACGTGCAGCTGGAGGCAGCTTGATGCTGGATTGCCAGGAGCAGGGGGATAAATGTGCATTCCAGACCCTCTGCTCCACCTGGGAGCCCTGCCCCGGGCAGGGGTGGCTGCTGTGGGGCTTTTCCAGCTGGCCCCGAGGAGGAGGTGCCGATGCTTACCCATAGGCAATCAGCAGGTTCTCGTGCTTCTTGGCCAGCTCCTTCAGGCGTTTCCTGTAGCCCCGGGCTGCCCGGGCCAGCTGCTCCTCACGGCACCTGTAGGAGGCCTGGATGTCCCTGAGCATGCTGTCCACAAAGTTCTGCATGGCAGCGTGGCCAGCTGGGGCTTTGCTGTGTCCTGGCACGCTGCTGGGTTTGCTGTCCATGTAGTTCTGTGAATGCACAGAGAGGGAAATCCAGGGGGAATGGCTTCCCACTGGGTTAGAGGGGATATGGGGAAGGGATTGTTCCCTGGGAGGGTGGGCAGGCCCTGGCACAGGGTGCCCAGAGCAGCTGTGGCTGCCCCTGGATCCCTGGCAGTGCCCAAGGCCAGGCTGGACAGGGCTTCAAGTCACATTCTCTAGTGGAAGGTGTCCCTGCCATGGCAGGGGGTGGCACTTGATGAGCTTTGAAGTCCCTTCCAACCCATTCCACGGTTCTGTGGCAGCTCCCCCATCCAGATTTCCTGAATTGTCAGTGAGCTTCTGCTGGGACTTTTCTTGGTCAGATTACAGGGATTAAAAAAACTCTTTCTTTATGTATTTACCCTAATTTATTGGCTGCAGCCTACAAGAGGAGGGTGCCAGTATGGAGATGCCTGAGGGAACAGCTGGAGTTGGGACAGGGCAGGGTCAGGCTGGATTTTGGGAAAGGTTCTTCCCCCAAAGGGTGCTGGGCACTGCCCAGGCTCCCCAGGGAATGGGCACAGCCCCGGGGCTGCCAGAGCTCCAGGAGAGCTTGGACAGGGATGCCCAGGGTGGGATTGTTGGGGTGTATGTGCAGGGCCAGGGGCTGGATCCATGATCCTTGTGGCTCCCTCCCCACTGAGGGTATCCCATGGCTCTGTGACCCTCCCGGGGGGCACCCACTGCCAGGTCCCCGAGGCACTGTGCCAGCCGGCACCGATACTCCTCGTTCAGCTCCTTCAGCTGCAGCTGCAGCCGCGCGTTCTCCGCCTCCACCTCCCGCAGCCAGCCCTGGGACGAGAGCAGCACCTGGCACAGACACAGAAACCCTGCTGGCCTCCTCCTCCTTCCTAAGAGCTGAGGGTCTTCATTTGTAGCAGACTCCATAGACATGGGCAAAGCCCCATGGAGAATTGAATAATAGGAATGCTGAGACAGCAACTTTAGTCCATCTGTCCCTGACCCCCACCCCAAAGCTCATCCCTGTAACTCTATAGGCTATGTTACTTTAACCCTTACTATTGGTCAAATCTGGATCCCCCCTAACCCTATAAAAGAGGCATTCTTAGCCCATTCGGGGGAAGAAGAGCTGACCCGGGACCCTTCGCAGATCCCTCAATAAAACCATCGCTGCGGAACCCCCGAGCGCCTCCTTCTCCTCTCTCCGTCTGCTGCAGCCTCAGTCCGGGAGCACCCACCCTGCCCAGCAAGCGAGAGCTGAAATCCTGAGAGCTTGAAATCACTGTAAGAGCTGATAACCTCCATGCTTGCTAGAGGGTAGCCCCGTGGCACTGGCCTGAGCTAAGCCTGGCACTCGGGCACCCTGTCCCCCTGGGGATGGGCTCCCGGTATAATATAGGCCAGAACAGAGGCTTTATTGTATTAATTCCCAGATACCTGGCTTCACTAGAGATGAGAAGCTCCTGAGTTTTCAGAGGAACCCACTGGAAATATTTATAATCCCTATTCCCCTGCTACTTTCTGTCATTTGCCACCCCCCACGCCGGTGATTCCACCAACTCTTTCTGAAAACCAGCGAGCAAAATTCCTCCCACCAGCTCTGCAAGCAGCGCTTCCACCACGTGCAGGAGGAAACTGCCCGGGAGAACCTCGGTGTGCCAAACTCCCCGCAGAGGGAGAGGAGCTGTAACACGGGGATTGAGGCACCCCAGCCCCGCTGCAGGCAGGGGGGGCTGGCATCCCCTGCTCACCGCTGCGTGCTCCGCCCGCACCGCCCCGGCCGCTCCCTTCGCCTCCTGCAGCTCCTGCCCCAGCGCCAGCCTGCGCACACAGCGGGAAAATGGGTTATTGCCACTGCCCAAACTCCTTCTCCACCCCATCCCAAGGCCAGGCTGGATGGGGCTTGGAACAGCCTGGGATAGTGAAAGGTGTCCCTACCCATGGCAAGGGAGATGGGCTTTAGGGTCCCTTCCAACCCAACCCTTTCTGGGGTTCTGTGATTCTCCATAGGTCCAACACAGGCAGCTTTGGGAAGAAAATCCTTTGGAATGACAGAAATCTCCCAGCAGCAGCTGCCAGCCTCCAAATGTGCATAAACCAGTGTCACAAAACCTCTCCCCACTGAGGATGAACGTCCTCCACAGTTCAGAGGGTTGAATCCTGTAGCATTCCTGCTGGGACAGCCTTTCCTGGGACATGAACCTCATTCCAAGGTGATGGAAAACCCCCTCTGTGGGTAAGGACTGGGCTGGATTGATCTCTGGGATGTCACACATTTGCTGTGCGTCACAGAGAGTGGGTTTTCAAGGTGCCCCTGGACATCACCAACTTTCACCTGACAGCTCTGAAGAGCCTTGAAAACATCAGGTTTTCCTTCCAGGCCTCATTCCCTCCCTGTAGCCCCCAAAGGCAGGCTGCGTCCCCTCCGGCTCCATGGGTCAGATCCAGTCCCACAAACACCAGGCCAAGCAGAGGGACACTCACACTCGCTCCTCCAGCTTCTGCTGCTGCTCCTCATGCCTTTTCTTCAGTTTCTCCAGCTCTGCTTTTATGTGATCCTGGTTTCCAAGCAACTGAGGGACAAACGAAGAGGAAGATGAGGCAGAAGGCTGAGTGAAGAGAGGACAAAGTGAGGAGAACCTGGAGCTGAGCCCTTGTCCAGCTGAGCAGTGCCATGCTGGGGGAGGGCCTGGCGTGGCTGGGAGGGGCAGGAATGGTCTCTGCCAGCCAGGGCACATGCAGGGGCACATGTGTCGCTCTCCCAAGGGAAAGGCTCACGTTGAGAGTCAGATTCCAGCAGGAGCTGCTGGTGGAGCCCAAGCTGGTTCTGCAAGGGCTGCAGATGGGGAGGAGGCAGGGACCATCTCTGTGCGCTCAGTTTTGGGCGCTTCATCACCCCCAGATTTCTCAAGTGTGAGAAAGAAGGGAAAAAATTCTCCTCTGCATTTGTTGGCTTCTAAGCTCCTGTCTGTGTTCCCCTGCCCGGACACGGACCCAGGGAATCACCTCTGCCCTCCCCAGCTCTGCCTGCACATCTGCAGTTATTCCTGTCTCGTTTTGTAACTGCAGGGTTTAAAAAAAGGATTTAAAATGAATCAAGGCATCAGCTGATCCACAAAACTCAAGTTAGCAGCAGGAGGTGCCAGCCACAGTTGGAATCAATCCCCCTCTGCTTCCCAGGGATCCTGCAGCAGACCCCTGCACTCACGTTTCTTTCCAGCTCCTGCTGCTCGTGTTCAGAGGCAGCTGCATCCTCGGGCTGCTTTGGGGAGAGAGGAGAAGGGGCCTGGTGGATCCCTGTTCTCTGAGGGGCTGGTGGAAGGGCAGAGAGTCCCTCACCTTCCCCCTGTGAGCAGAGCGGGGCTGCCCTGCTGCTCTCCCTCTTCCCAGCCCCGGGGAGGATGGATGGGCCAAGCCAGAGGGGAGGCTGCTCTCCTTGGCCAGGCTGAGCAGCTCCTGGGTCAGCTCCTCATTCCTCATCACCTGCAAGGTCAAACAAAAAGGAAAGGACTTCTGAAAGCCCCCTCTGGTCAGCACATCCCTGCTGCTCCTGCTGTGTGCTCCAGGCAGGCATCACTCCCCTCCCCAAATCAAGTTTTAATTTTGGTTCTGTCTCCTATGTCCAGAGATAACAGTGATTTTCTGCTTCCCATGGAAATGCACTCCAGGCAGCAGGGTAATTCCCATGGAATGTTATCCCTCTGCACACCCCACACTCAAATCCAGGCCCCTGAGCCAGCCCTGGCACAGCTCTGCCATCACCTCTGCAGGGCTCCACTTCCCTCCTCACCCCCACCCTGCACCCTCCCTTCAGCTTCCCAACACTTCAGGAACGTCCTTCCCCATGGAGCAGCTTTGAACAGTTCTGGGCTCCACAGCACAAGGAGAAGGGCCAAGTCTTCTTCATCCATCCCTCCATCCATCCATCATTCATCCATCCCTGTCCATCCATCCATCATCCATCCATCCATCCATCCATCCATCCATCCATCCATCCATCCATCCATCCATCCATCATCCATCCATCCATCATCCATCCATCATCCATCCATCCATCATCCATCATCCATCATCCATCCATCCATCCACCCATCATTCATCCATCCCTGTCCATCCATCCATCCATCCATCCATCCCTCCATCCATCCATCATTCATCCATCCCTGTCCATCCATCCATCATCCATCCATCCATCCATCCATCCATCATCCATCCATCCATCCATCCATCCATCCATCCATCCATCCCTCATCAATCCATCCATCCATCATCCATCCATCCTCCATCCATCCCTCCATCCATCCCTCCATCCATCCATCCATCCATCCATCCATCCATCCATCCATCCATCCATCCATCCATCCATCCATCCATCATCCATCATCCATCATCCATCCATCATCCATCCATCCATCATCCATCCATCCATCCATCCATCCATCCATCCATCCATCCATCCATCCATCCATCCATCCATCCATCCATCCATCCCTTATCCATCCCTGTCCATCCATCCATCCCTCATCAATCCATCCATCCATCCATCCATCCATCCATCCATCCATCCATCCATCATCCATCCATCCCTCCATCCTCCATCCATCCATCCATCCATCCATCCATCCATCCATCCATCCATCCATCCATCCATCCATCCATCCATCCATCATCCATCCCTGCAGATGACACATTCCCAGGTGGATGGGACGCCTCCCCAGCCCACAGCCCGGTGTGGGCAGCTATTCAGAGCGGTGCTGCTGTGAAGTGACACATTTCCAGAAGATAAAGAGGTTGTGAATGAGGAAAGCTCCGTTCCAGGGATCTGGAGGGAACACTGGGGGAATTCATGTCTCCCGGGAGGGTTTCTGTGTAGATAACAAAGCTCTGATGGGGTTTATGACTGGGGACAAGCTTGTGTAATTGTTACCATGGCAGTGAATCGGAGGATGGGAGGCAGAGGTCATCTGAGTCATCCGTGGAGAGAATAGCTTATCAAAAGATAGCGCGGGGTGGGCTGGGGGAGAGCGGGGAAAAAGGAGCTGACAAAGAGGTGAGATATACAGCTGTGAGACCTGACAGCTCCGCACAGACAGCTCGCTTGTTCCCCGGCTCCCAGCGATCCATCTGCAGCTGTCAGCCTGACAATTTGATCGCAGGGGTCACAAGGATCGGTTTAGCCAAAAAAAAAAAAAAAAAAAAAAAGGGGCAGTGCCCGGTTTGAGTTGGGCTCCGCTGCCTTTCCTGAGCTCCCGAGCCTGGCGTGGCTCCAGGGAAAACCCAGAGCGCGTTTGGGTCCCCTCGGGGGCTGCCGCCGGGCCTGGGGGACAAAAGGAGAAGGAAACGGAGAGCGAGGAAAGGTCAGAGCCTTGCAAAGGAAGAATTTACAGCGAGTCAGAGAACAGGCAGCGGGTGCCTGCCCGGCATCTCCCGGGAGCGCTTCCCGGGCCGGGCAGGGCCGCTCCCGCGGGATCCCGCACGGAGGAGCCGCCACAGCCCGCAGGCTCCGGCTGCTCCCGGCCAAGGGCCGTGAATGGGCTCCCGAGCCGCTCCTCGCCAAGCAGCCATGACAACATATTGGCAAGGTCACAAGTAGCACTTGTAATTGGGAATGTGTAAAAGGTTCATTGTCTCCCCTAGAAGAGCGCCGGGGAAGGGGAGGGGGCAGAACCGCAGGCTGCTTTTCCCATTTCCTTTGGGAAAGTCCGCACTGGGAAAATAATGAGCAAGAGGCCCATGTCCCGACAAGTCCCAGGCTGCCAAGCTGGAGCCTCGCTGGCTTCGGGCAGGGATTTTTGGGAGTCGGAGCCAAGGAACTGGAATAAACTCCTCGGCACATGGAGGACATCCAAGGAATTCACCTCTGGCTTCTGGCCCTGCTTCAGCACTTGGAGCAACCTGCTCTGGGGGAAGGTGTCCTGTGGCAGGTGTCACAGACATCTTTTATGAAAAATCCTTTCCTTAGGATTTTTCCTCCTGAGAAGCTGAGAGGCCTCAGGAACAAAATGTAAACATTATCTGCTGCTGTGGAATGCAACAGGTGCATCTGTGATTGGTCTCATGTGGTTGTTTCTAATTAATAGCCAATCACAGTCAGCTGGCTCAGACTCTGTTCAAGCCACAAGCCTTTGTTATCATTCTTTCTTTTTCTATTCTTAGCTAGACTTCTGATGAAATCTTTTCTTCTATTCTTTTAGTATAGTTTTAATATAATATATATCATAAAATAATAAATCAGCCTTCTGAAACATGGAGTCAGATCCTCGTCTCTTCCCTCATCCAAGAACCCCTGTGAACTCGGTCACAGCAGGGGCTGGAATCAGGTGGGGTTTAAATTCCTTCCATCCCAACGCACTCCTTGATTCTGTGGTTCCTCAGGATGCTGTCTGGCACAGAACTGAATCCACGTGCTTTCACCCTCTGAACCACCCCAGGATCCATGTGAAAACGGTGTGTTATTACCTCCAACCCGCTAACCCCATCATTTAGAGATGTCAGCTGCCTGAAAATGCCGTTTTTGACAAACACATTGCACCCCCTTGGGGACAAGAAGCAGCTGAGAGCGCTGATGGCTGAGCTGCTCCTCCCCGAGCCCGGCGGCAGCAGAGCGGCCCTGCCTGTGCTCCAGCGGGATCGCAGGCTGGGATCACCCCCTGCAGGAGCTGAGCTGTGAGAAATTCCCATTTCTCAGCTTCTGGGAGACAAACGATGTCTGCCCAAGGGTGAGCATTGTCCTGCCCTGCCGGAGCCCTGCAGACATTCCTGCTGCCCGCACATCCTCCAGCGCAGCGCATGGAAAACCAGGTCACTGAGCCGAGGCAGCAAGCGCTGCTGGGGGAGGGAGGGAGGGAAGGGAGCGTGTCGGTCTCTCCATCCCATTCACAAAGCAGGAGAAGCGGCAGGGGGGAGAGGAGGGGACAGAGGAAGGGCTATTGAAGTCGCCAAAGAAATCCACAAATCTGGGTCCAAAAGCCTCCGGTTAATCACTGCTGAGCGAGCAGGCAGCGGGAAGGTGTCTGCCTCTTAAGGAATCGTCAGAAACTTGCTTGAATTCGGTGTTTTTAGAAACTTTTAGACCTGAAAGCTGCCAGGCCCCTTCCCGCCGCCCGAAATGAGAGCGGCTCCAATCCGTTCACGTGCAGGCTGCGCAAGCCAAGCAGAAAAAAGGGAAACAAAGGGGGCTGGCAGCGCCGGGGGAGCGGCCCCGGCAGCCCCGCCGTGACCTGCGGGCAGCGCCGGCAGCGGGAGGGCTCTGCCGGGGCGCGGGGACGGGCGGGGCAGCGCTGCCTGTGCCCAGTTCTGTCCTCAACTCTGTCCCCAGCTCTGCCCCCAGCCCTGTCCACAGTTCTGTCCTCAACTCTGTCCCCAGCTCTGCCCCATCCCTGTCCCCAGCCCTGTCCCCAGCTCTGCCCCCAGCCCTGTCCACAGTTCTGTCCTCAGCTCTGTCCCCAGCTCTGCCCCATCCCTGTCCCTATTCCTGTCCCCAGCCTGTCCCCAGCCCTGTCCCGTTGCCAGGGCAGGCCTGCAGGCCCTGTGAGGAGCAGCTGGGTTACATCAAACCCCAGGGACAATCCCCTGGCCAGGCTGTGCCATGTCACAGCTCAGAGCCTGGACAAGTCCTGGCCCGGTGTGCTGGGACCCTGAGCCCCCCGGGCTGGGCTGAGCCCTGCTATGGGCAGCAGGAGGGGGGATTCTGCCCCTCAGATGAGACCCCACCTGCAGAGCTGCCCCAGCCCTGGGGCCAACAGCAGCAGGACCTGGAGCTGCTGGAGAGAGTCCAGAGGAGCCCATGGAGATGCCCCAAGGGCTGGAGCCAGGCTGGCAGAGCTGGGGGTGCTCACCTGGAGAGGAGAAGGCTCCAGGGACACCTCAGAGCCCCTTGCAGGGCCTGAAGGGGCTCCAGGAGAGCTGCAGAGGGACTGGGGACAAGGGATGGAGGGACAGGACACAGGGAATGGCTCCCACTGCCAGAGGACAGGAGTCACAGACATGTTTTCTGAAAAATCCTTTCCTTATGATTTTTTCTCCTGAGAAGCTGAGAGGCCTCAGGAACAAAATGTAACCAATGTTTATCTGCTGCTGTGGAATGCAACAGGTGCATCTGTGATTGGTTTCATGTGGTTGTTTTTAATTAATGGCCAATCACAGTCAGCTGGCTCGAACAGAAAATCTGAGCCACAAACCTTTGTTATCATTCCTTCTTTTTCTATTCTTAGCCAGACTTCTGATGAAACCTTTTTTTCTATTCTTTTAGTATAGTTTTAATGTAATATATATCATAAAATAATAAATCAGCCTTCTGAAACATCGAGTCAGATCCTTGTCTCTTCCCTCATCCTCAGACCCCTGTGAACACTGTCACAGGCAGGGCTGGATGGGATATTGGGAATTAGGAATTGTTCCCTGTGAGGGTGGGCAGGCCCTGGCACAGGGTGCCCAGAGCAGCTGTGGCTGCCCCTGGATCCCTGGCAGTGCCCAAGGCCAGGCTGGACGGGGCTTGGAGCAGCCTGGGACAGTGGGAGCTGTCCCTGCCATGGCAGGGGTGGCACTGGATGGCTCTTGTGGACTTGGCGACCTTTAAGAGGCCCCTGAAGAAGAACCTTGGTACAATTGCATGAGAAGCCTCCCTGGACTTGAGCTGTGATGGGGCTGCACAAATGAAATCCAAGCAAGGCCCCAGGGAACGTGAGGTGGAGCTGGATCTGTGGGATAACCCCTGGGATGAGCTCTGGGATGAACCCTACAGCCCCCTCACCTCCTTGTCCAGCTCTCTGCCAAGGGCCAGGTAATTGCTCTTGAGGATGATGAACTCCTCCCCCAGCTGCTGCCGGCTGCTCTCCAGGCTGTGCAGGCGCTCCCGCAGCGAGTCCCGCTCCTCCCGCAGCCCGGCCCTGCCCCGCTCCAGCTCCTGCACCCGCCTCTCCAGCGCCTGCATCTGCACAGGGGACAGCGGGGCCACAGCAGCGCGGCCAGCCCCAAACCAGAGGGGATTTCAGGGCATTCCTCGGGATCTGGGCGCTGGGGGGGTTCAGCTCCCTCTCAAGCCAGGAGGAGATGCAAGCAGGGTACGGGGGCGTGTGGGAGCTGCAGAGCTGGGGAAGTGCTGCAGGGCTGGAAGGGGCTGTTCCCAAAGCGGTACCGTGGTTTTCAGCTGGAAGTTCTCTGTCTCATAGCGCTCCTTCATCCTGTTTGTCTCGATCTGGAGATCCACCAGGTCTCTGGAAATCTGGGAGACACAAAGGCAGCGAAGGCCATGGGTGGGTTCTGAGGCCAGTGTGATGTTTGAGCACAACACAGCCTCCCCAGAAGGAGGAATTCCCTCCAGATTTCCCACTGTGGATCCAGTGGCCGTCACAGCTCAGTTCCCTCCAACTCCCAAAGTTTTACCTTCAGTTTTTCCTCTTCACTCAGGACCATCCTGGCTGGGAAGTCTGTCCTGGAGCCAGGCAGTTCCCCCATCTCCTCCTGTGGGTCTCCAGGCTGCTGCATCTCCTGGTTCCTGTCCTCCAGCTGCACCTGCAGGCACAGAGCAGCTCCAGCTGGGCCCTGCTCTGCCCCTGCCCAGCCCAGCCCTGCACATCCAGCTTTTCAGAGCCAGGACAGATCCCAGCCAGCCCTGCACATCCAGCTTTTCAGTGCCTGGAGTGATCCCAGCCCTGCACATCCAGCTTTTCAGAGCCAGGCCAGATCCCAGCCCTGCACATCCAGCTTTTCAGAGCCTGGAGAGATCCCAGCCCTGCACATCCAGCTTTTCAGTGCCTGGAGAGATCCCAGCCCTGCACATCCAGCTTTTCAGTGCTGGGACAGATCCCAGCCCTGCACATCCAGCTTTTCAGAGCCTGGAGAGATCCCAGCCCTGCACATCCAGCTTTTCAGTGCCTGGAGAGATCCCAGCCAGCCCTGCACATCCAGCTTTTCAGTGCCTGGGCAGATCCCAGCCCTGCACATCCAGCTTTTCAGAGCCTGGGCAGATCCCAGCCCTGCACATCCAGCTTTTCAGAGCCTGGACAGATCCCAGCCCTGCACATCCAGCAGCCATTTCTCCCCCGTGGGAAGGATTTCCTTGGCAGAGTGCTGCTTCCATGAGCTGGGGAGGGGCTGCAGACCTTCATGGCTGGATTTTTGGGCAGCGAGGTGCTCTGTCAGAATACTCACACTCTCATTCTCTGCAATAATTCCAAGATCCATGTGCTCAGGGGTCAGGGGCTCTGCACAGGGCTGGGCAGGCAGTGACTGAGGAGCCCAGGAAGGATCTCTAAGGAACTTCTCCCGGGAGGTTCAGCGCTGTTGCTACCAACTCTGGTTACCAGAGGCTCCCACCTGCATTTTAAGGTGGCTCCAAACCTTCCAGCCACCCTGGGTGTCAGAACCCAGGACATCCCTTTGGCTGTCCTGGATGGCTCAAACCCCTGCCAGGGGGCTCAGAGACCTTGGCACAGAGCCCAAGACCCCTGTGCCTTTGATTTTAACCCATGGAAAAATTTACCAACTTTATATGAGGATCTGCAAGCCGTGAAAGTCTAAGTAGAATAATAGTTAGTTTGTCACGGGGTGAAAAATAGATTTTGGGGTTTTTAGAATGGGGGTTCAGGAGGCAAGATGGAGGAATCTGGGTGTGTCCTGTCCTTCTTCTCCTTCTTCTTGGCCTCCATCCTCTGCTGTGATGTTGGCACTTTTGGATTGGTTTAGAGTAGAAACACCCTGTCTAACATAGGTGATAGGTATTGGGAAGTTATGGTAAATAATGTACAGGTAGTTTTTAGTATAAAAAGATAACAGCTCCCCAGGTCAGGCAGAGTGCCACTGTCTGACCTGCTGAACGGACCTCGGCAGGGCAGGAGAAAGAATTTTATAGATAAGAAACAATAAACAACCTTGACAACGAGAAATGAAGAGCTCTGACTTCTTCTTTGATTGCTGGGCTGAGAAAAGAAACTTTCTGGCACATCTCAGGGTCACTGTGAGCAGCAGAGACCCCGAGAGCTGGGAGCTGCTGGGGGGAGAGCACTGGCACTGCCCAGGAGGATCCTGTGCTCCCAGGGAACAATTCCTCCCTGATACCCCATCCACCCCTGCTCAGCCCACAGCAGGCACTGCAAGGAGCAGCTCAGGAGCAGCCCAGGGCAGGCAGGAGGGGGTACAGCCCTGCAGGGACCATTCCCAACGCTGGCTGCAGGGATATTGCAGTGCTTTAGGGGCTGCCAAGAGAGAGGGGGAGGGAATTTGTACATGGGCCAGCAGTGATAGGACAAGGGCGGGGGGGGGATTTAAAAGTAATAGAGGAGAAACTGAGAATGAATAAAGAGCAGGGCTGGATGGGATATTGGGCAGGAATTGTTCCCTGGCAGGGTGGGCAGGCCCTGGCACAGGTGCCCAGAGCAGCTGTGGCTGCCCCTGGATCCCTGGCAGTGCCCAAGGCCAGGCTGGACAGGGCTTGGAGCCACCTGGGACAGTGGGAGGTGTCCCTGCCATGGCAGGGGTGGAATGGATGGGTTTTAAGGTCCCTTCCCACCCAAACCATCCATGATTCCATGATTCCAAGGGCTGATTAACCCAATAATTAACCCACTAAACCATTCACTGCTCCAAGCCCATCCCATAATATCTGATTTCCTTCCAGGAAACTTCCCCTGGATCCCTGCAGTCCTTGAACCTCCCGTGCCAAGGAGCTGCTCCAGAGGCCCCAGGATCTCTGAGCTCTGGGTCAGAAAGACCTTTTCCAATTCACCCCTCACATCAGAGCTGCTGTGTGGAAAAAGAGGTTTTAAAGCAAAGCATGCCCTGAAACCAGCCTGGATTAGCCCAGACTGTGCCAAATCTGGGCTGTGCTGGTCTGGGGCTGCTGCTGGCTCCAAACTGGGACCTGCCAGGCTGGAATGGGACAAATCCCACAGCTAAAAGCAGTTTGAGAATCTGTGGGGTCAGAGTGAGGGTAACAGGGAGTGCAGGGCAGAGTGGATAACCTGGAAAACCCTGGGGTGAAATCAGATGGACTGGGAGACCTTCAGAGGGCCCTTCCAACTCCAACTCTTCCATGATTCTAAAATGAATTCCAGCTCTTAATCTCCTCATTTCAGGCTTATTATTGCTGCTATTTCTGGAGAGTGGGTGAGTTTAGGTAAGAATCTGTCTCCCACAGAAAAAAAAGCTTTGACAATATAATGTTCAAAAAAGCCCAAAGCTCTGAATAACTGCTCAGGATCTGTCAGAGCTCAGCAGATGGGAGGGAGAGGGGCCATGCTGACACAGCTCATGACAAGCAGAGCCCCTCACCTGTCCCAGGCTGCTGGAGGAGCCCCCAGACCCCCCAGGGAAGGTGGGCAGGGGCAGAGCCAGGGGCTGAGCACTTCGGGGGGCTCAGGGGAAGGAGAAGCCAGCAAACCGTGCAATTACAGCTTGTTTTTCTGCAAAAGAACAGACCTGCGGTAATTTAATTAAGGTAATGAAAGCGTTGATGAGAATTCATTCACAGTCTCTTCACACCCAGCCCGAGCCCGGTTCACACCCTGCCCACGGCTCTGGCTCGGGGGAGCCGAGCAGCGGCTCCATCCCGGGGGGCTCAGCCCCACATGGGCACCCCAGGGATGGGCACCCCCCCCACAGCCCCAGGATCTGCCCCGGACCCCCTGATTTGGGGGAACGGCCCCAACCCCATCCCATTGCTGCTCCCGGAGCCGCAGTGAGCCCGCTCCAATTAACGGCAATTAACATATGCAAACACGGCGTTAATTATGCAATAAAAACCTGTGTGCCAGGTGTCCTACCGGCACCAGGAGTGATCGTGACCACTTTTCCCAGCAGCTGGGAATACAAAGCCAATTTTGTGCCGGGCAACACCACAAAAAGCAGATTTGGGCTGGGAAATGAAGTTTTGGGGTGACACAATCTTCAGCACCACTCCGGACTAAACCACGGCCAAATCCCGGCTCTGTCCTGAAGGGTTTCACTCTCCTTGTCAGGTTCACCTTAAACCCAGCCCTGCGAGCGCGGCTTTAGGAGACGGAACCGCTCCTAAACCCAGGGAGCTCCGGGGAGGCTTTGGGGCGCCCGCTGCTCGTTGTGCCCTGTCCTCCAGCCCTGGCAGGGTCACACACGGCCCTGTGCCCCCCAGGGCACCCCCGGGCGGAGCAGGGGAACAGCTCCCGGCAGAGCCGCCCGGGCTCAGCGCAGTGATGGCTCCATCTGGCTTCCAGCGGCAGCAAAGGGAGCCCGAGCCCGGATCCGCCGGATTTCCCCGGGGATGCCAGGGGAGCCCTCTGTGCCCCCGGAGTGCCCGGGGAGCCCTCTGTGCCCCCGGAGTGCCCGGGGAGCCCTCTGTGCCCCCGGGGTGCCCGGGGAGCCCTCTGTACCCCCGGGATGCCCGGGGAGCCCTCTGTGCCCCTGGGGTGCCCGGGGAGCCCTCTGTGCCCCCGGGATGCCAGGTGTGAAAAATGCATATTTTATTATGACTTTTCACAAATATAAAATATTATATAAATATAATAATAGAATTCGAATATATAATATAATATAATATAATATAATATAATATAATATAATATAATATAATATAATATAATCGGAATATAATATAACCGAATATAATATAATATAATATAATATAATATAATATAATATAATATAATATAATATAATATAATATAATATAATATAATAATTATATAATATATTTATATAATATTTATATAATATATAAAATATTATATAATATATAATCGGAATATTATATGTGTTGTGTTAGAAAGTAATGCTGTATTAATTCTCTTAAGTTAGTGTGTTAAATATAGTTTTAGCTTATAAAGAATGTTAAAATAGAAACTGTGCTATGTAGGTTTTTTTTTTAAAAGTAAGGACTCACAGCGAGATAGCAGCCACAGGGCACCTCAGTCTTTCAGAGAAATAGAATTTATTGCCCCATTATCAGAAGAAACGAACTTCTTCCCACCTCAAAGGCGCTGCTAGGATTCGGAGGAAGAAGCTGATGATGACCAGACAGAATCCTGTATTTGAATGGAATTTATGCATCATGTATGAGGTGTATGAATATGCAACAGGCTGTTGCTTTTAAGGGTTAATCCTCTGTTAACCTGTGTCCTTTTTTGGGCTTGTTCTGCCCAGAAAAGGTACCTGGACGTCCGTAACTCTTTGGTTCTATTGTCTCGTATTGTCCTAATTCAAATTGTCCAAATTATTATTGCTGTAATTGTATTACTATTTTTATAACCATTTTATTACTATTAAACTTTTAAAATTTTACAAAAAAAGTGTTTGGCGTTTTTCACACCAGGGGTGCCTGAGCCTCACTGCCCCAGGGATGGGGAATCCCTGGGCTCCCACCCATCCCTCCCAGCACATTTTCTCTTCATATCCAACCTAAATCCACCCTCTCCCAGTTTGAAATCGCCACCCTTTTCCTGGCTTGAGGAAAAGCTTTTCTGTGTCACTTTTCCAAGCCCTGAGCTGCCACAAGGAATTCTCCAGGCTGGACAGCCCCAGTTCCCCCAGCCTGGGCAAGGGAGAGGCGGAGGGAGCTGCAGAACCTCCCTCAGCTCCTCCAGAAGAACAGCAAAGGTTCTTCCAGCCCTAAGCACCTCCAGGGTCTGCTGTGCCCCAGCCAGGTGTGCCCTGACCCGGGATCCCCTCCTGGGGGTGTTTGTGTGCTCAGGGGGGCTCAGGGGGAACCCTCTCCCTGCCCTGCACAATCTGGGGGTGCAGCTCAGGGATGCTGGGTTTGTGGGTGCTGTGGGAAATGGATTTGGAGAGAGTTTTTGGGGTTTGATAGAAAATTACACGGGATGTGTTTCTGTGTAAACTTTGAGATAAGAAATGCCTCTCAGATGCCCCAGCCCTGGGTCAGAAAAGGGATGGCAGTCTGACAGGCTGCCAGCACCCACTGCCACCCCATATCCCAATTGTCACCCCCTGACACCTCCAGGTGCTTCCCTGCAGGGCTGGGAGGAGACTCGGGATGGGGCAGGGCTGGGATCTGGGGCAGGAGGAAAGCTCTGCTCCCCCTGCCATGCTCCCACCCCATCCCCTCTGCTCCCCCTGCCATGCTCCCACCCTGTCCCTCAGCTCTGCTCCCCCTGCCATGTTCCCACCCCGTCCCTCTATCAGGCAGCCCGAGGGCCAGGCTGCTCCCTCCATGCCCGGGTCTGGAGAGCTGAGCTGGCACATGGAGAGCACCTGTCCCCTCTCCCCTGTCCCTGCCCGCCCTGGCACTGCCCTCAGGGTGGCTCGGGCACGGTGGTGCCTCCCTTCGCTCTGCTCTCCCCAGCCCAGCTCCACTCTAACAGCCGCTGCTCTCCTGCCCTTCCCTGCACCCCAAATCCCTGCTCCCAGGGCCCCCCTTTCCCCCACACCTCAGTGTTTGGGAATTTCCCCATCTCTGCCCCCAGCAATGGCCCGGACCTCCCTGAGTCACCTCTTGGGGATGTCCTCACCTCTCCAGTCCAACCAGTCTGGCCAGGCTGGTGCTGGTGGCACGGTGGCCATGTGGGCCAGCAGGGCAGAACTGGCATCCCTGCAGCATCCCTGGGGCTGCCAGGACACCGGGCACCTTTCCCAGCTCCCACCCGAGGCTCTGCAGCCCTGGCAGGGCAGCAGGGGGCACTCAGAGGTGCCCATTGGGACCTTTACCAGCAGCTGCCACCACTCCCCAGTGCCCATCTCCAGGACCAGGGTGACCAGAAACGTGGGTGAGCATCAGGCACGGTGCCACTCCCAGGGCTGGGTCCCTGCTGGTGTCCCCAGGATGGTGTCCCCACCCTGTGGTGCTGGTGCCACCCCTCCCCTCTCACGGGGCACGTTTTTGGTCCTGAAGAAGGAGCACTGGTTACCCTGGCAACACGAGATGCTCTCCTCCAGACAGGGACAATATTTGGCAAGATTTGCTCAGCGGTGACAGCGCCACACGTGTCACCTCCCTGCTCCCCAGGGCTCCTTGGGCGGTGCTGCCCCTGCAGAGAGTCCCTGGTCACTCACCCTGCCTGGTGGGACCCTCCCGGGCTCCCAGAGCTGATGTGGCCCAGCACTGTCCCCTCCCCAGCCCGGGGACAGAGCAGGGACAGCAGGGACAGCTGGTGGCATGTCCCACCCAAAGGGACTGGGCAGCTCCCTGGGGAGGGACCTGCAGGGGCTGCTGGGGAAGGTAAATGATTCCTTAGAGTTTAAATAGGTTTAAAAACTACTTTTTAAGGATTTTGCTGCTTTCCCTAATACCATTACAGCCTTCTCCATGGCAACCAGGGGAGGGGCTCAGACTTTGCTCGGGGCTGGGAGTTCATTGCTGGATCACACAGGGGTCCCCATGGCCAGGGACACGCTGGGAGGGAGGGGACAGGACCCACAGCCAGGTCCCCGGGGTGCCGGGGGAGCTGTGGGCACGTGGGGGGCCCGGGGTGCAGCTGCAGGGTCCCAGCATCTGCTGACACATCTGGACACCAGGCTGCCAGGGGGTGGGTTAGGGTGCAGACAGGCCTGGAGGAGCTGCCTCAAGGAGCTCTAGAGGTGGAGATGGGTCCAGCTCCTCCTTGCACCACAGCCACTCTGGGAAGGGATTTCCTTATTTACCCTCCTTATTTCCCCATTGTATCTCCTTTGATATTTCCCCGGGGAGGGCTGCTGGAGGCAGGGATAAACCTGCTCCCAGCTGCAGGCAGGGCTTGTTTAAACTTCCCAACGAGGTTTTGTGGGTTTTGGCTGGCTGACCCGTGCTGGTTCAGCTCTTTTTAGCTTCCAGATTGATTACACCTTGTGTCAATATGTGCTCAGTGCCTATTAGTGGGTGCATGTATCCCTATCCCTCATTTCTCCCTCCTGATTTTTACATTCCCAGAAGACAGGATTAAAATAGAGGGGGAGGAGGATTCCACTCAGGGCCAAAAGGGAAGAGGGGAAGCAGAGCCTGTGGGAAAGTTGGGTGGCAAGGCTGGAGCCTGGATGTGTCTCTCCAAGTCCTTTCCATGGGCACGGCAGTGCCTGGTGAGGAGCTGGGGAGGTGCCAGGCTCCCAGGGGAAGGGGCAAGGTGGGATGGGAATGATGTGGGAATGGTGGGGAGAGAATCCCTGCTCCTCCCAAAGCAGCCTGGGGGAGCCAGGGCTGGTAAAAGCAACTGCAGGGCAGAGATTGCTGGTCCTGGAGCTGTGGGTGTGAGTGGGGCCAGCCTGGTGCATCCCCAGGGAGGAGGGACAGGGGAAGGTTCAGCTGTGGCTTTTCTATCTGGCCACAGGGCTCCTCTTGCTGGGGCTTTTCCTTTCTGTTTCTTTCCTGGAAACTGGTAAAAGATTCCACAGAGCCTGTGTTGGAGCCTGATGGGGAAATCACCTGGGACACAGGATGAGGTCAGTGCCTCCCCAGGGTGGTTTTGATGAGCTGCCAGGGCAGAGTGTGATCTGCCAGCCCCGGAGCATCACCCGTCCTCATCCCACTGCCTGGGGGCTGCCAGAGGAGCAGGGGACCCCCAGAGCCACCACCCTACCAGGGGAACCCTGCCTTTGCTCTCAGTTTCCCCTTGGGCACAGAAGCACGGGGCAGAGTGGGGTGGAGAGCTCCCAGCAGCATCTCCAGCCGCCAGGCAAGACAGGAGGGAAAATGGGAAAACGCTGGGAGGGTTAAAACCAGGAGGTGCTGAGGGTTTTAGTGCCACACAGGGAAGAGTTTTTCTCCTTTTCCCAACTCATTTCCCACTTGCATCACCATAAACCCCCGGGTGTTTCAGCCCATCCTGCACTAAGGCTGATCCCCAAACCTTCAATCCCTGTGTCCCGTGGATGCTCCAAGCCCCGGCGTGTGGTTTTTGTGTCCTGATGGAAAGTGAGGAGCCGCTGCCAGGGCTCATCCCGGGGCATCCCCGGCAGGGCAGGGCAGGGCAGGGCAGGGCAGGGCAGGGCAGGGCAGGGCAGGGCAGGGCAGGGAGGGGTCAGTGCTGCTGCTCAGGAGCTCAGGGCACGGTGCTGGGGCACCCTCTGAGGTTGCCCCATTCCTCTCTCCATGCTCAAAGCCCACACAAACCCCATCTCTGCAGGACCCCATCAGGTTCCTGGACATGTCGCTGCGTGCCCTTGTCCCGAGCCGCCCCCAGGGCAGTCCCCAGGAGCCCGTCCCGGCGCCGCTGCCCGGCCAGGCTGTCCCCGGGGCTCGGCCACGGCCGGGCCAGCAGCAGTGGGGTTAAGCCCGGCCGGGCGGGTGCCTGGACAGGCGTCAAGGTGGTTGCTCCATCCATCCCTGCGCAGTCCGAGGGGCCGGAGAGCGGAGCGGGAGCCCTGCCCTGCCCGCCGCCATGAGCGCAGGCAAAGGTGAGGCTGGAACTGCCCCTCGGGCTGGGGGGACACGCAGGGACCGGGGGGACACGCTGGGGCTCTGCCCGGGCTCCAGGCACCCTTCGCTCCTCCTCCAGTGCTAATCAGACATTTTGGGGGGCCCCGAGCTGCCTGGGGGGGCTGCAGGCGCTGCGGGGCAGAGCCCAGACGTGGATGGGAGTGCGGGGATGGGCAGGGACCGCGGCACCGGCACCGGGACCCTTCCGTGCCCGGCGAGTCCGGGGGCACCGGGGAGGGAGCGGGACAGGGGTCGGGGGCCTTTCCCCGTGAAAGGGAGAGGCTGCCACTGCAATATGGGGATGAATTTCGGGGGTCCCTGCATCCGAGGGGTCACAGCAGCAGTCGGGGGTGATCTTGGACCGTTTCCCTCTGGAAACCCCCGCAGCTGCCCCGTGTGTGCAGCGGGCCGGGAGTGACCCCTTTATCCCCCCCAGTCCCGGCGGTGCGGCACCCACCAAGGGGTCCCACGGGGGTCCCAAGGTGTCCCAAGGGGGTCCCACCGGGGTCCCAAGGATGTCCCACCGGGGGTCCCACAGGGGTCCCAGGGGGGTCCCACCGGGGGTCCCATGGGGTGTCCCAAGGGGGTCCCCTAGAGCAGCCACAGCCCTGCCCTGACGCTGTCCCCTCGGTCCCCAGCAGGCATCCCCCTCCTGCTCCCCCTGGCTCTGCTGCTGGCCGCGGCCTCGCAGCCCCCCGGCGGGGACCCCCCGAAGGACGGGGGGGACGGGGAGGGCCCGCGCTGCCCCAGCCCCTGCGCCTGCAGCCTGGACGATTACAGCGAGGAGCTGAACGTCTTCTGCAGCAGCCGCAACCTGAGCCGCCTGCCCGAGGACGTGCCCCACAACGCCAAAGCGCTGTGGCTGGACGGCAACAACTTCACGCTGCTGCCGGCTGCAGCCTTCAGGAATTTGTCATCCCTGGACTTCCTGGACCTGCAGAGCAGCCAGCTGGGCTCCGTGGAGCAGCACGCCTTCCACGGGCTGCGCAGCCTCTACCACCTGCACCTGGAGCGCAACCGCCTCAGGCACCTGGCCCCGCACACCTTCCTGCACACGCAGAACCTCGTGTCCCTGAGCCTCAACAACAACCACTTCAGCAAGGTGGAGGAAGGGCTCTTTGCAGGGCTCTCCAACCTCTGGTACCTGAACCTGGGCTGGAACTCGCTGGTGGTGCTGCCCGACAAGGTGTTCCACGACCTGCCCAACCTGAGGGAGCTGATCCTGGCTGGCAACAAGCTGCCCTATCTCCAGCACCAGCTCTTCTGCAGCCTCACCGAGCTGAAGGAGCTGGACCTGAGCGGAAACGCGCTCAAGGGCATCAAGATCAACATCTTTGTCAAGCTGCAGAAGCTGCAGAAGCTGTACCTGAACCACAACCAGATCAACGCCATCGCGCCCCGCGCCTTCATGGGCATGAAGTCGCTGCGGTGGCTGGACCTGTCCCACAACCGCCTGGTCCAGCTCTACGAGGACACCTTCCTGGGGCTCCCGAGCCTGCACGTGCTGCGCCTCTCCACCAACTCCATCGCCGGCCTGAGGCCCAGGACCTTCAAGGACCTGCAGTTCCTGGAGGAGCTGCAGCTGGGCCACAACCGGATCCGGGGCCTGGCCGAAAGGACCTTCGAGGGGCTGGGCCAGCTGGAGGTGCTGAGCCTCAACAACAACCAGCTGCAGGACATCAGGGCCGGCGCCTTCCTGGGGCTGCACAACGTGGCCGTCATGCACTTGTCCGCCAACTGCATCAAGGTGCTGCCTGACTTTGTCTTCAAGGGGGTCACCAAGCTGCACAGCCTGCACCTGGAGCACAGCTGCGTGGGCAGGATCCGGGCCAACACCTTCTCCGGGCTGTCCAGCCTGCGGCGCCTCTTCCTGCAGCACAACAGCATCTCCCTGATCGAGGACCAGAGCTTCAGCGAACTGCACGAGCTCCTGGAGCTCGACCTGAAGCACAACAGGCTGAGCCACCTCTCGCCCCGGCTTTTCACAGGGCTGAGCAACCTGGAGTACCTCTTCCTCTCCTCCAACCAGCTCCTGGAGATCTCCCAGGACACCTTCAGCTGTCTCCAGAGACTCTTTTGGCTCGACCTCTCCCACAACCAGCTGGAGACACTGGACAACAGCGTCATCTCCCCCCTGGCCAAACTGCGGTACCTCAGCCTGAGAAACAACTCCCTGGAGACCTTCTCGGTTTCATTCCTGTGCCCTCCCTTCGCCCTGGAGCAGCTGTGGCTGGGGGGCAACAACTGGCACTGCAACTGCTCCCTGAAGGGCCTGCGGGACTTCTCCCTGCAGCACCCGGCCGTGGTGCCGCGCTTTGTGCAGTTGGTGGCCGAGGGGGACGACAGCCACGTCCCCGTCTACACCTACAACAACCTCACCTGCCTGCAGCCGCCGGGCCTGGCGGGGCTGGACCTGCGGGACACTGCCCAGGAGAGCTTTGCTCACTGCTGAGCTGGGCTGGCCCTCCCAGGGACCTCATCCCGGCCCTGTGCCACCCCAGCCAGAGCACAGATTTGCCACCGCGGCGCTCAGAAGGTGCTGGATGGGCACCAGCCCCCCTGGGCTTCAAACTGAGTATTTCAGTCCTTTCATATTTAAATAGCAGCCCCCAGGGCAGAGCCTGGTTGCTCCCAGCTCCCAGCAGGAGAATCTCTGGATGGGGGAATGCTGCACCCCCAGCCCTGTAGCCACAGCAAGGGGCAGCCCTGCCCAGGCCAGGACTTTTATGAGACAAAACAAAGCGTTTTCCTGCCATGGAGCAGTGGAGAAATCCTAAAAGCCCCCCCGAGCTTAGGGAAGGGGCAGAGGACTTGCTGCAATGATTCCTTGCAGCAGCAGGTGTAGGCAGGGCACAGAAAGCCACTCGTTGCTCACCTGATAAATGGCAGCAGACAAATAAACCTTTGGAGCTATTGCAACCCACCTCGTAAGTTATGTTTTTTCCAAAGCTCGTGCTGCCCACGGCCAGGATTTCTCCCCAGAGCACCTCAGGGTGAAGGATTCAGGCTCCCAGGGGGCTCCCAGGATTTCCTGCAAGCCTTGGGGGGGTGCTTGTTCCCAGGAAGGGAGCAAGCAATGCCCAGCTATCCCACAGAAGCCAACAGCCCTGAGAGATTGCAGCTACTGCCCAGCTCTCCAAATCCCAGATAAGTGTCCAAAGGTCAGACAAAATTTTCCTGGAAAATTGCATGAGGGGAAAGCTGCTCGGGTGTGGGTCCTTGTGCAGCGGGAGCAGGGCTGGGTGCTGCTCCTCCTCCTGCCTGCTGGAATCCAGACTCCTTAGTGGAAATCCAGGATTTCCCTGTCTTCCCAAAACCTCAGTGAGGGGGAGACCAAAGGCAGCGAGGGAGGCAGGCAGGAGGGGCTCAGAGTCCAGGAAGGAGGGAGATGAGATGCAAGGCCACCATCTTCACTGCTTCCCCAGCTTAACTCAAGCCTGCAAGAGCAGGGCAGCTCCCATGGGAGCAGGAGTCCATGGCAAGAGGTGCAGGGAACACTGGGAAGTGAAAGAAGCAGGAACCAGCTGGGGACACAGAGGAGCCCCAGGCTGGGGGAACAGCTCCATGAAGGGCTGCCAGGGCTGCCTCACAGCAAGGCAAGGGACAGGCTGGATCCTGATGCTGTTACAGGAGAGATTTAGCTGAATTCCAGCAAGGAAAACAGGGAACAGCAGGAAGCACCTTGATGTATGTGAAGGGCCAAGACTCAGATACAGCAAGGCCTGAAGCCATGGAAAAACAGAACTCTGCAGACCTGCATTTTAAGAAAAGGCTTTACTGCCTGGAACCTTGAAAAATATTCCTGAGTCACAGAAGCCTGGCAGGCCTGAGGGCTCCTTGCCAGCACAATGGGATGCAGCTCCCAGACAGCTCCTGGAGGGCTTTGCTCAGCCCAGCCCAGGCTGTGCTGTGCCCTCATGGCCCATCAGGAACCAGTGAGCCGAGAATTCCGAGCTCAGGGCCTGGTCTGGCTCCACATGGGAGCACCCAGCACGAGCCAGCCACTGAGGCAAGCCCTGTGTGATCCATCAGGCAGGGGGAGCAGGAGAAGGCAGCAGCACATGGAGCCATGATCCAGGTGGTCAGAGCCATGTGGGAATGCTCAGGGAAGAACAGCACTGGACACTGCAGCTCCAGAGTCTCTTTGAGTCTGAGGGGATGTGGCTTCTTCCCTCTGGGACTGTCCACAGCAGCAGGAATCTGTGCTCCCCCCTCACACCCCAGTTTGAGTTGAACAGTTCCTGCATCCCCTTCCCACTGCTGGGGCCACCAGTCTGGCACCAGTCCAGCTCCACACCCTCCTCAGGAGCTCCTCTGCGATGTATCCAAGATCTGCTGGGCAATGTGAGTCAGGGCAGGGAAGGCAGAGCTCTTGGGAAACTCTTGGATGAAGTCTCTGCCTTCTTCCAAGCTCTGGCTGAGCTGGGGGTCCAGGGGAACACAGCCTGTGGGACAGGGAGGCAGAGTGAGAGCTCATTCCCTGCAGGGCCCAGGTCTGCAGCCAGGGATAAAACACACACTGCCACAGTCAGCTCCAGGAAAAATGGTGGGGAAGAGCCACCACTGCCCTCCCTGGGCTCTCCAGGAGATCATTCTCACCTGCAACCACTTCCTCTGGCTCCAAGAGCCCACCCCACCCTGGTGCTTCATGAGAGGGGCTCTCCCACCCGATCCCAGCCCTGTCCAGGGACAGAGCTCAGCCCTCAGCCCCCATTTCTCAGGAAGGCTCCAGATATTCCAACAAGGCTCTCATGGAGCTCCAGGCCTGTTTACACTGTCACCCTGATATCAGCACTCAGAGCAGGCTGCTGGCACCACCACCTCTGCCCCAGCAGGGCCAGGGGCCCACTGTGAGCAGTTTGGATGGCAGAGAAGCAAAGCACAAACCTCAGCTCAGCTCCCAGCCCAGCCCAGCTGCTCCTGGGATGCTCCTTCTCTGTGCTCAGCCCTCCCAGAGCACCATGAGCAGAGCTCTGCTGCAGAGCCACTCACCCAGGAAGGGCACCCCGGCGTGCTTGGCCAGCTCCTCGCCTCCCCCTTTGGAGAAGATGTTTGTGCATTCCTGAGGGAGGAAGAGGAGTGAGTCAGGAAGGCCAGAGCCCTGTGTGACAGGGCAGGAGCTGCCAGCCCTGAGCAGGGCCAGCTCCCCTCCACCCTGCAGCCCCAGGCATTCCCCGTGCACTGCCCTGCCCCTCTCCTGAGCACAGCAGAGCCCAAAGCTGGCTCACAGCATCACCCTCGTGGCATTTCCCAATTCCCCACCCCACCACCCTCAGGAAGGGCCCAGAGCAGCCCCAAGGCTGCACAGTAAGGTCAGGAGGGCTCACAGAGCAGTGGGGGCACACGAAGCCGCTCATGTTCTCCACGATGCCGAGGATGTGCAGCCCTGCCTTCCTGCAGAACGTCAGCTCCCGCCTCACATCCCCCACGGACACAGCCTGGGGGAACAGCAGCAGTTGGGGATCCCTCTGACTGTTGGGGACCCTGACTGTGCCTCCAGAGCACACGTGTACAACAAGCATCCACAGACAACATCCTATGCAAACCTGGGGTGCATTTCCCCCCTGCCAGGAATTCCAGCCCCGTGTCCCACCTGAGGGGTTGTGACCAGGACTGCCCCGAGCAGCTGGTGGGGCCTCAAGGCCTCCACGGTGGAGATGTGCTCGTCGGACGTGCCCGGTGGTGTGTCCACGATGAGGAAGTCCAGCTCCCCCCAGGCCACGTCGGTGACAAACTGTTTGATCAAAGCTATGGAAACAAAAGGGGCAGATAAAAAAACCCCCAAACCACAACTGGCTTCAGCAGGTGTCCCAAAGCCGTGGGACAGGGAGAGGGGACAAGGCTGTCAGCACAACACGCGCTGCACTGTCCCCATCTGAGTGACTTCAACCCATCCTTGTGGAACAGGAGCTTGGTTCCCCCAAGGAATACCCTCTCCAGGAGGGCCCACAGGAGGTTCCCCAGCGGCAGGCCGTGGTGTTACCGTTTTTCTTGGGTCCCCTCCAGACCACGGCGTCGTCGGGCCGCTCCAGCAGGAAGCCGATGGACATGAGGGCGATGGCCTTGTCCTGGCCCAGGAACACGGGCACCCAGCCGCTGTCACACTGGTGCACAGCGCTGTCCTGCACCCTCAGCATGCGTGGGATGCTGGGGCCACACAGGTCCACGTCCAGGATGCCCACCTGGGGACAGGCACAGCCCTTCAGGGCGGGCTCAGATCCCCGGCCGCCCCGTTTCCACAACAGCCACGTTTGGAACACAAATGCTTTAAATTTCATATCCCTCCTGCTCCCCAAGGAGCATCCCCTGGGTGTTTTCAAGTGCTTTATGCCAGAACCCAAGTGGCACAGGCTGCACAGAACCTTTAAAAAGGTCCTCAGGGAATTCAGTCTGTCTCCTGCCCACACATTTCCTTTTTATCCCCATTTTAAGAGTCCTTGATCTCACCCACTTCACCCCACAGAGGGAGCGAGGGTGACACCACAAAGCAGCAAAGTCATGTCCCAGCACCAATTTCAGCAATAAATATTGGGTGATTTAATAAAATAGACAAAAGAGAAATGAACTGGACCACACCATCACAAATTGCATTTTCACAGAGAATCCACACGCTGCCCACCAAGGACACCCACATGGAAAGGGTGGGCAGAATCCAGCCCAGCTGAGGGCAGGAAGGGACAAGGCAGGGCTCAGCCCCCCAAAGGCTCACTCACCCTCTTCCCGGCGTGCCGCAGAGCCAGGGCCAGCTCGGTGGAGAGGGTGCTCTTCCCAACGCCGCCCTTCCCCGACAGCACCAGGACGATGTGCCGCACCCCAGCCAGGTTGGCTCTCTCTGCAGGGGTACCACAGAGCCATGGAATATCCTCAGCGGGGAGGGACCCAGGGATCATCCAGGGCAGCTCCTGGCCCTGCACAGACACCCCAACAATCCCACCCTGGGCATCCCTGAGAGCACTGTCCAAGCACTCCTGGAGCTCTGGCAGCCCCGGGGCTGTGCCCATTCCCTGGGGAGCCTGGGCAGTGCCAGCACCCTCTGGGGGACGAACCTTTCCTGATGCCCACCGTGACCCTCCAGCTATTCCCTGTCCCAGAGATCAGAGCTGCCCCTCGGCATGAGCTGCAGCCCCACTGAGCTCTGCCCTCAGTGTAAGGCAGTGGGAAAGAAGAGGTGGACATGCCACAGGCTTACTGTCATCAGAAGAGGGACAAAGGGAACAATGGCAATAAACACCGTGTGTGGGGAGCAAGGCTGATCCCGATGACCTAAGTGGAAATCGGGCAGCAGAGCAATAAGCACGGGGCTGGTGAGGCTGAGCCGGGCCATGGCCCGAGGCTGACGGTGAGCTCAGGGTGAGCTCATGCCCTTGCCGTTTCCTTCCTCCGTGCCACACCAGTCGCTTCCTGCCGGCCCCGCGCTCCTCTCCAGCCCTCCCCGCATTCCCCGCTGTGCTGTCAGCGCTCCCAGCTCTGCCTCGGGCTCAGCTCCCCCGAGCAGGAGCTGACGGGATCGGAGCCCCTGGCCCGGGACAGCACAGGGGGTAGCCGGGCCGCTCCAGCCACAGCCGGCGAACGCCGTCCGCCCGCCCGGGGCCGACACAACCGGGCACGGACTCAACGCGCCGGGCTGGCCCGCACCGGCGGCATGGAGCCCGCACGGACCATGGCAGAGCTCATCAGCACCTCCGCCGACGGTAAAGGCCACGGGCCCCGCAACGGGGAGGGGGAGAAGGGGCCCGGGGAGGGCGGACGGGGCCCCGCAGCGAGGCGCGGCCGGGACACCGCCCGGTGACAGCGGCAGCCCGGGCCGGGCCCGCTCACTCGGCGCTGTCTGCCGCGGGAGCCGGGCCCGGGCCTCGGGCAAGGCTCAGCGTCACCTTCCGGTAAGCGGTGCCCGCCGCCCACGGGAGCCCGGCCCGGCCCGGAGCGCCCCTCACCAGGGGTCGGGCCGAACACCCCGACACCGGCTCGGCCCGAGCACCCCGGAACTCTGCGGAGCCGGGTCCTGACCCCCCCGCTAGGCCCAGCCATTCCTGCTGGGACGTCCCCCGAGAGACAGGTAGGGCCCCCCAGGCCGAGATCCCGGGTCCCGGTTCCCGGTTCCCGGTTCCCGGTTCCCCGGCCACGGCCTCTCCGCCGCTCACCCCCAGCCGTCTCCTCCATGTTGTCTCCCCGCATCACCCGCTTCCGTCTTCCTCCGGCCCACGGCCCGCCCCCTCTGACTGACAGGTATTCTCTCCAATCGCAAGCCGCACTTTCACTGAGCAACCCGCCCCCCAGGGCCTCACAGCCAATCCACTTCTCGTGCTCCTTTCGCATCAGCCAATGGGCTTAGTGCTTTCCCTTCGCGAGCGGCCGCCCAATGGCGCAGCTCTCTGGCGATTGGCACACGAGGCATCCAATAGAACCGGGCTCTCTCAGACCCCGCCCCCTTCGTCCCCCTCCGCCTGTGAGTGACAGAGCTCTCAGCCAACGGCGAAGGGGCGCGGCGCAGTTGCAGCCAATGAGCGCCCGGGGGCGGTGCCGGGAGCGGATTGTTTATGTCCCGGGAGAGGAAAGTAGGTCAGAGCGCCGCGGGCCGGGCCGGGGCAGTGCCGGGCCGGACCGGGCCAGACCGGGCAGGTGGGCCGGGGGTTCAGGGGACGGGCCGGAGCCGGGAGCCGGGGTTGGGGTTTAGCTGAGGGCGGGCCGGGGTTGTGCGACCCAAGCGCCGTGGCCTGGCCTGGCTCGGCCCTGTCCGGCGGCCTCAGCTGCCGGGACAGCCGGGCTGCGGTGCTCGCCCTCGGTGGAGCCGCTGCCTCCGCGGCCCGGGAGCGGAGCCGGGCCGGGCCGGGCCCCGGGCCGCGGTGCCCCCGCGCCGCTCGGTGCCCGGGGCTGTGCGGGTCACGCCGCGGCAGCGCCTCGGGCCTCGGAAAGGCCTCAGCGAGCCCAGGGCCCCGCAGGGGTGAGCGGCTCGTGGTGGCAGCGCTGCTGTGACAGCAGGAGCGGGACGGGGACCGGCCCCTGTGCTGGCATTGCTGAGGCAGATCCAGTCCTGGGGCGACTCTGGTCAGGCAGGACACTGAGGGGCTGGAGCGTGTCCAGGGAAGGGAACAGAGCTGGGAAGGGGCTGGAGCCCCAGGAGGGGCTGAGGGAGCTGGGAAGGGGCTCAGCCTGGGGAAAAGGAAGCTCAGGAGTACCTTGTGGCTCTGCACAACTCCTGACAGAAGGGGACAGCCAGGGAGGTCGGGCTCTGCTCCCAGGGAGCAGGGACAGGAGGAGAGGAAACTGCCCCAGGTTGTGCCAGGGGAGGTTTAGGTTGGATATCGGGAGAATTTCTTCATGGGATGGGTGGTCAGGCACTGGCACAGCTGTCCAGGGCAGTGGTGGAGTCATCATCCTTACAGGGGTTTAGAAGCTGTGTGGATGTGGCACTTGGGGACATGGTTCAGTGATGGCTTCAGCAGTGCTGGGGGAATGTTGGACTCCTTGATCCAAGAGATCTTTCCCAGCCATAACGATTCCATGTCTGACTCTGCCATTGGTGCTGGGATCTCTGTGCTGGCTCTAAGCCCCAGCCTTAGTGAGGAGGGTAGGGCAGCTCTGGAATTGTCACTTCTACACCTGCCAGAGTCCTGGGTTATTGTTCTCCTCTTGCACTCCCTGACCCTGGAAGGGCAGAAAGGAAACTCCTGCAGCTCCAGCTGCACAAAGAGCTGGGAGCAAGGCCTGAGGCTGCTGTGTGCCCAGAGCCCAGAGTTTGCAGCCCTTCCCTTGATGCCTTGTGCAGGCTGCCCTAGAACAGAGACTGGACAGAGTTACAGAATAAAGTAGGGATTTTTAGAGGGCTTCAGTGGATCCACCTTGGGCAGCACAAGGGCCCAGCCAGGGCTGCACCCAAGATGAGCCAAAATGGTCACAAAATGCACAACCAGTCTCGGGGTCTCTCACTTTTATAAGTTCTGCTTCATTTGCACAGTGGAGTTAATTGTCCAATTACAGCTTTAGCCCATGCAGTCCCATTATTCTTGTTTTTCTCTCTTCAGCCCACGTTGTTTATGCTCTTGGGCCTGAGATTTGGATCATTTGTCCTTGGTGCCCAGCTGGAGCAGGAATTGTTTTGTCTCCCTGCTCTGTGCAGAGCTCACCATCCCATAGTGTGAAGCTCAGACCCACACACTAAAGCAGCACAGAACCTGAAAAACAGAAAAGCCAAAACCTGAGGCATCACTTCCCTTCTGCCTGTTGTCCTTGAGGCAAGTTGGGACAGGTCTGTCACAACCCTGGTTTCCTTCCAGTGAGCAGAAAAGTGCTTTCTCTTCCTCTCCAAGCACTGAGAGCAAAGTCTCCCATCAGAGGGCAGCTGCAGGTGGACAGCCTGCCCTGGAGACAGCCAGGCTGCAGGGGGCTGGGGCAGGAGCCAGGACAGCTGCTGGAGGCTCACTGGGCAAAGGGGGGCTGTGTCTTGGAGCAGCCTGGGACAGTGGAAGGTGTCCCTGCCCATGGCAGGGGGTGGAACGAGATGAGCTTGAAGGTCCTTCTGACCCAAAGGACTCCGTGATTCTGACAGCCCTGAAGCCCCCCAGGCCAGGTGAGAGGTGGCTGCTGGATACAGTTCCTGCAGAGGAGCAGCTGCTGCCACCACAGCTGGATACTGGGAGCGTTCCTGGGGCCAGCTGAACAGTGGCTCAGGGAGGAGTTGACCCTGGGTGGAGAAAGAGGTTGGAAGTTTGCAGAGGCTCTTCACGTGCACGGAACTGTGACGGTGTTCACAGGGGTTCTTGGGTTGGGGAAGAGATGAGGGTCTGACTCCATGGTTCAAAAGGCTCGATTTATTATTTTATTATATATATTACATTAAAACTATATTAAAATAATAGAAGACAAGGTTTCATCAGAAGGCTGGCTAAGAATAGTATAGGAAAGAATGATAACAAAGGTTTGTGGCTCAGGCTCTGTGTCTGAGCCAGCTGACTGTGATTGGCCATTAATTAGAAACAACCACGTGAGACCAATCACAGATGCACCTGTAGCATTCCACAGCAGCAGATAACCATTGTTTACATTTTGTTCCTGAGGCCTCTCAGCTTCTCAGGAGGAAAAATCCTAAGGAAAGGATTTTTCATAAAAGATGTCTGCGACATGGAACTTCGTTTGCTGATCTTGTGCTGTTCCCCTGGGGTGTTTGGTGACCCGGGGAGGTGGCAGAGGTGTGACAGAGGTGTGGCAGCAGTGTAACCAACGCCGTGTTCCTTCCCAGCCTACCTGCGTGGGGGCAGCATGGCGCGGCGCCCGCGGAGCAGCCGGGCCTGGCGCTTCGTCCTGAGCGGGGTGCGGCGCGAGGCCGACGGCCGGGCCGGTGCGCGGGGCTGGGGCTACGACTCCGACGGCCAGGTAGGCTGGGCTGGGGGCTGTGGGTGCCACCGGGGGCTGTCATCTCATTGCAGGGGTTCCATACTGGTGTATCCTTATCACAAAAGTTTCATACCTTCTGTTGGGGAAGATGAAACAGGAAAGCCTTATAAATGATTGTCTGGCAAAAGATTTTGGGAATATAAAAACTATAAGTGAGATTGAAATGAAAGCAAGCTTTGAGATCCCTCAGTTACTGAACAACTGGAAAACAATGGCATGGCCGGCTGAATGTAATCCCCTTTTGATGGAACAACACCCTCTGCTTGCAGACAGCTCCAAGGGTCAGAGCAGACCCTACAGCTTGGCAGAAGGGGCCCAAAGAGGAGTTTATAGGGTTTAAAATGTAACACAGTATGGTAATGTAATGATTCTTATAGGCTGTATGTAAATGCTACAGGATTTGTATCTTGTACTAGATTGATTAGTGAGAATTAGAATATTCAACACAGAAGAAGATTTATGGTATTGTAATGGGAACCTTGCTCTCTTACCCCTTTTACTCTCTTACCCTCTCATCCTCTCTGCCCCTCTCTTCTCTCGGGCCTGCTCCAGCTGTGGCTGGCAGCTCCCAGCAGGGCCCTGCCCCCAGGCCCTTTGCAATAAACCCCAAGTTCCTGACCTGGCTGCAGAGATCTCTGTCTCCATCCCGATCGTCCCCGCCCCCGACGCTCCTACACCTTCTTAGTGTTTTCTCATGGGTGGCTCCTCAGACTCTTTGTTCTTCACAAAGCACCCAACTGACTCCAGTTCCCTTCTCAAGCAGCCACCCCACTCTTTTTTAGCACTCTTCTTCTCATTGCTTACAGTGTGGCCTGTTAAAGTCAGGCCTGTTCCTAATCTTTGATAATTGGCCCAGGGGTAAGATTACTTTCTACACTATCTTTATTTTCTTATATTCCATCCCCCTACAACAGGGGGTGTTTTCCTGCTCCTGATACCCAGTCTGAACTGGCCAAAAGCAGGAAGGATTCAGTAATTATCAATATTGATACTAAACTAAAAGCTTTTTCAAGCATAGAATGGGTGTGTCATACATTAAGTACATACAGTATTTTTGTTATCATTAGGTTAGGCGTGACATACACGTGATTAGGGTCCAAGAAGAAAAAATTTTTTTATTTTGCGTGTTCTATAGCTTATACACTTTTACCAAAGCATGATCTGAAGTCATCAATAACTTATTTTATTCATTGGTGCAAAGCAATTAGTGTAAATATAATTGGCAAAAGTTTTACAGAAATTTAATAAGGCATGTACACACAGCTACTTATGCATGTAGTCTAGCTTACAAAAATTTTCATGTATCTTTTCTAATCTGTTTCCATGCTGACAGCCTTGTCTTCTTCCTTGCTATGGATACACTTGAAAATCATCAATTGTTATTTCTTCTATTAACTCAGCTTTGCTTGCAGGCCAGCTGTCAAACCCCTCCATATTTTTATAAATTTTTTTGGAAGCAGAGTTTTAGATAAGTGTTTGAAGTGGATCAGTTCCCTAACCAGGCTGGCTGTGCTCCCTCCTGCGCTGTGAGTGGCTTGGAGGTGGTGGTGGAGGTTGCAGGGCAGTGTCTTCAGACTGAAATTTCTTCACATTTTCCTGCTCTGCAGTGTGAGCCCCACTTCTGAACCTGATACAGGTGTGCTGGAGATGGGAACACAGCAGGGAGAGCAAGAGTAAAACAGTGCAAGGAGTGACTGATTCGCCTCTGCCATCCTTGCCTGTTTTCCTAATTCTTGAGTGTGTGGGCTGAGTTCCCTGTGCAGTGCTGGGGACACAAGGAGCTGCTCCAGGAGCTTCAGAGCCACGCTGAAGCCAGGAGGCTCTGCCAGAGCTCAGTGTCCAAACCCAGGCACTGTGCTCCCAGAAAATGAGCAGTTTTCTGTCTCTGCAGCCAGGGGAATGACAGGATTTCTAGGCAGCACTACTTGGGAAAGTTAGAAGTTAGGAAAGACAGAACCCAAGCTCTTGGGTCTGCAGGCCAGAGCAGGCCTGGGCAGTATGTCTGTAAGACCAAGTAGTTTCAGTTCCCTGTCTTACACAGCTGCAAGAACATGAGTTTAAAGGATTTTTGTCATTAAATACCCCTGACCATGGTGGTGAATAACAACCAGGTACACCTGAGCAGCATGTAAACCTAGAGTAACTCTGCAACCAGTGGTAAGAGAATCCCTTAGGCAACACCATAACACAGGAGTGAAACTGGGCTGTGGCTCTCCCCATGTCCAGTCCAGAATCACTGTGGTCTCTTGGCACTGGGGAGCAGTAAATCAGGTTTTTGTGTTCATGAAAGTAAACAAAAGCCCTTTAATCCTGCCCTGGGTTCCCGTGGGCCTGTCTGCAGTGCTGGCCTGAGGAGCTGCAGCCATGCTCATCAACTGGCTCCCTTTGTTCTGCCCCCTCTCCCTGGTCCTCCTGTGCCTCCCAGCCTCTTCACAGCCTCTGCAGAGCAGTGCTTGGCTCTGCTGATAGCTGGATCCTGCCTGGTGAAAGCCAAAGCTTTAGCACAGCATTTCCTTCAGAATGTGTGTGTTCCAGACTTGGGCTGTCCCCCTGCTGTGACAGCTCCGTGTCCCTGGCAGGCACACAGGGTGTACCTGCACTGCAAAGTGCTGAGGGGTCCCTGAGGCTCAGCAGGCACTATCCATGTCCCAGAGCAGGGTGATCCCATGGGCACAGCCTCTCCCTGTATGACACGAGCCTGGGGATGTCCCAGCAGAGCCCTCCTGGAGCTCTGCCAGCCCAGCTGCCATGGCCAGGGTGCCCAGCAGTGAGCATTCCTATAATAAAAGCCTCTGTTCTGGCCTATATTATACCGGGAGCCCATCCCCAGGGGGACAGGGTGCCCGAGTTGCCAGGCTTAGCTCAGGCCAGTGCCACGGGGCTACCCTCTAGCAAGCAATAGTGGTTATCAGCTCTTACAGTGATTGCAAGCTCTCAGGATTTCAGCTCTTGCTTGCTGGGTAAGTTTGCCCTTGGCTGAGGCTGCAGCAGACGGAGAGAGGAGAAGGAGGCGCTCGGGGGTTCCGCAGCGATGGTTTTATTGAGGGATCTGCGAAGGGTCCCGGGTCAGCTCTTCTTCCCCCGAATGGGCTAAGGATGCCTCTTTTATAGGGTTAGGGGGGATCCAGATTTGACCAATAGTAAGGGTTAAAGTAACATAGCCTATAGGGTTACAGGGATGAGCTTTGGGGCGGGGGTCAGGGAGACATGGACTAAAGTTGCTGTCTCAGCATTCCTATTATTCAGTTCTCCATGGGGCTTTGCCCATGTCTGTGGAGTCTGCTACACATTCCCACTCTCCCCAGCAGTGAGCATTCCTTGAGCATTCCCGCTCTCCCCAGCAGTGAGCATTCCTTGAGCATTCCCGTTCTCCCCAGCAGTGAGCATTCCTGTTCTCCCCAGCAGTGAGCATTCCTTTAGCATTCCTGCTCTCCCCAGCATTCCTGTTCTCCCCAGCAGTGAGCATTCCTGTTCTCCCCAGCAGTGAGCATTCCTGTTCTCCCCAGCAGTGAGCATTCCTTGAGCATTCCCGTTCTCCCCAGGAGCGAGCATTCCTGCTCTCCCCAGCATTCCCTCTCTCCCCAGCAGTGAGCATTCCTGCTCTCCCCAGCATTCCCGCTCTCCCCAGCAGTGAGCATTCCTGCTCTCCCCAGCATTCCGCTCTCCCAGCAGTGAGCATTCCTGCTCTCCCCAGCATTCCCGCTCTCCCCAGCAGTGAGCATTCCTGCTCTCCCCAGCATTCCCTCTCTCCCCAGCAGTGAGCATTCCTGCTCTCCCCAGCATTCCCTCTCTCCCCAGCAGTGAGCATTCCTGCTCTCCCCAGCATTCCCTCTCTCCCCAGCAGTGAGCATTCCTGTTCTCCCCAGCAGCACAGCGACTCGGATTCGGAGCCAGAGTTCTCCTCCTTGTCTCCCTCCATCCCGAGTGCCATCCCTGTGACTGGAGAGTCCTACTGCAACTGTGAGAACCAGAGTGAAGCTCCCTACTGCTCCAGCCTGCACGCCCTGCACCGTGTCCGTGACTGCCGCTGCGGCGAGGAAGACGAGTGTAAGGGGCTGGGGACGGGGGGGCAATGCGGCCTCTGCCGGGTTTTGGGGTATCCCCAGTGGGTCCGGATAGCACAGTCCTGTTCAGCACAGCCTGAGTTCCCAAGCAGCTCCCAGCTGCAGGCTACCTTAGCTAGCTTAGGTGATATCAGCTCTAGTGATTATTAGCTCATTTTGTGATTTCAGCTCTTTGCTTGCTAGGTGACTTAGGCAGATGCAGGGATGTTGCGGTGCAATGTAATAGCCTGTTTCAGCTATCCCAGTTCCTTCCCCAGGTGTGCCAGCAACCTCTCCCTTCCTCTTCCTTGCCCCCTGCTAAGTGCTGTCCATCAGTCTTGGCATTCCAGAAAGGGCATCGTGTGATTGGTGAAGTTCAAAAGATGCCTCTCAGCCCTGGGGACATTGGGCCATCCAGGTGTCATTTGTCCCCTGAGACTTCCCCTCCCTTACTTGGTTGGTGGGATCCCTATCCCTTCCCTCCCCCTCTCACTGGGGTTAAAAGCAACAGCAACAACACGGTTCAGGGAGGTTCTGTTGGAGCTGTTGCTGCATTCAGAGGCCTGTGGGCCAGGAATAAAGCTCTGGATCCAAACCCTCCAGCAGAACCCAACTCCTTTCCTTCACCTCGCCTTGAAGCCTCTGTGCCAGAGGTAAACCTGAGCTCCTGCATGCCTGGACTTGTCCCACGCACCCAGCTGCAGCATCCAGCCAGCCAAAGGTGCCTCTGAGGTGAAACACCACAGCTGCCACCCTTGGTCAGGCAGCAAGGGCCAGACCAGCCCAGGCATGTTCCATCTGGCAGTACAGGGAGAGAGAGGAGAAGTGCTGTGTGAGGTTCCACAGGGATATCTTTATTGAATCTTCTGCAAAGGTTCTCAGGGACAGCTCTGCTGCTGAGCTGGGCAAAAGTAGCCCTTTATATAGGGTACAGGGGTTTTAGAAATTGTCCAGTAGTAAGGGTCAAAGGAAGGTGACCTATAGTCTTACAGAGAGGTAAGCAAGTGCCTGGAGGTGGGAGAGGGGCTTCTAAGGTCCAGTCATCATGACTAGGCATTTCCTGTCTTAGGCTGCTGAATGCCATGGTGGCGTTGCAGGCCCTGGGCCTGCTACAGAGGGTGCCCTGCAGTGTCCCGTTCCTGTCCCAGCATCCCTGTGTTTACACCCTGAGGCACAGAGGATTACCAGCCCCTGCCTGCTGTCGTGTTTCAGGCTCAGGGCTGATGCTGTCGCGGCGTCAGCGCTCACCCCTGGGACCTGCTGTCCGATCCGGCTTAGGCCCCAGTGAAACAGAGCCCTGCTTAGGGCCCTCCTGATCCCTGCAGGGGCTGCCAGGGTGCCTGGCTCAGAGCACAGGGAGGACTTGGGCTGGGGGAGAGCCTGTGGCAGGGCAGAGCCACCCCTTGATCCCGTGAGGAGTGTGGGGAGAAGGGAGACTCTGCCCAGTGTCAGCCAAAATTTGGCCTGGTGAATGCTGACGTTGGAACCCTGATCCATCCCTGGTGGGACACTGCAGAGTGGTTCATACCTCAAGCAGTTCTCTGATGTGCACAGCTTAAGATTTATCCTCTTAAACAAGAAGAGAAATAGAAACAAACCCACTAACAGGCCTTGAAAACAAACATCTGCCTATACTTTGGCTTGGGGCTGGTTCCCTGAGGGTCTTTGCCCATCCTTGTCCCCTGTGTGCTTCCTCAACAGATTTTGACTGGGTGTGGGATGACCTGAACAAGTCAACAGCCACGCTGCTGACGTGTGACAACCGCAAGGTGAACTTCCACATGGAGTACAGCTGTGGCACGGCCGCCATCCGTGGCAACAAGGAGCTGGCAGAGGGCCAGCACTTCTGGGAGATCAAGATGACCTCCCCGGTGTATGGCACTGACATGGTACGTGTGGGGCACGCAGAAATGCCCAGGAGTTTGGATAGGGGCTGGCAGGATGAGGTTCCACCATGGCAGATGAGCTTTGAGGCTGTCTGGAAGTGCACAAGTCCATGGGGAGCTGATGGGATGCATCCCTGGGATCTGAGGGAGCTGGTGGATGAAGTGGCTTAGCCACTGTCTGTCATACTGGAGAAGCTGTGGCAGCTTGGTGAAGTTCCAGTGACTGGAAAAAAGGAAACATAACCCCCATTTTTAGAAAGGGAAATAAGGAACATCTGGGGAAGTACAGGCTGATCAGTCTCACCTCTGGGCCTGGCAAACGTGGAGCAGATCCTTTTGGAAGCTATGCAAAGGCATGTGGAAAGAGTGGATGTGATTGATGACATCCATCATGGCTTCACTAAGGGATTCAGTGGCCTTCTGTGATGGGGTTGCAGTGTTGGTGGAGGAGGGATAGGGAACTGATCTCATCTGCCTGAACTTATGCAAAGCATTTGTTGCTGCCTTGCATGGCATCCTTGTCTCTAACCTAGAGAGACATGGATTTGACAGAGGGACCACTTGATGGGTGTGGAATTGTCGGTATGAGCACATGCAAAGAGTTGGGAGTCGACAGAGACCAGTGACAAGTGACATTGCTCAGGGGCTGGCACTGGGACCAGTATTGTATCACATCTCTGCTGGGGACATGGACAGTGGGATCAGGGCACCCTCAGCCAGACTGGAGCTGGCACCCAGCTCTGTGGGGAGGTGACACCTTGGAGGGGAGGGATGGGGCATCCAGAGAGACCTGGACAGCCTGGAGAGGTGGGGCCATGGGAAAAAAGTTGAACAAGGCCCAAGTGCCAGTGCTGCACCTGGATCAGGGCAGTCCCAAGCACCAATCCAGGCTGGGCAGAGATTAAGTGAGAGCAGCCCTGGGGGAAGGACATGGAGTGTTGGAGGATAAGAACTGGACATGGCCTGGCCATGAGGACCCAGAACCCCCCCTGGGCTGGGCTGAGCCCCCAGCGTGGGCAGCAGGAGGGGGGAATTCTGCCCTTCTGCTCCCTCAGGTGAGACCCCACCTGCAGAGCTGCCTCCAGATCTGGGGCCCAGCACAGGAAGGATGTGGAGCTGCTGGAGAGAGTCCAAAGGAGCCCATGGAGATGCCCCAAGGGCTGGAGCCAGGCTGGGAGAGCTGGGGGTGCTCACCTGGAGAGGAGAAGGCTCCAGGGACACCTCAGAGCCCCTTGCAGGGCCTAAAGGGGCTCCAGGAGAGCTGCAGAGGGACTTTAGATAAGGGCATAAAATGACAAGACACGGGGAATGGCTCCCACTGCCAGAGGGCAGGGCTGGATGGGATATTGGGAATTAGGAATGTGAGGGTGGGCAGGCCCTGGCACAGGGTGCCCAGAGCAGCTGTGGCTGCCCCTGGATCCCTGGCAGTGCCCGAGGCCAGGCTGGGCAGGGCTTGGAGCACTTGGGACAGTGGGAGGTGTCCCTGCCATGGCAGGGGGTGGAATGAGATGAGCTTTACAGTTCCTTCCAACTCAAGCCATTCTGTGACTCTGTGAACAGGACAGGGACCTTCTCCAGCATTTTAGCTGCACCTCTTCACTTAGGAAAGGAAATCAGAGCTGGGAGCCTTCAGTTCCACCCTGAAACCTCTGACTTGGCTTCACCAACCCCTCTGGGTGTTTTGGGCTGAGCCAAGGAGAGGAGGGAAGAACTGGAGGTGGAATCTTGGTTGTGTCTTGCTGCTTGAAAAGACACTGAGCTCGTGTTCTCCCTCCCTGCTTTGCCTGGCAGATGGTGGGGATTGGGACATCGGACGTGAACCTGGACAAGTACCGCCACACCTTCTGCAGCCTGCTGGGCAAGGATGAGGACAGCTGGGGCCTCTCCTACACAGGTAACACAGCCAGGGTGGCTGGGTGGGCAGCAGTGGCACAGGAGGTGCCACCAGGCCTGTGAATCCCTTTGTTAAGGACACCAGAGCAGCCGCTGGCAGCTCACAGCCCTTGGAGCATCTCTCCTGGCCCACTGTCACAGACATGTTTTCTGAAAAATCCTTTCCTTAGGATTTTTTCTCCTGAGAAGCTGAGAGGCTTCAGGAACAAAATGTAAACAATGGTTATCTGCTGCTGTGGAATGCAACAGGTGGATCTGTGATTGGTCTCATGTGGTTGTTTCTAATTAATGGCCAATCACAGTCCAGCTGTCTGGACTGTCTCAGTCAGTCACAAGTCTTTGTTATCATTCTTTTTCTATTCTATTCTATTCTATTTCTATTCTATTCTAACCTTCTGATGAAATCCTTTCTTCTATTCTTTTAGTATAGTTTTAATATAATATATATCATAACATAATAAATCAGCCTTCTGAAACACGGAGTCAGATCCTCGTCTATTCCCTCATCCTAAGACCCCTGTGAGCACCATCACAGCCCACACTTGGAGAGCCCTTAGACCTGGTGTGGGACCCTGCCAGGGCACCAGGGTACTACTGTCACATCAGCCCTTTGGGGTTTCAGTGCTGCTCCCTGTGCTCTGGAGTTGTAAGACCTCACTTTGCCCTTCCACCAGCCACTCTGGGATGGGAGGGCAGGGGTCAGAAATGCAGGGATGTTTCTGGCACTGAGCGAGCCTGTACCACCAGCATGGGAGTTGGGATGAATCTCTGGAGTGCAGGTTTTCCACAGAATGCCATTTTTGGGTGTGTTTTCAGGACTGCTGCACCACAAGGGGGACAAAACAAACTTCTCCTCGAGGTTTGGCCAAGGCTCCATTATTGGGGTGCATTTGGACACGTGGCACGGGACACTCACATTCTTCAAGAACCGCAAGTGCATAGGTGAGAGCCTGGGATGGGGTGGGAGCAACTCGAGTCTGGCTGCAGCAGGAAACACTGGGAAAGCAGAAGACCAAGGTGTGAAGTGAGTGGGAGGAAGGTCATGTTTGTTGTTGAATAGATTGGAATTCTAGAAAGCTTTTCCCAGCAGCTTTGCAGTTAATGGAGTTGGGGTAGGTGGGAGGGGGGAGATCCCTGTGTCTAAGCTAACGTGCCCTCCCTGGTGCTGTGCCCTGGCAGGGGTGGCAGCCACAAAGCTGCAGAACAAGAAGTTTTACCCCATGGTGTGCTCGACGGCAGCCAAGAGCAGCATGAAGGTGATCCGGTCCTGCGCCAGCCGCACGTCCCTGCAGTACCTGTGCTGCTTCCGCCTGCGCCAGCTCCTGCCCGACTACGTGGACACGCTGGAGGTGCTGCCCCTGCCCCCAGGACTCAAACAGGTGCTGCACAACAAACTGGGCTGGGTCTTGAGCATGAACTATAGCACGTCGAAGCCTTCCTCCTCCTCATCCTCGGGGAGCGACTCGGACAGCTCGTGCGGCTCGGATGCGGAAGCCTGCCAAAGGAAGAGGTGCAGGAGGACATAATGGCTCTGCACAGCACGTGGGTGGGGTTTGTTGTGTTGTCTGCAAGGGCCAGGCAAGCCTGATGCACCTCTTCCTTCTGGGGACATCCATTTCTACCTGTTGGCAAAGATTTCTCCAGCGCTGTGCAAATCTTTGGCCTCAACATCCATCACAGGCATTTAGAAGAGCTGCTGGCTCCAAGAGATGCCAGCTCTGACACAAGAAATTTGTGGTGAAATATCTGAGCTTCATCTCCTGACTTGCTATGGAAGGCAGCACCTCTCCCCAAAGGATCTCTCTTCTCCCTGTTGGCACAGACAACGTTTAAGAAATTGGACTTGATGACAGGAGTTGGACTTGATAATCTTCATGGCTCCCTTCCCACTCAGGATGGTCAGGCAGTCTCCTGGCTGGAGTGTGCTGGATTCCTGTCAGATACAGACCTGACTCACTGAGACACAATCCCAAACCCGTCCTCTCCTCTCTGTGTGTGTAGGTTTGGTGTCTGCCATGACCTCGTCCTGCTCTGGGGCACAATGGAGCAGCAGCTGCAGCGAAAGGGCCCCCAGAGACTCTGCTGGGAGCAGGTACAGGAGCTGAGCTGTGGCTGCTGTTCCTCGAACCCCTGGGGACTTTTAATTGCTTTGCATGTTGGTTTCTTCTGCTTCTCCTCTGTCCAAGACTGTGTTAAACTGTAGTAATAAATGTAGAAGCTGTCTCTTGTTCCTCTTGGGGCCCTTGAAGGCAGGAGGCTGCAGGTGCTTGTCAAAAGTAGCCTGGGCAGGAGCGTGGAGGGGAGGTTTAGGGTGCAGCAGTTGTGTGTCAGAGCTGGAGGAGGTGAAGGCAGCAGAGATGCCCTTGTCTGTGCCCTGGGCAGGGCTCTTGTGCTTCCCACTGAAGCAGAAGCCTGGCTGGGGTGGTGTTCAGTGGAGCCAGGCTGGTGCCTGTGGCTGTGCACTGGAAGGGAGGCTGCAGGGTTTATAGTGCCTGTCCTCTGGCAGGTCACACTGGGAAAAACACCCCAAACCCCCACCCCAGAGCCTGGCACTCAGAGCAGCCCCTCCAAACCTTTGTGGTCCTGCTGAGGGCAAATGCTGGATTAGGACCTGGACAAGTGCCTCACTGTGCTGTGGCCTCATGCCACTGCCAGGGAATGGGCTCTGTGCTCCCACAGGGCTGGTGCCAACCCAGGCCTGCAGGGCCTGTAGTCAGCCCAGGGAGCTTTCCCCAGCCTTTGAGCTCTCCTCTGGTGGACTGAGGAGTCAGGGCTGAGCTGGTGCTGTTGGCCTTGCAAAGGGCATTGCAAAGTGGAACAGAGCTGAGGTATGGATGGGAAATGGCTTTTAACCATTTCTCTCTGTGGGTTTCCTTCCAACACATTCCAGCTGCTGCCTTTTCCTCTGCTCCCATCACAGACCCCACAGGCTCAGGTAAAACTTGCACCCTGTGCACTTCTTCCCTGCTGAGCTCATTCCCAGTCCTGAAGCAAAGCTGGCTCTTGCTGCTCTGGGGCCAGGCTTTGAATGAGAGCTTTACTGCAGTAGGTCAGGCTCTGTCCATGCCCTGTCCTGCTGCTGCAGCCAGAATAAGCTGCTTTGCTTTTGCTCTTCCCCAGAACTGACTCAAGCAGCAGCAGCTGCAGGGAGGAACGTGGTTTGGAGGGGCTCTCCTGCTCCTGCTCCTGCAGCACTGGTTGCTCCAGGGCTGTGGGAACAACTCCAGGAGTTCTGTGTCACTGTGGGAAACCCCAGTGAACAATCCCAAACCTCAGCAGGCACTGGGGGAGCCCTGGCCCACCCCCATCCTGGCTGTGGCTATTTCTGGCTAATAATGGAGCTTTGGGAAAAGAGAATCCCATCCTAACCCACCATTTCCCATGGATTTTCTGGAGCTTGCTCAGCATTTTCTCATGTTGGGAGTTCAGTGAACAAACTGCCCTGCCCTGAGCTCTGTTACCCCAAGGAAGTGGTTCCTCTCCTCTCAGCTGGTTTTGACAGTTGGCAGATGTTTTCCAAAGTGACTCAAACAGGACCCACGTGTCCCTGGAAGCCACAGCAGGATCTACAGAAACAGATCCCACAAAGAGCCAGAGCAGGACCTGGAAGGTCAGGAGACACTGAAGAAAATACATGGCTTGTCCAGCACCTCACCTGCAAGGACAGAGCTACACCAGCCCCTGTTCCAACATTCCTCAGCTCTCACAGGAGACAGGCAGCTTTCCAGCCAGTGGGAGAGAAAGCTGGGGAAGCTGAAAGAGGAAATGAGAGCCAAGAGGGTGAAGAAAGCATCTGTAATGAGACATTTATTGATGTGCAAGTCTCTGTTCTGAAGGAGAATCAGCTGCTTCCCCTGGCTGGGCTCCCAGCTGCAGCTCAGCCACAGCCAAGCCTGGCACATAAAAGGAGTGACCAACACCAGGCACAGTCCCTCTGTGGGGAGCAGGACAGAACCAGAACAGGGCTGGGCTTAGAGATGTGCCCCAGCACAGTGGTCTTGGCCACTGATGTCCCATGTCACTGGGATGCTCAGAGGGTGTCACTTGTCACCTTCTGTGCTAACTGCTCCTTAGGCACAGAAAAGCAGGGAACAGTTAGCAGAGATGCTCCACAAGACCCCAGTCTTCCTTTCAGGACTCAATCCCATTGTTACAGTGAGGATCCACAACTGAGCCTTCATCCAAACATATCAGGATGGGGGAGATAAAGCTCAGAACAAACAAATCTCTATTGCTTGGAGACAGACCTTGCACACAGCCAGTTGTGTGCTATCTCTCCAGAGAGAGCTGTAAGGCCACTTCATAACATCCTAGAATGGTTTGGGTTGGAAAGGACCTTAAAGTGCATCTCATCCCACCCCCTGCCATGGCAGGGACACCTCCCACTGTCCCAGGCTGCTCCAAGCCCTGCCCAGCCTGGCCTTGGGCACTGCCAGGGATCCAGGGGCAGCCACAGCTGCTCTGGGCACCTGTGCCAGGGCCTGCCCACCCTGCCAGGGAACAATTCCTTCCCAGTATCCCATCCATCCCTGCCCTCTGGCAGTGGGAAGAAACTCATCTTCCAGAGAGGTTGTGCTGAGGCCAGAGACCAGGGCTCCAGGGCAAGGAAAAGGACAGGAGAGTGTTTGACTACGTGAGATTATATAAAAAAAGGTTCTGTCAGAGTTCCTCATCCAGTAGGAGTCTTATATGATTAATGTTCACAAAAACAAGCATGTGCTGAGAAAAATGTGCCTTCATCCACTGGCTGAGCTGCTGTCAGAAGGGTCAGAGCCTCCCAGCCTAATCCTGCTCCTGCCATTCTCAGTCAGGAACAGCAGAAAGCTCAGGGGGGTGGGGGGAGGGAGACCTTGGTGAGCTAAAACAGCTCCCTGAAGGATCAGAGAGCAGAAGAGCAAGGAAGGTGTGGGGTACACCATGAGGAGAGCTTGGTGTCCAGTGGAAAGCCCCCTCAGCTCTGGAGTGACACATTTCCTGCCTGAGGGGCTGCAGCTCTCAGACTGCAGCAGCAGCAGCCACTGGGACATCAAACCAGAGCTGAGGCACAGACCATGGGGCTGCCCCAACAACCACTGAGCCGCCCTGGCTGGCTGGGCAGCCCAAGACACCCCCTGGGGAACATCCAACAGGTGATGTGAGCAGGTCCTGGGAATTGGGACCACAGCAGGGAGAGGCCTGGGAGGGCCAACAGGAGGTGAGCAAATACCACTGGAACAAGGCTATGGTTTAATCACACACCCAGAGACAAGGCTTGCTTCCCTGGAGAACTGGTGGCACATTCAGGGCTTATTTGCTCCATCAACACAGAGCTTTTAGTGAAGATTCCCATGACAGCCCTCCCTGCCCCTGTCCTCCAAGCTTTAACAGGCCACAGAGGGCTTTGAGGGCTCACCTGGAGCAGGGAAGGGGTTGCTTCTACTGTAGCTGCTGCTGGGCTGACTCTGTTCTACTGCTGGAATTGCCACTTCCACACCTGCCAGAGTCCTGGGTTGTTCTTGGGAGGGCAGGAAGGAAACTCCTGCAGCTCCAGTTGCACAAAGAGCTGGGAGCAAGGCCTGAGGCTGCTGTGTGCCCAGAGCCCAGAGTTTGCAGCCCTTCCCTTGATGCCTTGTGCAGGCTGCCCCAGAACAGAGACTGGACAGAGTTACAGAATAAAGTAGGGATTTGTTAGAAGGCTTCAGTGGATCCACCTTGGGCAGCACAAGAGCCCAGCCAGGGCTGCACCCAAGATGAACCAAAATGGTCACAAAATGCACAACCAGTCATGGGGTCTCTCACTTTTATAAGTTCTGCTTCATTTGCATATTGGAGTTAATTGTCCAATTACAGCTCCAGCCCATGCAGTCCCATCCTTGTTTTTCTCTCTTCAGCCCGTTGTTTGTGCTCTTGGGCCTGAGATTTGGATCATTTGTCCTTGGTGCCCAGCTAGAGCAGGAATTGTTTTGTCTCCCTGCTCTGTGCACAGAGCTCACCATCCCCTAATGTGAAGCTCAGAGTTACACATTAAAGCAGCATAGAACCTGAAACATATAAAAACTAAAACCTGAAGCATCACTCTGGCATTAAGCTCTGGGCTTCTTCTAAAACCTCTTTCTGCCAAGGGCTAATATTTTTTCCCCACTCAATCTTCTTTCCTTTCCTGGACATCTCCAGAGCACGGGGTTGAAACGCTTTTCCTAAGGTCAACTTCCCTCCTTGCCTAGTGCTGAGTCACCACTGCATTCACCACGAGGACACATTTTCATCTGCAGAGACTCAAAAGGATCTTGAGACACACAAATAATCTGGGCCCTTCCACTGACAGCATCAAGGACAGGCTGGCAGGCACAGACAAACAACCCTGTAACTTTCACTGAGGTTTCCCAAAGCTCTGGGCTTGGGATGTGAGGGAATTATTCACTTGTCCAGGTGTTTTGTTGCTGTCCTTGTCAGAGAGGTGCTGGCCAAATTCCTACTACACACAGCACATGGTGTGACCCCATGGCTGCAGCAGGCAGAGAAGTGGGAGGTGAAATGTGTAACACATGGACCCAGGCTCAGGTGAGGCAGGACAGCCCGAGGTTCTCACCCTCATCACCCCTGCTAGCCCTGGTGTCACTGTCCCTGGGAGTGGCCAAAAACCCCTGGACGTGGTACTGACTGATATGAGCGGGCAGTGGTGTTTGGTCAAAGGCTGGACTTGATCTTGGAGGCCTTTTCCAACCTTAATGATGCTCTGAAAGCACACGTGGGTTGGACACTTCCCTGGGAGACATGAGCATGGATGGGAGGGGAGGGAGCCTGAGATGACAGGGGAGGGAGCAGGGATGGCAGGGGAGGGCAGGGATGGCAGGGAGGGCAGGGATGGCAGGGCAGGGAGCAGGGATGGCAGGGGATGGAGCAGGGATGGCAGGGGAGGGCAGGGATGGCAGGGGAGGGAGCAGGGATGGCAGGGGAGGGCAGGGATGGCAGGGCAGGGAGCAGGGATGGCAGGGGATGGAGCAGGGATGGCAGGGGAGGGAGCTGGGATGGCAGGGCAGGGATGGCAGGGGAGGGCAGGGATGGCAGGGGATGGAGCAGGGATGGCAGGGGATGGAGCAGGGATGGCAGGGCAGGGAGCTGGGATGGCAGGGCAGGGAGCTGGGATGGCAGGGATGGCAGGGGAGGGCAGGGATGGCAGAGGAGGGAACAGGGATGGCACAGCAGGGAGCTGGGATGGAGCCAGGCTGCCCAGAGCTGTTTACTCAGCTGCTGCAAAGCTGCTCATCATTCTTAGCTCCCCGTAAGCCAAGGGTCCTAATCCCCCTTGGGGCACATTCAGGCAGGGCAGGAATTTAGTTCAAGGGATATCAAGCCAGGGTTTAGATGGTGTTTGATCTACTTTGTGACTGCTGTGGCATCCCAAGGAGCACTGCTGGGGGACACAGGCTCTGCAGGGCCGGGAACTGAGGGAGAACCAAGAGCTCCTTTCACAGCTGAGCAGCCAGGGGTGGGTTTGGAGAGGGGGGGCTGCATTCAGGCCCCTCTGAACAATGGGCTCCAAAGAGTGCCTCAAAGCTGGCAGTTCCTCCTCAATCCCACTGCAAGGTGAAGGTGTAAGCAAGTGGATGCAACCTGATTCAAGGCAGCCACCACCTCCCTGGCAAAGCATTCCTTCACAGAGCTCACACACGTGGCACTTGGCCATCAGCTCAGCCCAAGTGACAGAAAGCTTCAATGACTCCAGGGTTTACCCTCAGAATCTCCTTGTGAGGCAAAGGAAGCTTCCTGGGAGCTGGGGCTCTGCACTGCCAGGCTCAGGGGGTGCTGCCTGCCCTGCCCTGCCCTGGGCACAGGGCTCATGCAGGAGCCCCACACACTCACGCCCCAGGGCTGCTGTCTGTAAAGAGGGAAAGGTCAGGCTTAGTCCCACATCTGCCACCTCAGAACTGACCTGGAGCAGGAGATAAAGGTGTGGCAGCAGTTCCCCTGTGAGTGAGAGGAGACCCCAAACCATGGTGAGACCCACTGGCTGCCTCTCCTGGCAGAACTCCACAGGCCACAGTGGGTTTTTATACAAAAACATTTATCCTCACAGGCTTAGGTGAGGAGCTGAGGAGGTGGTGAGGAGCTGTCCCTGAGAAATCATCCCTGATGCTCCAAGGATGGAGCCCCTCTGTTCTAGAGCCAGGGAGAAAGCTGGGGGTGCTCACCTGGAGAGGAGAAGGCTCCAGGGACACCTCAGAGCCCCTTGCAGGGCCTAAAGGGGCTCCAGGAGAGCTGCAGAGGGACTGGGGACAAGGGATGGAGGGACAGGACACAGGGAATGGCTCCCACTGCCAGAGGGCAGGGCTGGATGGGATATTGGGAATTAAGAATTGTTCCCTGGCAGGGTGGGCAGGCCCTGGCACAGGGTGCCCAGAGCAGCTGTGGCTGCCCCTGGATCCCTGGCAGTGCCCAAGGCCAGGCTGGGCAGGGCTTGGAGCAGCCTGGGACAGTGGGAGGTGTCCCTGCCATGGCAGGGCTGGGGTGGGATGAGCTTTGAGGTATCTTCCAGTCCAAACCACTCTGGGATTATATGAATCACTCCAGACAGAACAGGACAGACCAAGCTACTGCAACCTGTGCAGGAGTTTGGGATGTGATCCCAGCAGCAGCACAGAGGAGACTCCTCTGCTCTGCACCCACAGGACAGGAAGGAGCCAGGCCTGGGAGCAGCACACAAGTGACACACAGGGCACAGGACAAGGGCTCCAGGCCATGGACATCTCTGAGGGCCCTGAACAGCAGGCAGTGTCCTGCTGCCCTCCTGGCTCCTCTCCAGAGCACCCAGCTCCTCACTGCACTGCCTGTCCCAGCCTGGCCTTCTCTGGCCTTGCATGGCACTGGATGGACTGGGAGTTTCTCAGGGAAGAAGCTCAGGCTGCCCAGACAGGTATAAACAAAATGCTGTAGCACTGCACAGAAGTGAGAACTAGCACAAAGCTCTGCCTCAAAGTTCAAGTGTTTCCCTGGGCTGTGTACTCTGGGTGTTTCTTTCCAGGAAATCTTTCATGGACTCCATGAGAATGGAAAAGCCAAAGGCAAGGAAAGGCCAGGTTTGAGCTGCTCCCTCTGAGGAAGCAGCACCTCTCCTGGGTTAGAGGTGTATCCCTGGAAACCTTCTGCTGTACTCAGACAGCCACTCCCAGTTTTCAGACCACCCCCTTCTGTATCAGAGCTTTGTTCCAGGGTGGAGCAACGGCACTTTGGAATGGATCCTCTTGCTTGTTCCATGTTCCCTTGCTGTGGAGCACTTTGTGTAGCTCTGGCTCTGACATCCCTATCCCCTGTGTCCAGCAAAAGGTGCTTCAGGAAATCTTCTGGCTCTACCAACCCCTCTTTATCCTAAAAGGTGAAATATTTCCAGCAGGATCAGTGGTCCAGGATGAATGAATGCAGACAGGTCTGCAGCTGTGCAGAGCCCACACTGTGAAAGGCACCAACACTCCAGGCTGTGCCAGTGCTATGCTGGTGAAAGATCATGGCTGAACTGAAAGGTGAAAATCCTCCCCAAACAAGCAAAAAGGTGCAAAAAGAGCCTGAGAAGGAAGGCAGTGCTACTGCAGGAGTTGCTAAGTGTGATGAAAAAAGACAAAAAGCCTTTGTCTGCACTGCACAGGGTTGGATGGCCACCTTATCTGCTCCTACATGCTCTGGAGTCTCTTACATAAGCACAGGATCTGCAATGTTCCATCCAGCAGGAGCAAAAATAGAGTTCTGCCTCCGCCTGACATTGCTGCAGTGGGGGCGAGCAGGGGAACAGCCCCTCCCAGCTCCCTGCCACGCTGGGATCCTCCACACTGAGCCTTCCCACTGAAATCAAAGGTGCTTGGTGCCACAGGGTACCTGGCCTTTCAGGTTCCCACTCAGGGCTTCAAAAAGTGATCACTGGCCTTTCCAAAGGAGGCAGCAAATTTGTTCAGACCCCCCCTTGCCCAGATCCTTCCTGTTCAGCCCTTCCAGATGTGCAGCTGCTGCCTGTGGCACCATTCCACGCACACCTCTGGGCTGGGAATGCTGAGCCCCCAAGTGAGAGCTCTGTAGGAAGGATTTGTAGTCTCATTCTTGCTTCCTGCAGCTTCCTGTGCTCACCCTAGATACACACCTGCTTAAAACTGTACCTAAAAGACGAGGGCTCAGGAAGAATCTGCCTGGGAATCAGGCCCAGCTGCATCTCCCAAGCTACTCCCCACATTTCTGGGGCTCCTAGAGAGGGAAGTCAAAGCTTTCTCCCCACAGCACAGCATTGCCAGAGGAGATGAGAAGGACTCGCCCAAGCAGAGAGTGTTTGACGTGTTTCTCCTCCAAGTTCTGCTGTAGGGAACTGCCTGAGGCTCAAAAGAACATTTACAGTCCAAGGAAGTGAAAACCTGCACCCAAAGTGCCTGCACCAGGATCTTTGAGGAGACCTGTGGAGAATGACAAAACAAGCCTGGTATGAGAAAATGAGGTGTTTCATCAGCATTGACAAACACCAGAAATAAAATGAGTGTGAAATGAGGGCTGCTGCCTGTGTGGAAGTCTGGCTGCCTGCAGCACACACGGGTGCTGGCTGGGCTGGGGACTGAGCTGCTGACTTCATCACTGACACCCCTGCAGGCACCTTGAAAAGGGTCCTAGAATAAATCTTATGAAATTGACAGCAACATCATTATTTTTGAACCAGCCTTCTGTGAAGGAAGACTGAGATCAGCCATCAGGCTGGAGTTAGGAAGCTGGGTTGGACCACCTGCCACACTCCTTCAGCCCCACTACCACCCCTATGTGTAAGAGGTTTTACAGTGACTCCTGTGAGCCAGAGAGAAGCTTGATAAGAGGATCCATGTTTGCTCCTGGAAGAATTTCCTACCAAGGTCGTTGACATAGAAACCAAGAAAGAAAGAAGGATAAATAAGAGAAGTCTGCAACTGTCTATTCCAATGAGCACTTTGTCTTTCCTGACCAATGAGTAAAGTGTAAACGTAGGAATTTTGTAAGAATGTATAAAACGCATCCATGCTAAAATAAAAATAGGGTTTGAAGCCTTCTGAAAACGGAGTGTGGCTTTGTATTGTCTCTGTCTCAACTGTGACACTCCTGCACACGAGGCTGGGCACACACAGATGTCACCGGCAGCACATGGACAATGCGATGGTTTTGGGATGCCCGGACGGGACGGGCCGGGAACGGCTCCGCGCTGCCCGCGCTCCCTCTGCCGGCACCGGAGCCCGGGAACAGCCTCGAGAACAGCCCTGCGAACAGAACAGCCTCTGGATACAGCTCCGGGAACAGCCTCGGGAACAGCCTGGG